>JAEIFV010000072.1:0-705253 GCA_018904265.1 Lordiphosa collinella | reverse complement strand
GTGTGTCACGGAAATCTCTAATGATTTTCGTATAATCGTTTGCATTTCAATTTTAAAATATTTACCTTTGTATGAAAAGTGACAAGTATATCTTTGGTTGCTAGATCAGATGGTGAATGTTGAGCGATTAGGACCTATTACCAAAATCTACTTGGGTTTCGGTTTTAATTCGCTAAACTTTCGTCATCTAATCTAGTAGTGGTGCATTTTGGAGGCACTTCACTTATTAATACAAGCAGTTTAAGTTGGAAGTTTATACAAATATCACTAGAGATTTCCGTGACGCCCACGACTAAGAGTAGTTTAACTAACTTTTCTATGGCAATTGCGCCTAAACTTGGTGAAATCATAAATAAGCACAGAAAACTTTAAAGTACGAAGTCTCATGACGATTCCATTCAAAACAAAAAAGTTTTTCTAACTGAAACTAGTATTTCGACCGATCGCTCCAATGGCATTGGTAAGCTATAGCAGTAAGCTGTAGTTATACTACAAGACTTCGTGAAAAGTTTCGTGAAGATGGATTTCAAATTGAGGGAGGAAATATCATTGAAACAGTCGGACGGACAGTCGGAAATGCCCAAGTCAACTCAGTTCGTCATACTGATCAAGAATATATATACTTTATGTGGTCGGAAATGGTTGCTTCAATGCGCTACGAACATCTCGACAATCTTAATAACCCTCTGAAAGGGTGTAAAAATTTCCTTCTATAGGGTTTGCTTTCTCACGCGGGTGACACAGAAATCTCAAGAGATTTTGCCGTCAGTTGGTTTGTTGGTCTCTCGAAAGACTCGTCGGTGCCACAGAACTTTGGGAGATTTTATTTTGTTATTCGAAAGTCTAATAAGAAGACATTCGATATCGATAACCATGCAGAAAAATACCAAGCAAGTATATTTGTAGACTTTTCTTGAGACCTTTTCTTCTAAGTGTGTACTGGCTACAAAGCGAGTGCCAAAGGCCTTTCGTGCCAAAAGTTTTGTGAGTTTTTTATAAGGAGTTTTCAGTTTTGGCAGATGATGCAAACCAAGATCTTACGCAAAACCACCATCCACAAAGACCTCTGCATATTCTACCAGTTTGCTCTCAGATCAACCGCCACACCAGGAGATATACAGACCGGTTGCTTGCCCACACACACCGTCTCGCCAATGAGCTAGACCTTTGGATACACGGTAGGCGACCAACAGGGCGTCTGCTTGCCCCACCCTATTTGGAACATATCTGACTTACTAGTAACATAACTTTTTCCAGCTTGAGTTCCGCAAATCCTTTTTCTCATTATATTAAAAAAAAAACCTTTTACAAAGTATATCCGACATAGTGTCACTTGCCGGAGGGGGGCCTTTCCAGAGTACATGATCCCGTATTTCTCCTTACATGTGGCTCTCATAGTTTCTAACCAGAGTACAACGTCCTTGTCTTCCAATATGCTGGACAGGTACACCTGCATTATATGAGGTATTGTTTCACTTGCCCAGGCAGATACTTTTAGAGCACACGATCCATGATTTCTCCTTACATGTGGCTCTGATAATTCCCACGTTCCTCAAGTCATGTACCATATGTGAAACTCCGGACTAGGCCATAGCCTTCCGTGTGCATCCGTACTCGTCCCCGTTTCTAAACCCGTTAGGTGGTTTCTTTCCTTTCCCTTATATAACATTCCGGGTCATTCCTACCAACTTTTACCAGATCCCTCATCTTTATCCCAGCACTTACATAAAAAAGTTTTGTAAATGGCCCTGGCTTGACTGAGCCGAAACTTTCTTACAAAGAGTATATTAATTTTCTGCTAAAGTAAGTAACAGGTAGAAGGAAGCAGCTCCGACCCTATAAAATATATATATTCTTGATCAGCGTCAACAGGGGAGTCGATATAGCCATGTCTGTCCGACTGTCCGTATAAACGCACAGATCTCAGAGATGGTAAGAGATGGAGGGGTGGCATATATGGTACATAAACTTGTTTTACTTGTAGGCAGATCAAGTTTTTTTTTTCAATTTTTGCCACGCCACCTCCCGCCCCCCCAAATTCGATAAAAAAATATCTCCCACAGTTTTATAGATAGAAGGTTCGTTCTTCTGTACATATTTAGTAATCAGAATTATTTATCGATCCGCCAAAGGCATGGTAAAGATCGGATGAAAGATAGTCGAGCTCTAAGGAAAACAAACATCTATGGGCAGCACCGGTCGCAACGGTAATGGGCAGCACTTCACAGGTACAGAGTATATTATAGTCGGGCTTGACGAAATTGGAAGTAGTTACTTCAATTTTCTGGTACACAGAAAAAATTATCACGACATTCAGTATCAGTCGGGTATTTGGAAGTTTTTAAGCTACCATGCTACAGTCATCCGACTCGGCCGGTTCCGACAAATATTGAGCGGAATTGTATTTAAAGACTGTGTCCAAGCTTTTAAACGGGTGGCTCATAACACCCCACAAATTTTCAAGCTGTCAGAAAATTACATTTTTTTCAAAATAAAATGAAAAATCGCCAAAATTTTTTAAAATTAAAGTAATTTCAAATAAACGAAAAATAAAAGATGGATGTTACCCAGCTCGAGGTCAGTTGTTGAGAAAAACAATTTTTTTGTCTGTTTTTATCCGATATATTTCGGTTGTTCTTCGGCAACCGTCTTCAGTGCAGAGACGTCTGCTCTCTATTTCTTAGACTCTTAAATAAGAGCAACCGAAATATATCGGAAAAAACAAACAACAAATGGTTTTTCTCAACACCTGACCTCGAGCCGTCTAACACCCATCTTCAATTAGAAAGGTCGCCTAACACAAATTGTATTAAAAATAAAAGTTTATCCTGTTATTGGATATCTTACATAAAAGTAGGATTTGGGGTGCCTCCACAATCACCTAAACCCTTTTTCGCTCTAATTTTTTCTTAACTCATAACTCTTATAGGCGCTCCGTGTTTTTTATACCAACCCCAACTAACCCCATACTTTCTCATCACAGCATTTTATCCCCAAGCAATTTCCATGCACCCGCTCATCACCTGCTCTGACCACCCCGAAAAGTGTCTATGCTGATGGATGACCAACGTTAAGAGCTTGTTTTTACCAAAAATATGTACTTGTAAAAAAAAAACACACAAATTGTGCATAAATATTTAGCTGTAAGCTATTTGCACTTCATGCTTGACATGCCACAATAGCAGCAACATCAACAACAACCACTTCAACAACCACCAGAAAAGTCCAGCAATTTGCGTTTAAAATATGTTAATACAATTTTTGCCTCAGTTGTTGTTCTTGCTGTTGCTGAAAGGTTTAGCCGCAAAATGGGTATCCCTAAAATACCTCTGAGTGAAATATTTCTATGCTTGCGTTCCATTTTTGTTTTTTTGTACCAAAATAGTTTCGCTCTTGTCAAAAAAGGCCAAAAATTGTTTTTCAAAAATAAATCAAATTGCTTATCAAAGAGATGATTTAGTGGTTGTCCAAGGGGTGAGGGTCCATTTTGCCCTGCTCCACTTTAATAATTGCTCAACTTGTGGCCTTTTGTGCTCGTTGGCCATAAGTCAATAAGTGTAAGAAGCAGCAGCACCAGCAGAAGCACCGGCAGCCGAAGTTGAGGTAACAACAAAGTTCTCCGTTAGCCATCTCTCAGGTATGCGTAACCTGAAACTGAACGCATATTATTATTATCTTCTTGTGAAAATTTACGAGATCAAAAATTAAAATGCCCTTAAGCGACTTCTGTACAAAAAGGCGACGTTGATGGAGAAAAGTAGCTAAAGCTAAGAAATTGTTGCAAAATAATTTTATGGCTAGCCATGCGATGGGGAAGTAGGGGTTTCGTTTTTGGGACCAAGAACAGTCCATAACCGCATAGGAGAAATGTGGTGTTAGGGGTTGGGAGTAGCAGAGATGAAATCGTGAGTGAATTGAAATGCTCTTGCTGAAAAAAGATAATGAATTGTGTTTTAAACAAATTATAAACATTTTGTATTTGCATCATCTAGCGAAAGTAAATTTAGAAAAATTTTGAAAATTTTTCTGGTAATCCGATTTGGTTACTAGTCACTTCATTTAGCTTCTCATAGTATATGTTTGACCCTTATTCATCCTATCGAGTTTATTAAGCATGTCGAGACAAAACAACAGGTAAGTTGAAATATGATATTTCCATACCTGTTTACTCAGAAATAACGACTGACAAAGATCTAGAACGATCGGGATAGAATTCATACCGTTCTGTACTTAAGTATGTTTTGTTCTTAGAAGTACTAAAATTTAGTACGAAACGTTCTAGAATTGAAAAGAATTTTCAAAAACTTTAAATTTCTTTCAAAAATTTAACTCGATTTATATACCTAGTAGTCGCAATTGTTTTGGTACACTCCATCTCGACGGCTATTGGACAAGTGACTTTTATGCTATACTACAACATCAAAAGTTTTTGGCTTCAGTTGTTTGCAATCATGGAATGAGGCTCGATCGAAAATCGTGTTGCCGTAATAGGCCTGCATAAATGCGGCTACGAAAAAGTTATTTGACATCCTTAAATAACTTCACGGTACGATACACAAAGTTTCAAGAGATTTGGGCGCCACATCCGATGGAATAAAAGCGGAATGTGCGAACGCCACAAGCCATCAAAGCCGTGCAAAATCGAATTCGTCGGACTCGTAGGGACTCAGTGCATACAGGAGACGCACTGGACCTTGCCTCCAACAGCATTGAAACAAAAACGTAAGACAAAATCGAAAGCATTGCATTGCCAGTGCGCGCACAATGCCCACAGATTAATTCTTTTTACTGATGAGAAAATTTTCAACATAGAGGAGTCGTTCAAAAAACAGAGCGATAGAGTGGATGCTTTGTCATCAAAACAAGCGTCCGATCTCAATCCGATAGTTCAGAAAGGTCTCCATCCGGCTTATGTGTTGTTTTGGTGGGGAGTCGCCTATGATGGGGTCACCAAGCTCCATTTCTATAAAAAAAATACAAAACTTCGGCGAAAGTGTTTCAATCCGACGTTTTGGAAAAGATTGTGAAGCCTCTCAACACAACATTATTAGCAAACAAGACGTGGACCTTTCAACAAGACTCCGCTCCAGTTCACAAGGCAAAATCGGCTCCAACATGGCTAATATTTCTACATATGATTGGGATGGGCTAAAACTAAAAGCTATAACTAAAATCATTTGTTGGTATCAGCACTTGAAACTCACTGATGAGATCAATGGGAATTCATCAAAACAGCTGTCTGAGTATCCAAAGCTATCCATATGTACAAATCTTTGTCGATTTCGTTGATTATTTAATTATTATCAATCCTTGAAACGAGACAGATAACAATCGTTTTAAAAAATATTCATTCGATTTCATTTCATGACCAAAAATAGGGGAAAGTTAACTTCGGCTCGGCCGAAGTTTTGTATACAGTGTATGCAGTTTGTTTTTCTAAATAAGACAACTTTTCGGACATTCCTTTTGCTATGGGAGCTATACTATATATATGTCTGTTTCGACCAAACAGGCAATCAGGAAACATAACAAACTGTTAATAACGAAATTTGGAGGCGATCCCAACTAAAACAAAAAAGTTTTCCAGGACTTTTTCGACGATCATCATACCTATAGCTACGATTTTACAAAACTTTGGAATTGTGTAAAAGTATTTAAAAAAATTAAGCCAACGTAAGGGAAATTTCCAATACAAACAAAAAGTTTTTCACAGACGTTTTTCGACCGACGTCCAGCTCACTGTTTTGACAAACTTTGTAGAATAGTGTGAGAGCATATACAAATCATGCGAAATAGGAAAATTTTTATGAAAACAAATGAAAACGTATTTTAGTTACGAGGTGTGTTCAAAAAGTATCGCGAATTTTGTGTTTTTCAAATTTCAAAAATTATTTATTTATTCTGAATATCTCAAGTATGCCCATGGATATTGTGCCGCGGTTTTTCCAATCTTCGAAGCACTTCAAAAATCATTTTTTTATCTTGTTCAGCTCCTCCTTCATGCCGTTTTATCTCGTCCGTAGCGTAACGTCGTCCTTTCATGGGCCTCTTCAGTTTGGGAACAAGAAAAGTCACCAGATCTGGGGAATACGGTGGCTGCGGCATCATTAGTGTGTTGTTTTTGGCCAAAAAGTCGCGCACAAGCAACGATGTGTGAGCAGGGGCGTTATCGTTCCACAAATCCGGGCGTTTCTGGCGGATTGCTTCGCGCAAATTGCGCATAACTTGCAGGTAATATTCCTTATTGACCGTTCTTCCCCGTGGCAAGAACTCATGATGCACCACGCCCCTGCAATCGAAGAAAACTGTCAGCAAAACTTTCACATTCGACCGAACTTGGCCGTTTTCGGTCTTGGTTCGGGAGCTCCATTGAGATGATTGAGCTTTGGTTTCCACGTCATAACACGAACTTAGACCAAAAGGGGCGCGAAGTTTAACATATACTGGTCGCAATTCGTCGCGATTAAATAGTATAGAGCCAATACACATAAACGTCGGTGAAGTCTCGCGGTGTTATCGGCCCGAGAACATTTACGATAAACGTTCCTCAAGATCTATGTCAAAGAAACAAATGTTTTCACAAAAATTTGATAAGTTCTTTGTTTTGAATAGGTAAACGAAGACGATCAAAAACGAAAAAGTAGCTGTCAACAATTAAGTGAACATCAAATTGGCCGAGCTTGTCGGCATAAGTGAGAGACATGAGTACCAACATAAGAACCCGCGAAAATTCAAAATTCGCGATACTTTTTGAACACACCTCGTACTATGCTTTTCCTTGATTCCTCCAAATTTGGTCGAAATCGGAGTAGCAGTCATAGAAAAGTAGAACCTGAAAAGTAGTCTTAGTGAGAAAAACCCTTTTCTTTTTAATGGAAATGTCCTAAAAATCGGCATGTATTTGTTGTATATGCTTCCACACGATAGTGGCCGGGTGGCTCAGCGGCTAGTGTGCGCGACCGCTGTGCAAGAGGTCGTGGGTTCGATCCCGCCTCGGAACATCTAATGAAAAGTTTTTTCTTTGAATAAACTTTACACCCGGTCACGCCTCTCTGCTGTTGACGCCAGCTTTGTAGTAATTAGCCATGAAAAGCTTCTCAAGCTGCCATTCGGATTCGGCGTTAAACTGTAGGTCCCTTTCTCTTGTGCGAAAATTAGAAGCGCACAAGCCAAGAGTTTGAGAGAAGCTCGGATTTGGCCCTTTGGGGCTGTGTCAACGTGACAAGCCTTGGGGCTGTGTCAACTAGACAAGCCATTTTACTTTACTTATACCCGGTTCCCATTAAAAATGGGAAAAGAAGATCATGAAGTGGTGCAAAAGTATGTAACAGAGAGAAGGAAACGTTTCCGACCCTATAAAGTGTATATATTCTTGATCTGCATCAATAGCCTAGTCGATCTAGCCATGCCCGTCTGTCCGTCAGTTTGTATGAACGCCTGGTCTCAGAGACTATATGAGATAGAGCCACAAATTTTTTCATGATGGTAGTTTTATACCATACCCATAACAAGTTTGTTTTCGATTTGGAAGATTCACCACCGCAAAAAACTGTGTCTGAACGCGTCGATCTCAGAGATTATAAGAGATTGAGCCACAAATTTTTACATGTACATAGGTAGGTGTATACCATACCCAGATCAAGATTGTTTCAGATTTGGAAAAATTTTCACCTCCACAATTTAACCTCAAAAAACAGACAAAGACATAATAAGGTTAGAGCCTCGTGAGTTAATATATATCAAGAAAGGCCGTATATCTATCTATTCTGGGAATATCATTAAGATCGGACCAAAAACACCGAAGTTATATATGAAACCATTTTGCTCTATGGAGCGGGGGTAAAGCACCGTCATCTGCCAAAACACATAAACTTTTTAGTATCAACTCTTTTGTTTCACAATATTAACGTTGTATTTTCCTGATTTGAAGACATTTTGAATTGTTAGTTTTATATCAAAACAAATTTCGATTTCCAACCCGATGTGACTGGCGCTTTATTTTGATGGTAAATATTAGGTAAAAATAGTTGAAAATTTCAATAGTTTTTTGGGCCATAACTTCTAAAAGCGGGACGATATCAAAAAAGAGTAAATGTAAAAAATGGGAATTCAATGGTATAGAAGAATTTGAGGTTTTTTGAACATGCCAAAAAAAATTAAATTTCTCAGAAAAGTGATTAGTTATTATTCAATTCAGACTACGTAAAAACAAATTTGGCTTGAATAGGTATATTAATGTGGCTGCAGGAGCTAAAAATGCGAACAAACCTCGTCCAACACACGTTTTTGCAAACTTCTCTTAAACCTGTCGTGCTGGGGGCAAATAGACAATTTATTTGAGTTAAGCGCCTGAAAATACATGAGGAACAATAACTATCTTCTCTGGTTAAAAAGTTGCCTTTATTGTAAACTTGTGTAATCGGACAATTCTGTACTACGAATTTTATATATATCGAAGTAATTTTGTCCCCTTGAAATTCGCCATATTGAAGTTCGATTATTTGGTAATTTCATTCACGATCGAAGCTCTTGCTCATCTCTAATTGAAAACAAGTAAATGGACCTATGGATGTGGGGTGATTTCAGCAACATCCTTGCGGGCTTTGCACGCTTCAACTACCAAATTGTCCATTTATTATGCGGCAACGCCTTTTTCACTTTTGCCCTGGACTGAGGAAAATGAAGTGCCTAACTGCCCCAACGCCCCTTACTCCACCTATTCCTTCCAAAAAAAAAAAACTCATCTCCATTATCCACTCTAGCAACTCTCCTTTTCCTTCGGGTAGCACCATTAAGACAAGCTGTGTGTGTGTGTGTATTTAAGGGTGGAAGGAATGCACTTAAGGTGCAGCATTAGCTGCACACTTTGGCCAAACGGAAGTTATACAATTAGAAAAGCCAGTCAAAAGTTTTGCTTGGTTAGTCCCACTCATCCTCCACAGCTTTACTTGCATATTAAAAAATAGTTTCCTCTGTTTTTGTTCTGGCTTGCTCCAGCAGCTGTCTGTGAAATATCAGCGAAGCGTCATGCTTGTCGATATGCATAAAAAGTTGTTGCCTGCCATTACGTAAGATATTAGTTGAGACAGGCCAAGGATGGCCCAGAGCCAGGCTGCGGTGCAACAAAAAAATGCTTCTCCTTTTAGCTAGACATTGAAAAATTAGAAATTTTTCTGCATTACCTGTGGACCACGTGGAAGCGGGCGTACGGGGGGGAGAGAATGTTGGTCAGCTGTTTTGCATTAGGTGCGAGCAGCAAAGGGCAGGTTCTGCTGTTTGGAATTAACATTTTGCAGATGGTTGAGAATGAATTATGGTAAAAGTAAGCAGGTCAAATTTTTTGGAGCATATTAAAGGTAAGCAGTTAGCAAGGTGATTTTTTTTTTCAATTTACCAATTTCTCATTTTTATCAATTGTCTCATTCTTCCTCGCTTCCCCAATAACCTCAATAATCCCTCAAAAATTTACACTCTGACATTTTATGCATTAAAACCAAATTGCTTTGAAAGTTTTTCGATTCTTCTACGCTTTGTCTCCTTTGCCCCCAGGATAAGACAAAATTCCAGACTCCACATCCTGCAATCATTTATCTAAAAAGAACAGCCTACAACACAAATAATTGAATCAAATGAGCAACAACAGCAAACACAAAGCAAAAGAAATGTCAAACTTTTTGGCCCAGCTGGGTCTGGTCTTGCCTGAGTCGGTGTCATCCCATCAAAAGCCCGCAGAAAAATGCCAAAGAATAATTTGTACGCAAATTAAAAAACAAAAAATAAATGAAAGAAGCGTGTGCCAAAGTGTGATTAAAACTTTTTCAATGGGGAACATTTTTGCAGCCCTCTCCCATGCACGGCCGTAAGCTTCAAGCATGTGCAGAATAATTGGCAATTCTTATACCCAGCCCAGGGATTAAGAAAAGGTATGATAGGTTGTTGAAAATTGATCCAACACATACTCAAGTAATTATTTAAGATTTTAATATGTAAAAGAAAGTATACTTCGAGGGTCACAACCCTGCAGTTTTACGTTTCAGTATTGATTTTTTAAATATTTTTGACTTTTATTTATGATTTCAGGCATGATTCAGTACTTCCCATGAAACTTAACCATGAATTCAGTACTGAAATCATGCCTAAAATCAGCTAAGGTCATGATGTAGTAGGACATGCCTGTGTAAATTCATCGCTGAAATTCATATAAATATCCCATAGGGCCAAGGGTGTAGGTAGGATTAAAAATAGGGGGGCAAAACATATCGTAATACTTGAACTAAATTCGTGTCAATGGCGTTTAATATTTCTTAAAGTAGACTTTAACTCCAAGTCTTTGTATAGTCGTAGCAACTCATTTAATGATATTAACTAAGCTAGGTAAGCCCAGATATCTAAATTATCAGGTATTAGCGAATCTTTCTAAAACCTTCTCCACAATGAACTTCTCCTTTTCTTTCACAGTTTTTCTCTGAACACTAAGCATACATAGACCTGTAAACGAAATTTGTGATTTTTATTTTGTGAATTCATTAATGTATTTATATTATTTTTTATTTACCATTCAAACGGTTTTCTTTCATAGTTGAACGAAGCCATGTTTTTGCCTTTCTCCATGTGCTGAAAGTTCTTTCGATCGAAGATGTAGTACAAGGAAGTGCCAGAGCAACACAAAGAGCTATCTTTGTTATTGGAAAAAATTGACCGCTTCATGTACCATATCGCACAGCTCTAGTTTCTTGAGATCCTCTATGCTAATATTCTTAGATTTGCAGTGATCAAGCCACAATTCAGCTTCTCCGCAATAATTCTGTAGGTCGTAGAATGCGGTGAAGTCCTTAGATATCTTTTTGATCATAGAATCTAATATCAATCGAAAGTTGTTCTTTCCCTGAAATATCGAAACTTTCATCAGCCATCAAACTATGGGCAGCACGCGATTTTTTTTTTATTATTGCCTGTGCTTCTTTTTAAAAAAAAATTTGCCTGCGGCGCATTCATGCCTTTCGCTATGTAAAAACTAAAATTACCACTGCCTAATTTAACAAACTGCTCACAGGAAGAGGGAGAGGAAGAAGCGGTCGAAGGATTGGAACAGGAGGAAGGGGTGGAAGGATTGGAACAGGAAGAAATGGAGAATGGATGAGGAGGAAGCGGCGGAAGGATCGTAAGGAGGTATAGCCTCTGTGGTGAGTATCTTAAAATTATATTTGGTAGTCAATGGCATTAACATTTATTTTCCAGCGACCATCTCACATTGTTGAGCACATGTGGACTAGGCCTTCTGGGGAAACCACAATAAAAAAAAGCGCCTTGAACTATACCTCAAATTGGTGGTGTGGAAAATAGTTTACAGCAGTTTCATTCAATGTATAGCGCCATTTTCATACTAGGAAACGAAGAAAAAGTCGGTAAATAGCACACCTATACAAATAAATATAAATTATTTTTTGAGAAATAATGAGCCAAAAAAAAACAATATGTTTTTTATACAAAAAAATGCAACTTTCAAATAATTTTTACCATTGAACCGCGGGAGTCCCCCGCGATCTGAAGACGTCATAGTTCTTGGAAATTCGCGGTCCATCGAGGATATTTTTTTCAGAATTTTTGGTGAGGGGTAGCTCTACTAAGCAATTACCGGCGAATGATTTCATTTTGAATTGTCAAATTTAAGTAAGTGGAATTTTTTCGTCGATTTTCAATATGAAGCCTGAGAGTTTCATCACCAGACTTAACTTGGAGTTGAAGCAAATCTTGAAATACACCTAGAAAAAGATTGATTGTAACCAGTAAACATTTTTTAAAAATTTTCAATTTGTCGCATATTACCTTCGTTCAGATTTCTTCCTCTCAGAGGCAAATCATGAGTACCACAGAATATAATAGTTGGGATGATAGATGAGATGATCCTCTTGTTTTCTGCAACCCTTTTCTGATGATCAGACAGAATCGTTAGGTTAATAGGTGTTGCACTCAAGAAATTCGTTGCATCTTTAACTGCTTCCAAGTCCCATGATTTTTGCAATGTTCATGCATATGCTTACAGCGATTGAAAGTTTTTTATAATGATCCCAAAACACCATGCTGATTTTTAGGTGGGAAAATAACACAATACAAACAAAGGGCACCCTTTAATTTTTTTGAATACTGAACCAAGGTGAATATGTTTCTAGCCATTCAAAATTAAATTTCCTGGTTGTGTCTTTGGCATCATCATCGGTAAAATCATATCTATCGGATGGTTTCCAACACCGAATCAACATTTCCTTTTTTTTCAGTGGTAAAAATGAATGATCTTCCAATAAGTGTCCCTAAATCGTTCGAGAGATATTCTTTTGATGAAGTTTCACAGTCAGTATTTAAGGCCGCACTTTCTTTGTCTTTATTGGATTCTGCCTCTTTATCGGTTTCTGGGCTTTCGGCACGTTTCCGTTTTTGTAAAGCTGAAATTTTCTCGTGTAAGTGACGGAAGTTTCTATGGTGTTGTATTTGAAATAGAATAGGGCGCGTGACGTGTTTTTCATAGTCTCATTAACACTAACACGATTTCAAATCGCAAAATTTTTCTTAAAGTGAAAATGGGTTCATGCCTTTATACTATTTTTGAACATGCGTGTTCTAAAATAAGCAATTTGTGTCGTGTTGAAAATAGTCGACAAGCGCCAATCTCTAATTCGAGCTTTCACACAAAACCAAAAATTTAAGCTCGTTGTGTAAAGATTCGTCAACCATCCATCAGAACATCCGTGGACACGAAATTTGAGCCTGTAACTCCTTGGACTAAAACAAAAGGTCGTTAAACCCATATTCGAGAAATGACTCTATAGGGGTTAATGTCAACTGCGTATTTTTATCACCTTTTTTACTCACTTGTTAAAAACTTTCTAATATCCATGATTCTATTTCATTATAATTTTCTTATTGTGTGAGTGAACAGTTTCACAGCTGTTCATTTTTACACAGCACTACTACAAGTTGACAAATTGTATCGCACATACCAACACTGTTTAATATCGATAATTTTTGCGCATTTAATATCGATAATTAGTGCCTACGTCCTTGCATAGGGCATTTGCCAGACTATCCAGATCAGTTTCCCAAATAGTACAGGGCAGTCGCATAGCAGGTGTTCGATACTTTCTTTCTAATCGCCATTTCTAAGCTTTGAAAATTTTAATGATATATATGACCATATGACCTATGGTGAAGTGCCCCGTTTGGAATGCGTTTCGAATTTATACGTTTCTAATTTATACTGATCGGGAAATGTTACATTGAACGTAGCTGGAAATGTCCCATTGACGTCCTACCGTAGTTCTGGATTTTCTTTTCCGGGAATAAGGTTTAATACGCGGTCCTGGAACTACAAGGAACTTTATTACTAGCTGTTGAGCAAAGGGATCTACTCTAGACAATTGCCTCATAATGCAGAACAACATACCGGCAACTAAAGCAGTCGAATTTTTCTGGCTAACGTGCCTGCCTGGTTTTGTAGGCCAACAGAGTTAAAAGACATTTTATTCGGTTGCTCGCATTGCCTTGCACGTCGATTACCTAGAAAAGTGAAAGTCGATCACCAGCGAATACTTATCAGAGATTTTGGATTACAAATTTAATGAAGTCAATCAATCATATTCTCCAGATAAAGCCCCCTATGTAAATTTTCTGCATCCTATGTCGAGCTTGATCAACACTATTAATCTTTTTATAAAAAGTAAGTGACTTGGAATCCTTCTCATGAATTTTCTGATCAAAAGGAAAACCTAGAAATTGTATACCTTTAACTATGTACTGAGGAGATCGTGTACCTTAACCTCAGCTCAAGGTTCACTTTACTGAAATATTATCTTCGTTTAATTAAGTACCAAAAAGATAATTCGTCCTGGTTTTCTTTATCAGAAGACATAATTTCGCGAAGTGCATTTCTAATCAAAGTGATGTTTCGTTTTCTTTTGGAACAATTTTGTTATGAAACGAAACAATTTCGATCTAAACTATAATTCTTTATTGTAGAAATTCGACAGCTTTTTACTGTATTCGACTGTATTTCTTAGCTGCTGGGTATCTGCTCGTCAATCAGAACTTTTCTCTCTTTAATTCTTTTACTTGTTTCATTATCAGGCATTATGGTTGGTAATCGTTGAAATCGTGGGTACCGTTTTTTAAAGGTCTACGCTCAATTGGCATAATGTGCATAATAACCGTTATTTGAGACGAAGAGTCGACAAAGGGGTGGCAAAAGTTGTCACTGTATACAGCATGGTACCAAAACCAGGGTGGAAGGTGGAAACAGTTTTGTGCACTTGCCCATTGCACCTTGCTCGGTTGGCTGTTTGGCTGCTGTCTGTCTGTTGCCTGGGCTTACAAAGGATTAACACGACAACGCGATGGCCGATGGAACAATTTGAATAGGTGTCTCCTGACTAGTCTGGGAAATTGTTTCAAGCGATTGCCCATATCAACCACCAAAAAAACAGTTCGCGATACGGGGATACATCGGCTGTTGGCTTTCCCATCGGGCGTAATTCTATTTGTCATTTTGATTATGACATTGTAATGCTTTAATTGATGCGGAGCAGAGCAAGGGGTGGCGTGTGGGTGCAAACTGTAAAAAGGCAATCAACCCTGTCTCTCTGGATTCCGGGATTTGGCCGGGTGATGACTATGACGCGACGAGATTTGCCTTTTTTGTGCTGTGTTGTGTCTGACAAATCCTATAAACAGCCCAGAGGCGACTTTTTGTGCACATCGAGTGTCATCGTCTGGCTCGGAACTTCAATGAATTTTAAATTGAAAGTGTACAATGGCGTTGCGTTCGATAGGTACAGTTTGATGGCGATTGAAAGGGAATATTGAATGATCGATGAAAAATGGAAAACGAGAAACGAAAGCCATCTGCTTGTAAATAGTTATGTAGCCTCAAGACAAAATTGGAATTCACATTCCAGTTTTAATCGATTTCACCTGCCTCCATTCAAATTTCCCACATTGTTTACAATTACTTGGCCGGGTGAGGACAATGGCTTCCACAGGATATGGTAACTAAAATGCAAAAGCCGAAAATTGCGTTTTGAACGTGTCCAGGTTACCATGGCAATTTTTTGGTGATAAACCCCAACAACAGTTATTTGGTAGCACGCAACTCGAAAGACGAAAACAGGCGATGGACACATTGGACACGCAACCAAAAATTACCAAGGACATGACCAGGCGCTGCAAAACAATTTGCAAGTAGACGGAAAACCCACAAGGCGTAGCGCAAATGCTGCAGTTCAACGTTCCACCTGAGCGAGTTTTCCAGAAGGAGCGGGGAACGGCACGAGACCCTCCACAGCAGCTGTTGTCGCCATCGTCGAGCGGCATTCTAATGCACACACACACACACTCAATGCACAGTGGGCATGAAATATTGTTGACAGGTGAAAATGTTCCACTGGTGAGTTAACGACATGGGAACACGGCAAGATAAGACATTCATCCCTCTTTCTTTTTCCTTTTTTTTTTGGGTGAAAGTGAACTCTCACAACCAGACGTAGGCTGGGTCACGTGCTCAGCTGCCATTTGGTTGCCTCCCCTGGGGGGAGGCAGAGTGCCGGGGTATGTGTGTACGGGGTAATAAGCGAAAGTGTGTGCCAAGTCAAAGGATAGAAGGTGGTGGTATCCAATGGCGGTGTCACTCAACCCTTGGGGCTTATAATAAATACTTGATTAGTTGAATAATAAATTAAAATCTTTGTCACTTGACAGGGAATTGTTGAAATTTCTAGGAATTTAATCATTTCGTAGTGAAATAAATGTTTAAATAACGAGGGGGGAATATTTTTAAAATTTCACAACTATTTGGAGATATCTGTGAAAACAATTTGAAATAGAAATGTAAATAATTTCATTCCTCTCAGGAACTAAGATGGTATGAGATTGAAAAGATTTTTAATAGTTTTGTGGACATTGGGTTTTGTGAACTTGTAACGAACTCTAGCCTTGGGAGTGCTCGCCGAGTCCAGGGTAACAGAAATTTATAATTTCTTTTAGTCGTGGTTGCTGCAAATAAATTCCATAAATAACAATCTAAGGTTCCAATGTGTTCCCTTTTGGGTTTTATGTATGGATATTCTACGTGGTAATATTAATTCTAGGTATTATGCTAGATATGCTGGGCCACGAGGTCTCTCGGGGTATCTGGGGTTGGTTCCGTGGGCTGGCTCCTTCTGTGGGCATCTGTACATGGTTCCTTGGGGCTCGTTCCGGCTATTCTGGCTCGAAGGAGAAATTCTTCGGTTAATCTTACTCTGGACGAGGCGGTCTCTCGGACGTATCCAAGAGATCCCCAGTTCTTGGGCACGACTGCTCCGTAGAGTATTGGAACTCTGGGGACGATTGGCTATCCAAGATTGTCAAGAACTAGTTGGATGCACTACAGCTCCGTAGAGTATTTGAACTTTGCGGAGGATTGGCGATCCAAGAAACACAAGAACTAGGTGGATGCACTACAGCTCCGTAGAGTATTGGAACTCTGGGGAGGATTGACAATCCAAGAGACACAATAGCTAGGCGAATGCACTACGGCTCCGTAGAGTGTTGGAACTCTGGAGAGGAGTGGCAATCCAAACTACACAAACTAAGGTGGATGCCCTACGGCTCCATACCTAAGGAGGCTAAGTACCTCTGCGGGCTTACCTGTGTTCTTCGAGCCCTGGTGACTAAGTGACTTCCTAAGCGTTGATGCAGGTCTTTTATATGCTTTGCTCGCACTTAGCTTACGCCTCCATGAGCATTTTTAGAGTCGCCATCCATAATTATCGATATCGATCGAAGGCGAAAATACGTTGCATTCGAAATTCAAGCCAGCCGTTATTTCAATTGTGCGCTCTGGTAAAGTGCGTCACAAACTTAACATTTCAAATCACTTTTTTTGGAACCTTTTTTTGGTAACTGTTCTGTTTTAGTTTACTGAAATCAACCAATGGTTAAATCACAGAACAGAACGGTTTGGCGGAACTTAAATCTATATATGGGCATTTCCATGATGTCGAAAGTGACCGTCGTACTCATTGAAATTTACAAAAACTCAAAAAAAAATCGGATTTTTACTCTGACAATAGGCTTAATTTATAACTCTTTATTAGTCCTATTTAATTTTGGTGCTAAGGCTCGTTTTGGGAGATTTTTCATTTTCAGGATAATTGCAAAAAAGCAACGCATTCGCACGAGACAATTACAGAAGTGTTTTTCGCAGACAACAATTCAAACGCCGATATTAGCGAACTCTGAGGCAGCATTTTAATTTTAGAATGATGTGCAATGTTGTGTCTTTAAAATGGTTTCGAAGTTACCCAAAACTGACTAAACTGACTGACTAAAAACTTACAGTTCATTGCAATGGCATGGTTCATTATGGTTTCTTATGCAATCTTCATTAACTCTTTGTTTCCATAGAATGATTTTAGAGGGCAAATGGAAATGCCCACACTCAGAAAAAAATGGAGTGTTGAAAGGCAGCCCCATTTTCTTACTTTAATACCCAATCCGTTCTTGATTTTTCAGTTCTTAAAACAAGACCACTTCCTTAAAAGTATACCAAACGCTCTAAATCGATGAACAAACTAAGAAAACTCGTTCTCAGTTTAGTTCTTGAAAAATGACCCACGAGTCCGACATGCAGATGATCGCTAACAACAAAATATATTTAAAGTTTAGGGTCAACTATGTTATATTAGTACGAAAAACATTTCGAAGGATATAGTTTGAGTATCTAAATAAAAGTATTAAACAGTTAAACTAAACAGAAAACAAAATGTCGTTCTTAAATCATGAACATTTGGTCATGGTTTGGTTCTTATTCTCCGCTTATAAAAGATAAAGTAAAATGAAGTGGAATAGTGGATTTTCGGAACTGGCTGCATTTAAAAAAATATAGACAATGTTCAAAACATCTCAAATAAAAATTAGCAAAAAAAAAAAAAATATGACACCATGGCGATCTGAACCCACGACCACGGAGTTCGAAAATAATATCCTACCCACCCAGCTACAAGGCCTGCTGATTCAGTCTGAACTCTTTTATTATTGGTAGGCAGCTATGAATTGTGAGGTGACAGTGGTCGAGTGCATACGTCCGTCTGTTCAATCGCCGAGGTCTCGAGTTCTAATCCCAGACAAGGTAAAGTGAAACAAATAATCGACACTCGACGACATTACTCCTAGAGTAAAATACACACTCCAAAAAACACACCTTTAAACAAAATTTGTGTGTTGAAAATTTGTTTTTTTTCTGGACTTACGAGAACGATCCCCAACCGTTCTTAAGGGGCACAACTAGTGTGAAATTTTAAAAAAATCGATTTTTTTTTTTTCATATTTCGGTAGATTACACCTTAAAAATAACATATTAAAATTTCAAATCGATATCTCAAATAGTTTTTGAGTTATAGCAATTTAAAGAGCAGCCGCTCGGCAGCTAGAGAGACGATCATTTTATCTTTAAACGCGTTTTTCTCGAAACAGCATTTTCCGAATTTGCTGCAGTGATTACTCAAAAACCAATGATCCGATCACTATCAAATTTTTTTAAAATGTTCTATATATAGTTCTCCGTACGATGAACTATCGGTTTTTGATTTGATCAAAAATCGAATTTTGGCAGGCCAAAAACGACCAAAATTTTGGGTAAAATTCGAATTTTTTTTTAAAACGCCGCCATATTGTCAATTTTTGATTTTTTTTTATCGTAGTTCATTGTACAGACAATATTATCTAGTTTAACGAGAATTTTTGTTTTTAAATTTCATCCACGGAGAAGGCCGGAATCACTGCAGCAGTGAAGGACCTTTTTTTTTTCGAGCCGTTGGAGATCGTCTATAACTTAAAAAATATTTAATTTTTTTCTTCAAAAATTTCACTGTATATTCTTGAAACATGTATAAATATATTCTTAAAATTTTGAAATAATTGATAAAGTAGTTTTTTAATAAAAATTCCCAAAAATCGCCTTTTTTTTAGGCCATCACACTAGTTGTGCCCCTTAAAGAACCGGTAAAAAAGCGTTCTATTATTAAGACCGTCGTTCTCAGAACAAGAAAAAACGGTATTACTCTTTTATTGGGTGGGGTTAGATACGAAATTTTTAACGTAAGAACGGCTAGACGGATTTTCATGATCTTTGATTTGTTGGACGTGTATCCGCCCCGCGTACCCCCCCGCGTGACAGAATTACTTATAAAACATTAAATGTGTAGTTCAAAAGACCTCGAAATTTGTCAATTTTTAACATGAGTTTAATTGAATCAATTCAAATGAAGACGGTAGACAGTTTTGGGAAGAATGCCCAACGGCGCACAAACGCGCATTGCAAGCACTTGAATTAAATGATATGCGCAATGACTAGAGATGTTTTGTTATTGTCTAGTTATTGTCTTCCATCAAACATTGCCAGTTTTTCCAAGAATCTGTTGAGCTGTGTCAAGAAACTTTAGCTGGGAGCAAAGATGAGAGTTGCGTTGCTGAACGATCCATATGCTTAAAACTACTCCAAGCAATTGCTGACTATCGGTGTTTTTTCCCCTCCTCCTTTTGCTGTGATAATTTTGAAATACCATTTTTTGTTTTGTTTTATTTTTTACTTATCCTTACTGGGATTCGAGCTCAGGTCCTCAGCACTCGAACACGAACGACGGACATCTTAACGCTCACCGATACAACAGGGTCGCGCGAGACGGTGGCGAAATGACAGTAAAGAATGAAATCAAGCCCGGTGGTAGAATGGCAAGACATTTGCCGTGCAGCGGCGAGGTCGTGGGTTCGAATCCCATTCAAGGCATTGACTTAAGAGTTATTTTTATTTTCTTTTATTTTTCTTTTTGTTTTTTTGTTTTGTTTTAAAAATTGTTTATATTTTTCCGATATTCTTTACAATGCACTGAGGTCTCAAACACGTTTTTTCGCCAAAAACATCAAAATAACGCATCTCAGCACGCACACATTCGCATTGACGTTAAAGACTAGTACGGAGAACGCAAAAAAGCGCTCGCAATCAAAAATCTTCATATAAAAATGACACTGTAAAACCGCTCGCAAAATTTTTGACGTAAAACGTTTTGCGACTAGTATGCTGACAAGCAACAGGGGGGTGGTAAAATCCACACTGGCGTCCACCAGGTACCAACTACTCTGCGCATGTGGATTTTATTGAACTGCTGTTCGAGTTTTGATTGTGCGATTGAAGCGCTTTCATGAGGAAGAAAAAAAGCTAATTATTTGGGGCCTCATCAATATTTTGAGTATTTAGATTCAGTTGCCATAGACAGCCTCGAAGTCCAAAAAAGAGCAGCAACAAATTTGTTGAAATAAAAACAAATAAATATTAAAAATTTGTAACGTTTATTATTGATCTCGCACGCCTGCAGATTCGTATCGCATCTGCACCGGGTGCTTTGTTTTGGAGCCAATTAAACTGGTGGCGCTCATTTGGAAGTTTTGAATGAACACTTCTGTGACTCAAACCATTGGTGCAATCACATTAGATCTTACAATCTCTCATATCGTTAGCAAATCTTTCAAAATGTCAACTGAGACGCTAGCGTCTGCTTCTGAATGCTTTGCATTCCTCATCCAAGGCAATTTGTGCGGCATAAATGAAAACTTGAGTTTTCAGATACAAAATCTGTAATATAGGGGGACATCTGCCCCCTGGCTTGCCATTGGACCTTACCGATCTCCATTTCATATACAAACTTTTTTATTGTTTCGACTTGAAATCCTCATTAACTTGTTAAGACGGGGAAAAGTGTGACCGTACCTTTAAAAATTACCAATAACGCCTTATTTTTGGTATTTTTTGGCTGTATCAACACACTAATCTGTATTTACGATACACTTTCGCAATAAATGGCTTTTTTGTGCGCACAAACAGTTTGCGTTCTCCGAACTAGGCTTAACGAAGACTGCGTAGACAAGAACACACACACGTAATAGATACTTCGCGAAGCTCGTTACAGAAAGCATCTTTCCTAAAATTTAGAAAATTATTTTCTTGTTTTTAGGTAAGGACGAGTGGATCGTTTTTTTTTTTTTTAGGAATTTTTTTTTTCAATTTTAGGGCTTTATATTTTAATGGTTTTTTTTTTCACCAATTTAGGAAAATTTTCTTAAATTAAGGGCAAAACCATTTTATGGCTAGATTTTCTGAGGCTATTTTTACAGGCACATTTTATAGGACTTTTTGCCATATAGTGGCTATCACTTAATGCCGAGAGATAACAGTTGGATGAAGATACCCGTACACCAATGTTTGAGAATCATATGACATGAAACAGATTTTAAAAATCATAAGGTATTGCAAGCATCATCATTAAATAAGAGATCAACTGGGTCCAATGTACCAACTACTCCAGGAAATCATTTTCCAAAAAGAATTATAAACAAATTGCACTGTCGTCAATGCCTTAATCGAATAAGATGGACTTGTTAACAAGGCGACGTAGCACTGTGCGTAGAAAAAGAGTGCTTCAAACTTTTTTAAACATTAAAAGAATGAGATATGCTTATACATTGTGCCGTTGTTCCCGCTTGAGTATAGCTCCAAAAAACAAGTTAACAAATTTTTTTTTGTACTTTATTGTGTTAAAAAAAACGAATGGAATAAAAAATTTTGGTTTGAAATGGTCTTGGCTGTTAATGGGTTAAATGCCCATTTACAGAACCAAAGGCTTTGGGGAAGTCTGTTTACACGGCCTCATTGTGGTTTCGATTCAGAAACTCATAAATGACTTGGGAGTCTAGTCCATATTCAACACTTCAAATCTTGAAGGTACACTCAGAAAGCCCTTTGGTTAAGAAAAGCTTTCCACTATATTTATAAATTATTTTTCTTAATTTTAGGGTGAGTCGCCTTAGGAAGGATTTCAAAGGCGAATTTCTAAATTTAAGGGCTAATTTGGGACTTGTTTTTTATGAGTGTACTAACTGCAATAAATTTACAAATAAAAAGTCTAACTATCAATGTACCTTCTCCATTGACTTTCCACACACTTGAATTTCCTTGCTATATGACTTGAAGAGTCGATTACCCGGTAGGCCCAGCCTTATAAAAAACTTTTGGTTCGCCCTAATAGCATTACCATTACTTAATACCAAAGCCCCCCACCTCCTGTAAAACAAAAAGTTCCCGTTCCAGAGAATAATCTTTAAATATTCTTTTTGCACACTTTCACCTAAAAAAAAATTGACAAAAGTTGTCCTTCTGCAACTGAAAAAAATCAAGTGAAGGCAGCTACAGCAAAGTGCGACAAAGTAGGGGAGCAGACGAGGCGAGAGTGTATAAATGTCTATTCGAGTGTAGAATTTGATTGCACTTGGAAATGTCTTTATGTGTGTTTGAGTCAAGACATCGATAATGTCGATGATGATGAGCGCCTTTGCCCCGATTGTCTTTTATGGCTTGGAAAATAAACTTTTCTTGAGCCAAACGCTTCAGTGCATTTAAGATGCATAAGGAGAGAGAGAGAGGGATCTTTGCAAAGTCTAAAGGTCTGAGAGGCGTAAATTCACTTAAATTATGCGTAAAAGTCCAAGCTTTTCGCTCTTTTTGAAACAATTTGCTGAGTCACACATGCCAGCAGTAGTAGAGGGGAGGACGGGGGAGTCCTCCCACTGTGACCCACATTTATACGCTTGAATTGATTTCCAAGCTTTGGCAATCAGTGAAGGACACAAAACATACGCGACGTATACGCAATGTCTTGGCCCTTTGGCCCGCCTTAATTCTAACGAAGGCACGCACTACTTTTCGGGCAGATATTTATGCTGTGTTGGCGAGAATCCCGCTAGGATAACCTTCTCCTACTTTTGGTTCTTTTTTTTTTGTGAGGGTTTTGATAATTTAATGCCTGTTTGAGTTAAGACAGCGAATCCCTTTTTGGCCTAGTCCCCTACATACATGAGTTGTGCTCGCTCCACAGATAAACTACAATATTTAATTGGTTCCAAGCCCACGTCCTTTGAATGCATGAGGAAATTTTGTGGTGTTTTTTTTTGCATATTTAATGCAATTACCAAAAGGTTTTTCCCATTGGAATTGGCCACCCAAAAAAGTGAGCAAGAATAAAATTGATTTAGCCGGCAGGCTTTGGCATTCGACATTAGAATTTGTGTAGCCAAACACCTTCGAAGTGATATTGATGGGTAATAAACTGTGGAAGGGTTAGGAGAAGTCGTTTTTATTACACCACGCCACGTGGTGTTGACCTTTGGTTGTGAAGAAACCAAGTAAACTGATGAGACTTTCTTGTTTAAGGTAGTATAATATTCTAGGCACTTTTCTGTGAGAAAGTAAAAAATGTACAAAAAATTAGGTTAAATAATTACAGTATTGCGCTTCAGTTAAAGCGAGATTCGGCCCCTACGTTGGGCGCCACCTATTGTGCTTGTTCATTTCTCAACGGAGTATGACCGGCGCAGTGACACATCAAGTGTGTTCCCGTCTTTTATAAACTAAGCTTCAATATTCCTTTTTCTACCTTGCAAAATCAATATCATAATCTCCCCCTTTTCACATGCCTGAAAACTAGGGCAAACAAAAAAATCAAACAAAACCCAAATAACATGCTTTAAAAGTTAAATAATGTGCTTGGAAAACTAATTTCCAGCACTTGTGCTAATCTCAATTTCAACTTTTATTTTATTCAAATTTGATGCTTTGTTTTGGCACTGATAAAAGCAAACAAAAAACGAAATGGAACGGAGTCCCGCCCCATCCCCCTTCCCCCACCCAGGCGCTAACTTTATGTGTTGCCGCGAAATCTCAAAACAATCAAAGTGCGAGAGTGAAAAAAAAGGGAACAAACTCAAATAATATTTCTGGACCAGGACCAGGAGCAGGCCCAGCTTCTGTTTCCCTTCGTGTGGGCGTTGATGTTTGCTCAGCGAATACAACAAAAACAACAACAGCAACAACAACAACAACAGAAAGCCAACTTCAACTTTAGTGCGAAAAACTTTTGCCACTTAACTTTTGTGCATGCAGCATCCACGTCGCCCGGCGTAGAGCCAGAACCAATCCCAGACTGGCAAAGCAATTAAAATTATTGCTGGGCGAAAAAGTAATATTTTTCAAGTGCTAAATAAACACACTATCAAAATCCCCAAGCCACCAGCTGCCTCAAGTCCGTCTCTGGCTCCGTCGCTAGGTGGCGCTGAGCTTCACACACTCGCCCCAAAAGTTGATTCAATGATGTTTCCAAGATTTATTTACATATGCAAGGCGCGCGCGCGCCGCTCTAAGTACTTTTCTTTCCGCAGCAAATGATTTTTCTTTTGCCCTAACTGAATCGTTGGGAGTCGAGGAAAATGCTTGGACGAACTTTTATTTTTGGTATTGGAAGAGCTCTTGAGAAGTTGATGGATGCGCGGGAAAGGCTTCGCTTGATTGCCTACTTAATGGCAAAGTGATATGAGGTAAGAAGTTTGTAGAAAGATAGGGTAATAAAATCGTAGGGCAGCTGGGTGAGTAAATGTGAGATAATTAACTTGGCTGACAAAAATAGGCCAACTTTTTCACCAGAGAAGATATAAAACTTTCCTTATGTATTTATAATATAGCCATGTCCGTCTTTCCGAATGAACAAGAAGATCTCAGAGATGGAGGCCTTGCGGGCTTCTTATGCCCCCGAAAATTGGAAAAACGTCATATTTCCTACATTTTAATAGATAGAGGGATAACTTATCGAATTGCCAAAAGAATGGTGAAGATCGGATGAATAAGGAAATCAAACAACTATGGCAGCACTTCACACACCTTAACACAAACTTAAGGAGGTACAGAGTGTCATGTAATTGGGCTTAAACGACTTTCTTACTTGTTAATATATGTATAGACCAGCGGTGGGCACGAAACTTGATTTTGCAAGCTGTCCAACAACAACAACAACGGAAAAATCAACTCCGACTGCCGATGCCAGAGTCCACATGCCAGACACACACACTGCATGTATTTGTTTTTGCACTCGTTTCTGCCGCGCACACGACTGGCGCCGTGCCCCGAGACGCAATAGTTTTGTTGTGGTTTTTGCCTCGCAGCGAGGCAATTGCGCTTGTCATTCTATCTGCCTGTGGCGACGCCAAGAAGCGGCGCCAAGAAGCGCCTGCGTGGCGCCAGTTGCCGTAAAATAGCTCTCGGGAGCAATGAGGACAAGGTCTTTCCCACCGATGGTATAGATTATAACTTTTCTAAATTCATATTCTGGTAACGCCTTCTCACCTAGATATTTTTTAAGAACATACCGAAACAAAAAAGTCCCCAAAGCACATGGCACCATCACATCGTAAAGGTACTTTTTTGATACCCACCATATTTTTACCCCAGCCTGAAATTTTGAAAAAAGGACCCTTTTTATGAAGTCCATATAACATAAGGGGGATTCCTGCAAGTGATTTTGATTCTGATTTTAATTTCGGTGTGACCAGATAAAATGAAGAACATAACGAAAAAGCTGTCAAACAAAACAAAATCAAAATCGATATCATAATCAACCTCGAGGATGATTTTAATTTTTCCGTCTGACGCTTTCGTGAAAATAATCAATTTGCATTATTCATTTTTGACGTTATATGTTTTCCACTATTTAAAAATCGAAGCTCTTTTACGGATGGTCGCCGGGGGGGTAAATCCAGAAAACGATTGTCTTTGCCACAGATTTTTTGGCTACGCTTTTGACTTTGCAAAGTCAGAGGCTTTGGTCTGTGCAAGACAGCCATAGCAGCAGCTGTGTTGTGAGTAAGTGGGTGGTGGTGGTGGATTAGCGATGACCAGAACAGTGACCAGAGCGCTTGTAACAAACAAAATTTAAGAGGCAGATCATAAAAAATTCGCTTACGACTGTTGTTCACTTAAGCGGAGAGTGAAGAGGGCGACAGAGCGAATGCGGCTACCTTGTTATGCATACCTTGGTCGAAATGAACGGCAAGTTTCACTCTTGTGCTTTTCTACAACTCGAAACTGTAAATCATAATGAAATAAGTACAGGCCAGTGCTGCCAACTCTTATGGGCCCAAAACCCTGGATCAACATTCTAAAATAGCAAAATAGCTAGAAATTTTTCAAACTAGCAATATAAATAGCTTGTATTGTTTTTTTATTCCCTGTTCCCATTAACAATGGGAAATGTATGTAACAAGGAGAAGGAAACATTTCCGATCCTATATAGTATATATATTCTGATCAGCATCAGCAGTCGAGACGATATAGTCACGTCCGTACCGATTCCAATCCCATTTCCAATTTAAGCTTCCTTAGCCCTTGGCACAGTCAGTTAGTTAAAGATTTGGAGTCTCCTCCTACAAGAGGTACTGTTGTTACAGCTTTCTACTATCTACCTTTCTCACATTATTCTGTGGGCTATAACGGCCTTGCTAGGAAGCTAAAACGTTCCTAAAAGATTAAACTTATTGCCTAGTGTAGCGCTTGAAGTCAGAGCTCTGACGACTGCAATTAATTTTAGAAATATTTTTCTTATTTTTTATAACGGATTTTCACAAAGTTTTTCCGGTAACTGGAAAATCATACACTGAAATGGTTTTTGGTAAGAATACAATTATACAAGGTGGGCCAAAAGAAGTCACCGGGCCAAAAGAAGTCACCCTATTGGAAGATGCTCTTATTTTTACAAATAGCCGCCAAAATATAAAGAGGTAAATATTATATATATTCTACATCTGTCTAGTCCACAAATGTCAAAACAGATCTTTTTATTATTATTATTATTTTTTGAAAAATCTGATACACAATTACAAATTGTGTCCAATTGGAAAGCCATAGCAACGTGGGCCTTAGGCCAGATCTGACTTTGGCGGCTATTTGTAAAAATAAGAGCATCTTCCAATAGGGTGACTTCTTTTGGCCCACCCTGTATATAGATGTCTGATTTCGACCAAATTTAGTGAAATCATGGAAAAGCATAACAAACTGTTAATTACGAAATTTGGAGGCGATCCCATTTAAAAAATCGTGTGGAGCATATAAAACAAATATATGCCAATTTTGAGGACACTTCCATTGAAAACAAAAAAGTTTTTTAAACTAAGACTACTTTTCAGACTCTACTTTTCAATGACAGCTATACTATATAGATGTCCGATTTCGACCAAATTTAGTGGAATCATGGAAAAGCATAGTAAACTAAGAAATAAGAAGTTTGGAGTCGTTTCCATTGAAAACAAAAAGTTTTTCTCACTAAAACTAGTTTTTCGCCCGATCGTTCCTATGACTGCTATAAGCCATAGTCATCCGATCCGGCCGGTTCCGACAAATGTGCAGCGTATTTGTACCAAAAGACTTCGTGCAAAGTTTGGTGAGGATAGCTTTAAAACTGACGGACGGACAGACGGACAGGGCTAAATCAACTCAGCTCGTCATGCTGATCCAGAATATATAGTATATACTTTATGGTCGGAGATGCTTCCTTTTATGCGTTACAAACATCGGGACAATTTTATAAGACCCTTTGCAAGGGTATAATGAACTCAATTCCAAGATGTCTTAAATTATTATTAAATAGCAAAATGCAAAACACAAAATGCAGACAACAAAATGACAAAGGTTTGTTGGAAACACATTCGCCCAAGTCTACTAGGATTAAAATCAATTTGAAAATATGCAAAATCCGAGGTCTAGTTATGAGGTTTCTTTGTAACCGAAAATTGGCTTAACTAATTTTAATAAACTTTGGCCACAAAATTCTTTTTCGCAATAGTTTCCGATGCCCAAGACCAAGATGCAGAGAATGTTTAATAACAATTAATTTCAAATTTTCCCAGCTTTTAGCTGTCTTTTGCCGGTGGCGTTAAACAAACACAACACAAGCAATGAGATAAACTCATGGATAACTTAACCATTAAATTGCACACAAATTGCATCAAATATTTAGTTGACCACGAAGCCGCCCAGACAAATAACCTAAATTTCCACCTTGGCCAATGTGTAACATATGTGTGTACGCACATATGTCTGTATATACTGCCAATAAATAAACACACACAAATATTTTATGCAAATTTTCAATTTAACACAACATTAAATGCTCAAATGCTTGCCAGACCACATCACACACACTGGCTCGTATATTTTATCAATAACAAATATTAAGTAAATTTCCTTACAACACACTTGTGGCTTAAATGCCCATAAACCGCATGTTAATATCCCCGAGAAGACATGCTGCTGTGAGTCCTGAAGTTGTGGTTGATTTTCATAATTCCAGCAGACACACACAAACAGTCAGACACACCTAACTAAATGTTATTAGACTGCGGGGAATCCTCTAGCATTGAGTTATAAATCAGCAGCCGTAACCTTAATATGTTTGTTTATTTATTCATGCATTGCACTTGTTAGGCGTGAAATTCGAATGTGTGTAGATCAGATATCTGCACAATGCAATTATTTGGCACATTTGGCTTAAGCCGCTTATGTACTTTGTTATGTACTTTCAAAGTCGTTGGCCATCAATCATTGGGTAAAGGTCAACTGCTGTGATTTGTCAAAGTTTCAACTAATTTACTTATTTCAAGCCTAAAAACTTTAGACTTTAACTCATTAACTGTCAAAAGGCACACAAAACAGAAACTTTTGCCACAAAGTTCATTATCAAGCATTTTCCACTCGTTTTACAATATTTACATTAGGTGACAGGCTTATGATTAATACGGGTACAAGGAGCAGGGGAATCGTCAGGGGTGACAGTCACTAGGTGCCTGGCTTGTCATTAACCTCCCACACAAACACGCTCACTCTCTCTCTCCATGCGGGTCAAAAGTTTGCCATGTAAAGATTTGAACTGAAACTTTTTGCTTACTTTCCAAATTGACATTGACCAGCCCCCTCGAATCGTTTGGTTTGGTTAGATTGTAATTTAAGATTTGTGGAATTGGAGCATGCGGATTGACAAGTGAGATGGATTACGGCGATAAACAGATCGACTAATTGATGCTCTTAGTTGTTTGCGGTATTGAAAATTACACTTGACTGTTGGTGAACACTTTTTAATGGGATTAGCTTAGGATTCCTTGAAAATTCAACTACTTTGTTGTGCAACATTTTTTTCTTTGGTTGAATTGTTGTGAATTGCACTATAATAGTTACACTTGAAATGATGGGAAAAAACTTAAGCTTAGCTTCGTCAGGGATGTTGTTATTCGCCACAGAGTTTCACTTTCACGGAAAGAATACAGTTTTTATACCCTTGCAAAGGTATACCACATAAAGTATATATATTCTTGATCAGCACGACGAGCTGAGTTGATTTAGCCTCGTCCGTCTGTCCGTCCGTCCGTCTGTCTGTTTCTATGCTATCTCCTCCGTCAGTTTTAAAGCTATCCTCACCAAACTTTGCACGAAGTCTTTTGGTACAAATACGCTGCACATTTGTCGGAACCGGCCGGATCGGATGACTATAGCATATAGCTGCCATAGGAACGATCGGTTGAAAAACTAGTCTTAAGAGAAAAACTTTTTTGTTTTTAATGGAAATGCCTCCAAAGTACGTATTTCTTAGTTTACTATCCCTTCCCAAGATTTCACTAAGCTTGGTGGAAACTATAGTGCCATAGGAACGATCGGTCGAAAACTAGTTCTAGTGAGAAAAATTTTTTGTTTTTAATGAAAACTCTTTTTATTCTCTAGTGGCTGGAGATTTTATGCGATGGGGTGGGGTAGAAAACGTAGGCATAACTAACAACAAAGTTTTATCAAATCGGATGACTATCTATGCTAGGTCGGTCGAAAAGTTAGTGAAAAAATTTTTTGTTTTGGGATCGACTCCAAATTTCGTAATTAACAGTGTATTATGTTTTCCATGATTTCACTAAGTTTAATCGAAATAGACATCTTTATAGAATAGATCCCCTAGAAAAGTAAGGTCCAAAAAGTAGTCTTAGAAAAGCTTTTTGTTTCAATGGAAGCTGCAGGGTATAAAATCGGCGAGTTAACTTTCCTATTTTTAAATTATATGTCACATAACTTGAAAAAATGTTAGCCCAATGAATTGTTCGTTTGGAGGCTATTCCGTTTTTATACCTTCAAAGGGTATTATAAAATGTGCGGAGTTTGTAACGCATTGAAGGAAGCACGACCACAAAAGTATATATATCGATCAGAGACGAGTGAGTTGATTTAGCCTCGTCGTCTGTCCGTCCGTCGTTGTGTTTATTATCTCCCCGTCAGTTTTAAACTATCCACACCAAACTTTGCACGAGTCTTTTGGTACATAGCTGAATTTGTCGGAACCGGCCGGATCGGATGACTATAGCATATAGCTGTCATAGGAACGATCGGTAGAAAAACTAGTTCTAGTGAGAAAAAATTTTTTGTTTTTAATGAAAACGTCCTTATCATTTTCATACTCATTTTCATTTTATATTCTTTTAGACAATTCTATAAAGTTTTGTCAAAATCGGATGACCATAGCATATAGCTGCAGTATGAGTGATCGTTCGAATAAAAAGTTCTAGAGAGAAAAACTTTTTTTTTTATTGGGATCACCTCCAAATTTCGTAATTAACAGTTTGTTATGCTTTTCCATGATTGCACTAAGTTTGCTCGAAATCGTACATCTATAAAGTATAGCTCCCATAGAAAAGTAAGTTCCGAAAAGTAGTCTGATTTAGAAAAACAAACTGCAAGAACTGGTATACAAAACTTCGGCCGAGTCAAAGTTAACTTTCCCCTATTTTTCGGAGTACACATCGACAATCCAGAGTTTTATTTTTAGTGTGTTTACATGTAAATATGTGATTAACAAGGCTTTAATTTTTATTCTGATCCCGCCGTGGTTGTTTTTATAGTTTTTTGGGTTAGTTAATTTTAAAATTAACAAGTAGTACCTTACGATTATATTAAAAAGACAAAAGTCCTGACGCACACAGGAACTATCTAGAATCACCACCACCCACCCATTCACCTTATACATTAAAGCGAGAGAGCTTTAAAAATTAACTAATAAAACTAAAAATAGATCCCTACGAGAATCTGTAGCCAAGAGTAGAGTGTTGAAGTTCTATTTTCGAATTAGGAATATAAATTCTTCCCATGGTTACATTCCTCTTATTGTTACGACCATTCGTGTGCCTCCATTCTCCTGGCCCAATTCAATGCGTGAAATTGTTGCTTTGGCGAGACGCAAGCGCTCATTGCGGCGCATCTGGATGGAGACGCGACACCCTCTTGATCTTGCTAAATGGAAGACTGCCACTGCGGAACTAAGGAGTGTCCTGCGCACTGCCAAGTCAGAATTTTTTGTGGAAAAGCTTAGCACCAGTGACCCAGATCAAAACTATGGCTTTGCATTATGGAAATGTACCCGAAACCTAAAATGCCAGCCTTTCCGCAGAAACCCCCTCCGTTGCAACGACGGCACTTGGGTATTACGGATGCTTTTGCTCGTGATCCGGACAATAGATTCACGCCCTTTGATTTTGCTACCCGCCACGAAGAGCAGATCACCATATCGCGATTTGGTCTCGCATTTGGTCCACCATTTACTATCCGTTCGATTAATGAAAAAGAGATCAAAGAACAGATAAAGCGATTAAAGCTTTGCAAAGCCCCTGGATTGGATGCTGTTGACGGAAAGGTAGTCAAATCTCTCCCAAATGGGGCAATTTCCTTATTATGTCGGCTGTTTAACGCTGTATTGGAAGTTGGTCATTTTCCAAGCCCTTGGAAACGTGCCTTGGTGGTCATGGTACCGAAAAATGACAAGGACCCACATAATGTGGACTTTTATCGCCCTATTAGCCTTCTGCCTACCCTCTCTAAGATTTTTAAGCGACTTCTTCTAGCAAGGGTTTTGACAATTGACTCTTTTGAGAGTGCGCTTCCAGATCACCAGTTTGGATTTCGCACCCGTCACAGTGCAGTAGAACAGGTTTACAGAGTAGTCAATCATATCCTCGATGCCTTTGAAAAAAAGAAATACTGTTCGGCAGTATTTTTAGATGTACGCCAAGCCTTCGATAGAGTCTTTCATTAGGGTTTGATGTAAAAATTGAAGCCGTTACTCCCGAATGTCTGTGGAGACTTATTGACTTTTTTTGACGGACAGAGCTTTCTCTGTTGAAGTGCGTGAAGCGCGATCCTTGTTACGTCCTATTCGAGCAGGTGTCCCGCAAGGAAGTGTTCTTGGCCCTGTTTTGTACACAGTGTATACTGCTGATCTTCCATATCTTGATATTCAAGGTTCACTTACTGCCACCTATGTCGATGACACTGTCTTTTTGGCTTCAAGCAACAGTCGCAGATCTACCTCTAGAAAGCTCAAGAATTTCTCGACGAATTTGAATGTTGGGCCTCACGATGGAATAAAGGTGTTAATCTGGAAAAAAAGCAGCATGCTAATTTTACACTTCGTAGGGGCAATACTTCTCGACTCACTTTGGACGGAGCTCGAATTGCCCATAAGAAAACCATAACGTATCTAAGTGTTACACTGGACAGGAGGCTCACTTGGAGACCCCACGTTAACCGGGTGTGTGGCTCTGCCCGTTTAAAACTCCGGAAGATGGACTGGTTACTTCGGTCAGAGAAGCTTAAGTCAGTCTTTTTAAGACCATAGTCCTCCCTACTCTTAACTGGGGTTTTACATGTTGTTGAACGGCCTGCGCCACCACCATTAAGAGAGTTGAGGTTTGTGTAAGTAAAGCTCTGACTAATTTTAAACGCGCTACGTTATGTATGTAATACCATCATATTCCGGGACTTAGGCATTCCCACTTTATGCGAAACCATTGAGAAATATTCAAATCGATACAGAGAGCGGTTAGTTTCTCACAATAATCGACTTGCCACAATTCTATCAAGGCCCATTCGTCGGCGTAGGCTGAACAGAATCCACCCAGCGGATTTGTGGATATTTGGACGAGCACCCTAAGGTTGCCTTATTTAATTTGATTTATTATTGAGTTCTTTCAGCATGAAAGCGTTCAAATGAATGCGAAAATAAAAACTATTTAAAAAAAGTTCTTTAAATGTTCGTTAGGAATGAAAAACTGCTTAAGGCGTCAATTTCAGGATGTTTCTATGAATATTATGTTCTTAATTCCATTTCTTTGGCAACTTTAAGAAAGGGAAGATTATTCGTGTTCTCGCAACCCCAAATCTAAATAGTTTTCCGATTAAAAAAGTTTTGCTTGTTGGTTTGAGAAATTAAAAAAAAATTTCCAAAATATGCTCTCGCTAGAAACCGAATCGGAATTGCGTTTGATGTACTTTTCAAAAATAATCGATTTGGCTCAAAAAAATTTAAATGTGAATAATCTTTTAGTGGCTTGTGATAAAATGTAAACCAAAACTAAAAGCCGACGAATCAGATTTAGGTTAGGTTAGGTTGAGATGGCTAGGGACAATGAATTGTCCCTTCACTTAGGCCAAGATAGGCCCACTGCGATACCATATATATTCCCTATTTAAACCAGGGGGTTCCTCCCGATTGAACCACTGTGAAATAAGTAAAAATTTTAGTAGAGACGGAATCTCCATCTCAGATAGTTCCGAGAGGTTGAGTAGAAAGAAGTGACCAATTGTTTTGAGTCTCCTTCTACTAAGTGCTGGGCAGTGGCATATAAGATGCAGTAATGTTTCCTCCTCATCCGCACACTTGCAGCTTCTACAGAAGTCATTGTGGGCTCTTTTATAATACCCTTGCAGAGGGTATTATAAAATTGTGCGGATGTTTGTAACGCATTGAAGGAAGCATCTCCGACCATATAAAGTATATATATTCTTGATCAGCATGACGAGCTGAGTTGAGTTGGCCCTGTCCGTCTGTCCGTCCGTCTGTCCTTCTGTCTGTTTCTATGCTATGTCCTCTGTCAGTTTTAAAGCTATCCTCACCAAACTTTGCACGAAGTCTTTTGGTACATATACGCTGCACATTTGTCGGAACCGGCCGGATCATAGCTGTCATAGGAACGATCGGTCGAAAAACTAGTCTTAGTGAGAAAAACTTTTTTGTTTTTAATGGAAACGCTTTCAGAGTACATATTTCTTAGTTTAGAATCCTTTCCCATGATTTCACTAAGTTTGGTCGAAATCGGATGACTATAGCTAGATATGAAGATCGTGAAAACTAGTTAGTGAGAAAACTTTTGTTAAGGAAACGTAGCTACTATTTATATATTACAATAGGGGTGTGAAGTGGGATTGTGTTGCTTTCATGATTTCAAGTTTGGTGAATCAGACATCTATATAGTGTAGATCCCATAGAAAAGTAGGGTCCAAAAAGTAGTCTTAGTTAGAAAACCTTTTTTGTTTTCAATGGAAGCTGCAAGGGTATACAAAAACTTTCCCCTATTTTTTGGTCTGAGATGCTTCCTTTAATGCGTTACAAACGTCCGCACAATTTTATAATACAATCTGCAAGGGTATAACAAAATAAAATGCAACAGCAGATCAACTTGGACCCAAAACAACTCATATTTATTCTACTGCACGTACCATAATCTAGAGCACTGTTGGTTTCCTAAAACACATTTTTCCCCAACTGTCACTTGAAAAGTTGAAATCAATCAGCTGACTTTAAAGACATTTTACACCGTGTATTCAAATAAGTTCATTTTATGTAAACTGGAATAATTTTACATTACTATATTATTAATAAAAAACTATTTGTTTCTCAAACTAAAACATTCCATTACTGTTATTCATCTTTGTTCGTTTTACAATTGCTTCCATCTCAATTTTATTTTAATAGAGCATCTTGGAAGCTGAGTAGTCCCTTTAAAACTTTTGCCTCAACACCTGACCTCAAAGCATCCAAACGTTGGTCATTTGACGGGTCATCCCTAAAAATTTACCGACTTAAGCAAATACCCTCATTTAAACCGCATGATTGATGTGTGTGCCCTCTTTCCATATTCAAGCTCTTCTCCTACCTTTTAGCTCTCAATATAAACAAAATCCAATTCAACTCCCTTCAAGAATTTGGACGGGCGTCAAACTTGTCGCCTGGGTCCGGAAGGAACCTTTTCTACTTTTTTTTCTCCTTTATTTTTTGAGTCATCACGGGCATTGCACTTTGGCTTTGACCATCAAGATTTTGTTGTTGATGGAGTAGTGGCCTTTTTGGCAAAAGACTCGTTTCCTGGGCTCATTTATAAAATTTCTGGCATTTTAAATTCAACAAAAGCCTCCAAAGGGTTGGGGAGGCCACATGCAGGATATATGAAAAATGAATGCGGCGCCTAGGACTCCGGAGAAATCCTTTATGGTAATCCAAGATGATGGCCCCTTTTTTGCGGTTGACATGATTCACTTTAACGATAAGCCAAAAGATAGCCCCAAAGTCAGTGAAAATGTAGTTTGAGGACAAAGGACAACTTGGCAGCTTTTTTGGCATATCACTTTTTTCAGTTCAGAGCAATTTCAACGTTTGAATAAACGTTTCATTTAATTTGCGAGCAAACAAAAAATCATAAAATAAATAAATATAAGCGAAAAGCACACACAATTTGCCCAGCGGCGCCAAACTTTATGTAAACACGTAATGCTCTACGCAGCTTACAAAAAAAAGATGAAATTGTAAAAAGAAATTCAATTTTCAGCAACATTAGAGGCAAAAGTTGCTCACTCGGCGGCTACGGCTACGTGTGCGTGTCGTAAGACAAAAACCCGGGAAAGGAAATTGAAAATGGAGCCGCCAGAGAAACTAAAGCAGCCACAGAAAATTACAATTGTGCATTCTTTTTGTTTTGCCGTTGCCCATATAAATTGCACATTTTTATGCTCCTCTTTATTTGGCAGTTGAAAATTAAAATGCAAAGTGAATTTATTGCAGTCCCCTGCCCTGTGGGTCAAATGCAATGGAGTGCAGTGCAGGGATTGAATGATTTGGGATGATTTTAGCCAGTGGCTAGCTTTCTTTCTATCTTATAAATTTTTGACTAGCTTTATTAACATTTAACTAAATATTTCAAGAGTACAAAGCCTATGAATAACAATTGCTGACTTAGAACTTTGCATGTTAGAAACTCAAAAAATGATTCCATTATAATCAAATTTTTCTAGCCAACATGCCAAACAGTCCGCGCGTTTCATTGCATGTTCTAATATGTAAATTTTACAACACTGTTGAGCACGCATACGCTTATCGCTATCGATAAATAATCTTGCATCTCGGCATGTAATTGTCGCCACTTTTTCATTTAACTGGAATTAATTTAACCAGGTCAGTAATGCGATTTGGCGGGTGTGCAAAATTAATGTGTTTTGCCTGAAAATTCAATTTATAAAGGAAAAATATGAAAGTGTAGCCAAAATTTGTATAACTTTAAAAATAACAACAAAAAATACAAACAAAAATCAACTTATGCCCTCACTACAACTGCATTTTGCATTTTCGCATTTTGACAAAATGTACACTTTCGCTAATTGACGAATTTTTCAACACTTCATTAGGGCGCACCAAAGTTCAGAAGGTTGGAACCTGCAATGAATCTATACTTTCATACACTAATCAATAATAATTCAATGAATTGCACAAAGTTAGGTCTCCCAATGTAATTGCCATTGGTGTGAAGAGGCTTGGGTAATTGTAAACAAAGAACATATTTTCTCAAAATGCAAATGAAGAAGCAACACAATGAGGACAGCCATCTGCATTTTCAGTGATGACGATAACTTTTTTGAAAATGTGCATCAGTGAGGAAGCCACATTAATGCTTTCAATCCTGTGTGAACAATCATGTGTATAATCATGACACGTTGATCATAAAAGATAGCAGAATACAAGGAACAAAAATATAATTAATTTGCTATTGCGATACCCAGAAGGAGGCAGCACCAAATCATTTGCATGTGTACTTAAGCCTTACACAGTCCTACCTATCCGCACATTTATAATGCCTGCGCTGCAAGGCGAAATAAAAAACATTTTCTGATTGATATGTGGGTGGCTGAAAATTGTCGCAAAAAATAATGCAAGCAACACATAGAAAGAAAACGATAGTGTTGTTCAGAAACTGCTTGGACTGCTTAGGCCGAACACAGACGTCTTAGGAATATGTTGCGTGTGTCAGAAATCGATATAATTTCCCGAATACTTCATAAACTACGAACAAATTTCGTCGATTGACCACAAATTACTTAAAATAAATCTACCCAAATAATTTATTTTATTTATTTTATTTGATAACACTAGTTTACAGCCTTTTTCATCCTCTTTAATTTGATGTCATATCTTATGCAATATCAAGCTGAATCCGAATTAGGAGTTAAACAATTTTTAAGTAGAACAGATTTCGAAATGATCCCAAATTATTGTTTTTTGCATTTTTCAAAAAGATCTCACTGTATTACAAATATCTCAATTATGAAGCATCTTATGAATAAACCAAATTAAAGCTAATAAAATTATCATTCAATTATTCTTGCAATGTTTTATTGTCAAACTTGTAGTGTGAATGCGATTTTAGGAAAGATATCGAACATTTCGTTTAATTTTTATCGAAAATTAGAAACACCCGTAAATTACTCCGTTATTTTAACTAACAAAATTTTTTTTAAATTTCTTTCTCTTTTGGATGATGTAAACTAATATATAACAAATTAAAAAAGTGTTCATTTATCGAAATCTGTTGGAAATTGTAAAAGTTATAAGCACTCACTTAAAAATGAGCAATTTCAGTTTTAGCATTCAAATGGTATTAAAAATGTCTATGGTCCGTTTAGCTCCGCCGTTTGTGTGCACAGTTTCCCTCTCATGTGAGAAACCAACGAAAGTCACTCAACATGGCCTTATTCCAAAATCCTCGATACCGGAATTTTATAATATTCTTATTCTGATGAAATCGTTCTCCAAGCTCATCGCTCTCACTACAAGGTTTTCAGGAGAGAAATCCAAAAAATGAACTATACCGAAATTTTCACTCCTGTTTGCAATAAAATTGGTAGCGTTTGAATACAATAAAAACATTAATATAATATACAAACATTTCATTAATAAGTTACATTTCTTATTAAGTGTGCGACGACTTCATTGTAGTAAGAACTTTCAAAATATCCAAAAAATGAAGTGTCCACACGGCGGAACGAATTTCATGTGTCCACCTTATACTTGGACAACATTAAATTGAATTAAAAGTCCTCCGAAAGTATTTTAATTTGCGGCCCAACAAACACACCGTCTTTGATTATTGTCTAGGATAGGTTAAGGAACACGCTCTTCAAATATGCAAATGCATCTGCTTCTTTTTGTAAAGTCTTCACAAAATTTTTAAACTAACCCTGTCTTATATGAAGGGGTATAAGGGGAAGTATATTTTGCCCACACTCAGAAAGACACTTAGAAATCGCCTTATTTTCAAATTTGCCCTGGTATTTTGAAAAATTTTCTAATAAACAGAAAAAGTTTTCCGAAACTAAGTAAAATATGCCATAAAAAAAATTTGTTTTTAAAAAACTTTTCTAAAAACCAGAAAAGTCCAGATTTTAATTAGAGCGCATTTTTCTTAAGTCTTTTTCTTAAAAATAGGGCAAAATTAACCATTAATTTTAGAGAATAGTATCCCTTGAAGAGAATACTGCAATTTCTTAAAAAAAAGGAAAATTTTCTGGAACTAATTTTCTTTAAGATAGTAGAAATAGTAGATGGCGATAGTAGAAATTGCTTTTAAATTCAAAGGTGTTAGATTTCAGGAATTTTTGCTCCACTGCAAAAATATATGTAGCCCATTCAGACCTGGACCGGTGGTGGACTAGTGGTGTGACCCTGGACCGGAGGTGAACCTGGACCTGGACCGGTGCTGGACTTGGAACTGGACCGGTGGTGGATTACCTTTTCTCTTATTAAGAAAAATTTGTCACTAAATTAGAAATTTTTTTAAATTTGTAATTAAGTGAGAAGAACTTTTTAAAAAATGCAAAAAACGATTATTTGGGATTATCTCGAAATCTGTTCTACTTAAAAATTTTTAAACTCCCGATTCGGATTCAGCGCATGATTTTACATAAGGAATGACATAAATTTGTCGAGGATGAAAAAAATCATTAATTATTTGTAAACTTGTGCTATCATTTCAAAGTTACAGCGTGTTAAGCCCGAAAATCAAGATTTTAATTTATGGGAGGACAAGTAGATTCCCACCCAAAACTTTTAAAGGAGTTCGAAAAAGGGTACTTGATATAACATTGGCCCCCCTGCAAATTTTTTAAATATACAATTACAACATTCATGGAATGCTAAGCTTTCATTTGCAGATAGTAATAGTATGGCCGAATTATTAAATAGCTGTTGGCGGGTTATTGTTGGAACGTTTGTCGAGAACGTACTGGAGCAGAGCACAATAGGGTAGCAATACAATAAAATACCAAAAGTTAAAATAAATATTCGGAATATAAATATGAAACATGTTTTGAAGTAAACCTTCATTTTGTAGAATTCTCCTTAAATTTTACTAATCACTTTAAAATTTTACCCATCACTTTAAAAAAAAACTCCAATGAAAACGGTATCAACACTGCCTCGGATACGGGCCCCCACTTCATGCAGTTTGCTTCACCGTGTAAATCCAGTCTAAGAAGCGGTAATCGAGGACAAGACGAAGTGTTGCAATTGGAGAGTACAACTTTTAGGTTGTAAATGATTTGTGTAACTATACCTTTTGTGCGGGGTTTCCTTGGGTTTTATTCGGATTTTCCTTCTACGCGATTCGACGGCATTTTGCGCCTTTTTCAGGGAGTCTGAATTTATTGATAAAAACATATTTTGGGGGCCCCTGAATATATATTTTTAAGCAAAATTCTAGACTTAGGAAGAAGCGACTAAAGGAAATTTTTCTAAAACCCCCACCTGAAAAAATCCTGGTCACGCCCCTTTATCATGTAAAATTTCACCAAGGCCAATTTCAACATCATTGGCATCGCTTATACAGCGTGTTGCATTTTTCTCAGTTGCATTGAAATGTTGACAGTCCTAGAGGCTTCATAAAATCACAAATTACTGCTTGGTGTGGCCTACAAACATTCTAAAACGGTCCAAAATCGGTAAAATGTTTTCCCGCCAATATCTTGGAAACGGAAACTAAGTAATGATTTTGACCATCCAACTCGTATTCAGCAAGGGTTTGTCTACAGTAATAAGTTAAAGTTTAAAGTTTATGCAATAACAATGACCGCTCCTTCTTTTAACTTTAAAAGTATTTACCAGCACGTACCAAATGAAACCAAAAACGATGCTTTTTCCTTGAAGATTCTTACCAAGCCACCGTATACTTTGGTAAAATTCTGTGCTCAGATACTCAAATGCAAATGTCGCTGCATTTTTGCACTTTGCTACACTTTGACAATCTTTTAATATTTATCTGCCACATTAATGCCAATATTTGGCTCAAAGGACCTCACCATAAATCACCCGCAAGTCTCAATAAATTAAATTAAATTACATTACAACAAAGACAATGCAAGCAAACCAACAAGAGAAGCAGAAAAAAGCTGCTTCTCTTCTGGGCTTATCACGATCGAGACAATGCACAGAGATTTTTACTTATAAATTATTTAAAATGGAAAAATAAAGCTTCGGCTTTTCGACCAGATCGAGGCGACTGGACGCGGTCTGTTTGCAAATGCGGTCGAGTAAATGTCATGAAAAAAGTGCAACGAGTAAATAAACCCCAAATCGATGGTAGTAAAACAAATTCACAAATCGAACATGAACAAAGCCCAACGAAATGATAAGATCACGAAACGAAAGTAGCAGGTTCCACTTTGTGTTTGCATCTTGTCCAACAACAACAGCAACAACAAACATTTAATTGCAAGCCACGTTTTGCACGATGGAGGAAGAAGAATTGACCGCCTTGTGCCAGTTATGCTCACGTATGCAAAAAGAAAAGAGGAAAACTTTATCTGACAGATTTGCGTGATAAGCCAACGAGAAGAGAATACTGCAGACCACAATGCATGTTGGGATCGATCTGCCAGCCTCAAGTGAAATATTGCCCGAGGCCGACTCAGCTCTCAAATTGGCAATCTGGCAACTACGGAAAAGTACAAGTTACATGCAAAAGGGACGAACCTCTGAAGTTGATTTGGTTTTTCTTCTTTGTTGCCTGTACAATTCTTTGGCCTCTTTAATGAGCAAATAAGTTGCGTTCTGTTGTTTGCAGTTTGCATTTTGGTCTAGCGAAATCGCCTTTTGAGTGTCAGTTAATATATGCAGGCAGTGCAAATAGAGAGAAAGAAGCCAAATTGGCTAAAACGAACTACAGGCCAAATGCTGGTCCAATTGCAGTTAGTTAGCCAGAAGTTAAGTGAGGGGAAGGTCGAAGAGTGGAGGAGAAAAGGGACAATGAGTATTGGTAGGTACACTGTACCTTTACTCATAAAGTTATTCTTATTTTGGGTTCAAATTATCTCCAGAATTTGAATATTTTATTCGTTCATGAAGTTCCAGCTTGGAGAACTATTTTTGATAAAAGTAACGAAAATTTTTTGGAATTTCCTTAGACCTTTCTTGTTCCTACTATAATCTATTTTTATATTTTGTGATTACTTTTAAATAATGTTTGTAATGGTTAAAACGATCACCGCAAACCAAGCAATTCCCACCTTAAGCTATCCACAGCTTGTACATATTTCTGCACTTTTAAAAAATTAGACACAACTCAATCAATTCCAATTTCCTTTTCCCGCAAATGTAATAAAAGTCCACTGCAAAACAAATTTGTGCAACCAAGTGAAATATATTTACATATATGTATAAAAAAGTACAACACCACGATTGCGTTTAATTAAATATAAAAAAATGCTCTTCCAATTTAGAAACTATCTGGAAATGTTGTTTGAATATTTTTTTGTGTTGTGCTCAAATTGGTTTTGCTATTTGGGTGTCAGAGATACTCATACTTGAAGATACATGGCCAGCGATATGCAAAAAGATACAACCAGAAAAGAGAGCAAATAACGGTTGACTCCCGTTCGCCTTCCTCCTGCTCAACCCCCCGCAGGTCGTTGATGTTAATCGTTGCGGCACTTTGGAGTAAGTGGCATTTTCCAGCGTCCACGACAACGATGCGACGTCGACGTGGCTTGGGCGATGGCAAACTCTTGATATGCTGCCGCCACCCAGTCCAGCTCCACGCCAGCCTGCAACTGTCCTTTTACCTAGCCAGCTTGTGCCCGGTTTGGGCGTGGCCTCATGTCAGTTTCGGACTTGAAATGTTCGTGGCAAATGTTTGCGGATTTGAATTTAAATTGAAATAGGATGTTGTATATTCAAATGAATTTTAACTTAAGGGTAAATTGAAGTGGAGGGCGGTCAGATTAACATCATCAGTATTTTTTTGGCATTGATTGGTCGTTAGATAGCAACAACGAAAACCGGGTATAGACCCAGCGGGCATCACCCGTAACCGCATCAGGAAGCAAAGGTGCAATGTATGGGTAGGAACGACTGTGGTATACACTTAATTAGGATATAATTGTGAACTCTTAGAAACCGTGAGGGAAAATGATACAAATTATAATATTAAAACTTGTCGTCAGTTGTAGCAAAAAACTTTAAAACTTATATGATGTTGAGAAAGTCTTAAGGCTATACAGAATAAATAAAAGAGTATCCGGCAGCTAAAATATGAATATAAGATGATCTTCTGAGATTGATTAATAAGTGTGTTGAACTGAATATTAAACTGAATTATCTGTTCTAACAATTTTTACGGACCTCCGGTTTGCAGGTTCGAACCAAAATTTATCAATCGTTAGGGTACGGAAATTTAAGGTTCAAGGCTCTTGGTCAAAGAACTCGGTTCGAACTAGGATTGGCGGATATTTTCAAAATATGTAATATTGTTTTAAAAAATCGACATTATCTATATTTTCTAAAAATATTCATTTCCATAAGAAAAATCCGTCTTTCCAGGGAATTTATGTCATTTAGTGAGAATTACAAACTCCATTTTGACTGCGCTCTAGATCTATTCGTTTTTTTCCTTATCGAAATAAGAGCTGAAGCTTAAGAGAAGATGATATAAAAAGAAAACATATTTGTTTGTAAAAAACGAATGAAATATTAAAACTTTCCAAGCTTTTGAAATTTCTGAGCACACTTAATTACCGCAATCATCTTAGGTGAAGCTCGCTGATTCATTAAAACCTAATAATTTTGTGATAATTTTGAGCGAAATTTAAAAATCGAATCGCCCTGCAATGTTAATCGTTTAGGACAACCCTTTGATCCGTCCTTGTTTCATGACTACACTATTATTCTTTGGTATCGAATGTTATAAACAAATGTAAAATGGCTGACACTGCCCCAAAGGGCCAAACCCGAGCTTCTCTCAATCTCTTGGCTTGTGCGCTTCTAATTTTCGCACAAGAGAAAGGGACCTTCAGTTTAACGCCGAATTCGAACGGCAGTTTGAGAAGCTTTTGCATGGCTAATTTCTACAAAGCTGGCGCGCCAACAACTGAGAGGGGTGACCGAGTGTAAAGCTTATTCAGAGAAACAACTTTTCATTAGATGTTCTGAGGCGGGATCGAACCCACGACCTCTTGCACAGCGGTCGCGCACAATAGCCACTGAGCCACCCGGCCACACTTAGAATTTTATACAATCATCAAAAAAGCCAACCCAACCAGCTCTTTTTACAAATATCAAAGATGACGTCGCATTTTTATACCCTTGCAGGGGGTATTATAAAATTGTCCGGATGTTGTAACGCACAGAAGAAAGCATCTCCGACCACATAAAGTATATATATTCTAGATCAGCACGACGAGCTGAGTTGATTTGTCTTGTTTTTTTTGTGAAGCTATCTTAACCAAACTTTGCACGAAGTCTTTTGATACATATACGCTGCTCATTTTTCGGAACCGGCCGGATCGGATGACAATAGCATATGGCTGTCATAAGAACGATCGGTCGACAATCTAGTCTTATTGAGTAAAACTTTTTTCTTTTCAATGGAAACACCACCAGACTTTCTAATTCTTAGTTGGCCATTCTTTCCCATGATTCCACCAAGTTTGGTCGAAATCGGACTTCTATATAGTATAGCTGTCATAGCAAAGTAGAGTTTGAAAAGTAGTCTTTGTTAAAAAGACTTTTTGGTTTTCAAGGGAAATGTCCTTAAAAGTCACATTTATAAATTTGGTATGCTTTCACATAATTCTACAAAGTTTTATCAAAATCTGATGACTATAGCATATAGCTGCCATAGGAACGATCGGTCGAAAAACTAGTTCTAGTGAGAAAAACTTTTTCGCTTTCTATGGAAATGTCTTTATCATTGGCATATACTTATTTTATATACTGTTACACAATTCTACAAAGTTTTGTCAAAATCGGATGGCTATAGCTATTAGCTGCACTTCGAATGATCGGTCGAAAAATAAGTTCTAGTGAGAAAAAGTTTTTTGTTTTGAACTGAATCGCCTCCAAATTTCGTAATTGTTAGTTTGTTATGCTTTTCCATGATTTCACTAAGCTTGTTAGAAATCGGACATCTCCCTTAGAATAGTAAGGTCCGAAAAGTAATATCAGTTAAAAAAACTTTTTGTTTTCAATGGAGGCTGCAAGGGTATACAAAACCTCGGCCGAGCCGAAGTTAACTTTTCCCTATATTCTTAAATGAAATCGTTTTAATTACCCAAGATGGAATTAGTATAAAGCATCAGATTCATTTAAAACTGGAAGTTGATTCCTGGTAGAGAAGATGGTTACGGTGCTCTATACCAGTGCTTTGCATATATAAGAACTGCAAAGTGTACTAAAAGGCGTTGCACTCATAAACAAATTAATGGGGTTAAGTGATTAGGACTGAAGAAATAATTATGTATCACATGAACTTCAAGAACTGAGCTTTAAAATAAAACCCCCAGACTGCACTTGAAGTCATAAAATCTAAAGCATTCCTTTTTCCGAATTTTATAAAATTGTTTTCGATTCTTGTTTTTGTCAACAGGTCAACGAACGTTTCTTCTGATAAAAAGATTGATATATGTGTTTGAGCAAAAGTTTGCAAAAGTTGGCAAAAGATCACAAAGATTTAAAAATTTCAATTGACAAAGTATTGCCACATTGGACTGTGCAGTCGAGGATTGCTAATCAATTACAGATGAGATTAAAATTAGGTTTACGTAATAATTTAAGTCGGAAGACACCTGAGAAAAATTTATTCGTTCCTGATATTTAATTCGCTCTCAGTCCGCATTTAATAGGCAAGGATATGTACTTGTATGGAGAAACCAAACCTAGTGAAAAAAATATACTTGAAAAATCACAAATCAAAAAAGCAGGATCAAAAGTTGGATCAAGAAACTCGCTCTTTGATTATTCATTTTCATTCTTAACGTTTATCTGACACTTAACTATCTTGATCCAAGCATGAAACTCTACTTTTTCTCTGCGGGTAATACATCGATAAATTATCATTTTTGTTATAAGATACTTTTCTTGAGATTCCATCTCAAGCACAATATCGACCAGATATTACGTTATTTTGCACACTTGGTTCGGTTCAAGGTAGAGTTCATTGCTTGAAAAAGTCAGAATTCCGGGTCCAAGCCGGTTTGCCTCAAACCGGTTCGCAGCCCTGCTTTTAATTCTAAACTAGTTCCAACACTTTGCTTATGGAGTAATAATTGATTTCTGACCTACTTAGTCTAAGATTAATCTAAGGTCCTTGGATCTTTACTTTCCTATTTGATTGAATACAAAGACATCGATATAAGAAAATATTGGGAATGACTTAAGGACTACTTCCGCTTAACCAAGATCATTTTAAACATATTTTAAACATGTAATAGAGCCCTGCACGAGTGGATTCGCTCGACTCGTTTAAAAATGTTCAGTTCTGACAGCTAGCAAAGCCACTAGAGCAATCAAGCCATTTTAAATTTAAATTAATAAAACATAAAAAAACACAGAACTCTTTCAACGCAGCACAGCTTAGCCTATACATGAAAATTAACACAGTTTCTGTTAAAATTAAAAATTACATTTTTTTGTGAATCACAAATTCTTCATCTGAAGATGCACATCGCCTTCGCTTCCAAAAATGACTTTTAAATCCCAATATGTAACCTGAGCAAAAAATTTTTTTGAACCGCGAATTCTTAAAATGTAGATGGATGAAAATATTGCAAAGTCTAAGTTGATGTGATGTTTATTAAAATAAGCTTGGTACCAAATTACCAAACAAAATTACTTTTCATAGATCTCAAACAACGAGAAAATTTACGAGTTGAGCTGTTATTCTGAGCTGTTTGCTTGAATCGGAAAAATTTTCTGAATTGATTTACTCGAAATGTTATTTTAAAAGGGGGCTCAAAGGGCACTACGAGTGGACTAGTGCAGGGCTCTACTATGTAAGTTCTCTGTGGCCGAATGTGGCTCAGCTGCTAGTGTGTGCCACTGCTGTGCAAGAGGTTGTGGGCTCGATCCCGACTCGGGACATCACTAGCCTTTGGTGCCAGCTTTGAAGAAACTAGCCACGAAGCAGCTTCTCAAACAGCCGTTCGCATTTGGCTGTAGGTCTATTTTTCTTGTGCGAAAATTAGAGATTTAGTGGAGCTTGGCTTTGGCCCTCTGGGCTGTGACAAGCCAAATAAATATTTCTTTTTTTTAAATTCTATGTAAATGCTACAATTAGTTCGAATCGTTCTTAATATATATAAATAAGAGATATTGTGCATATTGGGCAACTTTGGATACTCAGATGCCCAATATGCTCAATATCTCTGTTGATTTTCCTTGATTATTGAATTATAATCAATTATTGACCTTAAGACGGCTAACAAACACTTTGACTAAAATCAGAAACAGGTCACCAAATACACATATAAATATATAAAGGACTAGAAATATTTTTTTTAGGATTGGAAAAATCTTAAGAAAGAAATTAAATCAAGCATTTCGGTATGTAGTGTTCTATTGTCGCCGTTTGTACTTTCTTTTAGTATAAAGTTTTCTACTCTTTTATTAAGTGTAGTCATAAGTTGATATTATTTTTGTATTTATTTGTATTTTTGTATTGTATTGCTTTAGTGTAGCTTAATAGTTTCTTAAACATTCATTATTTTAACTAAATAAAAAGTTAAGTTACAATTTTCCACTTCATTCGATTCTTGAGCTACAGCCTTACCTAAGCAAGCGCAATCATACAACTGACATACCCTTTTCACTCAAGTTCCACACAAAAGTACCAGCACCCATGTTACGTATATGCAAAAATACCAAATCAACATAGAGACTAAAAAAAAACTAATGGGTTTTCTAATGTTTCAGTTTTCATGTTTATATTAGCATGCTAATAGTGGCAATTGCAACAGGAGGACACCATCTGCCCAACTTGCTTGCGCTTCTCTATTGAACCAAAAAATATTGGTCTAGGCAATTTGCTTTTCATTTCAGCCTGAAGGTGAGGCAACTAGATAGCTTGTGACTTTCATGGGAATTGTTCACCCACTCAAATTGACAGAGCGTGTTCTTTGACGCCCCCATATCAAAAGCTGATACTGATAAGACCGCAAAGACTGACTACAAATTATGGACAAACTGCATCCCCACCTACTACAAGAAAATAAAAAAACTCGAACTCAAGCAAACAAACCATAAACGATAATTAATAGAGAGATAATCTAAGCGTTAAAACTTCATTCAATGCATTGGCTTTGACAAATCTCATGGCCCCGCAATCGAAATGAGTTATTTCCCCCCAAAAGAACGGGCCAACGAACGGAACGAGGAGAACGGCCTGCAATTTCCATGGAAAATTCTTCTTTCCCTCGCTGACAGCGACAACAGCAAGCGCTTGTAAACCATAAATCTTTTGTATGCTGGGTAGGATAAAGGGTATGTAGAGTATATGGGTATAGTGTAAAGAGTTAAGTAATAAATTCAAGTATGAAACAAGCAATATGAAAGTGGGGAATCAACTTTTAATTTCTCACAGACTTCTGTGCACTCGTTATCTATAGTGTAAACAATTTAAGTAAGCAGCTTGCAACAAGTCGATTTGAGCAGAACGCCAGGTGAGCTGACACGTCCGTTTTTAATTCGGTGAAAACGCAGATATTCATTTTGGCAATTGCAGCAAGGCTTTATTTTTCAACAAATTAAAAGCCTCATGGGATCAAAAATGTATTTTGGGTAGAAAGAGTAATTTTCTGCATATCTCGAGTTGTATAAAACTCATTTGGTTAAGGATAATCTCTCTCTCTCTCTCTACAGTACAGTAAGGTTATTAACTTAGCGTTAAATTTTTAATTAATGTCGTGGAATTCCCAAATAGTCAGATAGACCCAGGGATATTTAATTAATAAATGGCCTCGCGCTGGGAAGATCTGGCTGTTAGTGGGAAGCATATTTTGGGGTAACATCAAGTTTGAATATTAAGTTAAAGTCAATCCATGTAATTTTTGACACAATCCTTTTTCGGATAGAGTGCAAATCGAATTTAATCTCTCGCAAAATTTGCACCCAGCTTATTTCAAGATAAAATCAAGTAAAAATGTCGAGCTTAAATCAATATCGAGACTTGACTCTCAACTGATCCTTATGAACTTATGATTACATACACAAAAGAATTGCATCAATGGATTTGGTCGAAAGGACTGTTATCACCCACTCGACGTAACTTCCGGAAAATGCCTCCGCTGGCGGCCTGTACGACCTTGGGGTCGTATTTCCGGATCCTGTTGGTCAGTTCTTTGATATTTTTGGCCTTCCAGTTGTTTTTGTAAACTGCAATACTCAGACTTCCAAAAAAATCTTCAATTGGACGAAACTGCGGCAAAATTGTTGGGTTCCTTTCCTTTGTTACAAAAGGGATATTGGCAAAAAGGCGATATTGGTTGCACATCCACCGGAATTGAGAATTGACAGTTTGTATATAGTCAGGTGTGTAATTTGGTGCTCTTTGCTTACGTCTGGCAACAATATTATTCTTTGCCAGCACTTTACTGATGTGTTGTTGGCTGCAATTAAGTTTTGTGAAAGCATCTCGTTGACTTATGTTGTCTTTGTTGTTAAAAAGTTGGGTTAGCTTTCTGACAGCTTGGCCGGTCATAAAATTGCGCATATCTTGAAACTTCATGGTGTACTAAAAAGGTAATCGCAAAATTAAAGGAAACTGAACTTGTCATATTTATATATATGTTAACTTAGATTGGTGGTAATTGTCATGGTTGCCTGCACTTATGCAGACTTACTAATTGTTCTACTTCAACTTTAGACTGCCAGTAAGTCCAGCCAGAACCAACAAAAAGGGGATCATCCTTGGTTTGGAAATGTTTAGCCCGGATCGATGTTTAGCATTCGGCAAAGTGCAAGAAATATGGGACAAACAGGTCTAATTTATTTCAAAACGTAAGTTAGGAATTGTCAAAGGATTGTCTCATTTGTTTGTCGACGAAGTTCAACTCTTTTTAGGGGAACACTACTTTCTGGTACTTATGTAACGATATCATTGATTATTCCCATTATATGTGGACTACATAATGAACTTTTTTAAGCAGTAAAGAATCTGTAATCCCAAGAAGGTCAACTGGTCTGCCGTGTGCTTCTTGAAAGAATTAATACCAGACTTTCCCACTATGAGAACCGTGCTATGACCAAAATAGCGACCATTTTGGACCTCAGCTTTTGGAAGGACGGATTCCGAATGAACTGGCATCCCTAAAAGTTCCTACTCCCGAACAACTGCCAGCTCCACTAAATGTTTCGGAAGAATTCAACGACTCTTACACCGATCCACTATTCAAATTTTTAAAATCTAAAAATACCGTTAAGATAAGCTGTAACAAAGTGGATGCACTCAAATCTCTAAAGGTGTACCTGGAGCAAAGCAACTCTCAAAGAGTACTGGATCCTCTTGAATTTAGAAAGGTATATAAAACGGTTATAATAAAATAACTAATTTACTTAAAGTTATTTTCTTTTTAAAGAGCAGCACAGATGACATGGGCGGTTTAAAAGTCGTGGTAACTCGTTATCTGCAGATTCCCGGGACGACGACCGAGTCGGAACGAATGTTCAGCAAGGCGGCTGAAATTATTTCAAACACCGACTTTTATTTTTAAACAAAAACATAAATATTTGAACTTAAGATTTTATTGTATAAACCTGCTATATTCATATATTTCTTAAGTTTGCTTTCTTAATTTTTGAGTTCCCTATGAAAGTGTTAAATTTCTTTATATACAGTTCTTTGAAAAATATTGAAAATAAAAGTACTTGATTTGGTTGTTGTTAATTTTTTGTTGATTTTTTCAAAATGGTATTTTTATTATCGATACTAACGATAGTTTCCACTATAGTAAACCTGGTTTGATTTGTGACTGCAATTGGAACCGTACTGACGAGGCAACCAAAACAGTACTGTTTATGCAACCACTGCTGATGTTCTTATGTTATCTTTGTTAATTTTCTAATGATTATTGAATTATAATCAATCCTCGACCTTGAGTCAGCTAACAAACTCTTGAATAGATAAAATTGTTATGTCCCTAATGAAAAACCATTTAAGAGGAGTTAATTTATTCACTAGTCGGAAATTTTACCCAAATTAATTTGACAATAGACAACTTCTTCATTGAATAATTAAGCTAAGAGCTTTATATTATCTTACTGATTCTTATACTCTGTACCAAAGGTACATAGAGTATAATAAGTGTGTGCTAGCCATGTCCGTCTGTCCGTATGAACGCACAGATCTCAGAGATTGTAAGAGATAGAGGTTTGACATGGGACTTATACTTCTTATACTTGCAGGCAGATCAAGTTTATTTTCAATTTTGCCACGCCCCCTCCCCTCAAATTGGTAAAAACGACATATCTCTCACAGTTTGATAGATAGAAGGTTCGTTCCTTCTGGACATATTTAGTAATCAGTATTATTTATCGATCCGTTAAAGGAATGATACAGATCGGATGAACGGTTGTCGAGTTATTAGGAAAACAAGCAGAGCTGATGGGCAGCACTTCACAGGTACAGAGTATGCTATAGTCGGGCTTGATCGACTTTCTTTCTTGTTTTAAAGATGAGATCACGAGTATTTGTAAAGTCTAATATTTTTTAACTGTTAAAAATTATTGAAACAAAAGCTTAAATCGAAAAAGTTAATTACAAAATTAAGTACTGTTGCTTAACTTAAGTGTTACACTTGGTAACCCATATTTATTGCCTGGTTCATTAAGACAAAACCAAGCATATTAAATAACCATAATTTACAAAAAAAAAAAACCTTCAGATCTGTGCCAAAAAATGCTGGTTTGTTAGCAAAAAATTGTACATCCCTGCAGTTTACTAGGTATTCTTATAGTCGCCGCCTCTCCTCTCTTTTCTATCCACTTGTTTTAGTTTCGTTTCGTGTATTTTTTTTCGAGAACTAGAACTCTGGCCAGACTCGAGTGACATTTGTTTTCGAGACCAGACAACCCCAGCATCATCTTCATTTGCAGCTCTTTTTTTGTGTTTAGAAAAAAACGTTTAAAGAGAACACGACCCAGGCCAAAGGCTTGGCCAGGCACGATTTTTCTTTCCATTCTGTGCCCAAATGGAAATCCGACTTTAGACTTGGAAAAAAATATGCAATCCAATCTACAGGTGGTTAATCACCAATTAAGCTCTACATCATACAAATTTGTTAGAGACCTTTTTCCTTTATTATGTCACCGAATTTGTCAAACAGGTTGGCTCAGGCCCATGCCGCGCGGCAAAAATTGAATTGATTAATAAATGTGGCTTGGGCCCGGGCCAGAACTGTTTTTTTGTGTCTTTTAGCTGCGGCATAAATCTCAACTAATTTTGTGTAATTAGTTTGCATAATCTGTCACGGTATTTCGGTTCAGCATAATGAAGTTTCGAATTTAAATAAATGATATTCCATTGATAGCAAAGGCGGCATTTTGTGGTTTAATGGAAAAAGTTAAAGAAGATCATTTTGGGGTTTTTTGGTTGCTTTTGGGTTATTAATTGTGGTAAGATCAAAGTGTTGGCAAAGTGGAAAGTAATTGAGTGTGTCTTTGTTATTGGACGGACACTGAACGGAAGCTTTGGTTGAAAATCGGTGTAAGTAAAAAAATGAGGCGTGAAGTTTTTACTGGCTTCTCTTGATTTTCATTATGGGTGTACAATCCGTTTTATGAGGGATAAACTGATTAATATGTATGTGAATTCAGTCTTGTGAGCTATTTTGACAACCAATTGGCAGCTAAACTTCGGCACGTAACTTAACCACTTCCCAAATGATAAGTCAATTAGAATTTAGAGTTTAGGCTTTGGTTGATGAATTTACTCAGTTTAATAAAAAATATTTCGCCTTATAGCCTATTCACACTGAGCACATCTAACATCTTTTATCCAAAATCATGAGTCATACAAATTTTTCCTTGCACAATTTGTGAAGTGTGTAGCATATTTCTATAAGACACTGATCCAATTAACAATTTGACAAAACCAAAATTTTAAAAAAGTTGACATAACAAATAGTTATTAAGAATTTTAACTTAGGATGTGGGATGTTGGATGAAAGATGTGCTCAGTGTGAATAGCCTGTTAAACAGCAGCCCAAAGGGCCAAGGCACTGTAGAAAATTTGTTCCAATTATAAGGCATAAACTCCTTTTGCAAAAATGTTCAAAACTTACAAATTTTTTGTCATTAGGTCACAAATACATCAATCTTCAAAGTTGCATACCAGAAATCTTGTTTACACAAAACCCAATTGGTACACCAGCTTTTAAAGTCAGCTTTTGCTAACTAATGATTGTTGAAAATTAAAAGCATGCTTATCTGCTGCGAACCAATTATAACAATAGTTTTAATCAACTACTTTTTTGTTGGAATCTAAACATTGTGGTATGTACTAATTTGGTAGTACCTGTGGTCTGTAGAAATTAATAGTGGTTTCCTTGTAATTGCGTGTTTTAGTAAGGCGTCTGGTCAATGAAAATGTTGTGAACAAAAATTCTCCCTTACAAAGATCTACCAAATTTTGTTTAGATTTGTTAAGGCTGCGAGTTTTTGCACCTTGTAGAGACATCAAATCCGCTTCCGTTTCACTTTGCCTCAAAGTGCACTTTTACGCACTACTTGAGAAATGTTGACTTTTATGAGATAACCTAAATTTTGGGCAATGTTGACTTCAGTGCAATGTAGCCGGGATTACTAATACCCTTGTTCCAATGGCACATTTTTCAGGTCATTCACTGCATCAGCTTAATGACCTCATTATTTCTGTGTATTTCCCCATAAGAGTTGATGATCAAATCACTGTTACTACATTTGACAACCGCACGGGCGTTTCTAGCTTTTTTCCGCTAATAGGCTAGATTTTCTATCGATAAGTCCAAGTGTCATCAATAGAACAGCTGATTGTGAGTGGGCCAGGAAATCGGCTAAACTTTAACTCATTTTTAAACAATAAATTATTATTATAAATAAATTATTATAGATAATATTTGTTTATCTGATGAATAGAACTTGAAAACAGGCCATTACATGGAGGACTTAACCGACCATGGAAGTCGACACGCCGAACAAACCTGCCAATTGTCCAAAATTCGACTGAGGGGCCAAGCGAATACAAGGCAATTGCAATTCGCTTACCTGATGGAATAGCCATCCGGAAATTCGTATCCTGCTTAGCTATTCCTTGAAGATAATTTATAAGCAAGTTAAAGTTGTACCTCTCGACTCGAAAGCTTTTCTTAATTGGTTACATACAGTAATTTGTTTTTTAAATCAACTTTTTTATCTTATATTCTTAAGGTACACACGAAATTTCAAGTCAATCCGGCAATTATTTTCAAAGATACACGCACATTTGTAAATACGCTCCATGTAAATTCACAGTGCAGTTCAAAATTTAAACGCGTTTTCCACAAAACTGGGCTTGCAAAGTCGGCGTACACGATTTCTCGAAAACGGCTGATCCGATTGGTCTCAAATTTTGACACAAGCTTCTGAAATGTATTCATAAGAAATTGATCGAATCTTTCTTCTAACCGATAATTATTATTTTTTTTATAAGCAATTCAAGACCAACAGTTGGGCGATTTGTTTTTGAGAAGCTGCCATTTTATCAAACAAATTTTATTTTGCTTATTCCTTCGATTGATTTCCAGATTTAACAACACGACATCCGTTTGCTTGTTAATTTTGGATAATCAAGTCCAGAGATATCGTGTACGCCGCAATGCTCCATTTTTGAGTGGAGCTCCAGAAGATCAGCTATAGCACCTTTACCAATTATAATGTTTACGAATAAGAAATGTTAAAGTACAGGTAGAAGTTACCGTAATATGTTTACAAATTTTTGTTTTAATAAATTAAAAGGTCTTCTCATGAAAAATATTCAAAAACTGACTTTTTTCACGCCAAATAAATGAATGTAAAACTCAATTTACACTTCGGTCGTACGACTTTTTCTTTGACTTTTTAGGTGTATGGTTATGTATGGTACATAGTCGGTAATATCAAATCAGCCGTTTCACGTATACTTTACATTAAATTGAAATTTATGTGTTAAATTTTCAAATTTCGTCAACAAAATGGAAAAAAACTTCCTATACTTGATTGCGGAGATGCAGATGGTTGAAGATATGATTACCATCTCTCAAAAGCTATACGCGTAGTAGAGAATGCATTTGGGCACCTTTAAGGACGATTTCGTCGCCTTGGGGAGGGCATGGTCAATTCAATAAAGCACGCAATTTTGCACAATTTCTTGAATGCGCACAACAGCCTTTTTCCAGACAATTGGGCATCTGTAGCTAAAAATGTTGAAAAGGAGCAACCGAACACAAAAACCTTTTTAATAGAAGGCACACAAAGTGTTCCAAACGAGATCCGAAGTGCTCTAGCATCTTTCTTTAATTCCATCGACTTGGTTCAATAAACAATTATTTAATAAAATGAACTAATTTTTTTCCCAATGCTTGGCTAATATTCCAGCATTCTGGCGGGGATCGCTCTTGTGTGGATAAAGTGGTCTCGCTTGCAATGCGATTTGACTCTGCTTGCGGTCCAATCTACGCCTTTTGGTCCTCGAACTAGTCGATGAGTTAACTGACATATCTTCCATATTCGTGGCTACCAACTGCTCGTCACTTGTATTTGGTTCTAAAAACATATTTAATGAAGATATAGCTCGTTAAAAGCTGTCGGGATCTGCCCATTGGGATAAAGCCGGATGGTCCACATGCAGCTTTCTCTTGGCTAAGATAGAAGTACACATAATTACAAAAATCATATAGAGGCAACTTTTGATGGTAGGGAACTTACCTATATTTTCAGCTCAATGAATCTTTTTTTATACCCTTGCAGAGTATAAAAGGGAACGAACAAAGTATATATATCTTGACAGCGTGGGAGGGAAGTTATTTACCAGCTGTCTGTTTCTATGTATTCCTCGTGTTTTAAAGCTATATAGATGACTATACTATAGCTGCATAGGAACATCGGTCGAAAAACTAGTCTTAGTGAGAAAAACTTTTGTTTATAAGGAAACGCCTCCAAAATACGTATTTCTTAGTTTAATATCTTTCCAGATTTCAAGTTTGGTCGAAATCGGATGACTATACTATAGCCCAAGAAACGATCGGTCGAAAACTAGTTCTAGTGGAAAAACTTTTTATTTTTAAGAAAACGTCCTTTCATTGCTACACTTTTTATACTTACACAATCACAAAGTTGGGAAACGTGATATATATCTCATGACGACGGTCGAAAACTGTTCGAGAAATTTTTTGTTTTTAAGAAAACGTCCTTTTTTTGGCATACTTATTTTATATACTTGACACATTTCTTCAAAATTTTATCAAAATCGGTGACTATACTATCTGTATGCGGTCGAAAAAGGTTCTTGAAAAACTTTTTTTTCAATGGGACTGTCGATTTATCGCCAGTCGGTCTATTTTCTTTTTTTACTTTCATTGCCTCATAGTTTTTTAGCACTTTGGCCATCTCCGCAAAAATACGGATGTTCTTGCGGTCCGCTCTGACCACATCTCTATTAGTATGGCATCGGCTGCATCTGTCCGTACTTTGCGTTTTCTATTTTATTCCACCACAAAACATGCAATATTAACAATAATAAAATGCATCTCCATTTTTTGTACTTACTTTTAACTTGTCACCGATAGTTCCGATCCGGCAGCACTGATTTTTTCGGTCTACGACCTTCTCAAATTCAAAGCCTACTGCCGTTTTTTTCTATGCCCGGGAGACCAGTCGCAGGCAAAAAATACCAAAAACGGTCGTACGACCTCAGTGTAAACAGAGTATAACCCCTTAAAAAATGCGTCTGAGTTTTCAGGCACATATTGTTTCAGATTTTAATTAAAAAAGATTTAATTATTAAGAATAATATGAACTTACAAATTGCCATGCCCTTGGTGATTTTTGCTTTCTATTCTTCCGCTCGTACTACATAATCAACGCATCGAAATTGTCCTCGCTCTCTAGCAGTTGACATATTCAACTGCAACGCAGTTAAATCCGTTTCGGTGAAATATTAAATAGGGGCCAATTTTATATTTAATTTGTAATTGCAAATCAAAGCAATACAAACTCCTGATATTTTTTTACTTTAATTTAACTTTGACCATTCTCGTGTAACCGTGATAAACATTCGTCAGTGGAAGAAGGAAAAATCACCTTTTGAGAATGGACTCCAGAATGTGTCAATGGATCAAATTTGAAAAATTTGCTATAATTTAAGGAATAACTCTCTTTTAAGGCCAATTTGGGCACCTTCGGGCCTGCTGATGCTGCTCGCTTTATTTTTTTGGGTTGCATTGATATGTGTTCTGTTGCAAAGGCCCATAAGCCCCAACATTTTTCTCAGTGTGACCTCCATCATTTTTTCAAAGCGAAAAAACATGCGAAACACATTTTCCGCCATATCTTTAAAACAAAAGCTGATTGAGCCAAACCGAGACCATTTTTGTAATCAGTGGACAAAACGGGACCAGAATTTTTCATCAAAGTGTATGCAACAAAATGGCTGTTCCCCTGTGCTATTCTTATTAATTGAATTTGTTTTAATTGAAATCTTGCATACATTTTAGAAGCGAAATGGCGTGTTTTGGGAACGAGAAGAGCCTTAAAACTCAGACGCATTTTTTAAGGAAAGCTTTCGAGTCGCGAGGGACAACTTAAACGAGCTTATAAACTTGTCGACAAGGAATAGCAAAGCAGGACACGAATTTATGGATGGCTATTCCATTAGATAAGCCAATTGTAGAATTTTGGACAATTGGCAGGTTGTTCGGAGTGTCGACTTCCATGGTCGGTTAAATCCTCCATGTAATGGCCTGTTTTCGGGTTCTATTTATCTGATAAACAAATATTAATAATAATTTATTGTTTAAAAAAGAATTCTAGTTTTGCCGTTTACCTTGCCCACTCAAAATCAGCTGTTCTATTGATGACACTTGGACTTATCGAATGAAAGTCTAGCCTTTTAGCGGAAAAAAGCTAGAAGTGCCCGTGCGAATGTCAAATGTAGCAACAGTGATTTGATCATCCGCAGCGGATGATCTGCCGAATGGACATTCATCTCATATGGGGAAATACACAGAAAGAATAAGGTCATTTAGCTCATCCAGTGAATGACCTACAGAATGTGCCAGTGGAACAAGGGTATAAGTTTTAAGGAAAATCCTTTTTAATGTGATATCCCGAGGCGGGGTTGAACCTTCGGCCTCTTGCGCAGCCGCAAGCACACTAGTTACTAGCAGTTGCATCACACCCGGCCGGTTTAATATTCAGTTTAATACTCTTAAACAATTTTGGGAATTTAAGTTGGAAACAACCAGAAAAATTTCAAATAATGAGCAGTGTTAGCACGACTCTTCCGGATGTATCTTCAGTCGACTTTCAACAGTTGCCTTTCCATATCGAAAACCTATTTTGAGTTTCGATAACGAAAAACGGAGCAGAAGTATCCCCTGAAGATTCCTGAAACAGCTGTATAGACGACGCTCTAATAGTTATGACAACACAGCCCCCCGCGTCCCCCGCGGCCACTTCCCATAACTAATTTAGCCATGATTCGCAATTTTATAAATGAAACAAACACCCAAAAATGTCTCTTTCATTCAATTTTGCAAGCTTTTCTCGTTCTCAATAAATGATAATTAAAATGCCACCCGAAACAACAAAACCAAAAGTACAACACACAAATTTTGCGAGCTAAATAAATGTTCCGAGAACTTTCCAGTCAAAGTGCATTTCTCTACGCATTTTCACAGGCATTTTCCGCTAAGGTAAACAGTGTAAATATTCATTTTTGGTACCAGACCAAAAATTTGTGGTCCCCAGGCATGGCATGTTTCACCAATGAGCATCAAAATGGGCATTGTGTATTGAGGGGATTCGGGTCGGGTCGGGGCCAGGTGCAATGCCTGGCAACACTTTCTGCTGCCATGCAATATTGAAATTTCAAACACTACACCTAACGAGGCAGGGCAGCGATACCAAAACCTAACCCGCACTTACTCATACGAATTATCATAAAGAACATAATTTTCCACTATTTAAGAGGAATCGTGTGCAGAAATTTTCAGCAAATTTTCCCCTCACGCAATGTTTTCGGCCTCGTCTCGTGCGTTGGATGCATTAGGAAAAGTTGCAATTAAAACTCATTTCGTTGCAAACGCGATTTTCCAGTGTGAATTCCATTTAACGAAAACACCAACTACAGCAACAAAAAAAGTTAGTTTCATCGACAGCAAAACTCATCAGCACCAGGCACACAAAGCCCAGACGTGGGTGTGAATTTCCACCAACTTGATGATAAACGAATTGCATTTTAAACAGTATTCATTGAGGCATTAGGCGAGCGTGCCGACAAAACTGGATTATTTTTGCTAAGAGTATAATGAAATTTTCGCGAATTTCAGCAAAAAAAAAAACAAGAAAACTCGGAACAAATGGCACTCTGATAGATGTTGAATTTATATAAATGCAGTGTACTCACATGGAGTAACTAACGCATCACAAAGAGTTTATTTCCTTATCTTTTATCAGAGCATGTCCAGGAATTTTCCCAGCGCTAGACTTGTTATGAATGTTTATTTGGTTAATATTCGTAGACTTTTTGTGATATTAAAGCCAACATATCTCCACCCAATCGCTCCTTGGTTTTCGGCAAAAACTTAGTCGATTTTGTAGAATTAGTAAGACTGTTTATCGAACAGGCATATCCAAAAACTGTACAAAATTATATATTTTTTTCATATACGGAGGTGTCCCAGAAATCTCTTCCAACCCAAATCAAATTCTCAGTGTCCTAGAAATGTCTTTCGATTGGTTTCAAACTTCCTTAACATCAAGAAGGCCAAATAAAGGGTAATTTTTGAGATTTTTTTGTAGGAAAACTCTATTAAATTTCGGATCGGAGTTTAAACTTAATGAAAGTATACACACAGGCCCATCGAAAGGGGGGGACCGGAGTGTTTCCCCCCGGGCCCGGACTTCTGAGAAAACTTAAATAAACTATGTACAACATGAGAAAAACACCCCGGGCCCGGAATCCCCTCTCGACGGGCCTGTATACACATTTAAAAATATGTTAAATTTTTGCTTAATAAAAAAAATGAGAATATTTCGAGATATCGCATGTTCCTTGAAGCGCCGAAAAAAACATTTTTTATACACGGTACCCATTGGCGTTTCTTGAAAAATTATCAGAAAGCAAAAAACCAGAAAGATTATTAAAATAGATTCTTTAATTAAGTAGTTTCATAGTTGTCATCTCGAAAAGTCGATTTATGACAAAATGGCGAACGTTTGAACATAAGTTATGATTTTTGGGCCAAAAATTAAAAATTAATTTTCTTTATAAAAAAGAAACTAAGGAAGGAAAAAAATCTTCTGACATCTACTAGAAAATAGTGTATAGAATAAAGCACAACCAGTTTCAAGGCAATCGGTTCATTGGTTTTGAAGAAATTTTGGGTACCGAGTTAAAAAACGTGGTTTCGAGAAAAACGCGTTTGAAAATTAAGGAATGACTGTCGGGACTGTGCCGACCTCGCTTATGTATCTTGATATTACATTGCCGTTTTCACCAGGTGTTCTTAAGAACTCAAACTTAAAAAAAAATGCAAAAAAAATGATTTTTTTTTAAACGTCTAGGTTTATATATCCATTCAAGTGAAGTTCGACATATAACATTTATTTTCTTGCGTTCTGGAAATCAGCCTTTAGGGTGAGTACCGAGAGCGTTCGAATTTTCCTAAATTTTTCCTTTCCTAATTTTGTTGTTTGAAACTTAGAAACAAAGCAATACACAAAAGAATTTTTGAAAATTGTCACCAGAGCTCGCTCGGCTGTTGTGGGTGGTGTGCATTCTGCGGTCGAAGCGTATTCTTTTGGGCCACCTTCACGGGAAAAAGGAATATCTAGTAAATTTCTTGAAGAAAAGTTCGAACGTTCTCAGTACTCACCTTTAGGCTAAATAATGAAAGCAAAGAAAAAGTTTTACCGATTTTGAAAAGTCCGAGCTTAAGGCACATTTTAGTAAGATTTTGTATAGGAAAAACTATATCAGCCATGCTCCCATTTTTGCATTCGCAAAAATTTTGCGATTTTGAGACCAAATTTGGACCAAAAACCGGTCTTAAATCGCAAAACTTTTGGGAATGCGACAAACGACAAAGATTTTTAATATTAAAAACTTATTTTTGAGCCTAGCTTTTTTGGCCATAACTATAAACAGGCCTGTTCCCGTTTTCGATTTCGATGAGATCAAGCGGAATCGGAATTGGTAGCTGTTCCCGTTTCCGAAAAACGATCATTATTTAGTTTTATAAATTTTGCCTAAAAGTCAGTGGAATGAGAAGTAAATGGCAATTTTCTTGGCAACGGGGATTTATATCATTTGGCGAGCGTTTTTATTTTACCATGTCAAATGTTGAGATTTTGAATTATACAAATATATATCGAGCGTTTAATTTGATTTAAAATCATTTAATTTTAGCTTGTTCCTCAGAAGTTGCACGTAGAAGAAAGCAAAAACGATCGAAATCAAACCGAACTGTTCGCAATTCCGAATCGGCGCATGCGCAGTGCTGATCGAATTTGTTAAGGCTGCCTTATAGCTGAATTAAAATTCGATAATGATTCGAACATTCATTCGAAAAGACAATCGATTTCTATTTCCTTCGGAAACGGGAACATCAAAATGAAATCGATTCGGAATTGCGATCGTTTAACCTTTTAATTCCACTCGGAAATGGGAACAGGCCAGAAAGCCTTACAACACCCATGTTTTGACTCGTTTTTTGAGCCCATGGATATTAAACAAGAAGAAAGTATTTAATATGTGTAAAAGGTACGAACTACTCGTATATATTTCAGAACTGTGGGAAATATGTCGCTTATTTTTCAAATTGATGGGGTGGAAAAGGTGAATCAGCGGTCGGCTCTGCACATCTGGCAGCCTATAAATGCAAATTTCAAAATAAAAATCTTGCTGATGTTTCTGATATTGCTGTAAACCAAAATCCCGCCCATATAACTGGGCAACAAAATGCAATTTTTTCGAGTCGGTCAAGCCCTACTATAACATACTCTGTACCTGTGAAGTGCTGCCCATCACCGATGCGACCGGTGCTGCCCATAATTGTTTGCTTTCCATATAACTCGAATATCGCTCATCCGATCGCTAAAATTCCTTCGACGGATCGATAACGAATCCCGAATACTAAATATGTCCAGAAGGTTCAAACCTTCTACCTTTAAAACTGTGGGAGATATGACGTTTTTTCGATATTGCGGTGGCGGGAGGGAGCGTGGCCAAAATTGAAAATAAACTTGATCTGCCTGCAAGTATAAGAAACATATATTCCATACTTGTCAAACCTCTATCTCTTACCATCTCTGAGATCTGTTTGTTCATACGGACAGACGGACAGACAGACAGACGGACGGACAGACGGACCTTTTTGCACAAACTTAATATACTCTGTGTACCTCTGGTACAGAGTATAAATATTTAACATTCGTAACATTGCACAGCACCGTGAAAAAAGCGCTCAAAGTTAAAATCCCCAATTTTTAACATAAATTGTTCACCTTAAATAAATTACGAAAATGCAATCTTTAACTAAAGTTTTTTTTATACCCTTGCAGAGGGTATTATAAAATTGTGCGGATGTTTGTAACGCATTAAAGGAAGCATCTCCGACCCCATAAAGTATATATATTCTTGATCAGCATGACGAGCTGAGTTCATTTAGCCTTGTCCGTCTGTCCGTCTTTCCGTCTGTCTGTTTCTATGCTATCTCCTCCGTCAGTTTTAAAGCTATCATCACCAGACTTTGCACGAAGTCTTTTAGTACATATACGCTGCACATTTGTCGGAACTGGCCGTATCGGATGAGTATAGCATAAAGCTGTCATAGGAACGATCGGTCGAAAAACTAGTCTTAGTGAGAAAAACTTTTTTGTCCAAAAATGCATTTTTCTTAGTTTACTATACTTTCCCATGATTTCACAAAGTTTGGTCGAAATCGGATGACTATAGCATAGAGCTACTATAGGAACGATCAGTCGAAAAACTAGTTCTAGTGAGAAAAACTTTTTGGTTTTTAATGAAAACGTCCTTATCATTGGCTTACACTTATTTTATATACTTTTACACAATTCTACAAAGTTTGGTCGAAATCGGATGACTATAGCATATAGCTGCCATAGGAACGATCGGTCGAAAAACTAGTTCGAGTGAGGAAAACTTTTTCTTTTTAATGAAAACGTCCTTTTTATTGACATATTCTTTATATATATACTTTAACACATTTCTACAAAGTTCTATCATATATCTGCAGTATGAATGATCGGTCGAAAAAGAAGTTCTAGTGAGAAAAACTTTTTTGTTTTTAATGGAAACTTCCCTTACGTTGGCATATATTTATTTTATGTACTTTTACACAATTCTACATAGTTTTGTCAAAATCGGATGACGATAGCATATAGCTGTAGTATGAATGATCGGTCGAAAAAGAAGTTCTACTTAGAAAAAATTTTTGTTTTAATTGGGATCGCCTCCAAATTTCGTAATTAACAGTGTATTATGCTTTTCATTGATTTCACCAAGCTTGGTCGAAATCAGACATCTATATAGTATAGATCCCATAGAAAAGTAAGGTCCAAAAAGTAGTCTTAGTTAGAAAAACTTTTTTGTCTTCAATGGAAGCTGCAAGGGTATACAAAAGGTAACTTTCCTCTATTTTTTTTTTTAATTTTTTTTACCCTTTACTGGGACTCGAACTCGGGACCTCGAAAGACTGCACTCACTGATAACGCAGCTCAGCCAAAGGCATTACACCTCGAATATCTTCAGCAGCGTCAAATTCATATTATAAGCGAGAGATCGAATTGCTCGATGTTGCTCGCGCTCTCCGTTTGTGTCTTTTTGGCTCTCCGCAATTCCTTTGCCACCAAGCTCGAAGTCGAGAACGATTGTCTTCTTGAATTCAAGCAGATTTCTTCTTTAAGAACCAAAAAGAAAAAATACAAAAATTCAAGAAGTATTCATTCCTGCCGATTCGTGCTACATTTCTCAGGGTGCAATTAATTAATTTAAATTTATTTTTTGCTGCTTAAGCTTTTCAGTTCTCCCATATTTTGCTTTATGCTCGATTATTTATTATTTGATCGACTAAAATGCCACTTTGTAGTGTGTACAAATTTCTTTATTACTTTTTGCCCTTCATTTGCGTACATTTTGCGTATTTATTACACTTCATTTCGTGCCGTTGTCCATGAGGTTGATGGCGCCTGGTCCAGCTGCTGGTCGAAATGAATTTCAATAATAGGAAATAGTTGGTCCCCCACCATTTCTGCTCCTGCTCCCCGCTGTTGGCCCTGGGCAGGCCAAATTCAATTATGAGTGGACCATTCACATTCACTGGCCTGTTGATTGACGACTGCATTTTGGAAAATGCGGCTCTCTCAGTTGTTGTGTTGTTGCGTTTTTGGTTTGTTATCTCTCGCATCAAAGTGCAACTTTGCTGCAGTGGCAGCCATCAAATTTGAACTACCCCGCCTCATCCAGCCGACACTGACTGCTCTGATGAGTTTTTAAATTTGTTATTAAACGTTTTTGGCTGATTTGAATTTAGATGAAAATCGCTTTTTTGTGTTCTTTGTTTTATGCCTTTGATTTTTAATATAGGAGAGAGTTTTGGTGGATCCGGAATTTATAGGGGGAAAATGGCGTTTGAAATTCTATAAATTTGGTATTTTGTTTGCGCGTTTTGTTCGCATTCTATTGGCAAATTGAGTTTTCAGTTTGCTGATTTGTGTGGCCGGCCGCCTCCGGTTTGTGTATTGCAGTTTCTGGTCTTTGGCAAATATGAAGTATTAAAATATAGTTGAACATTTGTAGATTGTCCCGCGGTTTTTGATTGCATTTGTGATATTAAAATTTTGGGGGGGTGTTCGGCAAAGGAACTATGTTTACTAGGGCGGGTCAATTTGTATGGACCGAAAAAAGTCGACCCGGAGAAAAGCAAAAACGCAATCAATATTAAATTCTAAGAAACTTTTCCCAAGAAACCATGGGTCTAAAATCAATTTCGAGCCCGCGGTTTTTAACGGGAAAATTTATATATAGTATGTATATGGCACAGCTGTAAACACAATTACCATTACCATTACAATTTTTTAGAATATTAAAAACAATTCCTGATTACGATTTTTTAGTAATCGTAACTGTAACTTGGAGTTACGATTATATGTGATTATTCAGTGATTATCACAAAATATAATTACTTTTACAATTACTTGAATAATTGTACATGAATTAATCATGTTTTTCTAGGTGTAGACTGAAATTATTCACTTGTTCGAATGCTGAACTGCATATAAATAAGCCACGTTATCAAACACATGGTTTTATTTACATGGGTTTAATCTAAAATATTTACAATCTATATATATAAAAGAAAGTCGTGTTAGTTACACCACTTATAACTCAAGAACGGCAGAACAGATTTGGGTGAAAATTGGTAGGGAGGTAGCTTAGAGCCAGGAGACGGACATAAGATACTTTTTATCCCGTTCGACAGCGTTCCCGTGTGACTTGACATGAAACGTCAGTCACTATAAAACGTGGTATAACAAAAAAGAATCAGACTTGGAATAACAAAACGCAAATGACAGCTATGTAATTGACGTATAATGACAGCTGTGCCAAATATCGTCTCAGTGGCATCCGAGCCAAGGAGCACCTTTTGCCGCTGAATCGTGAGCTGTTCTCTGGCCTGCAGATTCAACCCCCATTGGAGGCCGCCAAGCAGACACAAGAGCACCCGCGCCCGCCCACTCAGTGCCTCAACATCCCACACACTAAGCGAAGAGCAGTGCAACAGTGCGACACAAGGAGTGCCCACACATCCTGTTTAAAAAAGAAAACAAACCAATAATTTATCATTTAATTATTTTTTTGGTTTTAGCTAGCGACGTAAGTAAACAATTCTATACGTCACTAAGTTAGGTTACACAATTCGTAGCACTTTAGTGCTGACAACCGTCAGTGCTGACACTTTTAGCTTGGGATCATTGTGTTTGTATTTTAGCCGTTTTTCGGCCAGACTCATATTATTTCAAATTTTAGCTATTTTTCTCTGTTTTTCGTTCAATTGCTCAATCTCAATCTATACATCTATATAAAAGTGAAAGTATGTTTGTATGTTTGTCCCTTATGGGCGTTTAAACCGCTGAACCGATCTTCACGAATTTTTCACAGTATGTTCATGTCGATCGGGAAAGTGTCATAGGCTATGTCTCATGTCTGTGAAATGGTCCAAAAACCGCGAAATTTGCATAATTATACCTCTGAACGCTTACCAGGGAAGGTTTCTAAGTGGAAGAAATTTGCGGAAAATTGTCCAAAAACCGCGAAAATTGAAAAATTTATGGTTTCGGTAAAGCTTTGGGGAATGGTTCGACGCTTGCCCGGGAAGGTTTCCAAGTAGATGAAATCTGCGGAAAATGGTTCAAAAAACCGCGAAATTGGCTAAAGCTTCGATTGAGATGGAACTTTGGAGAATGGTTGAACGCTTGCCCGGGAAGGTTTCTAAGTTGAAAAAATTTGCGGAAAATGGACCAAAAACCGCGAAAATAACAAAATTATACCGTTTATCCGATTGCAATAAGACTTTTGGGAATGGTTGAACGCTTGCCAGGGAAGGTTTCTTAGTTGAAGAAATTTGCGGAAAATGGACCAAAAACCAAGAAAATTACAAAATTTACAGTTTTGGTAAAACTTTGGGGAATTGTACGACGCTTGCCCGGGAAGGTTTCCAAGTAGAAGAAACTGCGAAAATTTGCCAAATGTTCGTTTGTTATAAAACTTTGGAGATTGACTGGACGCTGCGTGTGAAGGATTCTGATTTGAAGAAATGGGTGGGAAATAGTCCAAGAACCGCGATAATTCAAAAACTAACCCTTCATCCGATTGCGATGAAATTTTGGTCAATGGTTAGACCCTTGGCCGCGAAGGTTTCCAAGGTCGAAAAATGGCAAAATTCACAAAATTATACCGTTCATCCGATTGAAATCAAACTTTGGGGAATGAATTGAACGGTTTCTAAGTTGAAGAAATTTTCAGAAAATGGTCAAAAAAACCGAGAAAATGGCAAAATTTGCAGTTAACATTGAGGAATTGTTCGACGCTTGCCCGGAAAGTTTTCAAAGTGGAAGATATGGGCGGGAAATGGTCCAAGAACCGCTAAATTTACAAAATGTTTGATTTTGATGAAGCTTTGAGGAATGGTTGTACGCTTGCCCGCAAAGGTATCTTAAATGAAGAAATGGGCCGGAAATGGTCAAAAAAAACCACGAAATTTCAAAAACTATACCGTTCATCGGATTGCCATAAAACTTTGGGCAACGCTTGCCCGCGAAGGTTTCTAAGGTCTAAAAATCGCGAAATTTGTAAAATAACCTTATGAGAATTTATGAAAGCGCTTAGTGCTTATATTACACTGCCGGCGTTGGTAAATGGAAGCTGTTGCGTAACTTGCAAATTTTTGATTTGAGCCTGGATTATTGTGAAGATTTGATAGACGGCAATTGTAGACGGGTAAACAGGAGGTTTTAATCAAACGGTCAAAAAAGTGACAATTTGAAAAAAAGTCACGATTTTAGATTATCATGAAGACGTGTATATAGAGAAAAAGATCGCACGGTCCAAAATGTTTATACTGACATGCAGCCTGCACTAGATTTAATATAATCGCTCTCTTAAGAATCATAAGAACCCGGGCGACGCCGGGTATTCAGCTAGTTTTATATAATGCTTTTAATTAAATTTATGTTGGCCTTAATCACAACGAATTTCTCAAACGAAAAAATCAGAGAGGGAATGCCGTCATCGTTTTCATCATTTTTTTCATCTCTGTTCAGGTTATCAATTCCAAATTTTTTTAAATGCTTTGACAAAATTTGAGCCAAGTTAAATTCATTATCATTTAAGCTATGAGGTATCATTGAGCAACATTTTTTACTCATAATCATTCTTAGCTGTGTTATTTTCCTTCATTAAGGCAAACCTTTTACAAGAAAGAGCAGCCAACTTCCTTTGATATTTCCAATGATAAGTGTGTAGCCGAAAAAGCTACGGTGTTTATCAGACCAAATATCCGCAGTCGTGCACACATATTTTATATTGGCTAAAGTGTTTTTAAGAAGTGTACAGTCATACCGCATTTTATAGAGTTTTGACCGACTGATGACACGCAAGTTGGTACCTTTTGACATATTTCTAAAATACGGTTTCTCAACAGTGCAAATAGGTACTGCTGATTGTATGATGAAGCACATAACTCTTTGATTAAATGTGTCACTTGGCTCTTCAAAATGCGATGTATGTGTTTCATTAATGAATTCAGCGTAACGAAGTTATGTTTAAAATCCCTCTTATAATTTTTCCGCAAGTGTTGCAAGTCGCACTTATGTTAATCTCTTAAGAGCTCTGCTTCTACATACATAAAAAATATGTATTTATATATAACAGATTAAATAAGTACACCTTTTTAATCATGTTTTGAATAATGCAAAAATATTTAAATATTTTTGTAGTTTCGCATTTAATTTGTAAAGAGTAGGAAAAGTCATAATTTAATTTAAACATTTTAATTTTTAATTTGATTTTATTACCATGATCAGCAAACAATTAAATTTGGTGATTTCCAAACTTGATTAGTAAAAAATCATATTTTTCTCCTACAAATACATGAATAATTCATTTAACAAGCACAATTACTCAATAATCCCCCTTTACAGGTACAATTGTTCAAGTAATTGTAAAAGTAATTACAATTTGAAATAATCATTGAATAATCTTAATTCCAAGTTACAATTATGATAACTAAAAAATCGTAATCAAGAATTGTTTTTTCATTATTTAAATAATCGAGATTATTGTAAGGAAAAGCTCTGGTATATGGAAATGCTAAAATATCTGATATATCATTAAAAAATCTGTTGAAAGTGATGAAAAACTTGTTGGCATCGTTCTCAAAACAAATTATTTAAAAAAAGAATATTTTTTTTAAATTATGACCACATTTCAAAAACCCAGAGAACAAAAAGGAGCTTTTAGCTGGTAAATAGCCTCAAAGCATATAAATTACCACCACCAGCATAGAAATTGTGACCATACCACTGCTTGAAATGTTAAATCGTTTAAAATTAAATAAAAATATTAAATTCCATTGGTCAAATTCTCATTTTTCCTCCAAAAAATTTTTCCTCCAAAAAATTAGTGGTTTGCTTAACACGCTTATCATTTGCTGTCAAGCAATAAGCAATAAAATTCGTAAGTCCAATTTAATTTTTGAGTATGGATTCTTCGGTGATGATCTAGTTTACATCATATGTTAAATCAAAACTATGAGGGTATTCACTAGCCCTCGTAAAATGGCAAAGCGTAAAAGTGTAAATCCAAAAGTTTACGAAGCAACAACAAAACACATGAGAAAAAAATTATCACTTTTAACATGCCCTAGGGTATGTTTAAAAAATCGGTTGTTAATGTCAAAAATTGTAAAGTTTTGAAGTGTTGTAAAATTTTTCAAAGATTCGATTTAAAATACTTAGTATCGAGGCATTTCGAGATTTTTGTCTTAAAAATATGCGGTAACACCAGCAAACTGCAAATTATAAAAAAGAAAACTGGAAGACAATTCAAAGCAATTCAAAGAATGTTATGACGCCAAGCGTTTCCGCAAGGCACAGTGCTCAATTTTGGATCGGCTAACCTGCACGCTGATGTTGAAGGGACGCAACAATGGCAAGAAGCTGAGTTCCAGTCGCACTGTCGAGAGTTCGCCCAAGAACTCAGCTTCTTCCAGTCGCACTGTCAAGCGCTCGCCCAAGAACTCAGCTTCTTGCCATTGTTGCGTCCCTTCAACATCAGCCAGTGGATAAATGAATTTATGCTCGATCAGCACACCAGTAGAAATCTAACAATTCCTGAAGGTTTTACAGGATTTTATGATTTGCAGACAGTAGTGACAACCCACCCACCAGCTTCTGAGACCGATCAATTTGGCCTTGCCTACTTTGCGCATTCTGAAAATGTATCTGTGAAGTGCTGCCCATCACCGTTGCGATCGGTGCAGCCCATAATTGTTGGTTTTCCTTATAACTCGACAACCGTTTATCCGATATTTTCCATTCCTTTGGCGGGTCGATAAATTATCCTGATTACTAAATATATCCAGAAGGAACGAACCTTCTATCTATAAAACTGTGGGAGATATGACGTTTTTTCCAATTTGCTAGGGGCGGAAGGGGGAGTGGCAAAAATTGAAAATATACTTGATCTGCTTGCAAGTACCATATAAGAAGCATATGTCCCATACATGTCAAGCCTCTATCTCTTACCTTCTCTGAGATCTGTTTGTTTATACGGACAGACGAACAGACAGACGGACGGACAGACGGACATGGCTAGATCGACTCGGCTGTTGATGCTGATCAAGAATATATATACTTTATAGGGTCAGAGATGCTCCCTTCTGCCTGTTACATACTTTTGCACAAACATAATATACTCTGTGTACCTTTGGTACAGAGTATAATTATGTACTATCGCGATAAGCTTTTAAAGCCCGAAGGAGTATACTTTTTTGTTGTTGCGTTTAACCTTCATCAAAAGCTGTCTAAAATATAAATAACGACTGAGTTTGCCTGGTTTTTGTATTAGTTTCAGCCCTGGGGTTCGATAAATTGTTGCGCATGCGAAAAGACAATTCCTATTGCGCTACCTTGTAGTTAATGTATCATGGTTACACACAACTTTCTTGATATGTTAAGACTAATTAAACGATTTCAATTAAGGGGGTGTTGCTGCTTGGGAAAATTTTTTTTCGATTTTTTTTGCATATTATTATAGCTTGGATATTTGAGAATATCCTCCAAAAAGGATTTTTCTAATTTGAAATACTTTAGAAGATATAGCGTCTTTTAACGACCCAATGTAACCCGATTTGCTTCAGCAACTGCAAACTGTAAACGCGTTTTCCTCGAAACCACGTGTTTCGAGCTGGAGAAACGCGACTGCGCCCGTAGCTTTGAACCGATTTTGATGAAACAAAGTGCAATCGACGCAGAATTGTCACCATTATGGCCCCAATTTCGATCATAATTTTTTTTCCTATTTGTTTTTTCCCTAAACTACAAAAAAAGTTGCCCAAAATCGATTTTTAATTTTTCAATGGCCGCCACTTTGTAAAACAAAATCGAAAAACTATGATTAAAATAGGGGCCCGAATCACATCTGTACTGAATCTAATGCCGTTACTTTTTCCATTTCAGATGATCCGAAGTGGAGTTATCCGTGCCGCCAGCAGCATACCTTTTTTCGACTTCCACGTACAAGGGAAAAACGGATTACTTTGTATATCCCTGGAAAAATAATTAATTTTGGTTAAGATAAACTATTCTTTAATTAAAACCATCTGTACACAATGTCTGTTCTAACTTTTCTTCACGGGATAACTTTTAAAAATAATTTCCCCTTTTCCGCTTGCAAATGAAGTCCACGTCAGGGAACTCAATTAAATATAAAAAGTTTGTTTCGCACTTCAACAAATTGCAAAATCAACTACGTGTACACTCTCATCTCGACATTCCCGTATAACAGATATAGTCCAGTCCAGTCGCCAGGCAGAGAAAACATTCACTGCCATAATATTATGTTTTGTTTTTATTTAAGCGCACAATATTTGTTTGTTCGCCTGAACCCAGTTTTTTTTATCTGCATTTGTGCAAAAAAGTACAACAACAAAAACAGTCCGTCCTCCTCCCAGAAAAACCAACAAACGTCCCCCACCCCACGAGGCATTTCGCGTGTCTGCATTGAGCGCGTATTTGGTTTTAATTAAAATAAATATTACCATAACCTATAAAATAATTGAAAAACAATTTAACATTATTATGCGTACATTCACAGCTTTCCACTCAGGAGCCAGCGAGTTCGGTTCGTGTCTGCTCTGTTTGTCCTGGTCACTGTTGGGTGGGAAAGTGAGGGACGAAGAATGTTGGTAGTATGTAAGGTGCATACCTTTGCAACAGATTTACATGCATTTATTTAACCAACATGGCCAGGGGCATTGAGGTTGCGCATGTTGCCAGGATTGTTTGGTAAATACCCTACGAAAAAGTTATATTAACTTCTATTTTTATTTTAACATATGAAAAGCTAGAGCAGTCCAGCTCCATTTGATGTTTTTATACACTGGACCAAAGGTACACAGAGTATGTTAAGTTTGTGCAAAAGTATGCAACAGCCAGAAGGAAGCATCTCCAGCCTTATAAAGTGTACATATTCTTGATCAGCATCAACAGCCGATTTAGCCATGTCCGTTATCCGTCTGTCTGTATCAACGCACAGACCTCTGAGATGGTAAGAGATAGAGGTTTGGCATGTATGCTTGTAGGCAGATCAAGTTAATTTTCAATTTTGGCCACGCCCCCTTCCGACCCGCAATTTGGAAAAAACGTTATATCTGATCAAGAATATATACGTTACATCCCCTAAAGTTTTCAAGGTAGATGGTTCGTATGTGGTAATCAAGATTATAAAGCGATCCGCCAAAGGGATGATAAGGATCGGATGAACGCCACTCAAGTTATGAACAAATTAAAGAACTCAGCAGCAGCGCTGCTTATAGCTTATATAGCAGCAGCAAAATACATACTGAGCATTCAATTTCGTTGGTACAGAGTATACAATTGTCGGACTCGACCGACTTTTTTACTTGTTTAATATTGTTTTTACAATTTATACATCAGTATTTAGTCCAACTTGGAGACATCTGAAACAAACTCGATATGGATCTGGTATACACATACCTACATGCAAAAATTTGTGGCTCCACCTCTTATAGTCCCGGCCGTTGAGGCTGATTAAGAATATATAAACTTTATAGGGTCGGAAATGTTTCCTTTTACCTGTTTCAAGAATATATATTCTTTAAAGGGTCGCAAATGCTTCCTTTTACCTGTTGCATACTTTTGCACAACTTCATGATCCCCCTTTTCCCATTTTTAATGGGAACAGGGTATAAAAAAAAACTAATGAGCAAGTGCTCTCACTTTGATTGCTATTTCTAGAAATTGGGGTTAAAATAATCAGAAAAAAAGTTAGTAGCTTAAGCTTTATTCAAATTAGAGCTGGTTCGGCCAAATATGCACAGTGGTCCAAATTTCAAAAATTTTGGCAGAAACTCCAACTATTAAGGTATTTGGTTTGTACACATATTTTATGCCCCCAAAACATCTTACCAAAATTTGCTTGTTTTAAACCATAATTTTATATAGCTGCCATATAACCGATACAGCCGATTTGCACCAACTTTGTTGATTTTTAAGCAATTGAACTAAAATTTGGTTTGTACACATATTTTGGGTGCCCAAGGCGACTTACCAATTCTGGCTCGATTTGCTGCACTAGTTTATATAGCTGCCATATAACCGATGCGGCCGACTTGCATCAACTTTTTTGATTTACGAGGTGTGTTCAAAAAGTATCGCGAATTTTGTGTTTTTTCAAAAATTATTTATTTATTCATGAATATCTATTTTGTCCCCTTCAAAGTAATCCCCATGAGATATTATACACTTGTGCCAACGGTTTTACCAATCTTCGAAGCACTTCAAAAAATCATTTTTTTTTATCTTGTTCAGCTCCTTCTTCGATGCCGTCTTTATCTCGTCAAGCGTAGCGTAACGTCGTCCTTTCATGGGCCTCGTCAGTTTAGGGAACAAGAAAAAGTCACAGGGGGCCAGATCTGGGGAATACGGTGGCTGCGGCATCATTAGTGTGTTGTTTTTGGCCAAAAAGTCGCGCACAAGCAACGATGTGTGAGCAGGGGCGTTATCGTGGTGCAAAAGCCAAGTTTTGTTCTTCCACAAATCCGGGCGTTTCTGGCGGATTGCTTCGCGCAAATTGCGCATAACTTGCAGGTAATATTCCTTATGACCGTTTTCCCGACATGATGCACCACGCCCCTGCAATCGAAGAACACTGTCAGCAAAACTTTCACATTCGACCGAACTTGGCGCGCTTTTTTCGGTCTTGGTTCGTGCGGCAGCTTCCATTGAGATGATTGAGCTTTGGTTTCCACGTCATAACCATAAACCCACGATTCGTCACCAGTTATGACCCTCTGGAGCAAATTTGGGTCGTCGCGGACAGAGTTTAACATCTCATTAGCAATGTTCATGCGATGCTGTTTTTTGGTCGCAATTGAGCAATTTTGGTACGAATTTCGCGGCGACCCGTCTCATGCCCAAATCATTGATAAAAATCGAATGGCACGAGCCAATCGATATGTTTAGGTCCTCAGCAACTTCTCTAACGGTGATTCGACGATTGGCCAATACCATTTTCTCCACTTCATTAATTTTTTCGTCTGTTGTTGAAGTGCTCGGGCGTCCGGCACGCTCTTCGTCGTTCACATCTTCTCGGCCTTCTGAGAACATTTTGTACCACCGATAAACGTTGCTTCGGTCCAAGGTAGCTTCTCCGTATGCCACAGTCAACATTCGGAATGCATCCGCGCACTTAACTTCGTTTTTCACACAAAATTTGATACAGGTTCTTTGATCCATTTTTTGAATAGGTAAAAATCGAAGACGATCCAAAACACGTGCAAGCAAAGCAGCTGTCAACAATTAAGTGAACATTCAAAATGGCCGAGCTTGTCGGCATAAGTAAGAGACATGAGTACCAACATAACGCCACAAAAATATCGAAATTCGAATATACGTAACCCGCGAAAATTCAAAATTCGCGATACTTTTTGAACACACCTCGTATAAGCAATTGAAATAAAATTTGGATTGAATACGTGTTCTTAGCTCACTAGACGACTCACCAAATTTGGTTCAGTTTAAAACACTATTTCACGTAGCTGCCATATAAACGATTTTTACGACTTGCAGCTAGCTTGATGTTGATTTTAAAAAGCGATTTTTCAGAAAAGGGGCAAAAAGATGCAAAAAAGATTGATATCCTCGCATTATATACATATTGAAGAATAATATTGTGTTAATAGTTACGTTAATCCACGTCAATCCAACATACTTTTGTTCCACGAAACACAACAAGTTTGTGGCTAGAATTGCTGAAAACATCACTTTATAAAAACACATATAAACAAAGACAAAAAGACATATAACAAGAAATGCATTATAACACTTATAATATATACACCTTCAACTTTGGTTTCCATTTTGATTTACTTCAATATTCGACGTAGTTTTTATTTTATAATAAAATGTGCTCTTATTTGCAAGGCAAACAAAGTCAAAGCTTGTGGTAATCGATTAGCTGACTTTCAGGGCTGCCTACTATGATTTGTAACTGCACTAGGTAATACTCTATTGAAAAAAAATTTTGTTTAAAAAAAATTCGAATTTCTGCCAAAATTTTTGGAACTTGGACCACTGTGCTATGGCCGCGCCCACTGTGGTAAGGTGACCACAACTAGGCTTCAAGCCGAAAACCTAGTTTCGAGTGATTTTTATTCCATTTGGATACACTGCAAACAGGAAATATCTAAAAATACGTCGCCTCAAGCGAAATCGCTCGTTCAGAAATTAGAAAAGCTAGAGAAATACCTTTTTGAGAACAATGCGTTTCATTGTGGCATATTTTTGGACCCAATGTTTAACGTAATGCTAAGTCCTGAGCAAAAAAATCTTTTATTACTCTTTTAACAAATATTTATGCTTAAATTTCTTCGGTTGCTGATCAATCACTGCTTAATGATGAATGTTTTAATACTAGCTTATCAGAAATCGATGACGAAGTTGATGAATTAGCAGCTGGATTTCATGAAATTTATTTTCTGCGACCACAAGAATGCTTTCCTATATAAATATGACTTGGACATAGAAAAGTCAAAACTAAATTCGAAAAAACAGAATTTCATATAATGTATAATCATAAGTTCTTCCATGTTAACTTCGTAAAATAATAAGAATTGTCAAAAAGCTATTATAATTTTACATTAAATGTTAAATGAGTGAAACTTTTATGTTAAATATTGTTTCTTTATATTACGACAATGGAATAAAACGATTTGGACTTATCTCAGAATTTTCTTTTTAAAATAATACAAAGAACTTACTTAAACCGGTACGTACCGGTATACCGAAATAAAAAACTGGGTACCGTATCGAAACCGAAATAAATCAATAACCGAAATAGAACCTTTTTCCTTAACATTCATTTCGGGTCGTACCGCTACCTGTACCGGAACCGAAATCGTCCGGTAATAATCCCTGCTTTATAGGGTCGGAGATGCATCCGTCTGCCTTTTACATACTTTTTTACAAACTTAATATACTCTGTGTACCTCTGGTACAGAGTATCAAAAGTTTACTTCGGCTCGGCCGAAGTTTTGTATTCCCTTGCAGCTCCATTGAAAACAAAAATGTTTTTCTAACAATGACTACTTTTGGGACCTTACTTTTCTGTGGGATCTATACTATATAGATGTCTGATTTCAAACTTGGTGAAATCATGGAAAAGCATAATACACTGTTAATTACGAAATTTAGAGGCGATCCTATTTAAACCAAAAAAGTTTTTCTCACTAGAACTTCTTTTTCGACAGATCATTCATACTGAATATGCTATAGTCATCCGATATTGATAAAACTTTGTAGAAATGTGTTAAAGTATATAAAATTAGAATATGCCAATAATAAGGACGTTTTCATTAGAAACAAAAGTTTTCCTCACTCGAAATAGTTTTTCGACCGATCGTTTCTATGGGAGCTATATGCTATAGTCATCCGATTTGGACCAAACTTTGTAGAATTGTATAAAAGTATATAAAATAAATGGTTGCTAATGATAAGGACGTTTTCATTAAAAAAAAAGTTTTTCTCACTAGAACTAGTTTTTCGACCGATCGTTCCTATGGCAGCTATATGCTATAGTCATCCGATTTTGACATACTTAGTGGGAAAGGAAAGTAAACTAAGAAATATGTATTTTGGAGGCGTTTCCATTAAAAACAAAAAAGTTTTACTCACTAAGACTAGTTTTTCAACCGATTGTTCCTATGACAGCTATATGCTATAGTCATCCGATCCGGCCGGTTCCGACAAATGTGCAGAATTTGAAGAGGATAGCTTTAAAACTGACGGAGGAGATAGCTTAACAACAAACAGACAGACGGACAGACGGACAAGGCTAAATGAGCTCAGCTCATCATGCTGATCAAGAATATATATACCTTATGTGGTCGGAGATGCTTCCTTCAATGCGTTACAAACATCCGCACAATTTTATAATACCCTCAGCAAGGGTACACAAATTTACTTATACCGGTACGTACCGATATACCGAAATAAAAAACGGTACCGTATCGAAACCGAAAACCGAAATAAACTAAAAACCCAAATTGAACCTTTTTCCGGAACATTAATTTCGGGTCGTACCGCTACCTGTACGGGAACCGAAAATCGTTTCGGTATTAGTCCCTGCTTTATAGGGTCGGAGATGCTTCCTGTTACATACTTTTTCACAACCTTAATATTTTCTGTGTACCTCTGGTACAGAGTATAAGAATTAAAAAAAACTTCTAAGAAAAATTTCTTGTTCCTTAATTTACACCTAATTTAATATCAAGTTTCTTTTTTCATTATTCCCAGAGCATCCTTTTTTCGACTTGGCCAATTAACCCATTAATTTTCTTCTTATTTTGCTATTAACGTTAAATATTTTTGCAAAAAGTTTCGCTCGCCCCAACACACTCTCTCACATTCCCAAACACTCACACACATTTCGTTTACTTTGTTGGCTTATATTTTGGCATAATTATATGTAAGTCGGTTCGTATGTAATTTTTAATTTTGTTTCTCTGCCTCCGTTGTGGCCAGCTCCATTCGCACGTGTGCGAAAAACTGAAAATGAAAATCTTCTTAAACTACGAGTACAACGAACAATTATAATAATTATTTAATTAAAAATGCTGTCGCTGTTGATTTTCGTTGCACTTTTTGTATATCAGAAAATTGCATTCATAAGTGCGTAGTTTTGTTGTTGTTTGGGGCATCTTTTATGGGGGGCAACAACAGTGCTTGAGAGAAAATTAATCTTTTTGAAGTGTGTGTGTGGACGCAAGTGAACCGAAAGGGATGGGGGACGAAGTGGCTCTAAGTGGTTGAATTGCGAAACATTATAAAGGTCAGAGGGTCATGGAACTAAGGAGAATGCTAGCAGCAAAACTAGTTAAAGGCAAACAAATTTAACAAGTTTCTCTGCACCTTTTGAAAATCATTTAAATCTACTTATCACATCCATAGTTAATTTTCTCCCTGCTGCTTTTAACAGGTATGCCAGGGGCGTGAAAAAATACAGCCGCAGATCTCTTCGCCCTTCCCACATTGTGCTTGACAACTCATAAAATTCCAAACCAAAAATGCCAAAAGACAATTTTCATTTGACAAAAATTCGTTGGGTTTTTTGTTACACCTTACAAATGGTACCAGGGCTGGACCCATGTGGAGTGCTGTGAAATTTCCCAACAATGGGTTGTGGACGAGGCACCACTTTGTCCCGCTGAGCGGAGGCAACCGTGACGCGCTCTTGGTCCGGTCTCCAGCTGTGCGAGGTATTGGGTTTGGTCCCTCTCTCCCTGTCCCTGTCTGCTGGGTATCTGTGAAATTGTGTACGCACATTAATTTCTCATCATTTGGCATTGGCCGTGCTGTGTATTAATGGAAATGTTATAGGAGATTAGCAGGCAGCAGCAGAAAGAAGATACAATTGCAACTGTTTGTGATTTTAATGCGAATTTTTATGCTTTGGCCATAGAAATGTGATTTACGTCCGAGAGAATGGGGGTAGGAAGGAAGGGAACAATAACTGTTAGTTTTTGCCTAGGCGTGATCTACCTAAAAACTCCACTCATTATGGTCAATCATTGCAGTCGGAGGTAGATTTCCTTACACTTGGTTGCCCTTTTAAGGGATTGTGCAAGACTTTCTCAACGGGAAAAACGAGGAGAAAAAGAAACACGAAAAGGTAATCAATCTGACAGGCTACCGAGTTTGGGCAATTGTTTTCAATTGTTTCGTATATGGAGCATAAAATAAGTTTTGTAGGCATTTAAAAAATTTGAGAAGGGTAAAACGGTTTAATGTTACAACAATTTGTTTATGACCAAATAATGAATGCAGATTAATTGATATTTCAATATAAAGTAGGTGGTAAGTAACCAAATAAAATTCAAAACAAATCGCGAAATCAAAAAATATATATCAAATAATACAAACCCAAGATACACATTCATATGTTACTTTTACTGCTTTTATTTAGGTTTTCTGTTTATTTATCTTTCTTTTAAGTTTTTTTTTCATTCACAGAATATATTAAGTTTGTGCAAAAGTATGTAACAACCAGAAGGAAGCATCTCCGACCCCACAAAGTATATATATTCTTGTCCGAATGAACGCAGAGATCCCAGAGATGGCAAGAGAAAGAGGTTTGTCGTATATGGGTAAAAACTTCCTATACTTGCAGGCAGATCAAGTTTACTCTCAATTTTGGCCACGCCACCCCCCGCCCCGCAATTTGGAAAAAATGTCATATCTCCCACAGTTATAAAGTTAGGTTAGGTTAGGTATTAATCAACATCGGATGAACGATACTCAAGTTATGAACAAAACAAAGTTCGCTGCAGCAGCGCTGCTTTCAGCTGCTGCTGCAGCAAATACAGAAAGTGCATTCAATTTCGTTGGTACAGAGTATACTATAGTCGGGCTTGACCGACTTTTTTACTTGTTTTTTTTTTTTTGTAATTTCTGCTAAAGAAGTAAACAAGGTAGTTAAAGCGAATCAGGGGAAAGAAAAGATGTAGAAAGAGAAAGAAAAATAATATTTTTTTGATCCAATAAAAAAAAACAAAAATATTTTTACCATAATTTTTTCTCTTAAATGATTGTTAATATTTCAACAATGAATAAAAAAAATACAAATGGGAAAAAAATTAAAAATTTAAAAAAGTTACACGCTGTTATAGCAAGTGGTGTTTACAAAAAGAGTGCCTCCATCTTGACACAATTTTAACCTGGTGACGGTTTGAAAAAAAAAAAATTATTTTAATCCATCTTTCTTAAAGTTTTTAATTTTTTTAAAATGCTAAAAATCAAAATTTTTAAATAATCCTAGATCGGGCCATAGGAGGATGTATAAGAAAGGCCCACACAAAATTTCAAATTAATTGGTGCATTGGAACTTGAGAAATCATGTCAAACGAGAAGGAAAAAGTAGTTTCTAGAAAAACGCGATTTTAGTTTTAGCAGCACTGTAAATTTACTTGAAGCATTTTTACAAATGTGCGTATATCTACGAAAATAATTGCCGGATTAATTTGAAATTTCTGTGTGTAAAAATGGGGCGTTCCAAGCAAAAAAAATATTTTCTGAGATGATGTCTTCGAATTGGATAAAAATTGGACCAAAGGAAGCCTTTTATGAGAAAAGCTTAACCCCAAGATTTGACTTTATGGAACTCTTTGCGGAAGTTCTGTGCCTAAAAGGGTCAAATTTTGAAATTTTAAAATTTTAAATAACTCGAAAATGGCTTAAGATAGAGCTTAGCGATTTTTTTTCAAATGTTCAGGTTTCAAAAGCCCATCGGAAAATAATTAATAATTAATCATTTCTTCAAAAAATTTGGACTAGCAAAAAAGACCCATCCTTCAAAAATTTTGAAAAAAAATATATGTAATAGCCGCATCTTTTTCAAACATTTTGAGTGGCTGAACATGTCGGTAGCTCACTGATAGATGTCGACTCGTCATTTGTCCTTTGCGAACTTAGTGAACGGTTTTGGAAACGTAACCGAACTTATAAATATCGTCAGTCCATGCATCGGTTGTAATGTTGTACCCAATATTGCCGTGTCTATGCTCCGCATCATTTTTTATGCCACAGCCGAAGTTAGCTTAGCCTTCTCGTTACCCTTTCAAAATTTTCGTCGTATAATTGGCGAACATTTCTGGACAATGTTGTTGGATGGGGTAATATAGATTTTGCATTTAAATTTTGTCCAACCTTGACTCCAAGTTGGATCAAAGTTTCCTCAAAATTTTTAAGTCCTGAGTCGGCGATCAGCTGGAAAAGTCGGCAGTTTTCGACGAAAACTTGCAAACTTTACTCTTGTTAATATGATATTGTATCACTTTTTACACGCGACGAGATTCTTCAGTTTCTCCACGCTTTTATTTCTTATGCTACCAAAACATGAGCACACGTTGCTCCGTCCACGCTGCTGGCTTAAAATATAATTTCCCGAAAGGACCTTCAACTTAACTTCATTTAGACTAAGTTGTGCTACGCTTGAAGTGTTTTTCTTTTTTTTAATTTATTAATTTTACATTATCAAAATATTAGCAACACTAACCGGTGAGTCCATTGCATCCGATTTGAGACAAAAAAAAATTGTTTGATTGCTTTTCGATTTTCTCTGCAATGTTTTAAATTTATTGCTCAGAAATGTATGACGTTGAAGCCTGGTTACGAGCTATTTCATCATTTGGATGGTCTGATCTGAAATATTTTGGACGAGTCGAACGAATCTTGCCGAATGTCAAAAGCTATTGAATTGATGAATCGGTGACTCAGATCAGAGTCAAGTATGAACTGACTTTAAACTCAACTCGTGAAGGGCTCTAGTAGATAACTAAAATTAAATAAAAAAAAATTGATTTGTTCAAAATTCTGGACTAGAATACCCCCTTAAAAGCATAGATAGCATGTAAATTTGCTCATCATTAGTTTTTGGAAAAAATTGTTTCAGGTTTTTTCATATCATTTTGAAAAAAGTAATATTTTGAAATTTAAAAAATTTGCGTGGTGTTGTGAGCCATCCGTTTCAAAGTTACGAATTCGTGTTTTTTTTGCAGTCATTCTTTATTTAATCGAACAATGAATAACTTTTCTTATATTCTGAATTAAGATATATAAATGATAAGTCGACAGCCGCCTTATTTTCGTATATTTACGAGCAAGTTATGCAGTTGGCTGTTCTTTTGTTTGCCTTTCTTTTTAAATGATTTTTTTTCCTCTTTGTAGAGGTTTTCTCATGCCTTTTAGCGTACCATTGCAACATTCTCTTCCGAAGTCAAAACCGACTTTTTGGCGAAGTGGCTCACAACACCCCATATATCACTTTTTGTACTCTGTACCAGAGGTACAAAGAGTATAATAAGTTTGTGCAAAAGATTGTAACAGACAGAAGGTAAAATCTCCGACCCTATAAAGTATATATATATATGTTTGTTTTCCTTATAACTCGACAACCGTTCATCCGATCTTTACTAACCCTTTGTCGGATCGAAAAATAATATTGATTTCAAAATATGTCCAAAAGATTTAAACCTTCTATCTATAAGACTGGCTGAGGTATGTAAGACCCTTTTTTAAATTGCGCGGTGGGAGGGGGCGTGTCAAAAATTTAAAAAGACTTGGGCTTGAGAGTACCACACACTCACACAAAAAAAAACTGCTGACGCTCAAAGTGCGATCGTTCAGTCGGATAGCTCTAAGCAAAGTTTGTATTGAACGAGCAATACAAGAATAGCTCAACTGAGAACAGTCAACTGAAAACATAAGCGAACAGAAACCAAGTGCTCCGCTTAGAAAGTGTGCAAGCGAGCAAAGGGAAAAACGGTCAACAGTTATTTGCGAGCTATGCCTTATTCACATACTAACAAAAATGTTAAATCGGCGGTCCACACTGAAAATCTAAGCTAAATATTTTGCCTGACACTTTTATGGCAGTTGCTCAACTTATTGAGTTTTACAGTCTTTGATATGACATAGCCTTACAAGTATGACTATTAATTAAATTTCCTCTCAGAATATTAATTTCAGCAATCTGATACAGGAACATTGTCGTTTCAGAATGTTAAAATCTTTGATTAAAGCCGGATAAGTATTTTCATTTCCGTGCCTACCTCTAAAAACTATTAACAATACATTTAACAATACAAAGGTAAATTACAGCTCATATTTTCTTACTCTTTGCTTATTCTCTTTAAAAGATTATTCTTCACTTTTGGTGTTCCAAATCCCACCATCAAACACCCATTTTGACGCCTCAAAATCCACCGAATGCAACTAAGAATAAAAGAACACCAAATATAAAAAGAAATACCCCAACAACAAAACCTTTGTTAACATCTCCACAAGCAATTTCAAGCCAAATCACTGCGGCTCTTAACTACAAATAACCCAAACCTATTTATACAATTAAAAAGCTACGCAAAGAAACAAGTATATCAGAACACAAGTCGAGCAATGTACTATAATAACAATAAATAAATAACAAAGGTAAATAGCGGCAAAAAAAACCAAATACAGCAAACCCAGCCCCAAAATGACCAACAATAAAAACCCAGTTGGAGCTGGAGAATTCAACTCATCATCAAATTTCGATTAAAAGGCGCGTGTGCCCCCTTGAGGGGCATTCGCACTATTCAAGCTTCATTAGGAGCTAAAGTAACGAAAACATTTTGATTTCGATCATTACAATTTCCTTTCATCATTGGAAGAAATCCAGTCTCCAGTTGAGTGAAAGAGCTACCGAAGCCAGTTTCAAGTGTGTTTGCATTAACCAAAAAAATGAAGAAAAAAAAGCAACGAAAGCAATGGTAGGGTTACTGGATCAAGCCACAAAAACCGGCCGTAATCATTAATTCCCTCAGCGCCATACAGTTGAAATGATGAGAGATGGCCTGGCTGCTGCACGTGAGTCACGAGTATCTTTTAATACCGACTTACAAAACTCTCTAAGGCGTAAAATTTTTCAAATGAAATCAATACATACATTTTTTTTACATCCTTAGAGATATATGACTAGAGGGATATCTTATCAGATTTTTCTATAGACTAAAGGAATGCGAGGCCACTTATCACATCCGTGTGATATTCAAGGTGAGATTATAGGATAAAACTTCATCTCGAATATTACTTGAACCAATAAAAACCACCATTTACGTTATTAGTAGGAAATACATTTCAATACATAGTGAACAATATAACGAGTTCTTAAGTATGCTCAATGGTAAATATTGTATAGAACTAAATAATTTCTTAAGACATCTTTATAGACTTTATTAAAACTTAATTTTAAATGGGTCTTTCGAGGTAAAACCAAAACATGGTACGCTTGGCTTTGTAATAAGACCTTACTCCCTTTCCTCAATTGGAATGACCTTGGTATAAATCCCAACAAGTCTCTCTCTTTCTGCTTTTAAATGTAACACAAGGAGAAAAGAAAATTAGCTACACGCCGCTTGTAGAAACGGCAATCCTAAGCGAAACCTAGTTCGAATTCCAAAAAATCATGCTAAATGTAGAAAACAGAAAGTTAAGCGAGGCAAGTAGAAAAACATGTAGAAGAGGCAAATGGTATACGACTTGAGAAACCAGCTTATTTCCAAATAAATACAATACGAAAACAATACGAAAATTCTACATGCGCAAGAGGAAATTTTCTACGAAAATTTGTAGCTCAAAGTCTGTAAAGACGTGACATCTAAATAAAAGCTTAGGATTTCAAATGCCGAATGCTACATTTAGAAAAACTACACGAAATGAGTTGTTGATTCCATTCGCTCATCGTCGCTTGTAGCTTCACTTTCTAAGTGTAATTTTCGAGACTGCAGCGCGAGTGGTTGATAGTCATCGGGGCTAAGATGTCGGCATTTTGTGTCTAAATTTCCGAGACAAAGTAAAAAAAGAGTGAGTTTAAATACGAAACAAGGTAAGTGACAACAATATATTAAGCAGTGCATTTTCTGAAGGAAGACCTTGCCCTCTTTGTATCCTTTCCTCTCAGTCCTCCCCACAGTTCCTTTGTGTAAATAATGTAAGTAGTATTTTATTTATATGGGCTGGGCCCTAGAAATGAGAAAAGTAATCGCGGCATGTAGGAAAGCTACATAGTGGGTGGAAAATCCCTGTCAAGCATGTAGGAAAACTACAGTTTCATGTAGCTTTTTAATATAGTGTTTTCTCTGTGCATGTATGCAAACGGCTCCGGAATGTGGTCTGGATCGGATTATGTGCGTATAGCACCTGATCGGTTAAAGGTGTCCGGATAGCGAGGTTAAGAGTACTCTGCGCAGGTTCCACATGGGGCCAGCCTGGTTTTTATATACAAACCGAGTCTCCGAATTTTCCGACCAGAACCCAGTTTTGCGAAATCGAAATTTCTTGACTAATATTTTAGCAAAGCAGAGCGAAAAAATGTTTTTCCTACATATTTGTCTGGAGTTTTTACCTAACTCAAAAATCCACCTTAGTGATCTCTCTCGCCAAAATGAAATACACTAAATTGTTCTTAATCTGTTAAGAAAATTGTAATGAATGTGAGTCTCTGGACTTACATTGGGCTCGATAGGTGAAGCTGAAATTGTTTTGAAACCGGTTCAAAACTGACTCAAAGACAAATGTCAGTTTTTATTTTAGCTATAAATTTGTCGGCAATATGAAGGAAGCTTTTTTTCAGAACCAAACCGGTTCTAAGCCAGTTTTAAGGTACTGGTCAGAGTTATAACTCAAATATTCGGGTGAGTCCAAGAATTCTCTAGAGATTTTCGTATAATCTGTTTTATTTTAAACAACAACTGCCTTGACTTTACATGTGTAGTGTCTCCAAAATGCAAGGCTATTAAATTAGATGCCAATAGTTAAGGCATTTGAAACCGACTGCTCAGCAACAAGTAGATTTAAGGCGTACGGTTTTCCTTCCCAATAATCGAGTAAGCGACATTATTATTGACACTGTACATATAAACTCCTCCTAGCTTAGTTCAAAATTCAATCGTTTATACGAAAATCTCAAAAAATTTCTGGGACACCCCCCATTGTGTAAGCTTTGAGTTTGATACACACTTTACTGTTTGAAGACCAATTCCAAACCTGGTTTAACAGCTTCAAAAGTGGTTCAAAGCCATATGTCAGAAATTATAATTAACTTTCGGACCCACGTCCCATGAATTCTTGAGGCTATGAACCGGAAATTTGACTTTTAGTTTTGATAAGTAAATGGAGTCATATATATTACCGTTTAAAAACTGTCTGCTAACAGGCTTTAATCAGCTTAAATGTGAACAAATCAGGAATTAATATTGAAACCGAAAACGTTAACGGAAATATACAGTTCAAATCTGAACCGAAAACCGTTTACCGTTATTATTGGAACCGATTGAGCCGGAACGATACCGAAACGCTGGTGCCGGTACGGTTTCGGTTTTTATACTCTGTACCAGAGGTACACAGAGTATATTAAGTTTGTGCAAAAGTGCTCCACCGTCTCTTTGTCTGTGCGTCTGTCCGTATGAACAAACAAATCTCAGAGATAGTAAGAGATAGTGATTTGACATGTATGGAACATTTGTTTCCTATACTTGCAGGCAGATAAAGTTTATGTTTAATTTTGCCCACGCCTCCTCCCGTACCCGCAATATCGAAAAAACGACATATCTCCCACAGTTTTATAGATAGACGGTTCGAACTATCTGGACTTATTTTGTATTCGGGATTCTTTATCGATCCGCATAAGGAATTTTAAAGATCGGACGATATTCGAGTTATAAGGAAAACAAACAATTATGGGCAGCACCGATCGCAACGGTGATGGGCAGCCCTTCACAGGTACAGAGTATGTTATAGTCGGGCTTGACCGACTTTCTTTTTTGTTATACCCTTGCAGAGGGTATTATAAAATTGTGCGGATGTTTGTAACGCATTGAAGATCAGCACGACGAGCTGAGTTGATTTAGCCTTGTCCGTCTGTCCGTCTGTCTGTTTCTATGCTATCTCCTCCGTCAGTTTTAAAGCTATCCTCACCAAACTTTGCACGAAGTCTTGTGGTACAAATAGGCTGCACATGTGTCGGAACCGGCCAGATCGGATGACTATAGCATATAGCTGCCGTAGGAACGATCGGTCGAAAAACTAGTCTTAGTGAGAAAAACTTTTTTGTTTTTAATGGAAACGTCCCCAAAGTACGTATTTCTTACTTTACTATCCTTTCCCATGATTTCACTTAGTTTGGTCGAAATCGGATGACTTTAGCATATTGCTCCCATAGGAACGATCGGTCGAAAAACTAGTTCTAGTGGGAAAAACTTTTTTTGTTTTTAATGAAAACGTCCTTATCATTGGCATACACTTATTTTATTTACTTTTACACAATTCTACAAAGTTTGGTCGAAATCGGATGACTAAAGCATATAGCTCCCATAGGAACGAAGGGTCGAAAAACTAATTCGAGTGAGGAAAACTTTTTTGTCTTTAATGAAAAAGTCCTTTTTTTGTGCATATTCTTATTTTATATACTTTAACACATTTCTTCAAAGTTTTATCAATATCGGGTGACTATAGCTTATAGCTGCAGTATGAATGATCGGTCGAAAAAGAAGTTCTAGTGAGAAAAACTTTTTTGTTTTAAATGGGATCGCCTCCAAATTTCGTAATTAACAGTGTATTATGCTTTTCTATGATTTCACCAAGTTTGGTCGAAATCAGACATCTGTATAGTATAGATCCCATAGAAAAGTAAGATGCAAAAAGTAGTCTTAGTGAGAAAACTTCGGTCGATCCGAAGTTAACTTTCCCCTATTTTTTTTTTTTTTTTTTTGAATTTTGCCAGCCAGTCTAAACTCAATTTATTTTGTAATGAATCCCAAGAGCAGAACAACTCTATTAGATTCGTTTCTGAAAGACTACGAGTTGTATAAATTAAACAGTTGTTTATAAATGTTTTACCTACTCTATGGGGGACTTGAGATCGGGATCAGTGGACTTGAACACGATTTGAAAGCCTTCCCAGCTAGTTGAGCTATCGCATATGAGAGTTGCCTCACGGCTAAAATTCTACCTATATGGAAGTATTCTACAATTTATTTCTGGCATTTTGCATAAATATGACCCCTTGTAATTCCCTGCCTTGGGAATATAAAAGGGGTAATTAGTTTCAATACGAAAAAACTGGTCGCATCTCACTGACGAATCTATTGGTATTAAACGAGACGTTATCATGTCTTGGAAACCTTACCTTGCTTGTGTCCATATGTTCATATCAATTTGTTGTTGATTTCTTGAGAATTATTGAAATATAATTTCCCCCCGACCTTGAGACGGCTAAACCAGCACTCTGACTAAAAATTAAACCAGGTCGTTAAACCCAAAAACATGAAAAGGTTATAGTAAAGACAAATATGATTGTTTTTGATCTTACTATGCGTTTTTTCCCTGAGTGTAGGCGTCTGATGCGTTTTCATCCACTTGACCTTCCATTCCGAGAATTAGGCTTAACTCATACTTGAACCACCCTTTCATCACACACAATTCCACCCCTTAGTATTCATAACCAGATATATTCATCCCATAATCGTGTTCACTTGTAACCTCACTTCATTTCTCATTGCCATATTCCCTCATAACCCAATCTACACAACTAAACTTCAACAAATGTGTAAACTAAGCAAACGTGAAGGAAGGTGAAAAAATATTTACTTGTACCGGTACATACCGGTATACCGAAATAATAAGCCGGGTACCACCAAAAACCGAAATAGAACCCTCTGCCGAAATTCATATCATACCGGAACCGCAACCGAAACTAATTCCTGAAACCTAATTATAGTTCTAAGTACCTGAGCAACTTCGGATATAAACATAGGTAGAACATAATTAAAAACAATTGTAATAATTGTACACCAAAACCGATATCATCTGAATTGACTGATTTCATCACGCTCTCATCTCTAACTCAACTACAGATACTCAACTGCAAAGATAAATCTACAGATTGCTTGACTTGCTCACTTCTTTTTCTTATCGTTTTTGCTTTTTTTTTTGAACACATTCTGGGCCTGCTCAAGGCAATAATTATGAACGAGCCAAAGCCATGGTCCAAATATTGAAGCCTATTGTAATGCCCCATCTGGGACCTTTGAGGTTGCCCCTTACTCCAACTGCTGCTGCTGCCGCTGATTGTATGATGACCATGTTGAAAATGCTCATTAAAGGTACTTCAGAAATTAAAGCATTTCACAATTGTTTATAGGCAGGTTAGCGCAGTGAGGCTGGAGCTAGGGGGAGAGAGTAGGAGAGATTGAGATTTCGATTTGACGCGCTATTTATCAGCTGTTGTTATCTAAGAAGTCGAGACTCACACAAAGCTTTGTGCGGGGGCAATTAACTTGGTCTTGAATTTTTTTCTTTTTGAGGTCAAACCTGGTTGATGGGGGCAAGATTGACTATGGAAGAGGTGGAGTTCTTACTTAGCTTTCACTTTGAGACGGCAACCTATGCGGGAGTATTTGGAAAACTTGGAGTGGCAATCAGCAAAAGGTTCCCCAATTTGTTGTTTCCTTCACATTTAAAATATTTTTTGCGATTTTATGAAGAAAAAAAGATTTAATTTTCTGGCTTAACTTTTTCCCTCAAACTTTTTGCTCTCATCGTGCCCAGACCAAAAAGGGAAATTCTGCCTTAATTAAACATCCCATAAACAAACATTCAGCAGATAAGTATGTATGTTTTTGTAAAACTTTTCTTCAGTGTCAATTTGTCTCGACATTTTCCCTTTTCATATACATACACATACATAATGCATGTAGGTACTCCCGTTTCTGTGTAACTACATGCTGCTGCTTGTAACTTTTTGACTTTCAATTCAATTAAAAGTAAGTTGAAAAAGTTAAAAATAAAAAATGTAATATGCTATTCTTCAATAGTAACAAGCTTAAAACTCAAGCAGAGCGTGGAAAACACAAGTGCAGGAAATGCATTGTATGCCCCACATAGTGAGAGAGAGAGCGAGTTGGAATGAGCATACATAATTTTCAATTGAATGCGTCGTGGCAAGGTGGCTATATGCTACACTTACTCCCATATATGTTTAAGTAGAAACTATCCCCTCATATGCGAACCACCTGCCTGCAGCTGTCGTTTTAATTTATTTTTCCCTCAAATTGAAGTCACAAAACTAGGCAAAAAGTTGCAAGCTCATGACGCTTGAAATGGAAAGATTGAAGTTGCCGGTTTTGGGTGCCATTACGAAATGTGAAGACTGCTTGAATTTAAATAGAAAATAAGAAACTTATTTTATGGAATAATAATTAAAAACCATAATTCGAATAGACTCCCTGTGTAGGGCAAGAAGGCCGGAATTATTTATCCCATGAGTTATCTAGGAGAGGACCTCAAAAGTGACCATTAATAACTTAGTCTCGATAGTAGGGGAAGATAAGGTGTTGTGATCATAGTAAGGTGTTCCGAACATAACTTCGCCAAAAATAAATATTTTTTCATTCTGTAAATTTTGTATTTTAGATAAAAAATACAAGTAACTTTGCTCATCATTATATTTTAAAAAAAATTGTGTGGTATTTTTTTTAAAAGAAATGTAATCTTCCCGATTTTAAAAGAAAGGAAGGAAATGGAGCCAGCGATATAGAGAAATATCCTTTCTCAATGCGATGATGAAGGTGTTTACATCAGTTCTGCTATCGCGTCTAACTAATTGGATTAAAATACACGATTTTTTAGGGGAATACCAAGTTAGATTCAGAGAGGGCTACTCTACAGTAGACAGTATTTTTACATTGACGTTGATTGACAAACAGTTCCTGGGAAAAAAGAGAAAAATGTTTACTTTTTTTGTTGGCTTTAAAGCGTCTTTCGATACGATTGACAGGCGTAGTCTTTATCTAAAGCTAAGTATGTTGGAGTGTCTACCAAGTTTCTTGCCATAATAGACACAACACTAGCCACCCCACCCCTCCCCTTTTTTATTTTGTACTTACCCTCGAACTCGGGACTTCGAATGACGCACTGACTGACAGCGCCGCTCAGCCAACTCTACCACACTTGCGATGCTTTCAGCATTGTCAAATTATCATTATAAATTGACGGGAGAAAATCCCGATTCGGATCGATATCAAGCCTGCTCTTACTTAAAATTTTAATCCCGTTGCCGGGATCAAGTCATTCTTTTTAGGCTTAAAAATTTCCCGGCATTTTTTTTTCGGTGTAAAAGAAACATTATTAATAAAAATACTACTACTACTTCTTTATTAAATCAAAATAAAAAAATATCAATGAAAAATCGGCAGCCGCCTTGTTTTCTTATATTTACGAGCACGTAATGCTGGTGGCTTTTTTTTGTTTGCCTTTCTTTTTTAATGTTTTTTGTTCTCTTTGGAGAGTTTTGCTTCTGCCTTTTAGCATACATCACTTTTTTTGATTGGCGCCACAAACCGAAAACAAATTTTTTTTTCAAAAATTCATATTTTGGTCGAAAAGGCAATTGATCAAAGAAATTTCTTTAAGACTTACTTTTTGGATTCCAAAAAACTCTATGAACTATCTTCACAAGCCAAAAAAAAAGTACAATACAAAGTCGAAACATTTCATTTTTTTTTTTTTTTTTGTAAGGATAGTAAGTTTATTTAGTTACCTAGCTAAATTTTACAATTAACTGTTACTTATAAAACATTTCACGAATAAGAGATCGACACGGAAATGAACATTAGATCCTATCCCACATATAAAATTACATTTCGTGCCCTCAGAACCAAACACAATTTCAGACTATTAGTTCAGTCCAGTTCCGTGGATCTTAATATGGCTCTAAGAACATAGTTCATTTTATCACGCAGGAATCCAGTCTTGTCATTTTCATCGACAGAAAAAAATGGCCAGCTTAAATCAAGCTTAAAAAGATTGATTTGATTTCAACTTTCGGATAGAAATTTCAAGTACGAGTCTCTCTAGATCAAACTTGGTAAAAGGCATCCTGATACCTCGGATTTGTTTCTGTGTTCCTTGGGGTTGCATTTTTTGAGATTTAAGAACAACCATAGAAAACCAAATCTCTTACTGATCTTGTATCCCACAACGTCATCGATTGGATAAAAAAGATTCTCCCAACAATCTTTTCTGGTCACTTCCGTACACATCGAACTTCCAATTCTTGATTCAGACGTTATAGATCAGTGGGCTGAAGTTTTAAAAAATCATAAAAAGATTCGTCCGTTTCCTGTTTGGCACAACCCGTTTGAATATATTTCCCCGCCCATTTCAAATTACAAAACCAATTCTCGTTTTTCATTTTTCCAAGTGATTTTTTTTGTTTGTTCTCTTGTTGCATATATTTTCTGACGATATTTGCTTAAATTGTTAAATTTGCATAAATTTCTTTCACTAACTAATACATAAATAGTTTCGTTTGCTTGTGTGGCTTACAAAAAATTAATCCATTCGATTTTAACAATAAATTAAATAAATTAAAATTAAACTTATACATGACTCTCAGTGCTTTGTTTTGTCTTTAGTTTATTTTACGATTAACTTACGTCGAGAGAAAAAATAGTGTGAGAGGGGGAGACGGTGCTTGAGTAGAAGAGATCTTTAAATATATATTGTATATACAAATAATTGCCATAGCCTAGATGAATCTCTACGTCTTAAGTGTGAATCAACTACTACCAAGTACTTAAGTACTAATTGTGTGGGGGGATGAGTGGGGGAAAGAGTTTTGGCATCACAGTGTTGGGACTTCCTAAGCATATATGCTCAGATGTCTGCGTCGATAGGTTGAGCATCAGTGGGTGAACTGACGCATGGTGTTGGTGTTCGCCACGGTGGACTTCTGTTGAAACGAACGACGTCCGGTGGTGGAGCAGAGACCGTTACGCAAAGGCAGTGCTGGTGGAACGGGTGGCGGGGTGGGGGTTTTGGAGCGACCCAGCTGCTCCAGGGGCATGGAATAGTGTGTATTGCTGTAGATGTAGTTTGGATCCAGGATTTCACTATTCGCATCGTTGTCATAGTGCTCACGCTGCTGATGCTGTTGCTGAAGTTTGAAGTGCTCCTGGGTGAGTCTTAGCTGTTGGGGCGTAGCCAAGGGAGCGCCATGTACCATGGGTACATCTGCATACGAATAGCAGGAGTCTCCCACGGCGGCTGTAGCGGACAGGAACTGTGGTTTTGTATAATGATTCAGCTTGGATCCCCCTTGGGCGGGCGCCTGTTGATGGTGCTCGCGCGACAGGGTTGAAGGTGTCTTCATATGGAGCACAAAGGAGGCGCTATCATCGATCGCTCCTTGGCTGATCATATGTTGCTTGTTGTTGTTCAACTTCTTCTCATTCATCAAGGTGGCCGTGGGCACTTGCAGTTGCTGGAACTTTTGCTGCTGTGGATCCCCATTCAAATCGTTAATGGGCATGGGACACATGCCATAATGTTGAGTCGCATGATGAGGAGCAGTGTAAGTGTTGGGGAAGGTGGAGTGAATGCCCAGAGAACAGGGATGATGCTGATGACGTGACATGTAATCCTCGTCGCAGAAGGTCTTTTGATATTCCCGCTCCTTACGTCCCAAGGCGGAGTTACCCCAGAGACCGCCCTTGAGGTATTCGCGTATCTTATGACGGCAACGATACAAAACCAAAGCCAAGGCGGTTATGGTAGCCGCTGAGCCTACCAGCAGAGCTCCTATCAAGGCCTGTTTTCTGGGATCGGTATGTGTGCAACCCATGAGAGTGGGATTCAAGTGTTTCAAGGACTCTCCTCTCAGACGCTCGGGGAACTCGCATATCAGTTCAGCCAACTCATCTTGACTGGCATTCTTGGCTATCAGAAGATTTCTCAACCACATGACACGACAGTCGCAGGACAAGGGATTCTCTGACAGGTCCAATGTGGTCAAATCCTTCCAGGGAAATAGGCCCTCAGCCAGAGAGGTCAAAGCATTGGCCTTCATCACCACATGACGCAGATGTGGTAGACCACTCAGGGCTCCCTCTTGGACTTCCACCAGCATTTTGTTCGACGACAGATTCAAGAACTCCAAATTGCCATTACTGGCGAAGGCCCCGGTCATAACACGCTTTAGTTTTAGGGCCCCATTGATATCCAGACGTTTCAGTTGCTTCAAGCCCACAAAGGCTCCCTCGTTGATGACCTCGAACTCATTTTGACCCAACGAAAGTTGTTCCAAACGAGTCAAATGACTTAAACCCAGCGAGGGTATACGCTCCAGACGATTATCCGACAGATCCAAAACTCTCAATTCCTCCAAACCCAGGAAACTGTCATGCGAGATATTTCTCAGGCTCGAACCCTTCAGTTCCAAGCGTGTCAGCCCCTTCAGATCTTGAAAAGCTCCACTCTGTATGGTTAGCAGAGAGTTCATGCCCAAATACAGCTCCGCCAGACTCGGCATGGCTTGGAATATGACAGGATCGGGCACTGTGGTCAAGGCATTATCATCCAAGTACAGAATTCGCAGAGAGCTCATGCCCTCAAAGGCCTTGGGGTCAATGAATCCTATGCGATTTTCGCCCAAGTTCAGCTCTTCGATCTTTAGCAGAGGCGTGAAGGTGCCCTGATGCAGCTCCGATATCTGGTTACCTCTCAAATTCAGTACAGTCACCGCTGACAATCCAATCAAGGTCTTGTTACTGATCTGACCAATCTTATTGTGATTCAGATGCACCTCCTGCAGTTTCTTCTGATAGGCAAATGTGCGTTGGGGTATGGTCATCAAATGATTGGAGGACAGATCCAAAAATGTCAATTCCGCATAGAACTGTATGGATGAATCAATGGTCTTGATTTTGTTGCTTTTGATGACCAACCGTTGAATGGATGGATTTAGGGCTATGGGCAAGACGTCCAGTTGACCTTCACCACATTGCACGACCAAAGTGTTGTCATCGCACTGACAACCCGGCGGGCAATTGGCCAGAGCCTCAATTGCGGGCACAGTTAGAAAGGCCAAAATGCAGCAGATGTTAATGATCAGCGTCATGATCATGGTGTGGCGTTCCATTTTTATGTGCAGATGATGATGCTGGTGGTGGTAATGGTGGTGGCTTTTTTACTTTAAGCTTGTAGTTTAAATTGTTAGCCGTTGGCTTCAATTTGGCTTAGTTTTGTGAGTTGAAGTGTTTGGGGTTTGCTCAATTTTCCATAGTGCTCTGCGGGAAGACAAATGAAAAGAGAAGAGAAAATGATATGGTTAGTTTTTGTGGACTTTTATGGTGCGAAATGTTGTGGATTGATCACTTTATGTATTGTAGATCATTGATTGATTACTTGCTGACAAATGGCTTAACTTTGCATAGATCTGATCTTAACTCTCCCCAGACTTGATCTTTTCTTAAGTTATTTTGTAAACTTAGTTACTAATTCAGAACTTACTAAATCGGGACTTTACACGATGAAGCAAACTTTATGAAGTTTTCTCAGTTGGCGAGAGAATCAGATGAAATTATATACCTTTTGCTAACAAGTTGCATTTATTTTCTCTTGAATTTCCCTCCTTCTAAAAGAACTTCAAGAAGTTTGCTTCATCGTGTAAGTCCCCGACTTAAAATAGATTTATTGAATTTGAAAATATCTTGAGATAACTCTACATTAATAAATCAATTCATGCTTTTATTAAGGCTGAAATAAAACTTTCAATTTTTAGGGACAATTTTAGTCACAATTTTTCGTCTATGGGAAAAAGTCGTTGGTGTAAGAGAATAAGAATACGCTTGAATTCTCCGTACAATGTTTTTGAAGACGAAAAACGAAAAATTGTGAAAAATGCCTAAAAATTTAAAGTGTCATTCCAGCCTTACAAACTTCTAAATTTGATCTATACCTTGGCATCCAAAAACGTGATGTCTTATACCCTTAATGGTATTCTCTTTGTCAATATAAAAGCAGCTGTTTTATTACTCTAACGAAAGGGAACTGTTCTGATGGTATCACAAAAATATTTCTTACTTAATTTAATTAGAAGATTTTCAAAATTGGCGCAACCTGCTAATTTGTAGTTTGAAATTGAATGCAAGACTTACAAAATTTTTGTTTCTATTTTTTAAATACCATTTTAATTTACTTATTAACTGGCTATCGCTCAAGAAGTAATCTAAATTAGCTTAGCTTCTTTCAATTTAATAATCAATCTATTGGATTCTTTTAATTAAAAGGCCTAACTGAATTGTTAATTGAATTTAATTTTGCAATGGAAATATTTTTATATATATAGGGTCTATTTCACATCTTTCACAGATAGCTGCTAAGAGGCAGATAAACCCTGAATTTAATTTTTTATTTGTAAATTTATGTGATAAATATGGCTATCTAAGTAGAAGATGTGATATCGTCTTTAAATCCAACTTAATTAAAGTTTTTTTTTAAGGTTTGTAACTTATTTGGCGACCTTTCTAATGTTTAATTAGGTCTAAAAATGTCATTTGCTCACAACTGTAAATAACATATGCATAGATACACCAAAAACAGCTGGATGCCTATTCAGTACTCTTTTATGGATGTACAAATCCAATCTTCATTAGGCGTTAGCTAATGACTCCTGGTTGAGAATATCTTTCCTTGCAATTACACGGCTTAAGCTGATTTTTTGTTAAACTTGAATTTGAACTTCAGAGTATATTTCACATCATATCATTTAATAACAAAAATTGCTTTAGATTTTTCTCTGTTTATTTAAAATTCGTGTCTTTTCAATAAGCGCGACGTACTAAGGGCCGATTTCTTATCTTCTATCTGCAGCTATCTGCTATGTTGTTTCACATTATCTAAAAATAGTCTATTATTTGTAAGTTTAAAAAATTAAAAATTGACCAACTGGTGCCAGCTCGCACAAGATAGAGGCGAGTGGTGGGCATTAATTGCAGCGATCAAACGGTTGTGATAGAAATATCGGGCCAAATAAGAAGAAGATTTTTAAGTTTATGTGACAGATAGGGCTATTTAGTAGATGAGAAATCGGCCCTAAGAGTCGCATTTTTATATATCTTTTTTTTTTAGTTAGCGCCCTAAAGAGAAGAAAATCTTCTTCATGAGTAGTCTTCTAATTATACAAATTTTTTTTATTCTTCAGCGTCAATTTTTTAAATGAAATTACTAATAAAATTTAGGTGTTTTGAATTTGATAATTTTATAACTTTAATCACTTTTAATTTATACAAAATTACATATTTCCGTATGTACAAAATATACGTGGAAAAAATTAGGAAGAATTTAGACTAAGACAATGTGATTTGTATATTTTATATTTCAAATGAACACAAAAGTTAATTGCTTATGCATATTGCATTTTCTGTTTTTTCCGAAGTTTCCTTTGTTGAATAGCAAACACTGTCCAGTATATTTTAAAAGATTCTAATAATCTTCATTACTTGAAATTTAACTTTTCAATGTTTTGATTAAATATTTTCTGGATTTTGGCACCACAAACCGATTAAAATTCAAAGAAAACTGTAACTGCCTCTGTGTGTAGTTTTATTTCCTAAAACTCATTAAGCAAGTTTCGCGCCTATTTGAGTGAATGAAATTGAATCTACTTGGTCTAGATGTGGTTAATTAAACTAAGTTTGATTCAGATTCAGATTTTATTTATAATTATTTTAACCAATTTCACTCGACGACAATTATAAGCTGTCAAAGCAAGTAAAAGAGCCAGAATCTCTACTCAGCTTATGCACTTCCGTTGCAGGTTTTCTTTGTCATTTTAAGGTGGCAATCAACCGGTTTCACATTATCTGACTTATATTCTTTATTTTACTAATATTCTCAGGAACGATTTCTCATTTTCCAGCTAGCAACAACTGTCACATAAACCTTTAACATAACAAAATATAAGTTAAACTGGCACATTGAACTGAACAGAAAATTCTGTAAAAACTAACAAGCTAAATTCGAGCAAAAAAATGTTTGTAAGTTTTTTTCACTAGCAAAGTCACAGAATATTTCCACTATTTCTCACACTTTTCTCACTTAAACTTACCTTTTTTGTTTGATTTTCTTCCACGTTATTTTCCGCAGCAAATGCAATAATTTCGGCAAAATTAAACAAAAAATGTTGTGTTTGGTTTTTGTTTGAAACGAAAAATTGTAAAATAATATTTAAATTTTCCCAATTTATTTCAATTTCACTTCACTTTGCAATTTTTTCGAGCACATTTCTAGCCAATTTTTATAAAATAAAAATTTATGTTTTTTTGTGTTGTGTTTTGTTTGGTTTTTTGAAAAACGTGCGCGATAATCCAATGGTTCGCTTAGGCTGCACGCTTCAAGTTGTTGTGAAATTTTTACGTGATTTTTGGTCGAAGTGGTCGTGGACTGAACAGAGAGAACTCTTGGATTCTCGAGTTAAGGTTTTTGTTTCTTGCTGTGTCAAAGACAACCGCACACGACGAGGCAACGAACTACACTGATTTTACGAAGCAGCAAATGCACTTACGATACCTCGGCTGGCTTTTATTCTGGTTAGTGAGTGAGTGCGCGAGGGTGAGTAGCGGCCGAAGACGGCCTTGCATTTTGTGGGTTCACAGAGAGAGTAAAGGAGAGCACCAGAAACAGAGAGAGAGAGAGAGAGTAAAAGTATATTTTATCTGAGACAGGTAGCCAGAGACTAAACTGGTTTCAGTGGGAGAGTAAACTGAGTAGCGAGCGAAACTCACTCACAGAACTCACTCATTTATCTGAGACCATTTTGTTGCTGCGTTAGTTGGCCAGTTGCAACACAGGCGGCAGTTGAGGCCAGACCAGCCAGCCATCAACCTAAGCACGTCCCCGAGTATGCCACACTTTATGTTTTGTTACCCATAAAAACACAAGCCAAGTTATTTTTTTTTAGTTTCGAAAATTGAAAGCAAAGTCAAGTGCCTCTCACACAACATTTTCCTGAGAAATACCCAAAACGTGTCCTTTCTTAAGTATCCATCATCATTCTTGGTGTCTTCTCAAGGGCCTTAAGTGTGGTTTTATTTTAAATGTGACACTTAACGCGAAATTCTCACTCTTGTCTAATGAAATTGATCTGGCAAGTAGCTCGGCTGTATCTTAGGGATACTTGAGTATCTGGTAATCGAAAACTACTTCAAAGTCATGTAATAATCTTTTGCCCTAAAGTGTTAAGTCAGAATCTACGACAAATAAAAACAACTTCGAAAATCCCCAAAAAATAGTCATTTGATACTTTTCGACAGAAAAACAAGAATAAAATCAACCATAAACGGCCGTAGCCTGGTGTCCCACATCCTTTCCTGCTGCTGCTGATTGCTGCATAACTTCATATTTCCGTCTGCATATTTTTGCCAAAAATTTCATTTTCCCTGCTTGAAAATGAAAACCCCGAAATTATTTTGCAGTCTGTGTGTTGGTAAATCTTGTTAAATTTATTTATTACACAACTTTGTAGGCAAATTTTGTGGCTTGAAAAGTGGAAGCAAAAGGTAATAAACTAACTGAGGAAACTGCATAATAGTCCAGTTTTTTTTCATTAAATACAATTTATGAATTTGATCGAAAGTTGGTTAGGAAATTCAAGTGAGGCTTTTAATGGGAAGTGAATTAAAATAAATACATCGAGGTAAAAGTATTCCTTTGAAGTTGACCAAGTCAAATCTACACTAGGCAACTTTAACTTTATCAGAAAAGCATCCCTTGAAGAATTTGGGTCTTAACCTTCTTCCATCCTTCTCATGTTGTAGATTGATTTATGCAATATGCAACAAGGACGTTCAACTTATCGGTCCATCATATAGTTGGGACTATGCAATCGGCCATAGACTTGAAAAAGATCACTTCAACAGCAGACGTCCTTGCAATAAACTGTAACAAGTGATCGATGCTCCCTAAAAACATTTTGACTAAAGTAATAACAAATGATGGGGGGGAGGCCAGAAGGGCGCAAAAGACGGAAGAGAGGGAGAAGGGGGGAGAAAAGGGGGCGAAGGCAAATACAAATTATTTTTATAAAAGTTTCAAGTCTTTTAATTTACCCACAAAGCAATTTTATTTTTTAATTGAGTTTGATGACCAACATGAAAAGAATTTGTTATATAAAAGATGTGAAATATTTATCTTTTTTCTAAATAATTTTGAAGATAAGTTTGTTCCACCAGCCGAATCCATGCCAGTTGGCATTTTTTTAATTCGACCCATTTTCTGACCGATCCACAGTGGACGATTTGGCCAATCTGGCAGGCAATAAATGCAAATTTAAAAATTAAAATTTCATAGATGTTGTTTATTTTCTTGAAAGCAAACATCCTGCCAATATTTATTCAGATTTTTATATATTTTTTTATTCGATAGTCACGATGTCGTAAGGGTGCAAAACTCACGATACTTCTCTGCCCATGCCTAAAAACATTTTCGCGACTTTTTAATGTGTTTTTTTTGGGCTGAGAAAGTTAAAGTTTTGCGATTTGGTTAGACATAAGTCTTTAATTTAACCGTAGTTGGTATGTATTAGTGGTAAATCGATGTCAAACTTAACATTTCTTATACACTTATATAGTTTCTTACATACCCAAGACTTTCGTGGAGTAGAACTTTTGTTATTGGCCCTAAATCTTTATGTGTTTGTAAAAATGGCCCAGTGTCAAAATGAACTGCTCCTTTCTGCGCCTTATTAGTTAATTACATTTTATAGGTAAAATGTCAGCGTTGTTTTTTCTCAAAAAATTTGATAAAAACAACCTCAGCGATGAGGAATGTCGACAAATAAATACTAAATTTTCAAATTTTGCATCCCAGGTTGCAAAAAAGCAACTGAAAATGTATCTGGGGTAAACCCCAGAGGAAGCTTTAGCTCTTTTTGTTGACAGATACTTTACAAAAAATTCATACCAGTTGATTCCAAATTCTGTGAAAGATCATGGATCAAAAATCTTTCCCTGTTATGATGTGTTGCTAAAGGCTAAATTAGCGTGTTATCCTAAAGGCATCCAAATTTCATAAACTTCAGCGAAAGTCAATTTTCTATTCCTGGTTGACCACACTGTTGCCCGGATAATGAAACGAAATGAAGCAGCATTTAAAGATACGGAAATCTCATGCTGCGATGGCCGCAGTGGCCATTCAACTTACCGTCCGAGGTTTATTGATCCTGAAATTGGAATGGTAACCGAAAATATATTTTCAATTTGCATTGTTCCACTGCAAATACTGGATATAAATAATGGAGTAATTTTGAAAAATCGACGTCCTTCGTCAACTCGGTTTTGCAGGCCAATAATGATAGTTTTCGGAAAGGAAACTGCAGACTTAGTCCGTGCAGAAGTTTCAAATATAAATCTGCAAATACGAAACATTCTTTCCACAATATGTAATTTCTTTCAAGTAAATCATTAATTTCTATTAACAATGATTGGAGGAAAGGTCTCAGCTGGATTGCAGAAACTTCGTCGCAGGTCGGCGGAATTTGTAATGCCTCTCCATCAACGTTTATTAATTTAAAACAAATTTTATTCAAGTTCATACATAGATCTGATGTTTTGAATGCATCGTTCTTATATCACAGCGAATTCCAATAAAAAAGCTTCCATTGAAAACAAAAAAGTTTTTCTAACTAAGACTTCTTTTTGGACCTTACTTTTCTATTGGATCTATACTGTATAGATGTCTGATTTAGACCAAACTTGGTGAAATCATGGAAAAGCATTTTACACTGTTAATTAGGAAATTTGTAGGCGATCCCATTTAAAACAAAAAAGTTTTTCTCACTAGAACTTCTTCTTCGACCGATCATTCATACTGCAGCTATATGCTATACTCTACCGATTTTGATAAAACTTTGTAGAAATGTGTTTATGTATATAAATATGCCAATAAAAAGGACGATTTCAATAAAAACAAAAAAGTTTTTCTCACTAGAACTAGTTTTTAAACCGATCGTTGCTATGGCAGCTATATGCTATAGTCATCCGATTTCGACCAAACTTAGTGAAATCATAGGAAAGGATATTAAACTAAGAAAAACGTTCTTTGGAGGCGTTTCCGTTTATAACAAAAAAGTTTTTCTCACTAGAACTAGTTTTTCGACCGATCGTTCCTATGGGAGCTATATGTTATAGTCATCCGATTTCGACCAAACTTTGTAGAATTGTGTAAAAGTATATAAAAAAAGTGTATTCCGATATTCCCATAGCAGATTCGGGAAACACCAATAAAGGTAACACAGCAAGGAAACTGCTTCATCGACCAACCGTGGTATCCACAATCACATGTGGTAATATAGACCTGATAAAATAACGATTTAACGTTATTTTACGCACAATGGCAAGTGGCTATAAATAAAGTGATGAGAAATTTCATCAATACCCATGGTTTTACATGCATTCGTCTATTCATAAAATCCTAAAGACGGGACAGATATTATAAACAAAATGTGTCACTTCCAAGTCCGAGGAAGCGCTTGAAGCGCGAAACAAGGACATGCGCAACTATCGAACTATGGATGAAGAGTTCATAAAACTACTAGAGAATTTCGCCGATTTAAGCAATTCAGCAGATCTATAAGTTTTTTTTTGTACTCTGTTTTTCTTTAAATTAACTGAAACAATTTATAAAAAAATTCTGCATTTTTTAAATTAAAAAAATAGTTATTTTAAAATTTTTTTAAATTAAAAAAATATTTTTTTTATATTTATTTTAAATAAACAATTAAATTTGTGCTTTAAAAATTTCTTCGTTTATATACAAAATTATAAAAAATAGATCAAGAAATATTACTGATTTATTTTGCAAGTAATTATTATAATTATTGCCTGCCAGATTGGCAAAATCGACCACTGTGCAATGGGAGCTATACCATAAAGTTGTCCGATTATGTGTAAGCGAATTCAAAAGCGAGCTTGATCAATGTTTGCAAACATTTTAATATAAAGATGCTCTAGGTATTCGCTGCAGGATTTGGACACGAACGCCTTTAGAGAATAATTCTTTTGCTATATAGTTTCCAGAAAAACCCAAAAAAAATTTAAATAAAAGGATTTGGGGACCACTGTGGGATTTTAACTCGCGACCTCGATTTTCTGAGGCATCTGATATAGCCACTTGGCTGAAAGTTTTTACTTTTGCATTTGGCCAGTGTCCCAGTAAGTTAAGTTGTCCTGAAAGTTCGTGTTCAAGTCCCCAAAGGTACTGAGTTCAAGTCCCACACGAGAGGCTAAAACTAATAAGTAAATTTTTAAAAGTTTTTTAGAAAGAAGAATATTCAGGGAATAGAAGAAACCAAAAATGAAGGAAAGTGAACTTTGTATACCTGTTTAGCAAGTATAAAATGTTTTGAACAATGTTGCCTGAGTAATTTCCAAGGCTGACCTCTGGATGGGGCCTATTCTGTGACCAGTTTTTTATATGACAACTATTCAATGTATTCATCTGATTTTCATCAAAGACGTCAAAATTGTGCTGAAACAGAAAATATTTATATCTGGCCAGTTTAACAATAAAGTTTTTCTCGCTAAAACTTTATTTTAGACCGTTCGTTCCTATGGGAGCTAAATCTATGCTTTAGTCATCCGATTTTCACAAAATTTTGTTGAATTGTGTAAAAGCATATCAAATAAATATAAGCCAATGCTAAGGACATTTCCATTGAAACCCAAAAAATCTTTCTCACTACATCTATATCTCAGATCTTCCTTTTCTATGGAAGCAATACTATATAATTGTTCGATTTCGAACAAACTTGGTAGAATCATGGGAAAGCAGAACAAACTAATATATACGAAGTTTGAAGGCGTTTCCTTCCATTGAAAACAAATAAGTTTTTTCTACTAAGACTTCTTTTCAGACCTAACTTTTCTATGGGAGCTGTACTATATAGATAACCGATATCGACGAAACTTAGTGGAATCATGGAAAAGCATTTGAAACTTATAAATACGAAGTCTGATGCCGGTTACATTCAAAACACGAATGAGATAACATTGAAATAGATGGACGAATAGACAGACGGACATTTCTAAATCAAATCAGTTTTTCATATTGATCAATAATATATGGGCATTTCCACAGAAAGGTCCACTGAGACCAAAAAATTAAAAGTACTTACAAACACTTTTTTCAATTAAACTAGCTTAAGCCAATCTTAAATTTACTCATATTCCATTTCGAGATTTTCAAATGCAAAGTCGAGCAATCGCCATTTTTCTTATTTTTATCATTCTTTTGCAGGTTTTTTTCTAAAAAAGTACCTATAGATTTCATTAAATTTTGCTCTCTAAAGTCATTTTAAGGGTACAAAGTGAAAACAAAGATTGCATAAGAAACCATAACAAACTATTTGAGTGAAATTGACAGTAAGTTTTTTCTTTGCAATATCAAAGAAACCACAAAAGTAATCATAGAGAAAAATTTGTCACATAACTTATGTCACGTCACGTATCATAATGAGTCAAACATAAATAACAACAACAATTATTTTTCAACGAATCAGCTTTAAATATATAGTAACATAATTGCAGATCGTACTAAAATTAGTTGCGTTTTTTTAATTTTTATGAAAGTCAATAAAACGCACTTCCATACTGAGTCACATAGCGTACTCCGTTTTTTTGCCAGTATCTTGGGCCCTTCTCTTTCTACAACTCGCAGCTTATACATTAAAAATAGAGCTACTAAAATGCTATTTAACAACTAATATGGATCTATTTTTTTTTTAAAATTTTTCTGTGTTTTTTTTATGATGAAGGTTAATAAATTCGTACGACTGTAACGTGCGTGCTGTGGAAATGCCCAAAAAAGAAAGGAAATACTTCCTGCGTTACAAACATCTCGACAATTGCAATCTGCAAAAGTATAAAAATTAGATTATTTACTCTTTAATCAAGTATAAAACTTCATTATCATAGATTGTTAAATTTAGATTTAAATTGTGAATAGAATCTTGGGTTGAGATCTTCTCGTTTCCGTTGACTTTTGACACTGTTTCGTCTTGGTTTCGACACTGCTCTCTTGGATTTTTTTCTCAATGTATGATTTTCAGAAGTCATCGGCATTAGATGCTCCGATACTGCACCTTCAGTTCTTTACCTCAGTGCTGAATTTATTAGTGCTGAGTTCGACATTGCTCTAATTCATGATTGTTTTCATTTCGTTTCAGTTAATTTATATAAAATTTGTAAGAAAGTAGTAGGAATGTAACCTTTTGCCAAACGGAGATGGTCCGGTTTGGTTTCAGGCTCTCGAGATTCTTAATAAAGAAGGTTCAGCTTATAGTCAGGTTGGAGGTTTTGGCTTGGCTCTTTATTCTGCTTTTATTAGCAGTTGGGTAAATATAACACACATTCCCTTAGCTGTAAAGTATTTACTGCTCTAATTTTACTCATTTTCCCCTCATTTATAAATTGTTCGCGTAAAACCACAGGAACCACAACTTGCTGTGTCAGAAGAAGTCTTTAACTCACAACTCATAACAAAAAATAATAAAAAAAAAAACTTGCTGTATAAAAATTTGCACAATTTCCGTAACTAATACGCAAAATAGTAAAGCCAGCAACCGAACCAAATCCAACAATTGTTGCACATGCACCCAACTGAGATTTCTACACACTCGCACTTGAATGTGCCACAAAGCTTTTTGGACTCTCACGTTACACATCAAAGCTCAACCATCTAAGATGTCAATTTGCGACAATGTGTGAGAACTTCTCAGGCAATAAATTTTAACTACATTTTTTGAGGAAACAAAAAAAACGTAAAGAAAATTCAGGCTAGGTTAGTGGAAATGGGTGTTTGCATTGTTTTTTCTGGTTTTGTGTTTGTTTTTTGTATGGTGGTTGCATATGAAAATTTTTTAGTAAAACGCTAAAAGCACTTAAACAATTAGAGACGGATTGGAGAAGGAGAGAGTGCAGAGGGTCAGTCACAATGCTCCATGTGTAATTAGGTAAAACATGGGGAGAGACTACCGTTGGATTGTACCCAAAAGTAGAAATGCAAATAAAAATGATGTGGCCGAAGTGGGGAATACCGTGGAAATTGATGAAGCTATTATTATGTTTTATTCTCCTATTGTCTATATCTTCGTCTGTCTATCTGTCCGTATGAACAAACATATCCTAGAGATGGTAAGAGATAGAGGTACGACATGTATGGGACAAAATCTTATTAAACTTGCAGGCAGATAGAAGTTTCGTACCTTCTGTACATATTTAGTAATCAAAATTATTTATTGATCAGCCAAAGAATTGTGAAAGATCGGATGAACGGTAGTCAAGTTATGAGCAAAAGAATGTTCGCTGCTGCAGTGCACTGATTTCATCAAAATTCATGCTGAGCATCTAAAGATTCGTCAGTCACGGCGAAACGGAGAAAGCGCTCTAAGATTGTTTTATTACAAAATAGTTATGAAGATTGAAAATCACTTCTCTACAAAGCCACCTCATCGTGTATGTATATACCCTAAGCCTTTAAAGGGTACATAAGCGCAGTAAAACGCACTTTTTGAAGTCAAGCTGAACGGCAAACGAATCGCACTTTGGGTAAACACACACACACACACACTCACCACACGCACAGAAGAGTGACTTATGGGAACGGCTGACCGGCGGACCATTCAATCACTGCGCATGCGCCGCGCTTCTACACACTGGCCTCTGCTTGTTGTTTTATTAGCCCCGTTGTCTTAACAAGAAACTTGTTAGTTGCAACGGGTTAAAAATTCTTTTTTTTCGGTCTCTGTTTACCAGTCGCGACGTCGGCTACTCGTTTCATGTGCTGCTAAATCTTTCTTTTTTCCAGCTGCCCTTTCAATTGATGTGTTTGCCTTCGAGTCGGAAACCGAGACCGAGTCCAAGTCTAAGCCATAGACTGGTTCCGGTGTAAATGCAACTTCCGCAATCTGCCTTAACTATTCTTTTCAGACCAATAAAATATCAATTGACTTGCAATTAATCATATTCCAAAATGTGCAAAGAAATACCGGAAAGACTCTCTTTGTCCTATTGTGAGGCATTTTTGTTCTTTCTCTCTGTTCGCTTCACACTTTTTTCCACTTCCCTGCCTTAAAGTCGTCCTCGGGTTTTTAGAGAAATCACAATAAATAATGAATCGAAAAAATGAGCGTTAAATGCAATGAGAAGCGCAGAAGTACAAGAAGAAGCCGTCGAAGAAGTCCAACAAAAAGCCAGCAACGGAAGTGAGCACACAATGGACCAAGACACAATGGCAGGCCGGTCGCTCCGCTACCCCTGAGTAAAGGTTAAGTTTAAATCGAATGGCAAAGTAAAATACCTTAACACATCTCAGGCGATTGTTAAAAGGTAGCTGACCGTTTTGCTGACTTGTGATTTTCTTTTTCTTCTTCGGAGATTTTTTCTCCTCTGCACTGATTGATGGGAAGCTTATTGACCGGCAGGCGGAATGCAGGTTGGGAAAGCGTCATCAGGTGGGAATAACCCAAAATCGTTCATATCTACAGATCGTACAGGGGAAAATGCAAATCACATGGCTACAGCTAAAGCTGTCTAGACTCCTTCTGCTCCTTTCAGGAACCGCATCCGCTGCAACTGTTGTTGTAATTGCCATTTGCTCATTTAATTTCACGCGCATAATTTATGCAAAATTATCAATGAGATTTGTTTAGACAAAGCAGGCAAACATACTAACGAACGTCCATCCGACTGCCAACACAGGAAGAGCCACAAATTGTTTATGCCATTCCAAGCCAAAAATAGCCAAGGCAAAAGACAGAAATACAAAATAAAATCTATGAGATACGCATATCGCATTTGACTTATCTGAGCAGCAAAAACAAATCATGCAGCAGGCCAGCAACTTGATATGCCTTATGTCCAAGACCATAGAGCCAGGTTCTGCTCACCCCCTCTCTGGTTCTCTCTCTCCTGCGTCTCCTGCGTGATAAATGCTGCTGATAAATGCGTGTCGCAGTCGAGCATAGACAACGCGGAGACACATGTTGCCAACCAAACGCATTTTGCATACGAGGATCGGCACTACACTGAAAAAGAATCTTCCAATGCAAAAAATTACTTAAAATTAAAAAAATACTTATGGAAATACCTTAACCTTTCAAATCAATAAAAAACAAGAGAGGGAGCTGAAGTCGAGTGCCCCGTCTCCAAAATACCCTGTTTCCTTAATTATGTGACAGCTGACGATGCTGTACCCCCGCTCCATTGAGCAAGATTGTTTCATTTATAACTTCGGAGTTTTTGGTCCGATCTTATTGAACTTTCCAGTATAGACAGATATACGGCCTTACTTGATATATATTTAGTCACGAGGCTCTAACTAAAAAAATTGTGTCTTTGACAGTTTTTTGCGGTTAAAGGGTGGAGGAGGGAAATTTTCCAAATCTGAAACAAACTTGACCACGGAGTGGTACACACCTAACTACGTGCAAAAATGTGTGGCTCTTTCTCTTATTCTCTGAGATCGACGGGTTCATATAAAGGGTGATTTTTTAGCTATTATCTTGTTGGCAACACTGGTTTAAACAGCTCACGCACGTTTCGTGTTTTGTTTCACTGTCAATCATCTTCAGTTTGGACTATAATTTAACCATGAATCGTCTTACAAACGAACAACGCTTGCAAATTATTCAATTTTATTATCAAAATGCGTGCTCTGTTAAGAAAGTTCATCGCGCGCTTCTTCCATTTTATGGTCAGTTTAATCGACCCACTGAAGCGGCTATTCGGGCTATTGTGACTAAATTTCGCACCAAATTTACATTGTTGGACATTAAACCACCAACACGCTTACGTAGAGTGCGAACTGAAGAAAATATCGCAGCTGTATCGGCCAGTGTTAATGATGACCATCAATTATCGATTCGTCGCCGTTCGCAGCAATTGGGCCTCTGTTACTCAACACCGTGGAAAATTTTGGCGGAAGGATTTAGGTGTGAAGCCTTTCAAAATACAGCTGGTGCAAGAATTGAAGCCGAACGACCTACCGCAACGTAGAATTTTTGGTGAATGGGCTCTTGGAAAGTTGGCCGAAGATCCACTTTTTTACCGAAAAATTGTGTTCAGCGACGAAGCTCATTTTTGGCTCAATGGGTACGTAAATAAGCAGAATTGTCGATTTTGGAGTGAATATCAGCCAGAAGCATTGCAAGAGCTACCAATGCATCCAAAAAAAGTCACAGTTTGGTGCGGTTTATGGGCTGGTGGCATCATTGGACCGTACTTCTTCAAAGATGATGCGAATCGTAACGTAACTTGAATGGTGAGCGCTACCGTGAGATGATATTCAACTTTTTTGCCCAAAATGCAAGAACTTGACTTGCATGACATGTGGTTTCAACAAGACGGTGCCACATGCCACACAGCACGCGCAACAATGGACTTATTGAGAGGCGAGTTCGGTGAACATTTTATTTCACGTTCGGGACTGGTCAATTGGCCGCCAAGATCGTGCGATTTAACGCCTTTACACTATTTTTTGTGGGGCTATGTTAAAGCTCATGTCTATACAGACAAGCCCGCTTCAATTGACGCATTGGAAGACAACATTGAAGCATTTATTCGTGAGATACCGGCCGAAACGTTGGAAAGAGTATGCCAAAATTGGACTAAGCGGATGGACCATTTGAGGCGCAGTCACGGTCAACATTTGCATGAAATAATCTTCAAACGTTAAATTATATGGACCGTACTATCGATTCAAATAAAGATTTCATGCATTTTTCTGAAGTTTATGTGTTTTTTTTTTTTTAACTTTCCTATAGCTCTTAAAAAATCACCCTTTACAACCAATTGTTAAAATAAATATTTTTTTATTTTTTTTTAATTAGAAGTAATTGGAGAGTTTTTGGTGGTGTTGGATGTTAGTGTGCTTTATCGAAAAAATGGAAAAATCCAAAGATGCTCAAAGATATAATAATATAAACTTTTTAACCAAATAATGTCATTGTAGTTTGCTGATCCCTTTAAAAATAAATTTTTGAATTATATCTTTATTGTCGGTGGATCTTTTTGAAAAAAAAATATTCGGACTGTTCCGGTTTCGACTCGATTTCCGGGTAAACGTTAATGTTAATGTAAGTTGTTTTAATTTGTATGTAACTAACAAGACAATCTGTGGTTACTAGATCTCGTCGTAATTTTTTTTCGAAGTAAATTCACTTGGTATTGAGCAATCGATTTCAGTTGCTCAAACGTACTCGAGTTTTTTTATACCAGATCTATTAACCGTAGGCATATTTTTCAACTTCTATACAACGTTATTTAATTTGGATGCAAAATGTTAACGTTTACACGAAAATCGACTGTTGATTTGTTAAGTTACTTATATTAACAACAGGCATGTTTCGGATTTCATTGAACGATTCTAGTGTAGTTCATGAACCCTTTTCTACAACATTCCAGGTAATCGGAATCAAGCCTTTAGTTTTTGTTGACTCATGCAGGGTTTATACTGCGTCACAAAGTGTCACATTTCAGTGTCACAGTGTCAAATTCATATGGAGCTGAGACACTGTGACACTGAAATGTGACACTCTGTGACGCAGTATAAGCCCAGCACTATAGTTCTACGCATTTTCCATCAAATTAAGGTTGTCGATATTTCTCAAGACTTCAATATCGATAACATCAAAAATCAAAATTTTCAATATCGATATTTGATATATCGAGTCTAAAAAACATCGATATGTCGATAAAACTGAAAAGCTTTTAAAGAACGTCTGCAACATAAGACTACTAATGACCAGTGACCTAAAGGAAGTTGCATCTGATCTTTCCAGTAGCATAACATTAAGATATGAACGACTTAGTTTTCTGAAATTATTGAGGTTTTTTTATTAGACCTTATAGAACCTTTTATATACATCAGAGAAGGTCAATCTATTACCCGATTATCCCTAAGCATCCCTAATGGATATAACAATATGATTTCTTTGTATGAACGCACCCTTAAGTTGATTGAATGTGACCAAAGTAATTGTTTTTCGATATATCGTATCTAAAAATATCGATAATATCATATATAATATTATATACCGGAATAACACTTATCGTCAAACAAAAATATCGATATATCGATACTTCGATAAAATATTGACAACCCTTCATCAAACGCTTTAATCTGACTCAGTCAAATCAATTTTATACAACAATGTAACTATGAACCAGAGCTGTAAGTCGTAATAATTATTACCATTACTGGGGTATTTTAAAAACTAATTACCATTACAATTACAATTATTTCTTAATTAAATTTATAGTAAATACTACAATTCCTACAATTTTAGTGGCGGGGGCTCAGCGGCTTGTGTGCGCGACCGCTGTGCATGAGGTCGTGGGTTCGATCCCGCCTCGGAACATCTAATGAAAAGTTTTTTTCTTTGAATAAACTTTACACCCGGCCACACCTCTTTGCTGTTGGCGCCAGCATTGCAGTATTGCATGCATGAAAAGCTTCTCAAACTGCCGTTCGGATTCGGCGTTAAACTGTAGGTCCCTTTCTCTTGTGCGAAAATTAGAAGCGCACAAGCCAAGAGATTGAAAGAGGCTCGGCTTTGGCCCTTTGGGGCTAATTTTACTTTTACTACAATTATTTCAATTATAGTTTGGTAATTGAAATAATGGTAGTAATTTCGGAGAATAAACTAATTCCCTTTATTATTGTGTGTGAAAATTACAAATTTTAGCATAACGTAGAGTGGTATGTAAAGAAAAGAAATGGATAGATGTAATGTATATAAATTGTGCTTACATTGTACACGTAATACGAAATACTAACTAACCGTAATTGTTACAAGTACCAAGTAATTAAATTATTTGTTAAAATTATTGATATAAGTTTGTAATTGTTAATAAATTTTAATTACGAAATAATTGTAATTGTAATGGTAATTACGATTTGCAGCTCTGATATGTACCAAATCTGGACTCGAAAAATTGATTCGAAGTGAATCCCGGAAGAGGCCTGATAGTTTAACTGCTAAAATACCAAAACATCCGATGAAAGGATGGTTTTGTTTTTTTTTTTTCAAAAACATCGATGGTGGTAAATCGTTGGGCGCATCAATTTTTTCTAAGCAAAATAAATCAGACCAAAGTCGGATCAATGCAACAGAGCATGCTTGACAAAATCTACTAGCGTATCAGAAAATCTCTAAAATTTATTAAAAAGTTTTATAATGTACCCTCCAACATGATGCACAATTTTCGTTCAGTGCAAAGCCGTGTCAATGCAAAATCATCTTCTTCTGCTATGCCAAGGCGTAGTCAAGCAGCAAAAGACTTGGACATGGACACATGTAACTGGTAAGTTCACAGCTACCCTGGCGTAAAAAAAACCCAACAAGCCAACTCTCTGGCATTGCGTGATCGTTGACCAGACTCGGACCACAGCTCCCCAGCACCATCCCAGACGCAGCCCGTTTTAAATTACCCAAGCTTTGTGCGTCTATCATTTCTCCTCCTGGCAGTCGTCGTCTATCTTAAAGATTGATTATAATCGGTAGTCAAGTGTCCGAAAGTCTTCTAGACTGGGCTGCCGCTGCTGGCTATTTATGAGGCCCAAGCAAATTATAATTTATGAAGTCTATGATATCAACTTGCACTTTGCGTGCCACGAATTTGGTACTCTTGCCACATGCTGGCCAGGGCCTCACATGGTTGTGCATCATCAACCATTTCAAATGTATTTTGACAGCATGTTAACGTCATTTATTAATTGAAAAAGAAAACTCCCAAAAAGACATTCTCCAAGGTTTTCTCTTTCTCTCTGTGAGGTAATTACATATATGGCACAGACTCCTGTGGTTAAAACAATTCAGTTGAAAACTGGCGCCTCGATTTTCTGTTTCTATGGAAACTTAAGCCATTCCCAAAAATCTGATAATCGTTTTGGAAATCTAAGTTTCTATTTATTTATTTTTTTGTAGCATCCTCTTGTGTGTCTCTGATTTTGGTTTTTCTATTTTTGTGAGTCACACTTATGTTTTTTTTTTGAAGGGGGAGAGACAAAAGTGTGGGCTTGGCGATTCGATATGGGCGGAAAAGAAAGTGAGTTGGTTGGTTCCACCTGTCAAGAAATGAATAAGCCATTTAGATCAAGCGATGAAATATTTTTTTATACGAGGATCGATTACAAATTGCAGAAAAATGCAAAAGCTTTTTATTTGTGTCTGAAGTTAAGACGATCAAATTCAGGAAGTAGTTCAGTAAATGGAATAAAAAATATGTTAATGTGATATTTGACACTTTTTTTATACTCTGCACCAGAGGTACACAGAGTATATTAAGTTTGTGCAAAAAGTATGTAACAGGCAGAAGGAAGCATCTCCGACCTCATAAAGTATATATATTCTTGATCGGCATCAACAGCCGAGTCGATCTAGCCATTTCCGTCTGTCCGTCCGTCTGTCTGTCTGTCCGTATGAACAAACAGATCTCAGAGATGGTAAGAGATAGATGTTTGACATGCATGGGACATATGTTTCTTATACTTGCAGGCAAATCAAGATTATGTTCAATTTTTGCCACGCCCCCTCCCGCCCCCGCAAATTGGAAAAAGCGTAATATCGACCCTGCAATTTCAAAAAAACGTAAACGTCCTGTTTGGAAGGCTGTTTTTGGACCTTTTAAAAAATAAATCTAATTTGGAAACGAATATAGTTATTTAAGTTCATATTGAATTAAATAAAATATTTATTTTTTCTTTTGTTCGAGGGCTGTTCAAAAAGTTGTCGGCCTTCAAAGTTGGACGTCGAAAAAAAAGGTATGCTGCTGGAGGCACGGATAACTCCACTTCGGATCATCTGAAATGGAAAAAGTAAACGGCGTTAGATTCAGTACAGATGTGATTCGGGCCCCTATTTCAATCATAATTTTGCAATTTTTTTTTACAAAATGGCGGCAATTGACAAATATAAAAAAATCGATTTTGGGCAATTTTTTTGTAGTTTAGTGTAAACAAAAAAACAGTAAAAAATTGTTTAAAATTATGATTGAAATACGGGCTTTAATGGTGACAATTCTGCGTCGATTGCACTTTGTTTCATTAAAATCGGTTCAGAACTACGGGCGCAATCAGTGCCGCCAGCTCCAAAAACGTGGTTTCGAGATAAACGCGTTTAAAGTTTGCAGTTGCTAGGCAAATCGGGTCACTTTGGGTCATTAAAAGGGCAAAATCTTCTAAAGTATTTCGATCTTCAAAAAATCCTTTTAGGACAATTTTCTCAAATATCCAAGCTATAAAAATATGCAGAAAAAAAATCGGAAAAAAAAATTGCGAAGAAGCAATACCCCTTAAATTATAAATTAGACGAAAAGCACATTTATAAATTTGGTGAAAAAAATAGACAATTTCAAAATTCATTTAAAAAAAACTAGGAAGTCCGCGGCGAATTTTAGCATGATAGTTCTTCATAATTCGCGGTCCATTGAAGGCTTTTTTTTAGGAATTTTTTGAGCACAGGGGCCTATTCCAGACAATTACCCGAAAATCCCTAGAGATTTGTGGGGCACCCCTATGTCTGTAAACTGGCGAAATCAATGTTAAAGATATTACACAAAATATTTATTTAAGAGGATCTTTAATAAATATTTTTTAAGAAGGCCGTCCTTTCGATAAGTGCCTCGCTACGCCACTGGCTTTACGATAAAAAGATTCATATATAAATATAAATGTATTTTTAAGGCTCTTATCCGATATATCAATTACGCTGCACATCAATACCTGAGTACAGTTAGCTGTTTGCACATCACTAGCTGATAACATAAGGAAAACTCACGTACGTGGTGCTGCATGAAAGCGCAAGCAATGGTTCTTCTTCGCGCACACATCGAACCGTGATCCACGGCTTTTTATTTTCGTTTATCAAAGCCACGCCAAAAATTTTTTCGCCAAACAGACTATTGAACGTTGTCGTTCGGCCCATTCCCGAGGAAGACAAGGGCAAGTTTCCCCTCATTGCAATGCCAAACCAAATGGTGCAACGAATATTGGACCCCCTCAAGACTTTGATGACGGAGGATCAGGACAGATCTCAGGACAGAAATCGGGACAGATAACATATAATATTTTTCCGCGAGAAGGTAACTACACTTTCGAGGCGGACTGGTACTACATGATGATGGACAACCATTGGTAGGAGCAGCCCACTTGGTTTGGTTTTCCAATGAGGGGAAATTCGCTCTTGTCTTCCTCGACAATGGGCCGAACGACAACGTTTAAGATTTTGTATGGCGAGAACATTTTCTGTGTGGCTTTGAAAATCGTAAATAAAAAAGCCGTGGATCAGGGTTCGATGTGTGTCCGAAGAAGAACCAAATTCATAACCAGAATTTGGTGGCTCAAAGTCCTTACCAGGATTTTGTTACTCAATCTTAAGGTTAAGTTTAGTTGTGATTTGTTTGTTTTAATTTTTCTTAGGTGCTAAGCAGAATTTAAACAAAAAAAGAACAACTAAACTAAACCTTGATATACTTATGTAAAAGAGAAACATTTACACAAAAATTACTATATAATTTCTAATAGTTTTACATTAACATACATATGTAAAAAAGGAAAAAGTAGACACTTTATTACTATATAATTTCGGATAGTTTTACGCAATCATTTGTACAAGAAAAACGCTAAAAAAAATACCTTTTAAATTCTAAAAGTTTTACATAAACTCAGCCAAACTTATATCTATAGATCTTTTTCTCTGTATACAAAAACTTAGCTGGGAAGCCATTGGCATGCAAGGCTTTTCGTCTGAAAAAATTTGAAAAACATGATCCAGAATAAGATGGTATGGGAATATATCGCTCACCGATTTCAAGAATGTCATAGCTCAGAATAAACCATTTTGTGAAAATCGCGCTTCACCCTCTAATAGGCAAAATCGAATAGAGCCATCGTATAGAAGTGATAACTTTTTATACTCTACCTTTCTACTCTCTACCAGAGATACACAGAGTATATTAAGTTTGTGCATAAGTTTGCGGACCGTGGATCAGGGTTTGCGAACCGGCTTGCAGAATCACCTTAGTTCAAATTAAGCAAATATTGATGCTGCTAGTTAAGATAGAGACATTTTCAAATTTGATCGAATTTCTTTACAAACAATTAGAATGGAGCAGTTTTTCCAAGTTTATGGCAGTATGTACCGATATTCTTACTAGATGCTTAAAGCTGTATCTGAATTAAGCTAAGTTCAAACAGTCAATAAATTTGCCCAAATTTCGATGAACGTTTTGCTAAATAGCCATGATAGCAGATGTTGTATGACTTGAAACTAAAGCAATGGATACAATTACAAATAATTTGGCTAAAAAGTGCACTATTGAGGCTTATTTAGCCAAATTTGTACAGAAATTTGTCCAAATTATTTGCCTGTGTGAACTTTGCTTAAGTCACCATATTCTTTTAAATCAGCATATTCTTTTTAAAAAGTCAATTAGAGCAACATTAGGGTTGTGGTTTGGTTGGTTTCAGGGCTTAGATAATTCCAATACCAGCTGGACTTGTTTGCAGTCTTGTTGTCGTCATAAAACAGCAAAGTTGAACACATTCATTTTGACTACTTTACATACTCGTAAAGCCTACAATTTTCTTTTACCTTCGACCCCTCCCCCCATTTGGCTATCTAAACAAAGTCAACGGTGTGCATCTGCAAAAAAGTAAACAATTCGCCAAAACAATTTCCGAACACTAGACCGAAACGCCCACCTTAAAAGAAATATTAACTTAAAGATATGTTTTATGCCGGCGAATAATCACAGTCAGTCAGTACTCGTATCCTGTTTAGCTGATAGCTGCAGCCCAAACTACAATTAAAGACGAATACTTCGCTTTTGCTTCTTTTTTTAAATTGTGTGCGAAAAACAAAACCTGCCAGATGCGTATTAAATGATAAGGCAAACCGACTCTGAGTTGAGAATGGCCCCAGCATAGAACAGAACAAAGTTGCAAAAGCGGAGAAAAATAATAATTGCAACTTACGTTGGACGAAACGATTTGGTGCTATGATTTAAAACACAGAGGCCCTCAAATTAATACCACGTGCAAATTTTTGCGCTAGCACCCGTAATTATTTTTCCTTCCCCCCGAATTTGATTTATGCTATCAAATGTTGGTAGAGCAAAACTGATGGCAAAATCTCTGCAAACGCATTTCCGAATCACTGGCTGAAATGAACTGAGCCGACTACCGAGCAAGAATTCTCCCCCTCTCTCGAGAGAGTTGATGATGTCTTTACAAATAGAGATGCGTGCGGGAGTCACGATCAGGAAAAATTCTTAGCTATCACAATTTTTTCAATTTTCGATATAGACTCGATCTAAATTAAAGATTAATAACAAAACGAATTTTAGTTTTGCAACCGCTTCAGTTACTTTTCGAATTAAGACATTCGGTTAAATGTTCTCAATTTATTTCGGATATCGGTTTCAACATTAACTTCTTTTAACTTTATTTTATTGTTTCGTTGTATATTATTATACACTTGAAAAGTGTATTATAACTTTGCCCAGAAGTCTGAAACGCAATGAAGGAATCATCTCCGACCACATAAAGTATATATATTCTTGATCAGCATGACGAGCTGAGTCGATTGGGCTTTGTCCGTCCGTCTGTTCGTCTGTCTGTTTCTACGCAAACTAGGCCCTAAGTTTTAAAGCTATCGAGCTGAAATTTTGCACAGAGTCATCTCTTAGCTGCACACTGCACATATGTCGGAACCGCGAAAATCGAATGGTCACTTCTTGTAGCTACCATACAAATTTTTATACCCTTGCAGAGGGTATTATAAAATTGTGCGGATGTTTGTAACGCATTGAAGGAAGCATCTCCGACCACATAAAGTATATATATTCTTGATCAGCATGACGAGCTGAGTTGATATAGCCCTGTCCGTCTGTCTGTTTCTATGCTATCTCCTCCGTCAGTTTTAAAGCTATTCTCACCAAATATGCACGAAGTTTTTTGGTACAAATACGCTGCACATTTGTCGGAACAGGCCGGATCGGATGACTATAGCATATAGCTGTCATAGGAACGATCGGTCGAAAAACTAGTCTTAGTGAGAAAAACTTTTTTGTTTTCAATTAAAACGCCTCCAAACTTCGTATTATCTTAGTATTATCTTAGTTTTTTATGCTTTTCCATGATTCCACCAAATTTGATCGAAATCGGACATCTATATAGTATAGCTGTCATAGAAAAGTAGAATCTGAAAAGTATTGTTAGTTAGAAAAAATTTGTTGATTTCGATGGAAATGTCCTCAAAATTGGCATGTATTTGTTTTATTTGCTTCCGAACGATTCTACCAAGTTTGGTCAAAATCGGATGACAATAGCATATAGCTGCCATAGGAACGATCGGCGAAAAACTAGTTCTTGTCAGAGAAACTTTTTTGTTTTCAATATAAGCGTCCCTTATGTCGGCATATATTTATTTTATATACTTCTACACAATTGTACAAAGTTTGGTCAAAATCGGATGACTATAGCATATAGCTGCAGCATGAATGATCGGTCGAAAAAGAAGTTCTAGTGAAAGCAACTTTTTTGTTTTAATTGGAATCGCCTCCAAATTTCGTAATTAACAGTTTATTATGGTTTTCCATGATTGCACTAAGTTTGGTCGAAATCGGACATATATATAGTATAGCTGTCATAGAAAAGATATGTCCGAAAAGTAGTCTTCCTTAGGAAAACTTTTTTGTTTTCATTGGAAATGTCCCAAGACTTGGCATTTATTTATTTGAATAGCTTTCACGTATTTCTATAAATTTTGGTCAAAATCGGATGACTATAGCATATAGTTCCCATAGAAACGATCGGTCGAAAAACTAGTTCTAGTGAGAACAACTTTTTTGTTTTCAATGGAAACGTCCTTATCATTGGCATTTAATTATTTTTTATGCTTATACACAATTCTACAAAAATTTGTCAAAATCGGATGACTATAGCATATAGCTGCAGAAGTTCTAGTGAGAAAAACTTTTTTGTTTTAAATTGAATACCCTCCAAATTTCGTAATTGTTAGTTCTTTATGTTTTTCCATGATTCCACTAAGCTTGATCGAAATCGAACAACTATATAGTATAGCTCCCATAGAAAAGTAAAGTCCGAAAAGAAGGCTTAGCTAGAAAAAATTTGTGTTTTCAATGAAAGCTGCAAGGGTATTCTAAACTTTGGGCGAGCCGAAGTTAAATTTTCCCTGTTTTTTGCTTTGGCTTTTTGGCAACACTGTTTTTAGCAGATCAAGTGCTGTCGTGTCACATGTTACTGTCAAACATGTTCAGTTTGGCCTTTAACTTATTCTTGAATCGACTTACAAACGAAGAACGCTTGCAGATTATTGAATTTTATTATCAAAATTCATGCTCAGTTAAGAAAGTGCATTGTGCAATTCTTCCATTTTATGGTCAGTTAGGGCGACCTTCTGAGATGGCTTTTCGGAATCTTGTGACTAAATTTCGCACCAAATTTACATTATTGGGCATTAAACCACCAACACGCATACGTAGAGTGCGGACAGAGGAAAACTTCGCAGCTGTATCCGCCAGTGTTGTTAATGACCCTGAATTATCGATTCGGCGCCGTTCGCAGCAATTGGGCCTCTGAAACTCCATTACGCGGAAGGAATTGGGTACAAAATATTTTAAAATACAGCTGGTGAAAGACTTAAAGCCACACGACCTACGCTGGCAAAGTTGGAGGAGGATACCCTTTTTTTTTATCAGAAAATTGTGTTCAGCGACGAAGCTCATTTCTGAGTGAATGGATACGTAAACAAACAAAATTGCCGTATTTGGTGTGAAGAGCAGCCAGAAGCATTGCAAGAACTGCCAATGCATCCCGAGAAACGCACTGATTGTGTCATTGGACCGTACTTTTTATACCCGTTACTCGTAGAGTAAAAAGGGTGGTTTCAACAAGACGGTGCCACATGCCACACAGCACGCGAAACAATGGCCCAAAGGAGAGGAGAGTTTGGTGAAAAGTTCATTTCACGTTTGGGGCCAGTCAATTGGCCGCTTAGATCGTGCGGTATAACGCCTTTAGACTATTTTTTGGGCTATATTAAGGCTTATGTCTATAGCGACAAGCCCGTAAAAGTTGATGCACTGGAAGTAAATATTGTAGAATTTATTCGTAATATACCGGCCGATATCTCAGAAGTCTCAAAGATGGTAAGAGATAGAGGTTCGTCATGTATGGGAGAAAACATTCTTATACTTGCAGGCAGATCAAGTTTATTTTCAATTTGGGCCACGCCCTCTCCCGCCCCAGCAATATAAAAAAACCTCATATCTCCCACAGTTTTATGGATAGAAGGTTCGTTTCTTCTGGACATATTTAGTAATCGGGATTCTTTATCGATCCGCCAAAGGAATGGTAAAGATCGGATGAGCGATAGTCAAGTTATAAGGAAAACAAACAATTATGAGCAGCACCGGTCGCAACGGTGATGGGCACCTCTTCACAGGTACAGAGTATATTATAGTCGGGATTGACCGACTTTCTTACTTGTTTTTAAAATGAATATTTAAGTTTGCTAATGCTGTACTGAAATCATGTAAGTGCTTTACTATACTAGACAATTACCGTAATTTTTTAAGTTATTGGATTCTAGTCTCAAAAACACTTTTTTACCGTTTGCAATTTTTTGCTATTTCTAGCAATATTTTTTTGCGCAAATTTACCAGCTTTTGGATCCCATGTTCTGATCCACCAAACCGTAAATTATTCTAAATCGAACCGCACACCGAACCGGCGTCCCTTTGAAAACGCTGAACCGAACCGGAAACCAAAATACAAAACGGTTCGGTTCGGTTCAGTTCACTGACGAGTTTGTCCACTGACCTCCTAACACGCCAGTCATTAGATTACATTCCATCCAACTTAATCAAGGACAATTCCAGCATATCCGACTATTCAAATGTTCTCTACGAAATCATTTTTGAAATTGTCGAAAAGACACATTCACTTTAGAAATCATTATTTTTAAATGTAGGGGAAAAAGTTCGATAAGAAGACCCTTTAGGTGAGCTTTGACATTATAAAACGAGTCTAAATATAAAATACAAAAAATGTTTTATATTCTACGGATAAGCTAACCCAAATAGAGTTGGTTTAAACAAAAACCTTGTGCTTAACACCTCTAAAAAACAGAACTATTACTTCATAATGTGCTCGAACCCAACGGACCGAACTTCATGTTACAACAATATTTTAAGACAATTAATTAAGGGTGATCCTATGTTTTTGATATCATTTTTGATTTGCCGCAACTTCAATATTCCGAAACTATGACTTTTAGAGCAGATTTAAGAGTAAGTCGCGGCGATATACTCAAGGAAGGGCCATAAGAATTCAGATATAGTAAAATAAGAGGCGATCCAAGAACATAAATGACTTATTGAAACTTTTTCGGACTGCCTAACCTTTGAAAGTTTGAAAAAATTCCTTTCCGCGAAGATTAAGGGATAAACCGTGACTTAAGGCTTAAGACTCGGCGAAATTAAGGAAGATCCTTGAACAGAAAGACTATTTTTGACCTTTTTTCGCATTGCCTTACATTCAAAAGTTCGAAGAAAGTAGCTTTCCGAACAGATTTAAGCTAAGTTCGGTACGATATCATTAAGTATATGCCTTATAAGTTGAGATTAGGCGGAATTATGGATCGTTATTCTTAAAGATGGGCTTTAAGGTTTACGATTTAACAGATTTTCGGCCTATCCAGGAATATAAATTGCGTTCTTGGCATTTTTGGTTTTGTCTTACCATCAAAAGTATATAAAAATTCTTTTCCGCGCTGATTCGAGGGAAGATCGGGATTTCATGAATTATATAATAAATTTAGACTGAACCACTGAACCGAACCGAAACCGCGGTTCAAAAACTGCGTGAGCCACTGAACCGAACCAGTCCTTACTTCCGATTGGTTTGCATCCCTGCCTCATTTAAAGTATTTTCGAATTCATGATTCATTACAAATTAAGTTTTTGCAAGTATCTGTTAGATTTCAGTCTGAAAACAAAAGTTTTTTAAGTTTTCAATTATTGCTATTTATCTTAGCAACTTTTTTTTTATTTTTAGCAATTTCTAGCATTTTTTTCTGAAAATTTAGCAACTTTTAAACCTCATGTTCTGGCAACACTGGCTCAGTGATGCATCAGGTCGTTAAGCCAGGTAGTGCCTTGAAACGAGCTGAATTACAGGGTATGGGGTAGTAAATAAACATTTGTATGTGTTGCGTTGCAAACTTCTGGGCACAATTAAAATACCCTTTGAAAAGGTATAAGAAAATACAAAGTAGTGAGCTCAAATCACAGAACCGAACCGAACCTCTTTAAACCACTGAAACAAAACAAGTAATAGTTGGCCGATTGTAAGCGATCTCAAGTATTCTGGGTATGCAGCTTTACTTCAATACATAACTTAGAATATTTTCCATTTCATTTCAGTCATTGCTCTCATCTCTAATCTCTGGAGTCCAGCCAGGCGTATGTGTGGCGCTGGCTGGTCAACAAAAAACAACAAAAACAACTTCTACCACACATTGCCACACTTCGAAGCCCAAACCGAAACCGAAACCTGGACCCGCGTTGTTGCCTGCGTGAGAAACGCACCTGCCTGCCTGCCTGCCCAGTTCGGTTCACCTTTGTCTCCTTCTCGCCTCCTTGCCCTTGTATCTGCGTATCTTTAAGTTACGTTTTTGCTGCTGCTGCCGCCTCTGTTCCGACTGATTCTGGCTTGTTGCCCCTAGGGCTGTGTTTACACACGCATCGCTGCAGCCGCTGCGGCCTCCGTGGAGGATGTGAATGCGTCTGGTTTTTGTTTTAGCTTTGAATTTTTACGCTGCCTTGAGTTCTACGCTGGGCTGATTAACAAAAAGGGTTCCACAGTTGCCAAATGCCATGGTAGGCCGGTATTCTCTTCTTTTTGCGCTAGACCAGCCAAGCAAACACTTGACTTGGTTAATGCCACTTGACACCCATTTGCTGGTCCGAGCTTAGATAATCCTTGAAGCTAAGTTGTAAAATGGTCAAGTGTAATGCAAAACGGAAATTGAGATGTTTTGAACAGGAAAGGGAAGTGGGGCAAGTTGATAGGAGAAGAACATAAATTTGTTAAGCTGATGGCTGGACACTTTTTTAGTACAAAATGTGGACGACTTAATAAATAGTTTGAGATATTTATATATATTTTCGCTTGGAGAAAACTTTATTAAAAATCAATTAAAGGCAAACGTTACACAAATTATTTTATAATAAAGTGTGAAGAGTCAAAAAAAGTAGAGCAACTCCACAATTGAACTTTCTTCATTCACAAATGTTTCTGGGCCCCTTAAAGCCCAATCAAAATGCATCTGACCAAGCATATCGAATCGTCTCTCATCAATGCCTTAATCAAATAATAATCAATTAAATAACAATAAATAAATCAATGCTCTCAGTTGATGGTCACTTGCCCGGGCGACAGTTTGAAACAAATTGAAAATTTTCCTACCAATCAAAACAAAATGAAATGAAAATTGATACAGAGGCTACAAAAGAAAAAGGGTTTGTCCCAGAACAACTTATTTTGACTTTTATTATAAACCAAAATGCTGACAATGCATTAAAAAACACAGTGGGATTTCCACAGAAGACGCACACATTCAGAGCAAGTGGAAGTTTATGGCAAACCAAAAAGTATCTTTCAGAGCATTTATCTTTCATTAGAAAATTAAAATCTTTGTGTGTGCACTCACACACACACACAATCGATGACCACAATCTTTGGTTCGCTGGGGTACCAATTGATTCTCTCTCGGTGGTTCATAAAATTTGATTTTATGTTTTCCTGTGAAACCCAGTCTTCATACACCAGGATGGTTGTACGTCCTTGCTGTAGGTCCCAAACTCTTTATTTAATTATAAATTAAATTGTTATCGCTACAACTTAATCGTCGCCATAAAGCTGACAAACTGACTGACTGACCATTTGCCCATTTGCAACTTGATTCTTTCGCTTATCTCGTTTGAAATTTTGTTAATTGCCGCGCACTTCAAGTACTTAGTGTTTCTGTATCTTTTGGTTTGTGTTGGTTTTTTTTTTTTGTGTTTTTTCTTAATGTCAGTTGTAAATTACTTTTAAATGTTTTAAAAGTGTAATAAAGTTGTTCGCCTGCCATTGCGTAATGAGTTATTCTAAAGTAGTTTTGTGTGTGTGGCACATAATCTCTGCCCTGGCATCGTCATTCCGGAGACTGAGGAGACAACACCAAGTTTTAATTAATTTTCTCATTTTTGGCCTTATTTTTGGAAAGGCTAATGTGCAGCAGAGTGCCAAGATCATGAAGATTGGTCAGTTTTTATGGAGCTAAGGCAAAAAAGTAAGAAGTAACTAAAATGAAGAGGAAATTAAATTATAAATTGCTGGCTTAAATAAAAAATGTTTGCCAAGTAAATGTCAAATTTGTTTTCAACTTGCTTAATTTGAAATTAAATTGAATCTATCAGCCTATTTAACAAATGGCCTTTTTTGTTAGCCAAAAGAGATTTTAGTTAAAGTATCCCAACTACCACAGAGAAAGAATTGTGGTATGAGAATGGTTCCAGTGATTCTCCCCATTGATGTGGGGAAATCAAAGGCGCACGCTGCATTCGGGAAATTTGTCTTGACATGTCTTGTAACGAGTCAAAGTGTCATTTGGACCTTAATGCAACTATAAGAAGTGTTCATCAAGTCTTAGATAAAAACAATAACGTTTCATAGACTTTCCGAGTGCCTATACTAAAACTACTTCCTCGTCAGCTGAAGACTCGCTTTGCATTTGCTGAAATTTGCTTCATTTAGACTGCACTGATGGCTGCCATAAGAATGGGCACCATTTACGGCAACAACGGCAATCCAGGCTTAAGGGGAACCACGGTGGCGGATTCCTATGATTTCGGCTACTTTTCGACTTGCTGTATTTCAACTAAAACTAATGCCGAGATCAATGGACAGTTATTGGAAAGCGAACTTGTTGAATTTGGAGATGACCTTTACGAGGATAATTGAATTTTTCAACAAAACAACACCCAAATTCACTATGCACCCACTACAAATGCTGTTCTTTCATCAGAAACATTCCTGTTTTGGAGTGGCCAGCGATTGGCACGGGCTTAAACCCCATTAAGGACCTCTGACAGTTTGGGACACTCAAGCCACTTAAGCACGATTTGGTTGCAGAGTGAAAACAAAACTCTTCAATTGGTAGATTTCTTGGCTGCTCGCCCTAAGAAGGTGGGGGTTTGGTCGATTTTTTTTCGCACAAAACGAATAGCAAAATCGAAAACAAGGGACAATTCTAAGATACTTTCACCAAGGTCTAAAATGAATTCTTAGCCCGCCCAAATCAACTTCAAATGTTTAAGTAAATTTTGAAAAAAATCTAGTAAGAAAGTCCGTCAAGCTCGACAGTTATAGACTCTATACCCCCCAAAATTTGCATATATCTGATAAATTTAATGTAGAAGCCATAAAAAGTGGAGTAGAGTGTCTAATGAGCTGCCCATCGCTTTGCAACCGTTACTGCCGAGCATTAAAATTTGGTTTCCTTATAACTTTACCATCGTTCATTCGATCTTCATGATTCCTTCGGCGGATCGATACATTATGCCGATTATGCGAAAAAGTACGTATCATCCATCTACAAAACCGTGGGACATATGACGTTTTTTTTCAAATTGTGAGGGCGGAAGGGGGCGTGGCGAACTTTGACAACAAACTTGATCTTCCTGTAAATAAAAGAAGTATATATCACAAACATCTCGAACCTCTATCTCTTACCATCTCTGAGATCTGAGCGTTTAATCGAACAGACATATGGACAGAGTGACATTGCCAATAGTTTCATGAGAAGGTAATGCTGTAAAATGTAAAGAGACCAAAACAAAGACTGTTATGGACTCAGAAAATCTAAAGTCATCGAAGTCAAAAACTAAAAGTGCAAAATTGCGGAATGTCTGGCTTAACATTAAGTAATACAAATGTTTAAAATGCTCACAAGGCGTTGACAGAATGCACTTTATTTAAAAAAATAGGGGAAAGTTAACTTCGGCTCGACCGAAGTTTTGTATACCCTTGCAGCTTCCATTGAAAACAAAAAAGTTTTTTAAACTAAGACTACTTTTTGGACCTTACTTTTCTATGGGATCTATACTATATAGATGTCTGATTTCGACCAAACTTGGTAAAATCATGGAAAAGCATAATACACTGTTAATTACGAAATTTGGAGGCGATCCCATTTAAAACAAAAAAGTTTTTCTCACTAGAACTTCTTTTTCGACCGATCATTCATACTGCAGCTATATGCTATAGACATCCGATTTCGACCAAACTTTGTAGAACGTGTAAACGTTATAAATGGTTAAAAGTTATAGAACTTTGCCAACTAATTTAAAGTTTAAAAAGGTATAAGATAAAGTTCATTAAAAACAAAAAGTTCTCACTAAGACAAGTTTTTCGACCGATCGTTCCTAAAAATGTATAGTCATCCGACTTCGACCAATCTTTGTAGAATTGTGTAAAAGTATATAAAATAAGTGTATGCCAATGATAAGGACGTTTTCATTAAAAACAAAAAAGTTTTCCTCACTAGAACTAGTTTTTCGACCGATCCTTCCTATGACAGCTATAAGCTATAGTCATCCGATCCGGCCGGCTCCAACAAATGTGCAGCGTATTTCTACAAAAAAAGACTTCGTGCAAAGTTTGGTGAGGATAGCTTTAAAACTGACGGAGGAGATAGCATAGAAACAGACAGACGGTCGGACGGACAGACGGGCAGGGCTAAATCAACTCAGCTCGTCGTTCTGATCAAGAATATATATACTTTATGTGATCGGAGATGCTTCCTTCAATGCGTTACAAACATCCGAACCATTTTATAATACACACTGTAAGGGTATAAAACCTTATTATAGATAGAAGGAGCAGTCGTGATCAGCTGATGCACGAAATCCAAAGCAAATCAAAATCGAAAGCAAATCACTTTCAGAAATACCACTATTGAAAAATAAAAATTTTATGAGACTGAATTATTATACCCTTGCAAAGGGTATTATAAAATTGTGCGGAGTAGCTGCAGTATGAATGATCGGTCGAAAAAGAAGTTCAAGTGAGAAAACCTTTTTTGTTTTAAATAGGATCGCCTCCAAATTTCGTAATTGACAGTGTATTATGCTTTTCCATGATTTCACCTAGTTTGGTCGAAATCAGACATCTATATAGTATAGATCCCATAGAAAAGTAAGGTCCAAAAAGAAGTCTTAGTCAGAAAAACTTTGTTTTCAATGGAAGCTGCAAGGGTATACAAAACTTCGGCCGAGCCGAAGTTAACTTTCCCCTATTTTTTTTTTCTAAAATAACACTTTTTATACTCTGTACCAAAGGTAATGTGCAAAAGTTTGTAACAGCCAGGAGGAAGCATCTCCGACCCCATAAAGTATATATATTCTTGATCAGCATCCACAGCCGAGTCGAAATAGCCATGTCCGTATTTCCGTCCGTCTGTCTGTCCGTATAAACGCAGAGATCTTAGAGATGGTAAGAGATACAGTTTCAAAGTCTATGGGACTAAAACTTCTTTTACTTGCAGGCAGATCCTCCCACCCCCTAAATTTGTTTTCGACTCGGCTGTTGATGATGATCAAGAATATATATATACTTTATGGTGTCGGAGATGCTTCATTCTGGCTATTACATACTTTTGCACAAACTTAATATACTATGCGTTACAAACATCTGGACAATCCACGAAGCTCTTAAAATGCTCTGAGTTTTTGTAACAGCCAACCCAGAGCTCTTAGGATTGTTACCGCTTATTGCAATAAAAGGCATGAGGCATGTATTTTTGAAATAAATTGTTTAAATTTTTGCAAATTCTCTTAGCTTTTTCCTCGAACTTTGCATCTGGATATGACATTTCAATAAGCCTACACAAATCAAGGAACTGTCAGAAGAAAATCGTCTTAAACTTGTTGCCCTACGACTACTAAATAGTTTCAGATAATAACCTAATAAATCATCCGCTTATGATAGATATTAAAACCAAAGACAAAATGTACGCTGAACTGACAGTCGCGGCTGGCAGTTCAAAAGGAAATCGCACAATCAGAGCAGCAGCAGCAGAAGATTCTCATGTATCGTATTGGAAACCGTATCAGCTGGGAAGTGCCGACAGACTGCGGCAGAGTCACAAGTACAAAGCGCGCGCCCTGGGTAGGTAAAAATCCACAGAACGTGAAGTCGAAGCACTAAATTATGACTAGGCGGCAAAGCTGGCGCTGACAATTCAATGGAAGCCCACAAGGAAATATAACAAGGTACTGAAAATTTATGCAGCCGAAGGAAAGCAAAAGTAGTCCTCCTCGATCCACATGCGTGTGCGTGAGCGCTTGGGGTAATCCGTAAAAAATGATGTCATAATAAATTGTAATTTATGGACGAGCAATGCACTCGATACGTTGACAGATGCAGGTTCCAGCAATGAAGCCATTATGATGTCTTAAGCTTGACGTGACTTTCATACGATTAATTATACTCATCAGAGGTTTTTGAGAAATGTTTAAAAATACCTGCAATGATCTGTCATCTGCTTTTAGGGGGCTCTTCACAGACTTTGTTTCCTGTCTTAAGTTTTATGCCTGAATGCCCTGGGAATGGGCTGCCTTAACGACCTGACAAATAGATAAAGTGCAGTCAAAGTTTGGTTTTTGTATTTTTGTTGTTTTCGTTCTTGGTAGAAGTAGCCTAGCCAAGGGCTTTGATGTATCGGCTGCTGGTTTTGATCTGACATTGGGCTGTTTTGTATGCAAATGTATGATTGTGTTGAACAAAGTGACAGCAGCAGTTGAGGCGGAATGTACGATTAGTTGGAGAGATGGTGGAATACGTTAAGGAAAGGCAACTTTTAATTATGTGTAGCTAGACTAGCGTCTTTTTCTCGAAATTTTGGCTACAAAATTCACTTTATTTGAATTAGTCCATATATTTTTTTCAACTTTACTAAATAATTTAGACGAAAAAATGCTAAAACCTTTAGCATTAATATAGACCGCTGAACTAAAATCAAAATAAGTGCATTTCCAGAGCAGAAACAAATACCTACAGCTCGATGATTTCAGTAAAGTTAACAGCTGGATAGCGATTGGCTCAAAACTTCCAGACTAACTTAATAGTTTGGCAGCCAGTTATATGGCGATGAATTCAAAACGCAAAGCTGATTAACAAGTTCTTTAACTAGAGAAATAAAACAGTTTTAAAGTAGCCAGAATTGAGTCCCGACCTCAATCCAATTGAGGATCTCTGCGGTATACTTTCCGTTAACTCATTCAAGAATTGCAGGCAGTTCGAGACAGCAGAAGAGCTCAAATTGGAAATAGAACAAGTATGGGCAAAAATTGACCCATCTCACCTACAATCATTGGTTAACACAATGCCATTTCGGCCAAGTTCAGAATTAATGAATAATGGAAAGTCTTTTAACTGTTAACTAAACTACACAGAGAAAACAAAATTAGTTACACGCCACGTGTAGAAACGACAATCCTAAACGAAACGCAGTTCATCTTGCAAAATCTCACACGAAAATGTAGAAAACAAAAAAGTTTTCTAATGAAACATGGAAAAGCATAATACAGTAATTGCGAAATGTGGGGCGATCATTTAAAACAAAGTTTTTCTTACTAGAACTTCTTTTCGACCGATCATTCATACTGCAGCTATATGCTATGTCATCCGATTTATAAAACTTGTAGAAATGTGTCCAAAGTATAAAAATAGTGAATTCCAATAAAAGACGTTTTCATTAAAAACAAAAAAGTTTTCCTAACTCGAACTGTTTTTCGGCCGATCGTCCATGGCTATAGTGCATCCGATCGAAACTGAGAATTGTGAAAAGTATAAGGGATAATGTAAGGTTTTTAAAAACAAAAAGTTTCTATAGAACTGTTCGACCGATGTTCTGCATATGCTATGTATCTCTGGGGTTTAGTGGGTCATTAAAAAATTCTGACAGTTCCGCGTCCGGAGTAGGACGGCCGGTTCGAAAATGGCACGTATTTGTACCAAAAGCTTCTAAGTTTGGGGGGATAGCTTTAAAACTGCGGAGGGATAGCTAGAACACAAGCGAAGGGGGGAACACTCAGCTCGTGTGCATCAGATATTATCTTGTGGTCGGGTGCTTCTTTATGCGTTACAAACATCCGCACAATTTTATAATACCCTTTGCAAGGGTATAAAAAGTAAACGAGACATGCAGAAAAGTTAAATGCGGCGTGGACAAATGCAATGGCTACATGACAAGTGAAAATCAGCGTTTTTTTTAAAAGTATTTCATCATTTTTAATTAAGCTTTCTGAATTCCTCACGAAAATGTAGGTTTTCTACATTAACGTTTAGATATTGAAAACCTACACGCGCGTGTAGAAATTCTAAACGAAAATGTAGCTCAAAATCAGTACAGAAAAGTTACATTTTTCGTCAAGAAAACTGTTTTCCACACGTGCCGCGTAGGTTTTTTAAACAAACGTTAAGGATTTCAAATGCTTAATACTAGATAGTAAATCTACACGAAACGTGTAGCTCATCGTAGCTTGTCGCTTTCCTTTATAACTGTGACTTGCAGCATTGCCGCGCAAGTGCTTATATATTCGTAAGGGCTAAGCTGCTGGCAGTTGTGTGTAAGTTCCCGAGACAAGGTAAGTCAGTTGTGAGTTCGAGTTCCAGACAAGGTAAGTAAAAAATAAAAAAAAGATTATATTGTAAGCAGGGCTGCAAACAGGTTCGGAGCCGGATCCGCTCCGGAGTCTGAGACTTCGGGATTTTTGGGAAGTCGGAACCGAACCCGAACCGGAGCAAAAAATTAAAAAACCAAAAAAAAGGGTTCGGTTCAAAAAAAATTTTATTTGGATGCCAATGATTTCTTTTGGATGATAAATCAACATTTGCACTCTTTGTAAGACGTTGCGAACTCTTCTTCGATCAGAAAATCCTAAGAAAGCAGAGCTTGACTGCGTAAAGCGATGGAATTCGACTTGTGCGGGCAATCATTAACTTTGAACGAATACTGTATTAAAAACCTAAAGCCATCAGACTCGGTTTAAAATTTTTCCAGCGAATTCTAAATTTTATCCCAATTATTACAACTGTATTTTTTGGATCCAAAAACCAAATATATTTGACCTAAGAACAAAAACAACTTCCAAAGAAACATATTGCAATGATGAATGAATATGATAATGAAAAAGTCACATACATATGTACGAGGTGTGTTCAAAAAGTATCGCGAATTTTGTGTTTTTTTCAAAAATTATTTATTTATTCATGAATATCTATTTTGTCCCCTTCAAAGTAATCCCCATGAGATATTATACACTTGTGCCAACGGTTTTTCCAATCTTCGAAGCACTTCAAAAAATCATTTTTTTTATCTTGTTCAGCTCCTCCTTCGATGCCGTCTTTATCTCGTCAAGCGTAGCGTAACGTCGTCCTTTCATGGGCCTCTTCAGTTTAGGGAACAAGAAAAAGTCACAGGGGGCCAGATCTGGGGAATACGGTGGCTGCGGCATCATTAGTGTGTTGTTTTTGGCCAAAAAGTCGCGCACAAGCAACGATGTGTGAGCAGGGGCGTTATCGTGGTGCAAAAGCCAATTTTTGTTCTTCCACAAATCCGGGCGTTTCTGGCGGATTGCTTCGCGCAAATTGCGCATAACTTGCAGGTAATATTCCTTATTGACCGTTCTTCCCTGTGGCAAGAACTCATGATGCACCACGCCCCTGCAATCGAAGAAAACTGTCAGCAAAACTTTCACATTCGACCGAACTTGGCGCGCTTTTTTCGGTCTTGGTTCGTGCGGCAGCTTCCATTGAGATGATTGAGCTTTGGTTTCCACGTCATAACCATAAACCCACGATTCGTCACCAGTTATGACCCTCTGGAGCAAATTTGGGTCGTCGCGGACAGAGTTTAACATCTCATTAGCAATGTTCATGCGATGCTGTTTTTGGTCGCAATTGAGCAATTTTGGTACGAATTTCGCGGCGACCCGTCTCATGCCCAAATCATTGATAAAAATCGAATGGCACGAGCCAATCGATATGTTTAGGTCCTCAGCAACTTCTCTAACGGTGATTCGACGATTGGCCAATACCATTTTCTCCACTTCATTAATTTTTTCGTCTGTTGTTGAAGTGCTCGGGCGTCCGACGCTCTTCGTCGTTCACATCTTCTCGGCCTTCTGAGAACATTTTGTACCACCGATAAACGTTGCTTCGGTCCAAGGTAGCTTCTCCGTATGCCACAGTCAACATTCGGAATGCATCCGCGCACTTAATTTCGTTTTTCACACAAAATTTGATACAGGTTCTTTGATCCATTTTTTTGAATAGGTAAAAATCGAAGACGATCCAAAACACTTGCAAGCAAAGCAGCTGTCAACAATTAAGTGAACATTCAAAATGGCCGAGCTTGTCGGCATAAGTGAGAGACATGAGTACCAACATAACGCCACAAAAAAATCGAAATTCGAATATACGTAACCCGCGAAAATTCAAAATTCGCGATACTTTTTGAACACATCTCGTATATAAAATTGGCAAACGACTTTATTGCTACTTTTGACATAATTTTCAGACTGTCTCAAAATTCTGTTTTAACGTTTTTGGAAAACTATCATTGTAAAGATCTTAAAAATGTCGCATTTGTTGTATGTATTAGCTGTTCCTGCCACACAAGTATCAGTCGAGCGCGGTTTATCTAAGGTTTGTTTTCTCCAGCCAAAGAAACAGTAAAGGTGAAAATAAATTAAAGACATATTAACAATTTAATACAACTAAGCTCAAATATTATATTAAAAACATCAAGACTCTAAACTTCAATGAACAAAATGTTTAATTTTCTTTTGTTTTCAAAATTAGTGAGAAACCAATTTCGAACCTTTTATATTCTTTTACACAATTCTACAAAGTTTTGTTGACTATAGAATATAGCTGCCATAGGAACGATCGGTCGAAAAACTAGTTCTAGTGAGAAAACTTTTTTGTTTTTAATGAAAACGCCCTTATCTTTGGCATACACTTATTTTATGTACTTTTACACAATTCTACAAAGTTTGGTCGAAATCGGATGACTATAGCATATAGCTCCCATAGGAACGATCGGTCGAAAAACTAGTTCGAGTGAGGAAAACTTTTTGATTTTAAAGAAAACGTCCTTTTTTTGGCATATTGTTATTTTATTTACTTAAACACATTTCTACAAAGTTTTTATCAAAATCGGATGACTATAGCATATAGCTGCAGTATGAATGATCGTTCGTTCCTATGACAGCTATATGCTATAGTCATCCGATCCGGCCGGTTCTGACAAATGTGCAGCGTATTTGTACCAAGACTTCGTGCAAAGTTTGGTGATGACAGCTCTAAAACTGACGGAGGAGATAGCATAGAAACAGACAGACGGACGGACTGGGCTAAATCAACTCAGCTCGTCGTGCTGATCAAGAATATATATACTTTATGTGGTCGAAAATGCTTCCTTCAATGCGTTACAAACATCCGGACAATTTTATAATACCCACTGCAACGGTATAAGAATGTTCACGGTGTGAGCCAACATAAATGAATGAATGTCGTTGTCAATTCTAGGAATTCTTGACTTAACGTTTTGGGCTGTAGGTTGATAATCAATCAGCCGGGATTGGAGATTTAAGGAGATAACCAAAAACTGTTTGCTTGCAACTACAATTAAAATTTTAATTTCTTTTTAATGAAAAGTGGCGTGAGATTAAATTAGATTGAAGTTCCGCTCTTTATTTCAAATATATTTCTTCATAATCATAACTTCATAGGAAGCTTGCTAGTTCGTAGGTGCATAATGATCCTTCTTAGCCTTGTCTTAAGTGTTAAGTACATAATATTTAATTTCATATATTTGCGTTTAAGGCAAAATTGTGCTGCTACATGCAAACAATGATGCCTTAACTAAAGCGTCGACAAGAACACAATATTTGTCGACCGCCCAAACAACAATTTAAAAAAATAAACTAATAATAAATTCTGCCAAAATGAGAAAAACTTGTAACTTTTCAGTAGACTCCGCTGCCTTGGCCAATTTGATGTAGAATTGAATTTTCCGACTTTGTTGTTACAAATCTGCGCTTAGTGTTGAAACAAAAAGAAGTGCGCATGTACGTATAGACATAATGTTTAACTAGGAGGCTGATGTGTGAAGTGGAGTGAACTAACACGGCTTGGAAGACCAAAATTTGTTTTTCACCTCCTCAATGCTGAATTCCTCCTCAATTGGTGGATAAATGTGTTTTTTTTCCTCATAGATTTGTCTGCGCAGCATTTGCCAGTTCACCAATATGCGGGCATACTTTGAATACTTCTCAACTTCATTCAGAAATGAATAGACATGACACAGGCCCAGATAGTCAAACTCCAAGCCGGAGTAGGAGTGTCCATAGATGCGCAGACTTATGTCAATGCTGCGCAGATAAAGCTTTTCCGCAACGCGATACTTTTTCATCTGATAGGCATACAGCGAGGCCAATTGGCCAACTGATAGACCCACCTCGTGGTCAAAGTGCCCCAACAGATCGGTTTTAATCTTTATGGCCTTCTCGTGCATGCGCTCCGCGTCCTCAAACCGATCCATGTTCTGATATAGCCGACCAAGATTCCCATAGAGTCTGGCCGTTTGCATATTCTTCTCACCAAACAACTCCAGTGAGAGCTGCAGCGCAGAGTTATGAATTTCCTCCGAGTGCACCAGCGAACTTTTGTTATTAATACCTAAGGCCAAATTGTCCAGGGCAGTCTCTTCCAGTAGCAGCGCCTTGACACGATTGGCTGAGGACAGCATTATGTGATTGCTGGGCACTAGATTCTTCATAATCTCCAGCGCCTTTTCTATATGATCCAGGGCAGAGTCGAATTCGCCGGCTGAATACTCGCGCACATAATAGGCATAGGACAGTACCTCATGGGCATGGGCCACATGGATGTTCATGTGGCCGAAAATGCCACGCCGCACTGCCAGGGCCTCCTTGTATACGATGACAGAATCGCAAACGGAATCCACATTGAGCAAAAAGTAGGCGTAGTCCAAAAGGGCGTCGCCATACTTCTGATGCTTGCGGCCAAATTGTTCACGTGCTCTACGCACCGCCTGAGAGATAAGCAGATTGGCCCGCGCAAAGTCCCGCTTGAACACACAATTCTTGGCCGCCTGGCGCAGTACATCAATCGTTATGCGTGCCGAAGCGTTCGCCTTGAGATGACGCAAGGCCAAGCCACTCCACAGGTGACTCTTGTCGAACTCATGGCGGGCAAAGTACAAGCCCGAGATTTGGCTGTAGGCCATGGCAATCAGTTGGGAGGGAACTTCATCGGTTAGCTGGCTATTAAGCTGCATGAGCTCATCGAGCGTCAGCTGGGCCAACTTGAAGTCGCAGTGCGCCGACTCGGCGTGGAGCAAGTGCTGCAGGCAGTCCAGACGCATTACCAGCGAGTGCTTGAAGGGCGGCATTTGCTTCAGTCTCTCGTTGAGGCAGGCCAGCACTGAGATGCTCTCGAGGAACCAACCTGCCTCGGAGAGAAAGGATCCCAGCCTTAGACCTGTCTCTAGGGCCTGGGCATCCTCCGGGTCCAGCTTAACAACAGCGGCGATGGCAGAAGGACTGTTCACCACATTCGTCCCCGGCACTTTGTAGCGACTCACATAGGCATCACTCAGTCGGATGGGCAGCATTTTTTGGCTGGCAATCAGTGCGTCAAAAATGCGCAAGAGCTTACTCTGTGCTGGCGCATAGCGTAAGAGCAGCGTAAACACCTCCAGGCGAGACAGCTCCTCCAGTAAAGTTTCCTTCAGCGACTCGCGCTGGGACATCATTTCATAGACATCGATGAGCAGATTGCGGGGCAATTCCGGCAGCTTGCGTATGCGTTCCAAGCCAGGCACTGAGGTGCTATCCAGACTATTGACCAAACCGCGGAGTGACAAGTCGTACAGGGTGCGTGGTATCTGCTGCTGGCCGGAGGCGAAAAGCTGCTCGTCGGCCATTTTGAGCGAGTGAAACAATTGACAGATATTGGCAGCTCTGGAACGAGTCACAATTATTTTTCTATTTTCACAACTCTCAGACACACTTACCGTTTTTAACGCCAGGCTCACTTTTTCTTTGTGTTTTTGTTGTAGTGGTTGCTAGTGTTGTTGTATCACAGTTGCTGCAGACTTTCTTCCGGCCAACTTGCACAATTATGTGGACATTTATTTTGCACTTGTCTCTTTCCTTGAGCTTCTGCTTCGCAAAAGACTAATCGCTTATCATGCAGTTGGGCTAGTCTATCGTTATCGAGCATACATTTATCGCACTCTTCGCACAACTATCGCTGATAGTCGTTACCTTACCCAATTACTCGTGACTCTGCTTTAAATCGAAAGAGTACAGTTTCTGTGCAACACTTTCTCAGTTGGTAGAAACGCCTTCCTTTTTAGCATAAATTCCAAGAGTAAAGATAGAAAGTACATTAATTATTTCATGTTTATAAAATAAATAAATTTTAATTTTAGTTGCTGGTGCAACCATGCAGTAGTGGATCTAGAGTTTCAGAAAATAATGAAAAATAATTGATTTTGCAAAACGCCATCAGCAGTGAAAACATATACAAACGAAAAACTTTGAAATATGAGCTAAAATATTACGAACGATCGTTGAAAATTCAAATTAATTCTGATTAGCTGCCAAACTTGATATGTCAATAGCAGTGGTATTCCCGAAAGTGATTTGCTTTCGATTTTGATTTGCTTTGGATTTGGTGCATCGGCTGCTCACGACTGCTCCATACAAAATGTACAGTGTGAACAGTAATAGTAAGGAAAGTTTGTAGTTGACTTTTCGAAATCAACTTCGACGAGGCTAGTTCCAATTTGAATTCATTTTAGTGAGACCATTTTCTTGTATCCCGCGCTTCGCGGTTGTTTGAATTCTGCTGTAACTAATATGTGGAAAAAGTTATGTCTTGACGCATTTCAAATTTGAGTAATTAAATGAATTATGTATACGAGCCTATTGTATAAATAGACCAGCGGCCTAGAGTGGACGGAGTCATCAGTCCTTGAGTTTTTGGCAAATATGTTCAGGATAACTTATTTGAAAAATTCTCCTTAAATTCTTGAACAATTTTGCCCTGCCTTTTCCTTTAAGGGGTTTGATTGTTTCAAAAAATCGAAAAATTTATTTTGCTAAACTAATATAGAATACGTGGTTAAACGGATTTTTCGATATTCGATGTCGTTAGAAAGCTATAGCGCTGAAAAGGAATGCGTTCAAGCGCCTGCGGAGCGCATAGAAGGAAGCATCTCCGACCACATATAGTATATATATTCTTGATCAGCATGACGAGCTGAGTTGATTTAGCCCTGTCCGTCTGTCCGTCAGTCCGTCGGTCCGTCTGTTTCTATGCTATCTCCTCCGTCAGTTTTAAAGCTTTCCTCAACAAACTTTGCACGAAGTCTTTTGGTACAAATACGCTGCACATTTGTCGGAACCGGCCGGATCGGATGACTATAGCATATAGCAGTCATAGAAACGATCGGTCGAATTAATGGAAACGTGCCAAACTTCGTAGTTATTGGTTTTCTATGCCTTTCATAATTCTAAAAAATTTGGTAAAAATCGAACAACTAAATATATGGTATTGCTCCCATACAAAGGATATTTCTGAAAAATGGTCTTATTGAAAAAAATTTTTTGTTTTTAATGGTACCGATTTAAAGTTTGGTATTTGTTTATTTTATATGCTTTCACATAATTTTACGAAGTTTTGTCAAAATCGGATGACTATAGCTTATAGCTCCCGTACAAACGATCGGTCTAAAAATGGGACAAGTAAAAAACTTTTTTTTTTTTCAATGTTACTGTACTCTAATTTGGACATCAATAATAATATATGCTTTTCAACAGATTTTGGAAAATTTGGTCGAAAACATTATACACAAAACGAGCATTTTTTTGTTGTTTTATTTACTAGTTAAGTTTTGGCACTCAAATAATATCCCGGCTAAACATCTGGATTACAAAAAAATTACTACGGTGAATCACAAGGAGTCGCTCAGTAGCAGTAGTGTGTGGTAAATTTACGCTTTACCATTTTACGAGAGTTAGTGAATACCCTAAATTTTATAATTAGTTTAGAAATAACAGACAAAAGTTGAATACATCATTTAGTTAAACTTTTTTTGAAATCTACAACCATGGCATGGCAGCAACAACGCAATAGCTGCTACTCAGCTTCATTTGTCATTCTCTTCAAGCAACCCGAAGTTAACTTGGAAAATTGAAATCTCCGACCGGGTGGCTCAGCGGCTAGTGGGCGCGACTGCTGTGCAAGAGGTCGTGGGTTCGATCCCGCCTGTTCCGAGGCGGGAACGAACCCACGATGAACCCTAATGAAAAGTTTTTTCTTTGAATAAACTTTACACCCGGTCACTCCTCTCTGCTGTTGGCGCCAGCTTTGTAGTAATTAGCCACGAAAAGCTTCTCAAACTGCCGTTCGGATTCGGCGTTAAACTGTACGTCCCTTTCTCTTGTGTGAAAATTAGAAGTGCACAAGCCAAGAGATTGAGAGAAGAAGCTCGGCTTTGGCCCTTTGGGGCTGTGTCAAGCCATATTACATTTACATTTCTGGAACACCGACATTTGATTGGTTGTTTTCAAAAAGAACTGACCCCAAAATCTCTAGAGATTTCTGGAACACATTGGATGCTTTAGAAAAACTTTGCCGACTTTTATGAAAATCGGATGATATCGAATAGCTGTCGGTCAAGCTCGACTATAATATACTCTGTACCTGTGAAGTGCGGCACATCACCTTTGCGACTAGTGTTGCCCATAATGGTTTTTTTTCCTTATAACTCGACTATCGTTCATCCGATATTTACCAACCCTTTGGCGGATCGATAAATAATCCTTATTGCTAAATATGTCCTGAAGGTACGAACCTTCTATCTATACATAAAACTGTACATAATACTGACAAAAATTGAAAATAAACTTGATGTGCCTGCAGGTATAAGAAGTTGTCCCATACATGTCAAACCTCTATCTCTTACCATCTCTGAGATCTGTTTGTTCATACGGACAGACGGACGCACCGACGGACATGACTAAATCGACTAGGCTGTTGATGTTGATCAAGAATATATATAAAACTGTTTAACCTGACTGACTGACTTACTGGTGACCGTCACACAGCCTAAACGGTAAGAGCTAGAGGGCTGAAATTTGGACAGGAGTTTCCTTATGTGGTGAAAGTGCGTAATAAGACTAGGTTTTGGAAAATTCCACCCGGAAAAGCCGGAAAAGCGTCGGGAAAGTTTGTATGGGGAAAATTTTATTTTTCATCCGATTGACTTGAAATTCGGTTTGTAAGGACAGTAAGTGAATAAAATTGAAATGTGATTTTCCGATGCTGGAAAATTTGACCGTAGGGTCGGGAAATTCCCGGAAAAGCGTCGGAAAAGTTTGTATGGGGAAAATTTTATTTTTCATCCGATTGACTTGAAATTCGGTTTGTAAGGATAGTAAGTGAAATAATTTGTAATGTTATTTTCTGATGTTGGAAAATTTGACCTTAGGGTCGGAAAACTCAGCAGACAAAAACCTATTTTCATACGATTGGCTTTAAACTTGGTTTGTAAGGATAGTATAAGAAATAACGAAATAACAGTAACTCGGGCTGCCGTTTTTCATTGTACTGGCTGTGTGCGGGACCTGGACCTCGACCTGGAGCTGGCACTGGACCTGGACTTGGAAGTGGACGTGGACCTGAAAATGGCCATTGAGGTGGCCATGGAGGTAACCATGGAGGTGGCCGTGGAGGTGGCCATGGAGGTGGCCATGGAGGTGGCCATGGAGGTGGCCATGAAGGGGTCCATGGTGGTGGCTATGGAGGTGGCCATGGAGGTGGCCATGGAGATTGCCATGGAGGTGTCCATGGAGGTGCCATGGAGGTGCATGGCCTGGAGGTGTCCATGGAGGTGGACCTGTAGGTGGACCAGTAGGTGGACATGGAGGTGGAAAATGGTCCAAAAACCGCAATATTTGCAAAATTCTTAATCTCGGTGAAACTTTGGGGATTGGCTGGACGCTTGCCCGAAAGGTTTTTAAGCAGAAGAAATGGGCGGAAAATGGTGCACAATCTGCGAAATTTGAAAATTATACGTTCATGGATGCAATGCAACTTTGAAGAATGGTTGGAGAATTGGTAGAAAATGTTATTTGTTGGCCGATCTTTATCAAATTGTGTTTGTAAGCTTTAAATTTGAAAAGTTCACCACCAAGATCGGAAATGTCAGGAGAGACTTTATTTTTAACCGCGGAAGGGGCATAAGAGTTAATCTCTGCTTTCAACCGATGTATGTAAGATACGGTCAAATATTTTCCGATTTGTGAAATCCACCCCCAAGTCGGAAAAGAAAAACTGATACTCTTATCGGTTAAAATAGCTTAACTGACGGCGGCGCAGCGAAGCAAGCCGGGATATTTGCTAGTACTTTATAAGGTGTTCTGCCTGTTACATACTTTTGCACAAACTTAATATACTCTGTGTATCTTTGGTACAGAGTATAATATCTAGTCAGCGAAGAGGCGCCATCTGTTGGTCAGCTTTGGAAATCACTAAGCTAGCATTGTTCAAAGCGAAAATGAAATACTTTTATAAAATCAGTTTATAAGTGCTGCAAGGGTATACAAACTTAGGCCGAGCCAAAGTTACCTTTCCTCTATTTTATTATTATTTTAATAAATTTTATCCTCCTCCAGCCACATTTGGCATATTGCTGATCGAGAGAAGTCTTACATCAAATCTTTACTTAACTTGAGTATTTGGTAATAATGATTATTTAAGTTCATGATTTGTTTATCATACTCAACCTTTATCATTAAAGATATGTTTCAATTAAAAGTTTCAAGCTGATCTTCCGCTGAACAAAAACCATCAATTCTTCCGCCCACTCCTTAAACAGGAAATTAGGCAATTTCACGCCTAATGCAACAGATAAATGTTCCTCAATCAACAATTTATATAAAGTGGCTTTAATTAAAAATTACAATTTAATTCAACTAGCTTCCCGCGAACCCTCCCCTCCTCCATGTAAAAACCTTTCTTTCATTTCCATTCGACGGAAATAAATATGAAAATTTCTTTGGCCAGCATTCAAGCAGAACAAACATTTTAATCATTGACAATGAGGCAGGCAGGCAGCCAAAAGTATCTATCAGATACTACACGGCATGCTGCAGCTCATTAACGCCTGGGGTCAGATGTTGTCACATAGCGACGAAGCGCAACGAGAAGCAACCAAATGCACCGGAAATCAATTTTCCCCCCGCACCGAAATACCGTTGGGTTTATGACAAAATATGAGTTTTTATTTTTAGGCAAGCTCCCCCTCAAGTAGGGGCAATTGCATAATCAGAGAGAAAGGGGTGAGTGAGTGGAAATCGTTCACGCCTGCGCAGTTCCAAACCAAAATTACGAGGAGAAATTTCTTTCAAATTGAGTTGTTATTTATTTTAAATTAACGAAAGAATACAAATGCTTGTAAAAGCACAAAGCAATTAAATTAAATAAAAAAGGCCATTTATGGTTGGGCAAATAACAAAGGGCAATGAAGGAGAGAGAACTACGCATGAGGACCCATTGGAATGCCCATGCAAGGATGTTTCTAAAGGTCAGATAAGATGAGGGCACTTAAATTTAGTTGTTCTTTCTGTGTGATATCTTGCTTTGTTGTTGATTTTGTTCCTCTGGCCAGGATCTATCTAAAGGGTGGATAGGGTATATTGGGTTAGCATGTAAGTAGGAATGTTAATGCAGAGGGAAATTCCAACAAATTTCGGTTTTCATGACAAACTACTTAAAGTTTTCAGTAAGACAGCTCTGCGATTTGTAGCCTATTATTAAGTACTTCGAGTATTGTTTAATAGTTGTGTCCTTTTAACTAATGGGAAATCCTGAGTCGTTCTCAAGCTATCCCACCAATTTCCTTTTCAGTTCTTTGCTTTTGAGAACAAAAGCTAAAATTGAAAATGCTTAAAATATCCGCCACCCAACGAGTGAGCTACTTTCTTTTCTATCTACGAATTCTATCTCTATTCCTTGGCCTTTTTCTCTGGTTTACTTTCCTTTTTCTTTCATTTGCTTTATATTCCTTTTTCTTTTTTGGCAGCGCAAACAATGTGCAAGACGCCAATAAATAAGCACAGGAGAGTAGGACACTCACTGGACACACAACGCAACGAGCATTGGAATGTTTGTTTGCTCGAAAATGGTTTTAATTGTTGTTGAATTTCGTCTACATTATTGTGAGCATCCATTTTTTCCAGTGGCTCCTTTATTGTTGACCAAATATAATAAGAGAGTGCGTCATTTTGTGTGTTTGTTTTGGGTAAAGTAAATTAAGTGCCAATGTTAATGGCAGTTATAGGTCTTGGCATCTGGATTTTCGACATCTTCGAACAAAAGGAGGACATTTCTGGGTGTCTTAATGTTGCTGTAATAATGGCTAAAAGTGTGTGCAGAGAGCTAGTAAGTAGAAGCTAAAGATTTATGGCTGGTCAGCGTTTTGGGGGCAAGTGAAATGTGTGGTCCAAAACAAGAAAGTGGAAATGAAAGCGGAAAGAATGAGGCATTAATAGAATAAAGTGGTCGTTTATAAAGGGACATTGCATTTGAGAAATTTTTGAAAACCTTAGAGTTTGAATATGGGTATTTCCATGATGACGAACGTGAACGTCGTACACATTTAAAGTAGAATAAATGTAAAAATAAATATTTATTTATTTTTCTTCTGCCACTTTAACTTACTGCTATTTGGAAGCATTTTATTTAGTGGTAAAGTTGGTACCAGACGTAATGCTGGTTCCAAGATAAAGCCAAACAAAAAGCGATACGCACGTGCAACATAAGTGCAGAGCTCAGCGAAACCTGCCAAAATTGTTTAGTGCGACTAATTTTAAAATGTCTTCAAACACTTTAACTGTTTTTACTGAATTAGTTTGACTGAAACATTTTCTTTATTTTTATACCCTTGCAGAGGGTATTATAAAATTGTCCGGATGTTTGTAACGCATAGAAGGGAACATCTTCGACCACATAAAGTATATATATACTTGATCAGCACGACGAGCTGAGTTGATTTAGCTTTGTCCGTCCGTCCGTCTGTCTGTTTCTATGCTATCTCCTCCGTCAATTTGAAAGCTATCTTCACCAAACTTTGCACGAAGTCTTTTGGTACATTTACATTTGTCGGAACCGGCCGGATCGGATGACTATAGCATATAGCTGTCATAGGAACGATCGGTCGAAAAACAGGAGAAATGTAAGAGGAAGTTAGGAATATATTTGCTTCACCAGTAAAGACTTTGACAGCAACAAACTCAATGCCATGAGTATTGTCAAATGGAAACAATTCAGACGAGAAATTATTTTGAATACTTTAAATTATTACATCACTACTTATGTTTTTATGTTGTTTTTAAATGTATTAATATGTTCTTAAGCGCAATTTAAGATCCGTGTTCGAAATCACATGTTCAAGTTTAAACAGCTACCATTGGTCATCCATGGTTTATTACAGCGGTTTTGTGTTACCAAAATCATGGTTATACAGCAATGCGTGTTAATGTTTGTATGGGAAATAAATTTCTAATGAATTAAGTGGTTCTTAATAAATATTCTTCTTAATGAAGATTCTCGCACGAATTTTTGGTTTGATTAACATTTTTGGGCAGATTTCTCATCTGATGCAATGAACCATAATGCCACATAACAGAGTAAATTGTAATTGAGAAGATTTTAAATTTGGCCCTTAAAATATTTTCATAAGTTACAACCGAATCAAATGAAAAACTTACAAAGCACTGACTGTCGAGTGTCGAACATTCGTCCGACATTCAGTCAATAAAAATACAAACAAACATTAGTTCAGCTGTGTGTAGGTCAAAACAGGCCTAACGACCTGATGCATCACTGGTGTCAAAATAGTACCAGACCTAACGACCTGATGCATCACTGAGCGTTAGGTCAGTCGTTAACGACAGGTAATGGAACAAATCGCTAGTCAAAATCATGAGCAATAGAACACCCGAACTTCGACTCCAAGCAAGTACAATTTGGTCTCCGATCTTTTTGCTTTTTTAGTTGCATTGATTATGAGCAAAACAAGTTAGCTGCAGCAGAAAACTTATGCTGCAACAGCAAAATACATACTAAACATACATTTAAGTTGGTCCGGAGATAATGACAATTGGGCTTGACTGAATTTCTTAATAGTTTGATCTATTTGGCATACGTCATTTTCTGTGCATCCGTGAAATATATTAGAAATAAGGAAATGTCTGTTTATTGCAGTTTTACTGTATGACCAATTTCTGCTAACGGCATGGTTTTAAAGCGTCTTCACCAGGGACCAAAATAAACAGTTATGGAAATCATAAAATTTCTCTTAAAAATTATTCCCCTTTGGAAAAAGAGCCGCAATTCCTCTTAGATATCTTTCTAATCAAACGTCGTTGGACAAAAGTACATATATTTATTTGTATCTTTGACCGGACAACTAAAAAAATTTAAAAAAAAAACGTATTAAAAAATTTTAAATTTTGAATTTAGAAATCGTAAAACCACAATTATATTTCATTTTTATTTAAAAAATTTTAATATAATTGTTATTTCGTGTTTGTAACACATAGAAATGGATTAGCAAATGTCCAGGTGTTTGTAACACATAGAAGAAAGCCAGTTGTTGATGCCAAAAAGAAACATAGTATGCGAGTAAAAAAATGAGATCAAGGCAGGCGAGTGAAAGTTTTAGGTGACAAAGAATAAAAAGTTAAATCATTCTGTAGTCAACCTCAAGTAGACAACATCTGGGACTTAGCTGATAGCAAACATAAAAAATAATAAAGAGCCAAACAGGTAAGAGAAAAATTTCAATAACAATATAAATTAATCTAAAATTTTAATGTACTATTATACATAGGATATAAAGCTTACGAAAACCTTTAAAGGATACTTTTAAATACCAAATTCACTTAAACAAGAAAAAACAATACCGGCCCAAACCAATTTGATTTAGAAAAGTGAAATTAAAAAAGAATTAATTATTATGAAGGTAAAGAAGATTTAATCAGATTAATCAAGAAATGTGAAAGGAATAAAAGTTATGTAGGAAAAACGATGAAGTACAAAATGCCATACGAACGTAATTAAAAAATGGTTTATTAGGTCGATTTGGGAAAACTTTTAACTTAAAAAATGGGGTCTTTCGCATTTTTATAGTGCCTTGATTGGTAGGTATACACTTTAATTTAGAAGATTTTTTATAAATGCTAACAAAAGCTCAAAATTTTTTGATTCAGTCATTTCTGCGGGCATGCGCTTCAAAACGTGTCTTAAAAAAAACAATTAATAAAAAACTAGATTAATAACCCTGTACCTGCAGGAGAAAAATTTAATGCTGGCTTACAATATAAGTCTTTGTTTAAAATAAATATTTAAAAATATATTATAATATAAGTTGTCATCTTTATTCTGAAATTTTGATTTACTGAATTCGCCAGCTCTTTTGTTCTACCAAATCTTCTAACGATTTTTGGGTTTCAAAATGGTTAACGATTTATTTTTTGTGAAATCGTTAACGACTAAGCACCAGTGAAAATACTAACGATTTTCAAGCTTCTTTGTACGAGCGAAGTCGCCAACGATTTTACACCAGAGAAGTCACTATCGATTTTGCACATGTGACGTCGCTAGCGATTTTGCACCAGCGAAGTCGCTAACGATTTTGGATCAGCCAATCGTTAGCTCTTCGCACCCTTCACATCGTTAACGACTGATAATGCAGCGTCGTACCGATCGGTACATTTTGCGGACATTCCCATACAAAAATCGTTAAGCAAATGCTTGGCTGGTGTTTCCCTGTAGTTCAGTTGCACCGGTGCGGCACTAACGAACCCCCTAGCTCTTCGTAGTTAGCATTCGCCACCAGACCAACCACCAGTCATGTATTTGCCTAACGAATTTTGTATGGGAATGTCCGGAAAACGTACCGATCGGTACGACCCTGCATTACCAGTCGTTAGTGTGGAGATGGGTGCGCACTATAGTTTAAGTACTAGACTAGTGCTGTGATGCATTATCTGTCGTTAACGACGCGACTGACGCTCAGAGATGCATCAGGTCGTTAGGCCTGGTAGTGCCTTGACACCAGCTGAACTACAGGGTTAGGCCGGTAGCTGGTGCTCACTACGGAGAGTTAGGGGATTCGTTAACGCCGCACCGGTATAGCTGAACTACAGGGAACTTATTGCTCAGTTAATCAAAATTTTACAACTTTTGCAACTTTAAGTCAAGCAATTTGAACACTGGTTACACCACCTGCCTTCCCCGCTCGTCACGAGATAGCAGATCTTTCAATCCCAAGGGGGCCATCCCAGGCTATTAAAACGATTAGATTATGGCGTAATTGTTTCCAAGAAAGCTTCCGCCCAGAATCTTGTTCTGAGGTTAAATGCAGCCAGTAAATGTATTCCCAGCCGATCCCATGATTGCCCGTTCAGCACTGCCCTTAGCTCTTCCAACGAGAGCATTGAATATGCCAGTCGATTCTAGGCTTCTTCAGAATTGGACATATGGCTCTGAAGTGTGCAACATCCTCTATTGCAAAGACTCATCACTCTTGCGTACACCTGTATAATATGGCATGAAGTTCAGGGACAGCACTTCAGTTCTAGCTCTGAAAATATAAGAGATGGTTAAGATATCGAGTTGTTCCTTGAAATACGTATCGTCTCCAAGCACATATTTAAGAGTCGTTGAACATACTTCTCAAGTTTTCTGATGCGAATAGCAGTTTTGTCTGTCCATCTTTCCAAGTAGAGCGCTTGGAAACGACTTATACATCTCCGACTCCATAAAGAATATACACGTATAGCCTTGATCAGCATCAACAGCCGAGTCCGCCTGTATGTCCGTCTGTCTGTATGAACACCTAGATCCCAGAGACGAGAAGAGCTAGAGGAACCAATTTTTGTATTTAATAAATACTATTTATTCAACATCATACAAAATGTTTAAATGTCTACATTTATGTTAGTGCTGTCTTAACTAACATAAGGGAGGTTTATAAAACATTAATTCCCCCGCTTAACGGGTAAATCGAAGTCAGGCAGGACCGACTTTAACTTACGATCTCGTTTTTATTAGTTTTTATTTATTTTGTATTATTCTGAAATTAGAGTTTCGGTTGAAGGTTATATTTTAAACTTTGCTTTGGGTACGGTTCCCAGATTTTCATTTGAAAAATGAAATTTTTTAAGAGATATCCAATAAGGTTACAGTCACGGTTCTATTCCCTGCATAAGCCACCACACATTGAACTTGTGTAAGCTAAAACTTACCCACTGTACTTCCAATCCGTACTCACGCCCTCGATCTTTTAGTTTATTTATAGACTCACCTGAAAATAAAAATCCATTTAATAAGTGATTTAAGTAAGCAATCATAAAATTTAACTGCATGTCTTTAAAACACTACAAAACTAGCCATAAAAGGGCAGCCACAGTCATTCCCCTCCCTAACCCGGCCCAGACAATTCGATTAAAGTTAAGCCATAACAAGCCAAAAGACGACGACGCCAGACTAAACAAAGTTCCCATGTTCCCAAGCTTAGCCTGGCCACAAATAATATAACAATTTAAATAACAAGCCAAGGCAGAGGCACTGCAGCAGGAGGCCTGGGATGGCTAGCAAACACCAAACGCGTTAGTTAGATAGATTGATCTACATGTACACGACAACGAGACGCAGACGAAGACTTCGACTGACTCCTTGGCTGTGTTTTGTTTGTGTTTGCTCTTCTGTCCTGTCCTGAACTTGGCTGCTGGTTACAACAAGCCGGAGCGGCCAGGCCAGGCCAGGCCAAGAGCATGTCAAAACAAAATAACATCTTTAGCGCGCAAACATGACAAAACATCAGAATTCCAGCAGATTAACGTCAATTTTAATTGCATTCACTTAGCCAAGGCTCAGTCAGGCCAGCGTGGTCTGGTTGGTTGGTCTATGAGTTTTTTAGAGAAGAAGAGCCAACACATACACCAGTAAGCAGACAAAGCAGCTGGCAATATGCATACCTTTTAAAACAACAAGGTGGGAAAGGACATGGAAGGGTTAGTGGAAATTGAAAATACCCTCATGAGAACAATTTACGTTCTGAAAGTTCTGAAAAAGTATGAAAAAAATTTGAAATGATTTCGATTCATAAATTGTTATTGTTGTTGTTCGAGCAATATTTTTAAACGAATCGGCTTATCGAACCTGGACACTCTTATAGTGGCCTAGGCTACATATATATATAGGATATAAAAATGTAGAGTAGATATCAAGTTGTCCTTCCATAATTCTAAGAAGAATACAGAGCAAACTTCGTCAGAGTTTATAAACTTAAAGCTTAAACTAGCTAAAAGTTAGTTGAATGTTCGTGCAATTTGTGCTCTGGAATTCTCAACTCAACTGTTCATGTTCAAATGTATTCTCTGTTGAATTTTCTGGTTGATTATTGAACTATAATCAAACCTCGATCTTGAGCCTGCTAACATTCACTTTGACTAAAATCAAAACAGATCGTTAAACCCATATTCAGAGTTAATAAGCTTGAAAAAACTCGAACCAACTGATCTTTCAAAAAGGACTTCAGTTTTTCGAGAGATCTAGCTTTGTCGGATATTTAAAAAGTATCAATATCGATTTTTCTTTTGATATTGAAAAAGTATCATTTCGGTACTCATATTTTGTTGTAAAAAAGATCGAAATTAGCGAAACTTTTAATATTCTACAAAAATAGCATTTTCTTTCGAATAATTAGGTCTGTTAAGATAATTAAGATGTAATTTCTCACAGAGTACTAAATCTAGAGATCAAGGACTTCTGATATTTTAAAGAAGGTTCGGTTCCGGGGTTTCGGTTGGTAAAAGATTAGACCTATATTCGATGGTAAGGAAGCATCCAGCTTAGCTATTGTCAACATTAATCAATTCCCGAATGGACCACATTTATTATAGATATCATTTATAAGACCACGGCTTACAAACGTGCCTGGACTTTAAGGTAAATAAATATATATGGACGTTGACGTTCAATGCTCAGTACGTTCAAGTGGCCCTTGCGACACCAAGCCGATGCCTGTTACGCACGAGCCACAGGCAAAGTAGCTGCCCACCTCCCGCCCAACTGACCAAGAGGCACAGCCGCATACATGCGAAACGAAAACCGAAAGAAAAAGTACAAAATAATGTTAACTACGGGCCAAATGATTTATAATAGAGGTTTTTATAGCAGGAAGAAAGTTACGGTACAATCTACAAGGAACATTGAGATTAATTTGGATAACCGATCAGTCGATTTTGCCATTAATAAGTCTATGTATGAAGATTAGACCTAGCATAACTCTACTATTAAATTAAGATGGTAAACGGACCTCAGGATTCCAGTTCAAACCACGAAAAGTAAACAATAAGAATTGCTTTTGCACAGATTCTAGTCTATCTTGATGGATCGAATATTGCGGAGACCACATGATCCATACCCCCATCCATACCTCAAGATAATTTACATCATTTAGGCGCTTCAGTACCAAATTATCAAGCATGTAAGTCACTAATTGTGGTAAGCTTCTGTAATATATCGTAACCTTACACTTCAAACTGTTCAGGTTTAGAAGATTATCTTGACACCATGCAGAGCTGGGAGTGCTGGTTAAAATTTTTTCCATTTAATTATTTCACATACGAGGGCGGTCCCAGAAATAGCCGACCTAACTACTAAAACACAACATTTTTTTTTTTTTTTACATAGGATCCTTTTAGGTCGATACACTTTTCCCAGCGATGTTCAATAGCTTCGATACCTTTTTTATAATTAGAACTGTGAAGCTCTTCAAAATAGGCATTAACCTCGGACTCCACCTCTTCATTGTTGCCAAATCTTTTTCCTCCGAGCCATTTTTTCAAGTTTGGAAATAAGAAATAATCAGAGGGAGCTAAGTCTGGCGAATAAGGGGCGTGAGGTAGCAATTCAAATTTTAATTCATTAATTTTAGCCATTGCAACGGCAGAGGCGTGAACCGGCATTTTTGTTCTGAAGTCAGCAAACGCGGCACCCATATTGCGCATAACTTTTTCATGTCCAATTTTTCGGTCAATATGCGATGTACAGCACTTTTTGAAATGCCTACACATTCAGCTAACTCACGAACTTTCAATCGCCGGTCACTCAATACACATTTTTTAATTTTGGCCACCATTTCTGAAGTGGTCACCTCATTTGGACGCCCATTACGATGTTCATCTTCACAGCTCAAACGACCTCGCTTAAACTCAACCACCCCATATTTTATTGATGTAAACGAGGGAGTAGAATTACGTAAGGTAGAATCCAGCTCCTTTTTAATATTGGTTGGACTAAGACCTTTTATATGAAAGTATTGTATCATATAACGATGACCAATTTTGTCCATGTTTGCAAATCAATGACAAGCATTCTCTATTAAAATCGAACAAAAAAAAAACTGTGCAAGGTGAAGGCAGTATAGAGAGTATTGGGTTGGTCCGAGGACACTTCCTTGTGGCACACCAGCGCGTATTAACCTCAGACTGGAAGCAGTTCCTTCCAAGATTACTGAGAAGGTCCGGTCCGTGAGGAAGCTTTACACAACAGAGTAAAGCTGAGGCGGAAGGATGTCTCTTACCTTGTAGATCAATCCGTCGTGCCACACTCTATCAAAAGCCTGTTTAATGTCAAGGTAAACAGTAACCACGTATAACTTAGCCTGAAACCCTTGAGAATAAAGTTAGAACTGAAAGGGAGGTATCCTGCCACACACCCCATCGATTGGCATAATTCGGGCTAGTAGACACCTCTCGAAAATTTTCGATATTGTGGATAGGATACTGATTGGACGGTATGACTCGACCTCCGACGGACTTTTGCCAGCTTTATGGATCATAACGACTTGAGCCTTTTTCCACACCTTAGGAAAGTGACCCAAACGCAATGCCGCGTTGAAAATTAAGACCAGGAAGAGCACCGCTTTTACTGGGAGGGCTTAGATAACCGTATTGTCAAGGCCATCCTCGCATGGGGCTTTTTTATACCCTTGCAGAGGGTATTATAAAATTGTGCGGATGTTTGTAACGCATTGAAGGAAGCATCTCCGACCACATAAAGTATATATTTTCTTGATCAGCATGACGAGCTGAGTTCATTTAGCTTTGTCCGTCCGTCCGTTTCCGTCCGTCCGTCTGTGTGTTTCTATGCTATTTCCTCCGTCAGTTTAAAGCTATCTTCACCAAACTTTGCACGAAGGCTTTTGGAACAAACACGCTGCGCATTTGTCGGAACCGGCCGGATGGGATGACTATAGCATATAGCTGTCGGTCGAAAAACTAGTTTTAGTGAGAAAAACTTTTTTGTTTTTAATTGAAACGCCTCAAAACTTCGTATTTCTTAGTTTACTATGCTTATTCATGATTCCACCAAATTTGGTCGAAATCGGACATCTATATAGTATAACTGTCATAGAAAAGAAAAGTCTAAAATGTAGTCTTTGTTAGAAAAACTTTTTTGGTTTTCAATGGAAATGTCCTTAAAATTCTACAGAGTTTGGTCAAAATCGGATGACTATAGCATTTACCTGCCATAGGAACGATCGGTCGAAAAACTAGTTCAACACAATTTTAAAAAGTTTTGTCAAAATCGGATGTTTATAGCATATAGCTGCAGTACGAATGATCGGTCGAAAAGGAAGTTCTATTGAGAAAAACTTTTTGTAATGTCTTTCCATCATTGCACTGAGTTTGGTCGAAATCGTACATCTATATAGTATAGCTCCCATAGAAAAGTAAGGTCCGATAAGTAGTCTTATTTAGAAAAACAAACTGCAAGTTTATAAAAAACTTTCCCCTATTTTGTTTTTTTAAATTTAAGCACGTTAATGACAAAAAAATTAAAGATGTTATTCACTGAGACATTTTTTTTTCGACAGATTGACCATAAGAGATGGTCGTCTGATTTCAATTCCGATCTTAGACTCTCATTTATATTTGCAGTATCTGTAATATCTGAATTTGTTACTTTTCGTAGCTTCCTTAAGAAACACTTCTTTTGATATATATATTTAGGGTAAGCACGTTATGTTTGCCAATATAATGATAAAATGTGAACATTAATGTTAATGCGGTGTTAATTAACATTAGAGAATGTTATTAATGAATTCTTTCTTGGGTGAGGCCAACTTTAAAATACGCTCTCGCTGTGATATTTGCCGTTTCCTTTCGAAACGGATTGAGTGAGTAAATGTCTTATAAAGAATTATATTGTAAGATATCAGATCTGATGTACTATTCAGTATATTAATCTTTATTCCAATTTCATTAATTTATATAAACGAAATTTCATCTATCCCAAGCAAACCAAGAACTGTCATAGTATCCTTTTTAAGTGTATTTTATAAATATACAAAATACACACAACAAAAGGGTTTTTAAAGGCTGCCGTGGCTCAGCTTCAGCCAAGGCAAACAAAGTTCCACAAGGTTGTGATTAACAAGCGATAAAAAATGACCAGGCAGGCCGGCAGGGAGGCAAGCAGGCGATCCGACAGCTGGGCACCATACCAGACAACCGACTTCTGACTCTGGACACTCCTGGACGGTTTGGCTGGCTGCTGCTTGGTCAGTTGGCTTACGTGTTTGCATTAGCACTGGGCCACAGCTCAGCTCCAGCTCCAAACTCTCGAGTACTCGGGCCACTCAGCGCACAAAAAGTTAAGTGTCTGGCTGTCACATGCGATTTGCACCTGCCGGATGAGCAATGGGCCAACCAGCGTCGGATGCCGGGACTTTTGCGTGGATTATTTATCATCTGCGCCACATCAGCCAAGTTTCGTTTTAAGCAGGTTCCCGCCCGCGCCCCCGCCTCTACCATTCAGCAGATGCACGTTGCAAGATTCTTTCCCGTTTCTGAGCAGAGTTTTGCGGGGGACAGGCTTTTGCCCAGGTCTCCCTTGGTTCCGATATGGTTTAGTTGTTCATAAATTTTAATATTTTAATTTGACTTAAGATGAACACATAAAATGAGACTTTTGACAACAGGCCCAAATGCCATACGTTCCAGTTTCTGTTGCCACAGCTTGAGAGATTCTGGCTTGGTATCGACGTCGTCGTCGTGTTTGAACGGCCGCAACGGTTTACATTTCCTGTGAATTTTGTGCTTTGATTTTAGGAAAATTAACAACAGCTCAAACAAGCAAACCAACCAGGCGAGTCAACAACATGGTCCAAAACGAATCAGCGCCATCATCATCAGCAGCAGCACCAGCAGCAGAAGCAGCAGAATATGTACTTGCACACTCCAGCAAGAAATAGTGGACACCTGATTGAGGCATAACAAATTGGGTATACCCTTATCTAACATGAGAACATTTCTATTTGAAAAGATAACGTAAGCATTTGAAAACACGGTACGGAGGATCGGAGCAATCGTGAAGTATTAGGTTCCATACTTATCGAGCTTATGTTTTGATTTCAGCCTTGTTTCATAGCATATGAATTCTTTGAAACATTTTTACCAGTATTTTCTATGCATTTCAGCTTATCATGTTCGTCCTTAGTTTTGTAGAAGAGTAGAATAGAATAGAATATATGCTATCAATCTTATGACACCCTCAAAAAGTCGCTGGTCCTTCCACTATGTATTAAAAGATCGACTGAACCGAACCTTGTGTACCAAACAGAGGAGGTCCGGTTCGGAAAGTAAATGATTTATAAGGTCAGGTTCCGAACCGCTTTGCAGCCCTGATTTAACATGTATGAAGCGCAACAGCCGTGTGTCCGATTGAATTGGTGTTTGCCTTTTTTATCGACTTCCGTGTTTTTTGTCCGATCTTTATAACCATATCAGAATTGATAATTTTGACAATTCAACTGTTAGCGATTTCGATCGAACCCCAAGATCTACAGAAACTGTACCATAAATGCACCATTTAGTTCTCACTTAGCTTAGGTACCAGAAATATTTATATGGTCATGTTTTGATTTACAATTTGTCCAGGATTATCCCATATATTGCAGCGTTTTAGTAGCATTTCCTTAGCAAACCACATAGTCCCCATACCCCCCGCCGTACTATCATAATGACCCATTACGAACAGCGTGCAGTCATTCGTATTGCAGCATAGCATGTTGTTTGCTTCGCTGGTTTCATTTACCCCCCAGCTCCGGCTTCAGTTGCAGATTCGAGCTTCAGCTATGGCTATGGCCACGGCTACGGCTTGACAACAGGCCACAGCGATGCGACCAACTGCCATGGCACGCTGACTTGGCTTTGGCTACGCTTGTTTGGTTTGGTTTGGCTTGGTTTTGGCCGCCGCTTCTGCTAAACAGGTTAAAATGTCGTTCAAAATGTCAAGTCAACACTTTGATGTTGTCCGTGTTGGCGGTGGTTGGCTGGCTCTTGTCGAATCGCCTCGGCTCTCGCTCTGCAGCTTTGTTTGCGTGTGATCTGGGCCTTATTTATGCAACATTCAGCACACGACGAAACATGCAAAACCATAGCCGAAAATGTTAAGAGGCCTGGAGACGTCGTGCTGTCGATGTGGTCGATGTGGTGGATGTTGTTGGTAGTCATCGACGTCGTCCATCGACAGGGTTGTGTTGTTCTAATGCAGGAAGAAGAAGTATTTCGGTAATTGCACCATATCAAACGGTAGCTGTTAGATGTGGGAATGAGGTCGGTTGACGTGGAACATTGCAGTGGAGAAAGAGAGAGAGATAAGAAGGTACATGGATAATGGATAAAATCTGCTTTAAGAATTAAAGTCTCAAATGAAAATGGTTTAAATGTTTTGACTAAGACTTGGTCCCCACTTTGGGCTTCATTAGTATTTATGTAACATACAAACTCATTGATATATGTTCGGTAAGGTTCATGATCCAATCGGTCACTAGACTAATGCAAACTGCGATTTTTCGAAAGTGGCAGAAACCTTAGACTCGCAGTTGATTTCTTGTCCCTTTGCAAGGGACATATTTTTACTGCATTATTTGAAGTGTGTAAAGCAGCGATGCCCAGCCTTATGCTCTTTGGTTACGTTTTGTTTTTGTAATTGCTCCGAAGATAGGAAGTCAATGCTCGTATACATGCAGGGCGCAAGGTTTAGAAAACGACACACATGCAAACGATTTCGTTTGTGTGCGTCGCGTAGAACAAAAACCGGGTTGCATTCTTTTCTTTGATTGGCGCAAGCAAACTGACCAACAACAATTTTGTGTGATTTTGTTGTTGCCTTACACAATTTCAATGAGCTTATCTTTGTGAGTATGGGTGAGTGCTTTGCCCTATGCTTTTATTGGGCATGCCTGGTGTAAAGAATTTGTTCTTCCCTTCATTTTCTTCTTCGATTTTCTTTCGTTAATGCCTGCGGGTTTCGTCCAGTTCTCGACGGACTTACAAAATTTTCTGGATTTCTGCTGATAGTCCGAAAACTTTTGGACTGGGACTTAAAAAATTATATTTAAGCAAATTAATATTTATAATATTTTTGTTTAATTACAAACTAAACTTATGGCGATGAAGGCCCATGCTTAGACAGTGTGAAGAACTGGTCGCTATCATTTGCTGCAGAACAAATTGTTTTATTTTGTGTCGTAAATCGCTTAGGATATGTTAAGTTATAAATGATGCTCGACCCTTTATAAGGGTGCTCAATTCTTAATGGTATAAAACAATTTTTAAACTGAAGCTTTAATATTGCATGAGGATATCTTACCGTTGAAGACGGTATGCCCTTCACTTTGATTGTGCGAGCTATCAAATCACTAAAATGCATGCAATTAACAAACTTGATAATATTACCTATCAAAATTCAAATGCGATGTCAAGGTTATTAGCCTGAGGCTATTATGGACCTTTTCAATTAAGATATCGGGGAGATATGAGGTATTGTGAGCCAGACAATCCAAGGAGACGGCCAATGTGTGGAATGAAGGAGTCCTTTATGGTGACCACATAAGGAATACCTTCAACCAAAGATTAATAGATATTAGCGTTGGTTTTTTTTTTTTGGTTCTGTTTTCTTTGGCGAAGCACTATGAGGATGATTTAAGCGACTGTCTCTAGTCACTAGTCTTTGTTCCTCCAGTTGCTGCTGCTGCTTACCATGCGTGGCTGAGCGGCAGCACTTTTTGGTTGTACTCCAGTCCTCCTTCAGGGACAGATTAAACATCGAATAATCCGGATCACCCGTTACCTCCTTCACAATGTTTAAGAATTTGGGCATGCAGTTCTTGATCAAATTTCCAAAACTTACCGTGTATGACCCGGATCCTTGTAGATATCCAACTGAAAATATTGATTGTTGATTAGGAAACAGCGTCGCTTTTTGTAGATGGTAAAATGCGCATCATCACGCTGGGCCAGCAGGTTCATATAGTCGCGATGCGTGAACTGAGTCTTAACCTCAATGAGCTGTGTGTGTATAATATATAGCTCCAGTGGTTCTTCTGGCCGCGCTTGAGCAAACGAGCCTGTACGTTCGGTCCAGCCGATTGCAGATAATGATGCACCACATCAGAGTCCTGGAAGGGCGGAAATTCGCAATCCGGTTTTGAATTAATTTAGTTATAAGCACCCTTAGAAATAAAACTTACCCAAGTACTTGAGCTTGCGCGAGGTGGCTTGCAAACGATCACCAATATCTATGCCCAGTTTCTGGCACACGGACTCAATCATGCGATTCATTTTGAACTCAAAAATGGTGGAGTTATCAATCACATCGAAATAGGGATGGCCCACCCAAGTGGCTGCCGATTTGTAGTCCAATTCGCGTGCCAAATCAACGTCCTCCCAGCGGCAGGCATGATCCTGCAATGAAAAAACACATTAGTAAGTTGAATGAATTGTGCCAAAAACCTAAAGAACACAGCTGCCCTTAGCCATAACTAGAATGCCATTTACCAACAATTTTACGTTAGTCTCATTTGGAGTACCTGAGGATAATGGCGTTATCTTTTCTAGTTTATTGTCAAGGAAAAGTCAAGTGAAAAATCGCTTCAATTTTGGCTATCCCCCCTTATAACCCACTCACCTCTGTGGAGTAGAAATCCTCGGCCGATACCAAATGCAAGACTTAATTATAACGATTATCTCGCAACTTCAAGGGATTCACCTTTTTGTCCGCCAAAATGTGAAACGCATGTGAAAAAGATTGTTCCTGGTAGTAGACTTTGGCTACCAAATATCGCTTTTGTCTGACTTTTCGGGGACTTCATATACTTAAGGGGTATTGCTGCTTGAAAGGCTGTTTCTGGAGCTTTTTTAAAAAAAATCTTATTTGAAAACGGAAATAGTTTTTTAAATTTTTTTTTTTTATTGTATTAAGAACATATTGAATTAAATAAAATAAATTGTTTTTCCTTTGTACGAGGGCTGTTCATAAAGTTGTCGGCCTTCAAAGTTGGACGTCGAAAAAAAAGGTATGCTGCTGGCGGCACGGATAACTTCACTTCGGATCATCTGGAATGAAAAAAGTAAACGGGTCTAGATTCAGTACATATTAATTCGGCTCCTATTTCAATCATAGTTTTGCAATATTTTTTTACAAAATGGCAGCCATTGAAAAATGTAAAATCGATTCTGTGCAATTTTTTTTGTAGTTTATTGTAAAAAAAAAAATATTAAAAAAAGTTTAAAATTATGATTGAAATAGGGGCCATAATGGCGACAATTCGGCGTCGATTGCACTTTGTTTCATCAAAATCGGTTCAGAACTACGGGCGCAATCAGTGCCGCCAGCTCGAAAAACGTGGTTTCGAGATAAACGCGTTTAAAGTTTGCAGTTGCTAGGCAAATCGGGTCACTTTGGGTCATTAAAAGGGCTTTATCTTTTAAATTATTTCGAATTTAAAAAATCATTTTAGGATGAAATTCTCAAATATCCAAGCTACAATATAAAAATATGCAAAAAAAAAAATGGAAAAAAATTTTTTTGCCAATTTCCCCTTAAATTTAGCTACTCGACTTATAAAATGGGCTTTAGCTGAGTGGTTAGTAATGCCGCCCTACATTTTTGATTTGCCGGTTCAAATTCCTGTTCAGAATGTTTTTATTCAATTGAAAAGTGTACTATAATATGGCCCAGAAGTTTGAAACGCGTAGAAGGAATCATCTCCGAAGACATAAAGTTTATATATTCTTGATCAGCATGACAAGCTGAGTCGATTGAGATTTGTCCGTCCGTCTGTCTGTATCTACGCAAACTAGTCCCTTAGTTTTGAAGCTATCTACCTGAAATTTTGCAGAGTCATCTTTTAGCTGCACACTGCACATATGTCGGAACCGCGAAAATCGGATGGTCACTTCATGTAGCTGCCATGCAAATTTAAAAAAAATTTTTATTTAGTATTCCAATGACACAAGACATAAAGCTTATAAATTAAGTCATTGGTCACAAAAGTTTCAAGTGTATTAAAACTTCGGCACAGATGAAGTTACCATTAATTTCTCGTTCTAGGCAAAATTATAATACACTTTTCAAGTGTATAATAAGGGAGTTTGAATGAGGTGCGAGATATATACTATATGTAGTGTCTTTGCTTCAACAAAGCTGGATAGAAAAAGAGACATCTAGATAAACCCGTAGGTCGATTCGGTGGGCCCACCGGAAGTCGGAGTAGGTTGCTTAAAAAAATTTATATCGCTCAATTACTTAAACACTGTCATAACTCAAACTTGATTTATCCGTTACTTAGGGAAATTCATGTTTAATAGCCTTCCCTTATGTTAATTAATAGTGCATTAACATTAATGTAAACATTTCAACATTATGTTAACAAACAGCTCCAAATAGTATGCAACGTTTTTATAACCTTTATAACTCTGTTATTTAATATTCGAAATTTATGAAAATTTAAGGTACTCGATAAAATTAACCGTTGGGCCAAAGAGAATGGTTTGGGTTTGAATCCATCAAAATCAAAATGTATTGTCATCTATAAAAAACCAGTTGATACTAGTCTCTTGCCAAAATTGTTATTAGATAGCACGCCCATTCAATACGAGGAACAGGCAGTAAATCTAGGGATCACCTTTAACAATACTTTGTCGTGGAGCAAGCATATCGCTACAGCAACTGGTCGAACTTATGGGCTACTGCGGCAGCTCTCAGTATCACAATTGTTTCTGCCAATTAAAATCAAGTTGCTTATTGCAAAAATGTTTCTGGTACCCACACTATTTTATGGTGTAGAGATTTTTGGTCATTGCGATTCGAGAGATGTGCATAAATTAGTGGTGGCATTTAATTCTATTGCTAGATATGTATTTAATATTGGGCGCATGGAACATATTTCGCATTTTTCCTACAAGATTTTTGACCTTAGCCTTGCAAAGTGGATTGATCTCAGGACTCTCACATTTCTCCATGAAGTCATAAGCACCCGGGAACCATAATACCTATTTCAAAAACTAAAACCTGCTCTCTCACAAAGAACCAACAACTTTATCTGTCCACGACCCAAAATGCAATGCTCGGAGAGGCAGTTTTTTGTAAATGCTATTCGTCTGTGGAACGATTTACCTCACCATCTTAAAACAGTTAGAAGCACCCCTCAGTTTAACATAAAACTTAAAAAACACTTGCAAATTGATGTTTAAAAATTCACTTATATTAGAAAATTAAAATTAAATTTAAAATTAATTAAATCATTAGTATTTTATGTCATGAAACTATATATATGTATTAGGCTTAGTTAGTTATTATTTATCAAATTCTTAATCGTTGAAACAATTGAATCATTGTAGTGACTAGCACAATCGATATAAGTCTATTTGTACTTGTAGTGCTGGGATAAAATCAATAAATTAAATTAAATAATATAGAGCGAAACTTGATCTGCGTAAAGACAATATTGTAAATTTGGTTACTCTAGCTCTTCTGGTCTTTGAGATCTACGTGTTCATATAGACAGACGGACATTGCGATATCGGCTCGACTGTTGATGCTGATCAAAAATATATATACACTATGATATCGGCTTCTTCTGCTTGTTACATACATTTGCTCGACTTTAGTATACTTTTTTACTCTACGAGTAACTGGTATAAAAACAAGTTTTAATGATGCAGAGAAATATTTTATATTGAGTTCGGTATTGTGTAAAAATTTCCAATTGCTACCTTTTAAAGTCTCCGATCGAGTTGAGAATACTTTTTTTTTTTTTTTTTTAAATGGCTTGTCAGGATGATTCAGCCCCAAGGCTTGTCAAGTTGACACAGCCCCAAAGGGCCAAAGCCGAGCCTCTCTCAATCTCTTGGCTCGTGCGCTTCTAATTTTAGCACAAGAGAAAGGGACCTACAGTTTAACGCCGAATACGAACGGCAGTTTGAGAAGCTTTTCATGGCTTATTACTACAAAGCTGGCGCCAACAGCAAAGAGGTGTGGCCGGGTGTAAAGTTTATTCAAAGAAAAACTTTTCATTAGATGTTCCGAGGCGGGATCGAACCCACGACCTCTTGCACAGCGGTCGCGCACACTAGCCGCTGAGCCACCCGGCCACTGAGAATACTTCAGAATATCTTTTTACAGATTCATTTCCATGATCCATCAAATGTTACATATCTCAGTTATGGTGCCGACAAATTTATGCGAAGATCCTTCGGTTTTTTGTTAAGACTTCATATTTTTTTGAATTTCTTTAATGAGCATGTCATTTATAAATTTTTTTACTAGAGTGACTCCAAACAGAAGATATATTTTCCCTAGGTAAAATCCATTAAGAACTTCAAACGCGATTTTCATAGAATGGATTATTTAGAGTTATGAGAGTGTTGAAGTAGGTGAACGTTGTATTATTTAGACTCCGATGCCATTCCGCAATGAACGAAAATTCCAATTGTTCTAATACAAGTTTCTTTATACATGTTTCGTCTAGTACCAATTTAGACTCATCATTGAGGTTTAGCCGCTTTCAAAACAAATACCTTGGTTTTTTAAAACAAAAAAGGGGAAAAAACCCTTTAGGTGAGCACTGAGAACGCTCGCATTTTCCTTTAGCTGTCAAATTCATATAAAAAAATTACTTAAAGAAATTTTTTCTTACCTGATTTGCTTGTTTGATACTTAGAAGCAAAGCAATACACAGAAGTATTTTGAAAATAGTCACCAAAGCTGGCTGGGCTGTTGTGGGTGGTGTGCATTCTGAAGTCGAAGCGTATTCTTTTGGGCCTCCTTCACGCAAAAAAGGAACTTCTAGTAAATTTCTTGAAGGAAAATTCGATCGTTCTCAGTACTCACTATTTTTATGTATACGTCGAAATTGCTTGGCATTGTTATGCTTTGATGGGCGATGCTTTGATGAATAATTATTGCTATTAAAAACAACAAAACATACATATGTCACTGGGATGCAAGCCCCACAAACACCATTGCAACTGCACAGCTGTAAGCTGAAGCTGTAGCTATTAATAGTAAAATGCGAACGAAAATATTGACATTTATAATTCGCTAGCTCTAATTCGGCTGAGCGTGGCTTATATAGAGGCAATTGTTAATGGCTGTTAGTGTGGAAAGCGGTTAAAATCTCACTGATGAGTATAGATTGGTACTAGACGAAACATGTCTGGGAAAACTTAACCTGCTTGTGTCCATATGTTCATATTTCTGTTGATTTCTTGAGGATTATTGAATTATAATCACTCCCCGACCTTGAGACGGCTAAACAAGCACTCTGACTAAAATCAAATCAGGTCGTTAAACCCCATATATACTTCTAATATTTATTTTAATATTTTTACTTTTTCCTTATTTGTGCTTCTCCGCTAAACCTGTCAGTGTGTTGCACCTTTGGTAGGTTGTCCGGAAAGTTAGTTCCAGCTTAGCTATCAATCATACATATCATTAGTGTGTGTCTTTATCTGTCGTAACAAAATTCCAAAACTTATATACTCCGAATATGTCCAGACAAAGTGTGGCCGATCGAAACTCGCGAATTAGCCCTGTTGACCAAAATGGATTTCCTTTGCTTCAATCAATCATTCAAGTGGATATCAATGAAATCATTGACCAATTGATAAGCTGCAAGAATCCCCAGCAGGGAGTACAACTAAATGAGGGACATATCCGATTTGTCTGCTATCAAGTACGAGAGATATTTTTGCAAGAGAAGACTCTGCTGCAGATTAATCCACCGGTGAAAATTTGCGGCGATTTGCATGGGCAATTTTCGGATCTATTGCGGATATTCGATGCCACTGGATATCCCCCTCACACCAAGTAGGTTCATTTTTTTTACATAACGCAAAGTATGTGAAGTGAATTGTGGACTTTGTACATCGTAGGTATCTCTTCTTAGGGGACTACGTGGATCGAGGTAAGCTATCGATTGAGACCTTTACCCTGTTGCTGGCCTTCAAGATACGCTACCCGCATCTGATGTTTTTACTACGAGGAAATCATGAGAGCGCGAGCATAAATCGGGTGTACGGCTTCTTTGATGAGTGCAAGCGTCGTTATTCGGTCAAATTGTGGCGCCACTTTGTGGACGCCTACAGCTGTATGCCTCTGGCGGCCACTGTGGGAGGCAGAATCTTTTGCGTTCACGGCGGCCTGAGTCCCAATCTGGGCAGCCTGAAGGATATACTGGCCATCAAGCGTCCCTGTGATATACCTGACTCAGGTTTGATTTGTGATCTACTTTGGTCCGATCCAGATGAGAGGCTAGTTGGTTGGGGCGAAAATGATCGTGGCGTGAGCGTGACCTTTGGGCCGGATATAGTGAAATTATTTTGCCAACGCATGAACATCGATGTGATTTGTCGGGCCCATCAGGTGGTCGAAGATGGTTACGAGTTCTTCGCACGCCGGCAACTGATCACCTTATTCTCAGCTCCGAACTATTGTGGCATGTTCGACAACGCGGGTGCGATCATGAGTGTCGATGAAAATCTGGTGGTCAGTTTCATTATACTGCGACCTCTGTTCTCGGTACGTCAGGCCATGGGTACGGCTAACCCCTTGATAGCCACTGGTAGGAACAGGAACTACTAGCTCAGATTCGTTTTGACACTGGGTCGTTTAAATTGAAGGAACTTTTCTTTTGATTTTTAAAAAGACGCAAGAGTACGAGGAATGTAAACGAATAAGAGTGTTACATCATAACAATCGCCAACAAATCAGACAATTTTTAATAAATTTAAAGTATTGTTGTACTAATAAGTAATCACAATAAATTCAATATGGAGAAATTAGTTACCATTTACAAGCACAAAGTTTTCTACATTTGATAAGGAATAAAAATTTGGTTTGCGCTGCCATAAGCAGTGTATTGGGCACCTCTGGTTTTTTTGTGACTGGTGCAATAATCATAATTACAGCAATCAGGCATTTTAAATTTAGATCCTGCAGTTTTTGGGCAAGTCTATTTTTAACAATCTGACGTTTTCTGGAGTTGGTGACATTGCGATTCTTGTTTGTCCTCCAAAAACAAGTTTTGGTAGACTCAGTTGGCTGTGGCCACCCCCATTTTGGGTGCCTTACGCTCCTGGACTTTAGTCTAAATGTTGCCAAAAGACTAAAGTCAGAAACTGAAGTTGTTGCAATTCTGAGAATATTTTACGCTCGTTGAGGCTCTAAGGCCTGACGACGGCACACAAAGTTGAAGCCACCGCCAACGACGCGTCGTCTGCCTGCCTGCCGGCTTGCTTGCTGTCGGCTGGACCAGCCTCTGCCCGCTCAGAGTCCCCCCACCGCTGGATGCTCAACGGTTTCGTGTTTTGTTTTCTTTGCACTTGAGTTGTATCACATCAATGGCCATTGTGTACGTCAACTTTGATGTTTCGGCAAAAGTTTTGAAGTGTGAGGTTTTGGACGTTCTTATTGCACTTTCCGTATGACCGAGGCCAGTCCAACTACTACTACCGCCTTGACAGGTGAAGAATGCCAAAAAAAAAAGAAAGAAAGGCAGAAAAAAGTGCTTGAAGTGGCTCAGTTGCCCGATGCCCGGCCACTTGAACATCAGCTCAAGCCTTTTAGGTGGAAAAATCGACATGGCAGGAGTCGACTCCAGAGTCAGAGACGGAGTTTGAGTTTGCCTGATTTCGTATTTATTTTGTTTACACATTTCCTTTGAATTTTCTGTTCTAATTGAGTGAGAAGTGCGGTGAGCTTGCAGTTTTTCCTTTTAACCATATGTAAGCCTGCTGGCCATGCATGTACATTCATTCCCGTGCCCGATCCCGCGCCCGAAGGTGCCTCATCATCTGTTGCGACGCTTTGGGCGCGTTTGCCTGGCGGCTTTAATTGGATTTTCATACCTGCCCGATGTTTGATTGGTGTTTGTATAATGAACTTGCAATATTCCGGCTATTCCGGACCTGCAGCAGCTGTTAAATGTAACACATGAGTTTTACCACACATCATCACATGTCTTCTCGATGAGAATTTGTTTATTTAATTTATGTTATTATTGCCTGATTAAGTATGAAATGGCAGTGGGAGGGGCTGTAGGGATAAAAGGGAAGAAGAAGGGTTCATGTTATTTCATTAAAAATTGATTAGTGTTAAGTGCAGCAGGAAAAAAAATTATTAAGCTTACATCAATAACAATGTAATTACGCTGTGAATTTTGTTTTGAATCTAAGTTGAAGTAATGGGAGTAAAGGTCTGGAATAGTTTGTTGTGAAGTGTCAACCGGAAAACTTAAGTGGAGGGAATAAAAGCAAAGTGTTCGTTGAATGCAAACGAAGTTGAATGAGTCGTCAAATATACGAAGCTATGAAAATCTCTTTACTTTAAAGGTTTTGGATTGATCAACTAATTCCCTTGATAATTATACTTGCAAATTTGGGAATTATCGGTCCTGTTCCGAAATCCGAAAACTAGTGGAATTATCGCAAATCGTGTTAATTGCTGTTACGAACTCCGCAAATCGACAAGATTTATCGTTTTCAAAACGTGTGCTGTAGAGTCAGCGAAAAAGTAATTTCTTTTTAAAGCATTAAAATAAATCCCCAATATTATTAACTGAAAATTCGAATAATGTTGAACATTTTTTCAACGTTTCGTTTTCGTTTAACATTATTACTTAGCTGTTAAACTTTAAGGCATATTTTTAAACTGTGACCGCAAATAATGATTTTTTGTTAATTTTTCATCCACAACTTGGAGTACCCGTATGGGAAAATGATTTTTTGCTCAAAAATATTACTCAAACCCCGATTACGGCTAGTGCATAAGGATTTATCGCAAGTTTGATGCATATCCTTAATAAGTGAATCAAATCGAACCAATAAAACCCATTTCCAAGATTGCAAAATTAAATTAATTTTTGATAAACAGCAATTGCATTATGGCTGGTGGTGATTGGAATGCCCATCATCCATTCTGGGGTTGCAGGAGATCCTGTTCCAGAGGTAACGCGTTAATGCGAGTTTTTGGTTCTGGACTTCATATTCTGGCAACAAGTGCTCCTACCCACTTTCCGGGAAATGCCAACAGTCTCCCTTCAGTTATTGACTTTGCGGTCTACTTGGGGATTCCTTGCAGCCATCTTGTCATTTCGGAAAGCGCAGACTTATCCTCTGATCACATCCCTTTACTAGTGTATTTTTGTGTTGCTGCTTACACGGTGGCTAGCAAGACCAGGCTTCTACCAAGAGGCTCAGATAAAAGACGATTTAGGACAAGGTTGACGTCGTTAATTGCTGATGACGTTTACTATTGCATTGACTCCCCTGATACGATTGATACCTTAGCAAGTAGCTTTGTCGACAAAATCAATCTTGCTGCTGGTCCTACTGTTAGGACCTCACGTGTGCCTGCATCCTTCTGGTCCAGTTCAAAGCCTGAAATTGTTGCTTTGGTGAGACGCAAGCGCTCATTGCGGCGCATCTGGATGAGGACGCGACACCCTCTTGATCTTGCTAGATGGAAGACTGCCACCGCGAACCTAAGTAATGTCCTGCGCACTGCCAAGTCAGAATTTTTTGTGGACCCAATACTGTGGAAACCATTTTTAAGTCCGCGCTTAATTTACTTTGAGTACCTTTGGTACAGAGTATAAAAAACTTAGTGCTCCCTGAATGTTATTTGTTTACAGCTGTCCGTCTTTTTCACAAATTCTATGTTGAATAAAGTAGCCTTGTGATTGTTCCTATAAAAATTAAAAGTACGAATCTAGTTGTCCTCCCATAAAAGTAAATATAATTTTCGTCTTAAACAGGCTGTAACTTTGCCAAATAAGCTGATCTAAGTGGGATGAAAATCAGATAATTAGACCAAATGATTGGTTACATGCTCAGATGCCTAAAATATTGATTCACTAACCGCGCAAGCTTTAAAGTGACGATTAATTTTGAAAAAAAAAAAAAAATAGGGGAAAGTTAACTTCGGCTCGGCCGAAGTTTTGTATACCCTTGCAGCTTCCATTGAAAAAAAAAGTTTTTCTAACTATGACTACTTTTTGGACCTTACTTTTCTATGGGATCTATACTATATAGATGTCTAAGATCGACCAAATTTGGTGAAATCATGGAAAAGCATAATACACTGTTAATTAGGAAATTTGGAGGCGATCCCACTTAAAACAAAAAAGTTTTTCTCACTAGAACTTCTTTTACGACCGATCATTCATACTGCAGCTATATGCAATAGTCATCCGATTTTGATAAAACTGCAGAAATGTGTTAAAGTATAAAAAATAATAATATGCCAATAAAAAGGACGTTTTCATTAAAAACAAAAAAGTTTTTCTCACTGGAACTAGTTTTTCGACCGATCGTTCCTATAGGAACTATATGTTATAGTCATCCGATTTCGACCAAACTTTATAGAATTGTGTAAAAGTATATAAAATCAGTGTATGCCAATAATAAGGACATTTTCGTTAAAAACAAAAAAGTTTTCCTCACTAGAACAAGTTTTTCGACCGATCGTTCCTATGGCAGCTATATGCTATAGTCATCCGATTTCGATCATGGAAAAGGATAGTAAACTAAGAAAACGACTAAGGACGTTTTCATTAAAACCAAAAAAGTTTTCTCACTAAAACTAGCGTTATCTAGCAGTAACTAGTCATCTAAGTTTGGTGAAATGTGTGAAAGCTTAAATCTGACGAAGGAGATTGCATAGCAAACAGAAGACGGAGGGTATCAACTCAGCCGTTGCTGATCAAGGAGTTTTCATTACAAACTTTATGTGGTCGGAGATGCTTCCTTCAATGCGTTCGCCAAACTTCGTGGAATTGTGTAAACGTATATAAAATAAGGGTATGCCAATGATAAGGACGTTTTCATTAAAAAAAAAAAGTTTTCCTCGCTCGACCTAGTTTTTCGACCGATCGTTTCTTTGGCAGATATATGCTATAGTCTGCCGATTTCGACCAAACTTTGTGAAATCATGGGAAAGGATAGTTTACTAAGAAATACGTACTTTGGAGGCGTTTCCATTAAGAACAGAAAAGTTTTTCTCACTAAAACTAGTTTTCGAGCGATCGTTCCTATGACAGCTTTATGCTATTGTCATCCGATCTGGCCGGTTCTGACAAATGTGCAGCGTATTCGTACCAAAAGATTTCGTGCAAAGTTTGGTGAGGATTGCTTTAAAACTGACGGAGGAGATAGCATAGAAACAGAGGGACAGGGCTAAATCAACTCAGCTCGTCATGCTGATCAAGAATATATATACTTTATGTGGTCGGAGATGCTTCCTTCTATGCGTTACAAACATCCGGACAATTTTATAATACCCTCTGCAAGGGGTTAAAAACAACCCTTTTTGGCGAGGCTCCAGTCGGCCAACCAGACACACACTGCATTTATTTGTTTTTGCTGATTTCGCTTCGAGTTCGGCTGCCGTGTGTGAGATGACGAAACATTTTTAAAATGCGTCCGCGTGTCGCCGCGTGCCTTAAAATAACTCCTGGGAGCAATCAGAGCAAAAAGAGCAAGGTCGTGCCCACCGATGCACTAGTTGATCAGAAAGGAGTCCAGTTGTATGGGTAAGCCTTCTTTAATTGGTCGTAACACTCACGAATAACCGATATTACACTTATTTGGCGATCCTTCCGGCTGCGCCAATTAAATGTTTCGTTTTTAATCACGAATTAAAGAACAACCAATATAGTTTTATGTTCTTTTATTCTTGTACCAAGTGAATGGTTTGGTGATCATTTTAAGACTAAAGAAAATTTGTGGCTTATGCTCTAATTAAAGCAGGGATGCAAACCGGTTCTGAGCCGAACCGAACCGGTTTTTTGCACTAGTGAACCGAACCGTAAACCGAACCGATGGACTTTTAAAAATGCTGAACCGAACCAAAAACCGAAAATTAAAATGGTTCGGTTCACTCAATGACGAGCTTAAAGACTTGAAGCGCCTACCTTTAGACAATAATGCCCATAATTTTGGGATATTTTATCGACTCTCTAAGCTACAATTTATCCGACTTTCGGTTAAAATTAGATTCGAACTGATCCTTAGCGATGCCAGATTGATGTAGTCTTTATGAATGATTTGGGTACAATTTTGAAGCATCCCTCACATCTCCTGCAATAGCCCACCAACCTTTTATTATACTTGTCATTAAGCTGAATTTATTCTTGTTAGTTGCTAATTGATTTGTGGGAGTATTATTCCATCCATTCTTAATTCAAAATCCAAGATTAGCCAGGACATTATTTTCCTAAGCCAAAGGTAAGGTTTGTAAGGGCACGGTACGTATTTCTTTCGTTCGCTTCAGCAATCCGACTTATCTGACAGACAATCGAATTGAATAATGGACTGATTTCGATGTGAAGTCCTTCTGGACGAAGACAGAATATAAGATTTTTATACTGGGCGCATTTTGCAGATAAATCCGATTTATGCCGAATCGAACAAAAAGTATGATTGGAAACCAATTGCTTGGTCCAGGGGCGCAGACAGGATTTTTCAGGGGGTAAATTTCCATTAGTCGCTACTTCCTTAGTCTAGTAATTTGCATGCGAATGCATATTCAGTGCCTACGCCACTGGCTGGGTCAGTCTACCTTTGTGCAATCATTCACATAAAATTATCTAGTTTATTTGTGTAAGGGTTTTTTTTTGATATAAAGTAACCACCAAACACCAATTTATGCCATTCAGCAGAGACTCATCGAACCGAACCGAAAACGCGGTTTAGTTAGGGAGCGATTATGGTAAAAAGAAATGCTGAATACTGAATACTATATGTTACTCTATTGATGTTTGCACTGCCAGAAGCATTATGTGGGAGCCCCTCTAACAGATACCTACAAATCAATCCTTACCTGACCTTTTCTTAATAAATTCCCATAGGTTTCCTTTAAATTCGAATTGAATATATTTAATCCTATGAAAGTTTTAATAAAGTGATAAGTCGATAGCAATTTGTTTTATTTCATGTACAATCCAATTTGGATAATCTATGCACCTTTTGCAAGATCTATAAACAAACAATTGCAACTGATTGTTCTCCCTGATAAGTCTTCCCCTTTAGCTCAAATCGCACAAAGGATTAGGAAGGGGTAGGTATGTTTGTCGGTGTCTCAACTTCACTGATCATGTTTTGTCATATTTCTTTGCAGTTTGCAGTCAAAGGCCAGCCAAAAACCACAAGACAACAAAACACAATCCATATTCCGGGGAAAACTATTGCGGTGCATTTGGGCTTAGGTTTCAACATTTTCCGTGTAAGCGAAAATGGACTTCCAGCTGTTCGGGGTATACTTTTGATAAAGTTGTTCACTCCCAACTTTGAAGACACCGCCAGGTCATTAATTCTGCTGTTGCATTTGCTTGCCAAGGCAGTTTAACACCTCAAAAGGGACAGAGAGAGAACAGATCCGAGAGAGCACCGGGAACTTTCAACAAGTTGCGGTCGAACCATTCTTCATTTTTCATTCTCACACAGAAGAAAACCCATGTACATGCATTTCAATCTAATTAAAACAGGTGTTTTAATTATTGCAGCCATTTAATTCTCCTGCTTCCCTCATAAATGCCGACGTTGATGTTAACCTCGTCCACTTGGCACATTTTTATGAGCCTCGAGACCATTAAAAACCGTTGCAGTTTGCTCATTAGGAGGTTCATGCTCCAGATATGATGAATTTTTGTTTTCTGTTTAGTTGACTCGTAAAAATGGCATACGAAATGAATGAACGTTTATTACTTTGTGTTTTGTTTAACTATTTTTTACTGCGACTTAAGGTCCAAGTCATGAACCAGAAAAATATACTGCTCGTTAATAGACAAGAAGAGAGAGAACTTTTGTTTTTTGTTTCTTTGGTGTTGTCTTAATTAGATGTTTAATGCGTTTTAACATGTTTGGTCTCTGATGTGGACGCTTTAAGTTCACAATTAGGCTTCAAAATGAAGATATGCATTGAAGATTGATGATAAAATACCAATAAAATTCTAAAAAATACTTTATCCAGGTGTGTTAATCGACTTAGTCACGGACTCTCATTAAGATCTTTACCTTTCTTAGCATGGACTTTAATTTACCAATTCGTTCAAAGGGTTCCGTTTGAGTTCTTGTAATTCCTGTCAGTAAATAGATTTACTTGAACTGTTCTCATGGAACGTCTATTCAAGATTTTCATTAACCCATCTATGATCGCTTGATTCACTTTTAAAACCATTAATATTGGTCTATACACTTCGATTATAGCTTTGTAATGTGCGCCTTTCCGGAAGTTGGCGCCTTTTAGTCAGGCATATCAAATGTGTTATATGGATAACCCGTCTTTTAACAAATTTAGAAATTTGATCTCAACAACAAAATATAATTAGGTTCTTCATGTTAGGACTTTAAATATGATTAAGATGAAAACCAATTTCAAGAGAAGCGTTAATACCTTGCACTTTCTACGCGTAGCCCGATACACCTGGTCGCTTGACTTCTCCATATATTTTAATTGTTCCTCTCTAGTAAAAAAATGTTTTTTATTGTTTTAATAAAAAACTCATTGGAGAAATAGTTATTCACTCACGAGCCGTAATTTGCAAAATAAAATTTGTTCCTGTTTATGCTGCTTTTATGAATTCACCAAACGACCAGCGCATATATGAGAAAACAAAAAATGGATCTGGCAACACCAGCGCAGCGGTAAGTTGGCTGTGCCTCGGCATTTCATGAATTGACGGCCAATTCATAGTCAACTTTCGTGAGTAGTCGAATTGATAAAATGGTGTTTAACGGGTGACAACTAAAAATCTGCACAAACTTTAAAATGCTGCCATAGCCACAATTCTCAACGGATCTTTACAGTTTATTTATTACTACATACAATCAAAAAAAAAAATCAATCCAAACGGGATTACATCATTCCGAAACAGGATTGAAAACAGGGTTATCCCGCATAGATAAAGATTAAATTTATAAAAAAATTCGAAAAAAAAACAAAGAAATATAAAAATTATTTTTGTCTTGTCTGGGATTCGAACTCACAACCTTTCATCTTAACACTGAACACGAATGGCATGGTATTTCATCGCAAACCACCATAGCACATGATTGTTGCCGCATGTCTAAAGTGCTATTTTTACTTTTCTGCTATCGTTCCTAATTTATGAACATTGTGATCTAGAAAGGGATTGAAGTAAGCACATATGGAATGAAACAAGCTCGAAAGGATTGCGTCAAGCCTTAAAAATTGAATTGAGTAGAAAATCCGGTAAATCGAGATTAAATTTTTAAGCTCGTGCCAGGATTACTCTAAGAAAAAAAAGATTGAATTTATCTCGCCGTTTTTTTTCTGTGTATACAAAAAATTGCATCAATGGATATGGTCGAAAGGACCGTTATCAGCCACTCACCCGGGAAAATTTTAAGCCTAAAAAGAATGACTTGATCCCGGGAACGGGATTAAAAATTTTAGAAAGAACACGCTTGATATTGATCCGAATCGGGATTGTCTCCCGTCATATTATAATGGCAATTTGACGATGCCGAAAGCATTGCAGGTGTGGTAGAGTTGGCTGAGCGGCGCTGACAGTGAGTGCGCCATTCGAGGTACCGAGCTCGAGTCCCAGTCAGGATAAGTAAAAAATACATTTAAAAAAATTTTTTTTTTAATTTATGACAACAAAAGGTGAGGGGTGGGGTGGGTGGTGCTGTAATACAGCCGCACCTCCATCCCCCCCCTCAGTTTAAGCCCGACAACGCAAAAAAAGGATCAAAGTGTTGATCCCGGACTGGTTCAATTTACGCCATTTCGAAGTAGATTCCGAATGGATCAATTTTTTTGGTTCAGTGTACGACCTTGGGGTCGTATTTCCGGATACATAAGCGAATCCAGTTGGTCAGTTCTTCGATACTTTTGGGCTTCCAGTTATTTTTGTAAACTGCAGCACTAAGACTTACAAAAAAAATCTTCAATGGGACGACACTGGGAAAGTTTGTTGGGTTACGTAATTTTCGTACAAAGGGGATATTAGCAAAAAGGCGACATTGGTTGCACATCCACCGACCTTCAGATTTGACAGTTTGTATTTGGTCAGGTGTGTATTTTGGTGCTCTTTTCTTACGTCTGGCAACAATATTATTCTTTTTCAGCACTTTAGTCATGTGTTTTTGGCTGCAATCTAATTTTCTGGCTGCATCTCGTTGACTTATGTTGTGTTTGTTGTTAAAAAATTGGGTTAGCTTTCTGACAGCTTGGCCGGTCATAATGTTTGCTTTCCGAGCACTTCCAACTTTTTTTTTTTTTGTTTTCTTTGCAAAATACAATAAATAGTGCGTTTGGACTTGCCCTCTTGGATAAAATGTTTAACTGTTAACACTGTACCTTTGTCAGCGTGTCATTTCGTAGAATTTTACAACGCGATCACGAAGGCGTTCTTGCTCGGACGGCATGATGGCGACTATTTATCAAAATTGTTATCAGGGGGCATGAAAACGTGTTGACAGGAGAACAAAGAGAAAGAAATGTCATCCCAAAAACTTTTATGTAAAGCTCAGCTAAGGGCGCGCTCTCTCAAAGTTTGTGCATACTTTTAGTTGTCACCCGTTATGCACGCACTCTCGGACCTATTTCATGAAATGATTCTGCAAAATGAGCATAGCATAAACGTAGTAACAGCTGGGCAGCACCGGTCGCAACGGCGATGGGCAGCACTTCACAATCCTTATCACAAACTTAAGGAGGTACAGAGTATATTATATTCGGGCTTGACCTTCTTACATACTTGTCTAATATATGGCTTCAAATTTCTTGGCTTGTGTGTTTCTATTTTCGCGCAAGAGAATGGGGCCAATAGTAACTTCATAGCTGGTCACTTGCACAACTGGCACACGGACCGGAAACCCCATACCATAGAATATGTTCCTCTTCGTAAATGTTCGATCTTCGAACTGTTGATTTGAGTGCTTGAACCCAGTTTCTTGCGTGTTTAAAATGCAGCAATTTTGATTGTAAAACCCTATCCATATTCAATCTCTTAAAAAAAACCCTATATTGAGTGGTCTTTGGTCTTTGATCCAGGCTTAGACTTCAGATATAAATCGTTGGAAAAGTCTACCGAACTGAATCGATCATTAGCAAACACGTGGCAACTCAGCAGATTTGTCGATTAAAGATAGTAGCCTTACATCAGAATTACTAGGGTGCAGCGGGATTTGCGGTTATTTCGGGAAGGGTCTTTAATTGCGTCAGTAAATTTCAAATTTCTTTGCGTCATCAAGCCCCAATGCAGCATCACTGGCCATCACAGACAAGCCGGATTTGAACCGAACCGGTTCGAATCCGGGATACCATTATATTATTCACGTTGAACATACCTGGTGACCGTCTGTATGCCCGAGAAGAATGAAGACCAACAAATTTGGTTGGACCGCCGGTTGGTGCTTTGAATCCGAGCTCGCCGCAAGACTCTGCACACTGTGGATGAGCTTGTTAATTAGAATCGCATCTGCGAGCGTTGGCATCGCTAGAATGGCATGAATGTGGATATTTACCAGGAGATGCTGTGTGCCGTTTATCGCAATAATGGCCATGATTTGTGTCAGCGATTCGGGTGGACCAATGGTGCATGAGAAGAATGCTCATTAAGAATAAATAAATTGATTCAAATTATTTTTCTGTCTTTTATATGAAAATGATCTTAAAAACAGATCCACGGGATATGTAATTCAGATCAAATGGATATTAAAAGAATATTATTTACAGTTCTTAATAATAGTTTTAACTATCTTTTGCATATTTTGATATCCATTATTCGAAAATAAATCGACTTCGAAAATATCCAATGGATCTTAAAAAAGGATATTGCAATATCCAGTCCAAATAGATACGGCAAAATTATTCCGGGGATCATTAAAAACTATCCTTTTTTCTTAGCAGGGTAGCGTTTGGGCTCTACGCTCAAAAACCCCGAAGTCCTTCTTATCGCAACATTTGCTGACGACACGGCCATACTTGCCCGCAACAAATGCATCTACTCCGGTACAGAAGCCCTCCTGGAGTACCTGAATAGGTTTAGCAATTGGTCCACTAGAAGGAACATTGCCATATATTCGGACAATTGTGCTTCAGTTACTTATTCCACCCATCGTGACACTTGCCCGGGTGTATTCTTTTACGGACAGCTTATGGAGAATTAAGCAGCCCATAAATACCTTGGGGTGACACTGGATAGAAGACTGACGTTTGGACACCAAGACAAGGCAACAGCTAAGGCAGTGCCTGCCCCTGAACTCCAAGAATAAACTGTCACTCAGAAACAAAGTTCTAATATACAAGGCTATTCTGGCTCCGGTATGGAGTTACGGCCTACAAATTTATATTATCGCGGCGAAGTTTCTCCTGATAAGGATTAGAGTGGTCCATTACGGGAGCTGTATGGTTCCTGAGAACCAGTGATCTTGAAAAGGACCTTGGAGTTTCTATGGTTGAAGATGTCATCAACAAGCAGCCTAACAAACTGTCTGAAAACTTGTAAGAATACGAAGAAACCAAGGAGTACGAAGATCATTGAGTACTTCCAACATTAACCATTGGTCCATTTTTTACCATTGGTAAATTTTGGTTCGAGCGCGCAAACCGGAGCTCCTCAGCCTTGATTCCTGATTCCTTAGGTCTCAATTCGATATCCTTCAATTCAAAACGAACCAAATATTATACGGATTTTATATGGCTCTAAGACTCCCAGGACGCATTTGCCTTCTCTTTGCGGCTCCAATGTAAATCACTCTTTTTGACTTAATTCTAATTTTTGATCTTTAAAGAATACACTCATGTCACTATTTATTAATTGAAAAACTTTTCAAAAACGCTTTTACGGTTTACCAATTTCCACCAGGCGCTTTTCCGATCTCCATGCCCGCAAATGACCTCCAAGAATGCCTTGGAAATGTCAAGTATGCATGTTTCTTGTGTGTGGTATGTCCATAAAACCGTGAAATCACATACAAAATGCATTTAACGCCCCAAAAAAAGAAAACATTTTGTTTTTAATTAAAGACAGAAAGCAGGCATGGAGAAAAAATACCCAAAACCAAAACAAGAAACAGAACATATTTTAATTTAATGCTAGCCAGCGACATTGTACCCGAAGTACAATAAGTACTTCCGTTTACTGCTCGACGTGCCTCCCAGATGTGTGTGGAGGTTCATTCTCCTTATTTGAGTGGAGGCTCCCTTCTCAGTGTTCCAGTTCCAATGCCAATGCCACCACAGAAACACACGTCTTAATTTCAGAAAATAATTTAACGACTCCATTTAGGCATGAAATTGCTAGAAGGAAGAAGGAAGTTGCTCTCCTACCGCCACCTTCAACAGCAACAACAACTTTTATTTAGGCTTATTTTGCCCGATGAGTGTTTTAAATGGGGAGCCAAATGAAAGAAGTCCAAGAACAAAGGGCATTCAGTGTTCAGCAACTTTATCACAAAGTGGGAAAATCTGTAGGATTCTTAAGTGCATGTAGGGAATCCCCATTGTCCTTTGGCCCGTTTCAAGTTCGTTTGTCTGTGTTGTTGTTTTCAAGGTGTGCTAAGGAGGCGTAAGCACAAAACAATTTTCATTTTTCCTCTTTTTTTTAATCATGGTTAAAGGATATGTCAGGCAAACGCTCGTTATTATATCTATGGTTAGGACGAGACAGGACGAGACAGTTGTCTGGCAGGATGTCAACGCAAATTCAAGTGAAATGATGCACAAGGTAAAGTAAAAGAGAAAAAAGGATTGCTCCCGGATGAATGCACTTCATTTGAAGTAGAAGACAGACTGAAGTACAAGAAAAGGAATGCAATGCTCATTGTTAGGACAATGCCAGGAATGCACAGGAGCAGCCAAAGTCCCGAAGGCAGCGCCCAAGTCAAGCCCACAATAAAAAGGATTAGTTTTTAGGGGTGTGTGCCTGAATCTCGTCTCAGTGTGATGATCGTGTTTTGGCATATTTGTGGTGACTGTCAATGGTTGAGGCATTACCCTCTAAAGAAAGAGAAATAACGAGGAAGTTTCTAAGGAAAAAGGGGTCTAATCACTTTTGCCAGCACGGAAGATTCCGTAGGAAGCAAAGGCTGTTCCCCGAATAACAGAATTAACTGGTTTCCTGTTTTCCTCCTTCATTTTTTCCAGTTTGGTTAAGCATTTTAAAGCTTTAAACTTGCCCAGAACAAGGTCAACAGAACAACCAACAAAACGAGAGCACAGACCCTCTCGAACCCAATGGCCCATATATCACTTGACGCCTACAAATTTAAACTGCCAAAAAAATGAAATGCAAACAGGGCAGCCGAACGAAGAGAAATGGCAAACATTTATATAAATAACACCATCGACTCCAATTAAACCAGAGAATGCTGGAAAGAGGAGCTCCTCCGGCAGCTCCGGCTGCTCCTGCTGTGGATGATAAAAACCACAAAACGAAATTTTGTCTGTGGGTGTAATAAAAATGCAAAACAAAGCGGTCAAATATGTTTCTTGGGGGCGCGGCAGCCGCTACGGCACAAAGAGAACCATGTTTGGTCAAGAAGGGTGGGTGCAAAAGAAGGGAAGAGTTAAAACGACAACCAAAACCACTTTCAACTGTCATTCGCATACAAAGCGTTGCACGAGAACGAAGCCGGGGAAACATGATTGCTAGGACTACTCTAGTTTGGAATTAACTAAACAATCCAAGCAAACGTTGGATTTATGATCTCTTATAAAAAATGGGATGCAAGCTATTCTTTAAGTAGGAAAATTGAAACGAGTCCCTAGGAACCAAAATGCATATCAATAAATCATAATAAATTTGTACTCTAGCAACTTGTGTTTAGATTTTACTAAAAAATTGGCATGGAACGGAAAATTTATATATTTCGATCTAGGGCTGCAAAACCGGGTTTGAACCCGGTACACAGAAAAAATATGACGTTCTAAAATCTTTACCATATGGTCATGACTTTGGTCTCGTTTTCCTTTTATCAAAAATGAACTGAGGTCACGAAAAGTGAAAAAGTTGTAATGAAAGAAGAAAATATTTTAATTCATTTATGATTCTAATCTTTATAGAGACTTAAATTTGCGTAAAAGCCAATAGAACTCACGAACAACATCAACAACTCATGAACAAATACTCATGATTTTGGAAAAAGCGGGCTTAGCAGACTATTGTCAACTAAATGTCAGTCCAAAAATGAATCGACATCGGCCTTATATATTCAAATTTATACTTTACATTTAAATATTCAGAAACGAGATAATAAGTTAAAGTAGGATCTGCTCTACTTTGATATACCCGTTGCTCTGACTGTCAGTCTGTCCGTATGAACGCACAGACCTCAGAGATGGTACGAGGGCCGTCCCAGAAATGGCCGACCTAGCACAGTAGTGTTGGAAAATGTTCACAAAAAATATTAAAAATGGGAAGTACTATTAAAAGCTTAAGTTTGAAGTTTGGTGCCTTTACCTTGCACAGTTTTTTTGGTCGATTTTAATAGAGAACGCTTGTTATTGATTTGCAAACATGGACAAAATTGGTCATCGTTATGTGATACAATACTTTCATATAAAAGGTCGTAGTCCAACCAATATTAAAAAGCTGGAGTCTACCTTAAGTAATTTTGCTTCCTTGTTTACAACAATAAAATATTGGGTGGCTGAGTTAAGGTCGTTTAAGCTGTGAAGATGAACATCGTAATGGGCGTCCAAATGAGGTCACCACTTCAGAAATGGTGGCCAAAATTAAAAAATGTGTATTGTGTGACCGGCGATTCAAAGTTCGTGAGTTAGCTGAATGTGTAGGCATTTCAAAAAGTGCTGTACATCGCATATTGACCGAAAAATTGGGCATGAAAAAGTTATGCGCAAGATGGGTGCCGCGTTTGCTGACTTCAGAACAAAAATGCCGGTTCACACCTCTGCCGTTGCAATGGCTAAAATTAACAAATTAAAATTTGAATTGCTACCTCACGCCCCTTATTCGCCAGACTTAGCTTCCTCTGATTATTTCTTATTTCCAAACTTGAAAAAATGGCTCGGAGGAAAAAGATTTGGCAACAATGAAGAGGTGGAGTCCGAGGTTAATGCCTATTTTGAAAAGCTTCACAGTTCTTATTATAAAAAAGGTATCGAAGCTATTGAACATCGCTGGGAAAAGTGTATCGACCTAAAAGGATCCTATGTTGAAAAAAAAAAAGATAAGTTTTTGTGTTTTAGTAGTTATGTCGGTTATTTCTGGAACGGCCCTCGTAAGAGATCGAGGTTCGACGTGTATGGGACAAAAACTTCTTATACTAGCAGGCAGATAAAGTTTATTTTCAATTTTTGCCACGCCCCCTAAATTTAGTAAAAACGTCATATCACCGTCAGTTTTATAGATAGAAGGTTCGAAACTCCTGGACATATTTTGAAATCAATATTATTTATCGATTCGCCAAAGGAATGGTAAAGATCGGATGAACGGTTGTCGAGTTATAAGGAAAACAAACAATTATGGTCGGCACCGGTCGCAACGGTGATGGGCAACAATTCACAGGTACAGAGTATATTATAGTAAGGCTTGACCGACTTTCTGTCTTGTTTATAACTGCCATTTATTATCCGATCGCTAGCACAATAAATGTGTGTATAAAATAGTAACAGTTGCTTACTAATATCCCACCAAACATTATTGATTTCGGAAGATTTCTTCGTATTACTATCGCACTCTCATCTCCCTTCGGAAGAAGTGTGCCACTCAGCGATAAGCGTTACTTCTGGGTGAAAGGAAGAAGTCTCTTCGAGCGATAAGAAAGCGTTTCTTTCAGGGGGATAAAAAAATCTCTTCTTAGTTAATACAGCGTCTCTTCCTGGAAATAAGAATACGTTTCTTGGTAACGATAAGATAAACTTCTGATAAGCTACGAATTACGTATGTTTTTATAAACGTTGTTCTTACTCTAGGACTTGAACTCGGGACCCTTAGACTGAACACGATTGGAGTGCCGTCTCAACCAGCACCGCTATCGCAAACGCTGGTTGCTTACACGGCTAGAATACTACTTATATTGAATTGCCTCAAAGTATTCACCAATTAATTTCTGTCATAGCGCATAGATTGCATTACTTGTAATTCTCAAGTTTGAATTCCGTGCACTTTCAATTTTCAAGGGGCAGATGAAAGTCGGAACTACTAAGTGATTGTTTAGCCACTTTCCCGAATGATAATTATCAGGCCTGTTTCCGTTTCCGATTACGATCAGATCATGCGGAATCGGAATTGGTAGCTCTTCCCGTTTTTCGAAAAACGATCAAGTTACTCGGATTCAAAAGTTTTGGATAAGATTCAGTGGAATGAAAAGTAAATGACAATTTTCTTGGGAACGGTGATTCTTTTCATCTTGCCAATATTTTTATTGTAACATGTCTAATAGAGATTTTGAAGTATTAATTGATATACCGTGCGTACAATTTTATTTAAAATCATTTTTTTCATGAAACAGAGCTGTTCGCAACCGAAATGAAAACGATTCGGAATTGCGATCGGTTTACTTTTTAATTCCACTCAGAAACGAGAACAGTCCTTAACCCTTGAATGATAAAAATGCGATTCCAAATGTAATGTGGTTGTGTGAATCGCCAAACTAATTCTCCCCTCAAACTAAATTCTCCCCTCAAACTCTCTCTTTGACGAGAGAGATAAGTAAAACGACGAAGTGTTTGCAGGGATTTATAAACTTTTCAGAATAGATAGTCTCAAGGTGCTAGTTTTTTTGCGCTTAAATGGGGGTGGGGGAGGAATTTTCCAAATCTGAAAGAAACTCGATTTGGATCTGGTATACACCTACATACATGCAAAAATCTGTGACTCTATCTCTATCTCTTATAATCTCTGAGATGGACGCGTTGGAAATCGGAAATGTTTCCTTCTACGTGTTACATACTTTTGCACAACTTCATGATCACCTTTTCCCAATTTTAGAAGGTTCGAACCTTTTGGACATATTTTAATCATCAAGATTATTTATCGAACCGCCAAAGGACTGGTAAAGATCGGATGAACGGTTATCGAGTTATAAGGAAAACAAACAATTATGGGCAGCACCAGTCGCAACAGAGATGGGCAGCTCCAGTCGCAACGATAATTTATAATCAGCAATGCTCCCATTGTCGCATTCGCAAAAGTATTCCGATCTGAAGCCAGATTTTCGACCAATTTGCTCTCCAAATCGCCAAACTTTTGCAAAGGCGAAATATGGAGCTTAGCTGAAAGTTAACATATTTACTTTTTTTCAGTTCAAGTGAATTTAAACTTCGGCATGGAGCCGATTAAGTACTTCTGTTGGCAGTTTTTAATTCGTCTTATGAATTAAAGACCAATTTATTTCAGTTCTAGTTGTTAAGGATCATTCCGTAAAATCCAAGTTGATTTTGGTATAGCAATTTTGATATTCTGAAATGCTCCACTTCGAAAAGGGCATACACAAGAAATGCAATAGCAACGGCATTTGGCGGCAGCAAGTGGCAAACGACAAGGAAATAATAATTTATGCATGCGTTGTGGTAGCGGGAGATGCATTCCCTGCTATGGAGTAACCGCAAAATGTTTCGCCTTTTACTTTTTGTTGTTGCTGCTGCAATTGTTTACTATACACAACAACAAAAAACGAAAAGATAAGTGAAAAAAGTGAATCTGAACTGCAGGCGCTGCTGCAACCGGAAAACGGAAATTGCGGCTAGAGGGGCATTCCCCCCCTTGCCCAACCACAGGAATGAAGCTCACTCCAAAGGATTTATGCTTTGCCACCGTTTAAGTCAAGCCAATCTGTTGGCTGCTCCTTCGAACAGCTTCAGATTCAATTTGAAATTGCATGCAACGCTGTTTTTGTCGCGCATTCTGCACACTGGCAAGGCGTAGAGGTGGTCAAGTGACACGAATAAAATAATTGAGAAATTTGGGAATTAATTTAATAAAATTTTTATAAGTTCAATGTTCCTCATAAGGAAATACAAAATGATGCCTTTTTAATATAATGTATAGGCTTTTATTGGGTCCCTTAACTATAAAACTTAATTTTTTCCAAGTTTTTACCAAGCCAACTGCCAAGCCAAATTGCCTGAAACTACGCGTTACCAAACCTTTTTCTCCGGAGGTTTACAGTCATGTTCTTAATTCTAAAATTTTAACGACCACATCCTGGAAGCTCGACAAGCTATCTTTCGCGTTAGACATGAAGGACTGCTTCTTAAGCTGAATTCCCTTCTTCCTTCCATCAGAAGCTAAAGTTCTTGGCAGACACAACGAAAACATGGAGCGAAAGACAGTTTCAGTTCTATATTTGCTCAATTCTGTTGCGCTCAGAGCAAAGATCGCACTTTTCGTTCCTGCTTCTCTCCTGTATTTCACTGACACAATTTGTCGATTTTGTCTTTGTATAACGAGCGTCACACAAAGAAACAGTCTGCCAAACGCACAAAAAAAAAAACACTTTTCGTAGACACTTATTGTGTTCTGCTCATTTGCAGTCAGTTGTTTAGTGAGCGCTCGCTCAAAACAGTTGCTGTCGGAGGTTGTCGGATGACCGACACTCTTGAAACATGTAACATAAAACACATGAAGTGCAAGAAAAAGTGTTTCGCTCAGTGAGAGACCGTTTGTGCTGCGTTTGTTTCTGTTTTTCACTAAGGCTGGTCGCATTGAAAAAAGTGTTAACAGTTTCTTGCGAGCTATGGTTCTTGGTATCAAAAATTGGCACGCCCTCCTCTCTAGTTTTTCCAGCTTTCCCCAAATCTCACAAAATATGCGAAAATTACCAACGCTTTTGGTTTCACTATTTGGTTTGAGAAAATCGCAGCGGTTAGGCCCAGCTGCTAATCTCGTTTTAGTGGCTTCTCTGCGATTGAATTTCTTCCAATTATAAAAAATGCAAATTAGTTGCCTTTTTCCTTGTTTAAGAAATCAAATATTCAATTTTCAGCTCTCTTCAAACACATCAAATTCGTGATGTAGGTGCGATTAATGGGGAAAATGCCCACGAGGCAAAAAACTTCTTTGATCTTGTCAAAACACCTTCAACAGAAAACAAAAATTTGTGTTGTTTTTCATTGGGTATGCAAAATGCATGACACTTAAATGAAAAGAAAATAAGAAAACAAAAATTTGTTCTTGCTGATTTTGACAACTTAAGTTGAGGAGTTTGGCTCAAGTGTGTCGTGACACACACTCAAACCCAAAACGTGCCCGCATTTCTTTCCTTGTTTGTTGTTCATGCAATTGGCTCTAGGTTCCCAGAGTTATCCTTAAAGGATCAAAGTTGAAATTTATACATTCAAATGTCACACCTCTCAAGGATTATGCATAACAAAAAGCAACACAAAAAGAAGAAAACAAATGCCGCTTGCCATGGCATTGACTTGAAACATTTCAATTTTTTTTGTTGTTTTTTTTTTGTGTTTTGGGTATATGTCATATCCACACACAAATTGTTAACAAGATTATTTTGTGCCAAAGCAAAAAAAAAGAAGAGGAAAATTTGTTTTTTTCTTGTACATTCATTCATTGTTGCTGCCTCTTCCTGGTTAGGGTTTTCTCTTTTTTGGCAACAGCTTTCAATGCCATGTTTGCTGGCATGTTTTGACTTTTTCCGTTTTTTGTTGTTTGTGGTGAATATTATGGCATGTAACATTTTATGTGAGTTGGCCTGGTTCCCCCTTAAGTACCCTCCTCTATCATACTTGTTATGTAAAGACTAAAGAATAGAAATTGCTGCAAATGCTCAAAACTTTTGCAAGATTCCTAAAGCATACTTTAAGGCTCATCTAAAGCTTAGAACTTTTTTTACAATATTAAAGTTTAGAATGGAAAAAAAATATGATTGTTACAATCAAACTTTACGAACTGTTGGTTAATGTTTTGTACTAATTTTCCGTTCACAAGACACAAAGACAAGCTTAAGCATGTATTAGAGTGTTTCGGTTGCAAAGCTCTACGAGCATCATACTATGCTTGAAAGCTTCGCGCAGACTGAAAAGCATTCAAGCCCACACTTACTTGAAATAAGTACAAGCGGTGTCAATAGTACGGTAGGTATAAAAATTTGTGATTGAAGTAAAAAAATCTTATCTTATATACGATTTGATCAATCCCGAAATACTAAATTTAAGACTGTCTCAGCTCATTTAATAAGAATATTTCTGCCACCAGCAACGTACCAGCTATCAGAGATTTCCTTAGCACTATAGAAGCAATCTATAATTTCTTTAACACGTCTAAAAGAAAGTCAATTTGGGAAAGTACCATCGAAGAATCCTCTGAAGTCCCAAGAATAAAATCTTAAAAAAGATTGAATCTAACAAGAAGGATTTCAAAATATCAAGCAGTAGAAGATTTTCTGGAATTATTTCCGTTTGTTTACGAAGCCTTGATAGACATGACAGCCATAGAAAAGGACTCTAAAAATTTAACAAGCGCCATGGACTTCGAATTTCTAATAAGCTTACAAGTAATTAACCTTGTTTGCAGCCTATAGTTTTCGTTGACTCGCGAATTTCAAAAAGTTAATTTAGATTTGCTTCAAGCCATGAATCTTGCATGGAGAAGACTATCAGAGATCCGGTCAAATGAAGATAGGTTTACCAAATCCTACGAAACTTAAAAAAAAGGCTGCACCTTTTGAAATTGAGACAAATCATAAACGGATTGTGGGAAGGCCGAAAAATCGTGCGAATCTAGAAGTTCAAAGCACAGGAGTTTACTTTCGGGTGACAATTTTTAATCCACTTTCTGGTCGTCTTCATTATGGATCTTGGTGAGCGGTTTACCAATCAAGAACATATTTTAGAAGGATTGTCGGAGCTCTTCAAAAATGATTCAGGCGATGTTGACAATGAGGTCAATAAATTTGTGAAAACTATTGAATTCTACCAAGAATTTCTAGATAATGGGCCACCTGCTGTTCTCATCGAGCTAAAAATGTGGAAGCGATATTTAGTGCGAAGAGCGCGTTTTCAACCAAAAAGTTCGATTGAAGCGTTGGATAAGTACTGGTTGGGATCAGTGGTTCACACAGTTTCTGTACCGCTGGTTCGGTTCATAGCACGGTTTTTGGAGCTAACTGAACCGCGGTTTCAGTTCGGTTCAGTGGTTCATAAAGGCATATTGGGAAATACAGTCGAACTTCTGTATACCGAATCTTAAGGGGACAAAAATGAACTTCGTTATATAGAAAATTTGTGAAATAGAATTGTTTGAATATTGAACGAAATTGCTGTGTTTGGGAAAATAATTCGCTATAAAGAAAACTTCATTGAAGTTCGTAATATGATTTCTGTCGTAATGTCACTTTGCGTACACTTTGTAAATTGAATTCCTATAAACTATTTGAGTATCTTTAAGATCCTTATAAGAATGTCCAAAACTTATGAAGACGGATTCGTAAGTTTTTGGAATGCACTTTGAAAACGGGTGGCTGGGTGGCTCAGCGGTTAGTGTGCGCGACCGCTGAGCATGAGGTCCTGGGTTCGATCCCGCCTCGGAACATCTAATGAAAAGTTTTTTTCTTTGAATAAAGCTTTACACCCGGCCACACTTCTTGCTGTTGGCGCCAGCATTGCAGTAATTAGCCATGAAAAGCTTCTCAAACTGCCGTTCGGATTCGGCGTTAAACTGTAGGTCCCTTTCTCTTGTGCTAAAATTAGAAGAATTACTTTACTTTTTACTTCGAAAACGGAGAATGTCGGCAAGAAGAGAATACGTACTATGCATCTTACATCTTGCATCGTATGAGGAAAACTGCAAGATAAATTAAGATAAAGAAGTACTACAGCAAATTGAGAATACTTCCCAGTAGAGTACAACAAATAAATTATCAATTCTTAAAAAAAGAAGCAGACTGGTGAAGATATATTAAAAGACAATAAACAAGAAACAAGAGTGAGTACATGATGCTAAATTTGTGCCAAGTCTTCCCTAAAGACCTTACTCTCCTAAGGATCAATTCGGGGTATTAGTGGTCCTTTTGGTAGAGGGTCAATCTAAAATTATGTTTGAAAAACGAAATTGATAAGTAGGTATATTGGCCCTGGTATATTGGCCAAGCAGCCAGTAACAACCGCAACTAAAGAAAGAAATTTTTCTAGTTTGAAGCGTATTAAAACGATTCAACGAAACGCCATAAAAGAAGTGAGTTCCTTACATCCTTCAGAACTTGCTATTATAAATTGAACATATGATTTATTATTACTTCATTTAATTATAGAACCGTTTAAATGGCTTTGCTGCTTTGGCAATTCATCATGAAATCGGAATGACAGGGGACAAAGTCGTTTATGAATTGAGCAAAAAATCTAGAAAACTTGACTTCATATTGTAAAAGAAATGAAGAAATGAGATAGCAATAAAAAACACTTAAAAGGCCTGTATCCAGATGTGAATTAATTCGATGTTAAGTAAAATTTTCATGGATCAAAAAAATTTGTTCTAAAATTCAGACTTTAAATTGAATTCGAGAAATTTACCATCATTCCATAACAAAAGTGTTAAGTTCAGTTGGGAATTCAATGAACAGACTCGCTATCCTTAAAAATTGAATTTTCCGTTGCTCATCTTTTAAAGCTAGGCATTATAAGTCTATTTTGTATTCAATCTAAATTATTTTGTACATGAACTAAAAACGCGCTTTTCTTGAATTTTTTTATCTTACTGTACTTGTTCTCATTTAAATAAAACTCTGTACCATAGGTACACAGAGTATATTAAGTTTGTGCAAAAGTATGTAACAGGCAGAAAGTATATGTATTCTTGATCAGCATCAACAGCCGAGTCGATCTAGCCATGTCCGTCTGTCCCTCCGTGTGTCTGTCTGTCCGTATGAACAAACAGAAATCAGAGATGGTAAGAGATAGAGGTTTGACATGTATGGGACATATACTTGTTATACTTGCAGGCAGATCAAGTTTAATTTCAATTTTTGCCACGCCCTTTCCCAACCCCGCAAATTGGAAAAAACTCCATATCTCCCACAGTAGGAGATAGAAGGTTCGTTCCTTCTGGACATATTTAGTAATCAGGATTTTTTATCGATCCGCCAAAGGAATGGTAAAGATCAGATGAGCGTCTGCCGAGTTATAAGGAAACAATCAATTATGGGCAGCACCGGTCGCAACGGTGATGGGCAGCACTTCACAGGTACTGAGTATGTTATAGTCTGGCTTGACCGACTTTCTTACCTTTTTTACCTGTTTTTTGGGAATTTATTGTGAAACGCGATTTAAACTTAGAACTTTGATTTTTTTTACCATATATTAAGTAACTATTTTAGTACATTTAGAAATTTTTAAAACTTAAAAATATTGAAAACTTTTCGAGATAGAGCGCTGCGAAGTAAGTCATGTAAAAAAAAGGAACACAATTCTGGCCGACTGGGTGATCCGATTTTAAAAAGGAAAAAAGCATTTTAAACTGTGTGACTGTAGCTGTGAGATGAGCTAGGATATTTTGAAAATATTGAAAAATACAAATTTTATGAGACTTTCAATTTTTCTTTAAAAATAAATACACTTTTTTCCTGCTTTGTTGCATAAAAAAAAACACGTGACATTTTTTAATTATCCTAGTTTATCTCATAGCCCGTCAAGTGCTGAACATACCCTTAAAAGGCGATCGGTCAAGTCGTTTTTGAGAAATCATGCCGACCAGTTGAAAAAAGTAGTTTCGGGAAAAACGGGTTTGAAAGTTCAAGTACGCTCTGCCGGGCGTTCAAACACATTCCCTCTAAGCGCTATAGCTTTTTAACGACATCGAATATTGAAAATCCTTTTAAGCACATATTCTACATTAGTAAAAGATGCGATTTAAGAAAAATTAAAATTTGACATTTTTTGAAACCATTACTCGGGTCAACCCCCATAAATACACCCAAGAACGTATCAAACTAGAAATTTTAAGTAAGAAAATTTGTTTCTACGAGAATACGTAGAGCAAGGTGTATTTACTAAAGGTGTCGTATTCCGTAGTGACAAGCGGCCTTATTTTTCTCACCTCGCTCTCTCGGCTCAGATGACAGCTCTTTGAGAGTCAGACTGTCAAAATAAGGCCTCTTGAAAGAGGGCAGCTGGGTTGAATACGACACCTTTAATAAATATATCTTTGCGTAGGGGCATTTCATTTGAAGCTTTAATATAGACTTTTATGAAAAAGTCTATATAAAACGAGAGCGCAGGTTAAAGTCGGTCTTACCCGACTTCGATATACCCGTTAGTCAGGAGAATTAATGATGTATAGCCTTATTGTAGGGGCGGGAGGGGGCAAAAATTTTAAATAAACTTGATCTGCGTATGGACAATAGGAGTCTACATACAAAACTTGGTCGCTCTAGCTCTTCTAGTTCTCGAGATCTTGGTGTTCATACAGACAGACGGTCATGTCTATATCGACTCGGCTGTTGACGAATATATATTCTTTATAGGGTTAAAGATGCTTCCTTCTGCCTGTTACATACATTTACACGACTTTAGTATACCCTTTTTACTCTACGAGTAACGGGTATAAAAATAGATGTATCCCCTACATTAACTAACTTAAAGTATTACAAATGCTTCATTCATGAATTATTCCAAGCTTTTGATACTTATTTATCATTAAAAATTTTGAGTATTATCAATTCCGTTCCAGCAATGAATAACAGTAGTTTTTACCAAGAGTAAATGAACAATTCCATGTATTCCACTAAAATGTAAATGTTCTCCCAATCCCACATGAAAACTGCTCTCCGAGATCTCATTTAAGCATACGGATTGACAACTTTATTGTGCATTTTACCTAAATTTTGTATTTCGCTTTCGATTAAATCTCCGGGTTGAAGGAATGACGAGGGCCTACGATTAGCCCCCGTTCCAGCGGGTGTTCCGGTTAAAATGATATCGCCAGGACACAGTGTCATGTACTGTGACAGGCGATGAATGAGAAAATCAATTTTGAAAATCATATTGCAGGTATTTCCCGTCTGACGCTCCTCCCCATTGACAAAGGTTTTGATCCACAAGTTATTCACATCCGGCACATGACACTTGTGCACCAGCACCGGACCAAGTGGACAAAATGTGTCCAGGGATTTGCCCAGCATCATTTGGCCACCCAACAGGGCATTCCAATTGCAGGCCGTTATGTCCTGGGCCACCACATAGCCAAAGACATGGCTCATGGCCGCAGTGTGGGGGACATGCCGACAGTATCGACCGATGACCACGGCCAGCTGGCAGCCATAGTCGATGCGCTTGGCTATGTCGTGAGCGCGTATATTGTCCAGTGGTCCCGTGATGGAGGTACTGAATTTCACAAAGAACGATGGCTCCCGCGGTATACCTTGATTTCGCTCATCGCAGCTGTCGATGTAGTTGCAGTCCACGCCAATGATTTTGCCTGGCGCATCAATTGGCGGTAGCAGACGCAGTTTCTTGTCCACTTCCAGAACCTTCATAAACTGCACACTATCCAATAGACTATCCATGCAGTATCGTTGCCGTATAAACTGTTTCATATCGCGGGAAGCACATGTCGTATCCGAGAGTTCAACCATCTTAGAACCATCCTGAGAGACCATGGCCAGACGTTTGACTGTATCATTCAAGCGCTGATACTGCATAAATCGGCATCGTGGCAGATAGTTTTCGCTGTATTGTTGGGAGTTGGGAACGGCCAGAGGCTGTGCCGAGTCGCAGTCTGTAGCTGCCCACCAGTATTGCTCCAGCGGCACCGTCTCCGCGTGCAAGCGCTGAAAGTGATTACGCAGCAAGGACACCGCAGCTCTCATGATCGATAATGCACAAGGGGATTTGCGGACAGTGAGAATTTAAATTTAGAATCAACTGTTTTAAACTAATGCATAAAAAATGTAAAAGCAATCAAATGATTTGTTATTGTATGAATGTGTGAATATGAAAACAAAGGACTACTTAAATTAAGAAGCAACACACCCAGCAGTCTATGTCCCTTTGTAACTGTAATAGAAGATATGTTTTTTAAAGCTATGAGTGTTGCCACCGCGATTTACACGAAGTTGCTCTTTGTCCCTTTTATTCCGCAGAAAAATCCCTAAAAAAATCTTATGACGCTAGCGAAAAGCTCTGACATTTTAAAAAGACCCTACCTACACACTGCTTGTTCGTCGAGAAACTATAAAATGTAAATATTTTTACACTCTGTACCAGAGGCACACAAAGTATATTAAGTTTGTGCAAAAGTGTCGGTCTGCCCGTTTGAACAAACAGATCTCGGAAATGGTAAGAGATAGAGGTTTAACATGTATGGGACAAAAACTTCTGATTAGTACTTGCAGGCAGATCAAGTTTTTTTTTCAATTTTTGCCACGCCCCATCTCGCTCCCGCAAATTTGAAAAAAAAATCATATCTCCCACAGTTTTATAGCTATACGCTGCACATTTGTCGGAACCGGCCGGATCGGATGACTATAGCATATAGCTGCCATATGAACGATCGGTCAAAAATAGTCTTGGAAAAAACTTTGTTTAAAATAGAACGAGCGGGAAAAACTTTTTGTTTTTAATGAAAACGTCCTTACACGGGCATACACTTATTTTACTATCCTTTTACCCAATATCTTCACAAAGTTTGGTCGAAATCGGATGACTATAGCATATAGCTGCCATAGAAATGATCGGTCGAAAAACTAGTTCTAGTGAGGAAAACTTTTTTGTTTTTAATGAAAACGTCCTTTTTATTGTCGAATTCTTATTCTATATACTTTAACACATTTCTACAAAGTTTTATCAAAATCGGATGACTATAGCATATAGCTGCAGTATGAATGATCGGACGAAAAAGAAGTTCTAGTGAGAAAAACTTTTTTGTTTTAAATGGGATCTCCTCCAAATCTTGTATTTAACAGTTATTATGCTTTTCCATAATTTATAAGTTTTGTCGAAATCAGACATCTATATAGTATAGATCCCATAGAAAAGTAAGGTCCAAAAAGTATTTTTAGTTTGGAAAACTTTTTTGTTTTCAATGGAAGCTGCAAAGGTATACAAAACTTCGGCCGAGCCGAAGTTAACTTTCCCCTATTTTTATACCCTTGCAGAGGGTATTATAAAATTGTCCGGATGTCTGTAACGCATTGAAGGAAGCATTTCCGACCACATAAAGTTCTTGATCAGCATGACGAGCTGATTTGATTTAACCCTGTCCGTCTGTTTCTATGCTATCTCCTCCGTCAGTTTTAAGGCTACCCTCACCAAACTTTGCACGAAGTCTTTTGGTACAAATACGCTGCACATTTGTCGGAACCGGCCGGATCGGATGAATATAGCATATAGCTGTCATAAGAACGATCGGTCGAAAAACTAGTTCTAGTGAGAAAAACTTTTTTGTTTCTAATGAAAACGTCCTTCACCAAGTTTGGTCAAAATCAGACATCTATGTAGTATAGATCCCATAGAAAAGTAGTGTCCAAAAAGTAGACTTAGTTAGAAAAACTTTTTTGTTTTCAATGGAAGCTGCAAGGGTTACAAAACTTCGGCCGAGCCGAAGTTAACTTTCCCCTATTTTTGGACCTTACTTTTCTATGGGATCTATACTATATAGATTTCTGATTTTGACCAAACTTGGTGAAATCATGGAAAAGCATAATACACTGTTAATTGCGAAATTTGGAGGCGATCCCATTTAAAACTTTTTTTCGACCGATCATTCATACTGCAGCTATATGCTATAGTCATCCGATTTTGATAAAACTTCGTAGAAAAGTTAAAGTATATAAAATAAGAATATGTCAATAAAAATGACGTTTTCATTAAAAACAAAAAGTTTTTTCACTCGAACTAGTTTTTTGACCGATCGTTTCTATGGGAGCTATATGCTAAAGTCATCCGATTTCGACCAAAATTAGTAAAACTATGGGAGAGGATAGTAAACTAAGAAATACGTACTTTGGAGGCGTTTAAAATACAAACAAAAAAGTTTTTTCACTAAGACTAGTTTTTCGACCGATCGTTCCTATGACAGCTATATGCTTCAGTCATCCGACCTTTCCGGTTTTTGCAGCATATTTGTACCAAAAGACTTCGTGCAAAGTTTGGTGAGGATAGCTTTAAAACTGACGGAGGAGATAGCATAGAAACAGACTGGGCTAAATCAACTCAGCTCGTCGTGCTGATCAAGAATATATATACTTTATGTGATCGGAGATGCATCCTTCAATGCGTTACAAACATCCGCACAATTTTATAATACCCTCTGCAAGGGTATAAAAAACGTTAAAATTAAGAGTAGAAAGATTTTAAAATCAAAATTGGAAAATTTTCAAATCAAAAGTGCTGACCTTTTGGATCGAAAACAACTACTGACACTGATTTAGTCAATGGGCGTATTCAGCAGATAAGTACGATTTACGATTACTGATTTACGACCTGAAATTTCTGATGATTCTCTGTTGAATGACACTGGATGCTTAGTTTACTTTATTCTCTGGCTTATTACATTTGGTCCAAAATACATTGTCAAAATTTTTGAGGACTTTTAACGCTGTAAGTTTGGCAGTTCATGCTCAATTTTGGCGTTAACAGATGGCCGTACAGTCGATAAACTGTCTCACCAATCATGATTGCCAAATTTATCAGCCGCAATCGGCAATCACCGTATTCACCGCTTAAAATCGGCATTCATAAATCAGTAATCGAAAATCGGATTTATCTGCTAAATACGCCGATTGAAAAATGTTATTATTACCTACTTGTTTTTTTTGTGAGGCTGAGTGATCTCCAAAGCTGACCAGTTTTTTATATGACAGCTATTCGACATCTCTTCTTCTTATGTGGCCCGATATTTCAATCACAACCGTTTGACGGTCTCGGCCGCTGCAATTAATGCCCGCCACTCGCCTCTGTATTGTGCGAGCTGGCACCAGTTGGTCAGTTCAAGCGCCTCAATGCCTTCCAGAACCTGATCTTTCCATCTTTGTTCCGGGCGACCCAGCCTTTTTACTGTCCCTAATTCGTTCGCCCTCCGACTGTACACTTTTTTGCTGGAGCTTCTTCATCCATACGAGTAACATGTCCAATCCAGCGCAGCCGCTGTTGTTTTATGCGCTTGACTAGATCAGTGTCCCCATAGAGCTCATACACTTCGTGGTTCATACGGGTGCGAAACTCCGCCAACTTTATAGGTCCATAAACTCGAAGGACTTTTCTCAGACAGGTATCGCCTTTTCCGGTGTTAGTGTTATTGCTATTGCAGGACTGGGATAATAAGCGAATAGAAAAGCGCAATTTCCGTTTTTTGAGAGAGGGCTCTTAAACTGCCTACTGAGCCCGTAGTAACATCGGTTTGCAAGAGTAGTTCTTCTTCGGATCTTCAGACTGATGGAAAACCTCTGCTTCTGCTCTGATGATAGACAAGGAGGTTCTCCTGTTCAGTTGACCAACCTCCTAAGTGGTGTTGTGTTTGATTATTTAAAGATATGTGAAATCGCGATGTTCTAAAGATGAGCCCGAGATGTTCCACAATTATTCCCAAAATATTAACAAAATGTGCACAAAGTGGTCTCAAAACGTAAACAAAATGTTTCTGAAAAAAGCCCGAAAGTTTAAAAAATTACCCCAAAAGGTTTACAAGTAGAGCACAAAATGGTACTAACGCAACACCTAAACGTTAATGAAGATCGAACAAAAGTATGTAACTGTCAGAAGGAATCATCTCTGACCCGATAAAGTATATATATTCTTGATCAGCATCATCAGCCGAGTCGATTTAGCCATGTCCGTCTGGCCGTATGAACAAACAGATCTCAGAGATGGTAAGAGATAAAGGTTTGACATGTAAGGGACATTTGCTTCTTATACTTGCAGGCAAATCAAGTTTATTTTCAATTTTTGCCACGCCCCCGCAATATCGAAAGGACGTCATATCTCCGGCAGTTTTATAGATAGAAAGTTCGTACCTTCTGAACATATTTATTAATCGGGATTCTTTATCCATCCGCCAAAGGAATGGTAAAGATCGGATGAACGATAGTCGAGTTATAATGAAAACAAACATTTATGGGCAGCACCGGTCGCAACGGTGATGGGCAGCACTTCACAGGTACGGAGTATATTATAGTCGTGCTTGAACTACTTTGTTGCTTGTTTAAAATGCGTCCATGAAATGACATAGCCGTTCACAGTTCATGAAAAACTCGATTACTTTTCTTTTGTCAACGAATGGTCTTAATTTCGGTAGATTTTGAATGAATTCTTTTCTGAGTGCAGACTCACTGCGCGAAAAGACTAGAAACTTCGTCTTTTCCTCATTTACCCCTAAGCCCATGAGTTTTGACTGCTTCTCAATCTCTGAAAATGCCCTGCTTACCCCCGTTCGTTTTTGCCGATTGTATCAATATCAAAAAGATGGTGCCGATCGTTAGCATTTGGGCACTGGCGCAGTATATTATATCTGTAAAAAGATGGTGTTACCCTGCCTTAAACCTCTTTTGGTATCAAATGGCTCGGAGAGATTCTCTCCCATTTCGACGGAGCTTTGTGTGCTTCTTACCGTTATCATGCAAAGTCGAACGTACTTTGCTGGCTTTATAATCAACAAAAAGATGGTGGCTGTTGATTTTTGTCTCACTGGTTTTCCCCAGTATTTGTCTCATTGTGAATATCTGATCTATGGTGGATTTACCAGGTCTAAGTCCACACTGATAAGGTTCGATCAGTCTGCTCATTCTCGGCTTTAGACGTACGCATAAGATACATGACAGAACCTTATATGCAATGGATAGGAAACTGATCCCTTTTCGCTATATTCATTGGATTTTCATCAAATAATTGTGCTGAAGCAGATAATATTTATATCTGACCAGTTTAAAGACGCTACCAATGAAACCAAAAAAGTTTTTCTCACTAGAACTAGTTTTTCGACCGATCGTTCCTATGCCAGCTATATGCTATGGTCATCCGATTTTGATAAAACTTTATAGAATTGTGTGAAAGCTCACAAATTAAGTAAACGCTAATATTAAGGAATTTTTTTAACTAAGACTACTTCTCGGAGCTTACTTTTCTATAACAGCTATCTACGACAGCTACTTTTCTATGACAGCTATGACAGCTATATAAATGACCGATTTCGACCAAACTTGGTGGAATCATGGAAAAACATTAAAGAAAAACATAATAAAGAAAAGCATATTTAAAATGGTCGGCGACGATCCATTGAAAATAAAAAAGTATTTCTACTATATCTTTTATGTTTCGATTGACAAAAAAAAAAAGCTTTTAAAATAAATATGCAATGTTGGGACGTTCCCATTGAACAACAAATTTTTTTCAGTAAGACAGGAGAAAAGATGCCCGATTTTGACCAAACTTAGTGAAACCATGGAAAAACATAGCAAACTAAGATGCGAAGTTTGAAGGCGTTTCCATTGAAAACAAAAAGGTTTTCTCACTAAAACTAGTTTTTCGACCTATTGTTCCTATGACAGCTATATCATTTAGTTATCCGATCCGGTTCCGACGGACAAGGCTAAATCAACTCAGCTCGTAATGCTGATCAAGAATATATAGCTGAGCTTTAAGAATTTCAACGTAAGACATATTTTTGGGCTCAGCATGCACTGTACAGTAACTAAATGTTAATTTGCTAACATTAATGTTAATGCTCTGTTAATTTATGTTGGAGTAGCTGGAATATCGATGCGGGCTGCATCAACTTTAGTTTAAGCTCTCGCTATTTTCGCAGTGTATAAATTTCAATATTCCCAAAAACAATTGCAGCTTATATAATCTGATAAAAATTTCCCTTAACCGAATCAACCGAAGGCCATATTAGTGTCAAAAAAAAAAAAACAATGTACCGGGGAATGCGAATCATTTTGTAATATAATTTGTTTGCCGTTGCTGTAGGTGCGTATCCCCCGCACTTTTATGAGGCATACCACCATAATCAACATTATCCCAGGCAGAAACCTCGAACGAGCCTCCTACTGAACAAAACAGAACAAGACATAACCAAACAGGCAACCCACCCGCAGAGCCTTTTGCCAAAAGCCACGTCGCATTATCATCTCATTGCACAGGACTTAATCCTGCGGCAAGTTATTAAAGCGTAACGCGTTTCATCGTCGTCGTCGCCATCGTCGTCCTTTAGCCAAAGTCCTTCTCCCCTTTTATTGTTCGCGCTGCGCTTAACTTGTTTCGCACTGAGAAAGAAGAGCAGGAGCCGAGGCGAGGCGAGGCGCTGCCTTAATGCTAAATGATCCAATATCCTGTTTCCTGCATTTGTCTGCAACGTTAAAAGGTCCTTTGTGGCCTCAGCTTGCCTCGCTATTATTTGCCTGGCCAACTTAAAGATGCTCCTCCTACGGAGCACAATTATTTGCCAAGAAGAAAAGAAATTATGTTGTATCTTTTCTTTGCGCACGCCAACTTAAATAGCAGAATGTAAAGTTTTTAATTATGCAACTCATTGTGACTGGGGCGGGGAAAGGAGGGGCACTTGTGCCTTTCATTTCATCTGCTAAGATGGCCGAAAAAGTTAAAATACACATAATTAGCAGTAGTTTTTAGTCGTTTACATAGCGACAAATTTGTAGTCCTACTTTTTTTTTTTGGTAAAAAACCTATTCATTCTATGATGTGTATCTTTCGGATAAAGCTTAGTTGCTGCCAAAAAAGAAACCCGAAAAATAGGCCAGCAGTTTCTTAGTTTTTGGTGTTTGGTTTGGCATAAAAACGATGCGGACGAAGGCTCGGGCTAATTAAATGAAAATATAAGTTGTTATACCAGAGGCATTTGAAATGAGCTAATGGTAGAGGAAGCTGATTTTCATGCTAAGTAGAGAAGGATAGAGAGATGGACTAACAAAAAAGCATCGATTTTCGACACTTGCCTAAGCTGAAGGGAACTTTTACAGCTCCAAAGATTATTTGCTAACCAAAGAGTTGACACAATCGTAAATCGTTTCCGCATTGCATATTTAAAAGCCCTTTACTTTTGAAAAAAAAAAAAACACAAGTAACAGACAAATGGAAAACATATCTGTGCTTCTGATGTATAAACATTATATATCGGCATTAACGGCCGAGTTGATATAGTCATGTCTGTCTGTCTATCAGTTTGAACAATACGTTGTTCTAGGGTCTTTGGTATATTGCAGTCGGGCTTGAACGACTTTCTTACTTGTTGGTTGTAGCATTCTTCGATCTAAAAGTAATCAATCTTATTCTTAACGGTTGTGAATTCACAAAAGCCCGTTATCTACGAGGTGTGTTCAAAGGAAAAGGTGAATTTTTAATTTTTTTGAAAAGTACTTATCTATTCATCAATATCCATTTTGTCCCCTTTAAAGTAATCGTCCTCGGATATAATTCACTTGTGCCAACGCTTTTTCCAATCCTCGAAGCACTTTTGAAATGCGCTTTTCGGTATGGCCATCTCGTTCTTCGATTCTGACAATTGTAGCAAAACGCTTTCCTTTCATTGGTCTCTTCAGTTTTGGGAATAGGAAAAAGTCGCAGGGTGCCAAATCTGGTGAATACGGTGGTTGAGGCATGATTACGGTGTTGTTTTTGGCCAAAAAATCACGAACAATCATTGATGTGAGCTGGTGCATTATCGTGATGCAGAATCCACGATTTGTTTTTCCACAATTCCGATCGTTTGAGCTGTATTGCTTCACGCAAACGTTGCATAAATTCCTTGTAGTATTCCTTATTAACTGTACGACCTCTTGGCAGGAACTCATGATGCACCACACCATTGTAATCAAAGAAAACAGTGAGCAAAACCTTCACATTTGATCGAACTTGGCGTCCTTTTTTCGGTCTTGGCTCATAATCATATACCCACGTTTCGTCACCAGCTATGACCAGTTTGAGCAAACCCGGATCGTCGTTGACGTCATTCAACAACTTCTGAGCGATACTAATGCGACGTTTCTTTTGCTCAAAATGTCGCCATTTTGGAACAAACTTCGCTGCTACACGTTTCATGCCCGAAACATTCGAGAATATTGAAGGGCTTGAGCCAACTGATACGCCAACATCCTCTGCAACTTCCTTAATAGGGATTCGACGATTTTCCACTACTTCCACTGACTAACCTTTTAAGTTGCCAAAAACAAACTACTAATCGAAATTGGCTTAATGCAAACATATGATAAACATATGTGTCCGATGGCCGAGTCGCTCGGCGGTTGTGCCGACTGACTGAGGTCGTGGCGACCTGAACATCTTGAAAAGTTTTTTCTTTGAATAAAACAAGCCACAACCTATTCTTTGACGCCGTTTTTGCAAAAAGCAAAAATCGTTCGAGCGTCAAACGTAACCTTTTCAGTTCGAACAAGCCAAGAATTGAGAGTAGGGGCTGTTGCATTGACAGCCTTTATTTTACACTTTTATGTGTCCGAATATAACAAAATATCGAAAATAGGAGAAAGTAAACTTCGGCTCGGCCGAAGTTTTGTCTACCCTTTCAGCCACCATTGAAAGCCAAAAAGTTTTTCGAACTATTTGGACCATACTTTTCAATAGGAGCTGTACTTTATAGATGTCAGATTTCGACCTAACTTAGGCGAATCATGGAAAAGCATAACAAACTATCAATTACGAAAATTGGAGGCGATTCCATTTAAAAACAAAAAACTTTTCTCACTAGAACTTCTTTTTCGACCGATCATTCGTACTGCAGCTATATGCTATAGTCATCCGATTTTGACAAAACTCTGTAGAATTGTGTAAAAGTATATAAAATTAAATATATGCCAATGATAAGGACGTTCCATTGTAAACAAAAATGTTTTTCTCACTGGAACAAGTTTTTCGACCGATCGTTCCTATCGGAGCTATATGCTCATGTGAAAGCATTCCAAATAAGTAAATGCCAACTTTAAGGACAATTCCTTTGAAAAACAAAAAGTTTTTATACCCTTGCAGAGGGTATTATAAATTTGTCCGGAATCCGGATGTTTGTAACGCATAGAAGGAAGCATCTCCGACCATATAAAGTATATATATTCTTGATCAGCATGACGAGCTGAGTTGATTCAGCCCTGTCCGTCTGTTTCTATGCTATCTCCTCCTTCAGTTTTAAAGCTATTCTCTGCACATTTGTCGGAACCGGCCGGATGGGATGACTATAGCATATAGCTGTCATAGGAACGATCGGTCGAAAAACTAGTCTTAGTGAAAAAAGCTTTTTTGATTACAATGTTTTTCCATGATTCCACCAAATTTGGTCGAAATCGGACATATAGTACAGCTGTCATAGATAAGTAGTCATAGATAAGTAGAGTCTGAAAAGGAGTCTTAGTTAGGCATACTTTTTTGTTTTCAATTGAAATGTCCTAAAAATTGGCATGTACACGATTCTACAAAGTTTTGTCAAAATCGGATGACTATAGCATATAGGTCCAACATTAATGATCGCTCGAAAAACTAGTTCTAGTGAGAAAAAAACTTGTTTGTTTTTAATGGAAACTGCCTTGTCATTGTCATAAACTTTTTTTATATACACTTACACAATTCTACAAAGTTATGTCAAAATCGGATGACTATAGCATATAGCTGCAGTACGAATGATCTGTCGAAAAAGAAGTTCTAGTGAGAAAAACCTTTTTGGTTTTCAATGGGTTCGCCACCAAATTTCGAAATTAACAGTTTGTTATGCTTTTCCATGATTGCACTTAGCTTGGTAGAAATCGGACATCTATATAGTATAGCTCACATAGAAAAGTAAGATCCGAAGAGTAGAAATGATGAGCAAAGTTTCATGCATCTATTAACTAAAATACAAAATTTACAGAATGAAAAAATATTGAATGAAAAAATATTGAAGTTATGCTCGAAAAACCTTATATGATCACAACACCCCATCTTCCCCTATATATCCTTTCATTAAGATCAGTTGAAGCTAGTTTCTCCAAGTGTAATAAAATTGGGCTTATTCACATTTTATTTCCAGAAATCCAAAGCATTATGTCAGCTTGATTATCTTGCACTTGGCTTCGCAAGCCCGCTGAGTAGGAAATCTATTATCATTGCCTCCACAGCCGCCATAGACAAAGAACATGCAGGCATTGACATCCGCATGATATGTCCAGCTGGGACCATAAGCGGCACACTTTACCTTCCCTTTGCCATTAGCTGCAGCGGGTTGATTACATGCGGCTAAAGGACCAAGAAAAGGATTTAAAATCTTTTCATAAACATCGCTTAATTTACTTACTGTCTAACCTTATTGCCAAATTCAGACCCAGCAGGGCGCAGAACACACAGAGGAGAGTAATATATTTCATTTTGTAGAATTGTTCCTTTAGTTCTGCTGGAGAGAAAACAGTCATTTTCCCGGAAACCAACGCAAGTTTTATACTAGATTTGCCCAACTTAATTAGCGAATAATGTATTTATTTCGCCTGAACTTATTCATTATTTATAGTTCATTAACAAATCCATTATTCGGTTCCATTACTAAACAGAAAATTAAGATTAACGTCAATTTGTAATGGGCTGGTTAATTTGACATTAAAATATATTTAAATAAATAAAAATATACAATGCAACTATCCTGTAGTTAAGCTGCACCGGTGCGGCATTAATAAATTCTCTAACTCTTTGTAGTGAGCACTCGTTAGACCAGACCACCAGACCAAGCCCCAGCGAAGTATTTGCCTAACGAATTTTGTAACGGAATGTCCGGAAATCGTACCGATCGGTACGACCCTGAATTACCAGTCGATAGTGAGGTAATGAGTGCACACTTTAGTTCACGTACTAGACTAGCGCTGTGATGCACGACGCGACTGACGCTCAGTGATGCATCAGGTCGTTAGGCCTGGTAACGTCAAATTGATATGGAAGTGATCATAATGATATTAGTAAAGGGTAAAATGATGTCTATTGAATTTAGAAACTCTCCCAAGAGGAGGACAATAGAAAATGCGATGAAAAAAACAGACAAATACCCTGTAGTTCAGCTGGTGTCAATGCACTGTGGCAAAAATTGAAAATAAACTTGCTCTGCCTGAAAGTGTAAGAAACATATCTCTGAGATCTGTTTGTTCATACGACGGATATGTCTATATCGACTCGGCTGTTGATGCTGATCAAGAATATATATTCTTCATAGGGTCGGAGATGCTTTCTTCTGCCTGTTACTTACTTTTGCACATACTTAATAAACTCTGTCTACCTTTTGTACAGAGTATATAAATTCTATGGCAGCTACAAGAAATGAATATCCGACTACCGCGGTTCCGACATATTAGCCGTGTGCAGATAAAAAATCTCTGTGCAAAAGTTTAGCTCGATAGCTTCAAAACTGAGGGACTAGTTTGAGTAGAAACAGACAGACGGACGGACGGACGGACAAAGCTCTATCGACTCATGCTGATCAAGAATATATGGGCATTTCCGAAAAAAATGTCTACATAGAGTAGGCCACATATGAACCTTTAAGAATATGTTACGAAAATTCTCCTATGACCACCCATAGTACCAATATCAGCACAATTGCTCACCTACTTTGAACAAATATTTTGTTTCTCACAAAAACCCGATTTTCAAATGGCCACAAAATAGCTTTACACTTAGATAAGGTGCTCCCTACCTATACCAACTATTATCCTGACTTTGTACTCTCTAATGGTAAAACAACTTTAAAAACTTTTTTGGTTAGCAACTTATTTGGATGTTTCAATTGTGTAAGGTACGTAACAAAAAATAGTTTTGTTTTTAATTTCACGAGTAAAATACTCGATTTAAATTGCAACTAACCTGCTTTTTGGATATAACTTTTTGATCTCTTTAAGCTGGAAAAAAATTGGGTGAAAATAATTCTGTAACGTACGAACAAAATCCAGTCAGATGTTTTAAGACTGCGGCTCTTCGATTTTATAATGAACGATTTTGGTAACTAGACCTTAACGAAAGAAGATTAATATATGAAGTAACGATTGAGTCTTGGCATTTGTTTTATGCCTTATGAGATGACGACTTATGTGCTTAAGTGGCCGAGGTCCTGAGTTCAACTCCCAGTCAAGCTACGTTAGTGGGGTAAGTAAAAAAAAAGTAAAATGGCTTGTCTAGTTGACACAGCCCCAAGGCTTGTCACGTTGACACAGCCCCAAAGGACCAAAGCCGAGTTTCTTTAAATCTCTTGGCTTGTGCGCTTCTAATTTTCGAACAAGAGAAACGGACCTACAGTTAAACGCCGAGTCCGAACGGCAGCTTGAGAAGCTTTTCATGGCTAATTACTACAAAGCTGGCGCCAACAGCAAAGAGGCGTGACCGGGTGTAAAGTTTGTTCAAAGAAAACACTTTTCACTAGACGTTCCGAGGCGGGATCGAACCCACCACCTCTTGCACAGCGGTCGCGCACACTAGCCGCTGTGTCAACGTGACAAGCCTTGGGGCTGTGTTAACTAGACAAGCCATTTTACTTACTTTACACTACACTATGAGCTTGATATTTTCAAAATTGTTGGAGTTTTTCAACATTTTTTTATTGTGGAGGCGGGAGGGGCGTGGCCACAATTTGAAATAAACTTAATCTGCGTAGGGACAATAGGAGTCTACTTACAAAAGTTGGTGGCTCTGGCTCTTCTAGTCTCCGAGATCTAGGTGTTCATACAGACAGACGGTCATGGCTATATCGACTCGGCTGTTGATGCTGATCAAGAATATATATACTTTATGATATCGGAGATGCTTCCTTCTGCCTGTTACATACATTTGCACGACTTTAGTATACCCTTTTTACTCTACGAGTAACGGGTATAATTATAGCATGAGGCAAATGTTGGATCTCGCGTCTAAAACAGGACACTTTATTTTACTTTTATAGCAACAGAATTGCCACAGAAGGAAGCTTCCTTATTCCTGTTTATTCATTAACAATACATATATTTATTTTATGTAGCGGAGATGCATCTTTCTGACTATTGCACTCATTGGCACAAACTTAGTATACTATTTATAAATGTTACCCCTTTTCCCCAGTCAGTAAAGTTCAGATTCCATTTTGGGAGAAAAATAATAAAAACGAGCAAGCAAAACTAAGTTCGTCTGCGCCAAAGTCTCTTGAAACAGTTCATTCCTAAGGCAGCTTCAAAAAGTAGACATCCGATCCGCGCGGTACCTACATATTAGCAGTGTGCAGTTAAAAAAACACTTTTCAAGTGTAAAATGATGGAAAAAGGCAAATTTTACCAAATTTAAAGTAAATAGTACGTTGTCTAAAAAACCTAATACGGCAAAGCATGTCTTAAATGCTGCAGAAAGCTTGGAAGATTTGAAAACGTCAGATGGCCTAAGGCTTTAAGACCCGTCTAAACTTGTAATCTTTTTGCAAAGTCAATCAATAGCCGGGTGTGGTGCAGCGGGTAGTGTATATGCCGGCTGTGCAAGAGGTCCCCCGCCACGGGACATTTAATGAAATTGTATTTTCTTTAAAAACTTGTACACCCGGTCATCTTTACTAGTTGTTCTTCTTGTGCGAAACTTAGAAGCACACAAGGCAAAAGATACACAAGAGGAGCTCTGCTATGAAGCTTAGGGCGGTGCAAAGCCTAATATATATTAATTAATAGCCAAATGGTACCATATTTATTATTGAAATCATTCAATTAACCCGCTTTAGGGTCGTCCCGACTTTCTTGGTGCATGCAAAACTTTATTATTGCAAAATTCTGGACCAAACTTTGAATTTTAAAAACCTTTGTCAGATGCAACGGCATCAAAAGTGACAAGAAATTTGTACTAACTATACCTACTGGATAATAAGGAAAGTCCTTAAATAGAAGCAACTCAAGTAAAGAGGATGCCACATACATCATTGACACGTTATGATTCCACAAACTAAATACCAAAACGCAAACAAGCAAATAACTTTGTAAAAATCAACACCCAAGAGGCCAACATTTTGGTGAATTAGGATAAAGCCCGAAATTCGCGGGATGCCAAAAGCTTTAGCCATCATAAATATCAACATCATCAACGCATCATGAAAATAATTTTCCTTATTTTCATCTTGTCTCTGGATTTTCTTGTGGTGAGCTTATTATTTCTTTTATTTACATAATGTCTCCCAATACTCGTTTAGTAGGCTTCACTCTGTTGACGCTTGTGTGCAATTTACATAACATGCTAACAAATTTTTCGTGTACGCTTTACTTTCCTCTGGGTTGATCATCTTGCGGGTGGGGGCGGGAGATAATGTTTGGCGGGAGGCGTGGTTTATGTGTGCTTTGTCTTATTTGGTTTTATGTGACGTGTGGGTAAGGAGAGAAGGTCATGAAGATTTGATTGGCCTGGTGTAGTTGGGTGGCCCGTTAAATTAGCCGCTCGGATGGATGGGGAGGAGAAAGAATTTGGAAATGTGTTTATTAATAGCTTAAGGGGATTAGGGGGTATGCTGCTTGATGTGTTTAAAGCAAGAATTTTTAAAGGAAGAATTGAAATATATTTTTTGATTTCCAAAAGGTGTCCGGCTTTGATTAATCCTCAAACCGCAAAAATGTGAGAAACGAAAACAAAGTTGGTTGTTTATTTATATTTCTCGTGTTTTGTTGTGTCGGGACGGAGGACCAAACAAAAACAGGATTTGTGTATTGTGAATCAAATTGGATTTGCCAGTCGAAGGGGGAGTAAGGATATGCTCTTAACTACGCTCTGCTGAATATTAGAATGCAGCCACAATGGGTTTTCTATATATCGCTTACATGTGGTATTTGACAAGGACCTTGTTGTTGATTATTTGCCAGGATAACATCAACACACACAGATTGAGCCAGAGATTGAGGTTACAGCTGGCCTCCTCTTTTCACTTAGTTTTCATTGCGTTTTGATTGGATTTTTCTGTGTAGCCTCAATTAAGAGGCCGCCTTCCTGTTGTGCTGCTTTCTTGCTTTTCTATTTTCCTCTCTGTGTCTCTCGCTGTGGATATTTTATTGCTGTCGCAATGTTTGTTTATTTTTGACGCCGCCATCAAACTGCACTGCGATTGCGGTCTCAGCCCCCTCCTACCTCCTCCTGCTGCTGCTGCTCCGGGACCTTTTGTCCGGCTGTCAATATGTCAATTTCGCTGCCTGCTCCTTTCTATGACAGAAATTAAGTTGCCATTGTCGTCATTCGTTTGCGTTTCATTTTTCGGCTTCGATTTGATTCCATTTCGATTTCGTTTGCCATTTGTGTGGTGGTTGCTGTTTGATTTTGATGGCCTTCAAGTGCGGCAACATTATATTTTTATTAAATGCAATCAGTAAATTTTTGGTCGTTTCGTCCTTTTTGTGTTCATGTTGATTAGGATTGTTCAGGCAATTAAATTCATATGTCGATTTTTTGTACCATTATTTGGAAGGGAGCTTGAAATGGTGGTGCACTCTGGGTACAGTTGGGTTAACAGGGCAGCTTCCTGAGAAGGAAAGTTGAGTATTGGTATCAACGATCAGCTATTCTTGTGCCTTCTACTCTTTAATGTTTGAGTCCATAACGTTAACATAAATCAGTAAGTTAAAAATTTACCCTTCCGATTTTTATACCCTTGCAAAGGGTATTATAATTTTGTCCTAAAGCTTGCAATGCATAGAAATACTCATTTCCGACCCCATAAGCTATGTATGTCCTTGATCAGGATGAATTGAGTCAGCTGAGTTGATTTATCCCTCTCCGTTTGTCTGTGTTTCCGTATTTTCGTCTGTCCGTCTGACTGTCCTTATGAACAAACAGACCTAGGAGATGATAAGACATAGAGGTTAGAAATTTGGAAAATTTATATAACTGCTTTATAGCTACTGGACATATTTGGTAATCAGGATTATGTATCGATCCGCCAAAGGATTGGTAAAGATCGGATGAACGATAGTCAAGCTATAAGCTTAAGAATTCATACTGAGCATTCACTTTCGTTGGTACCGAGTATTCGGTGTACCAGAGGTACACAGAGTATAATAAGTTTGTGCAAAAGTATGTAACAGCCAGAAGGAAGTATTTTCGAAGGAATAAAAAATACATATTCTTGATCAGCATCAACAGCCGAGTCGATAAAGCCATGTCCGTCTGTCCGTCCGTCCGTCTGTCTGTCCGTATGAACGCACAGATCTCAGAGATGCTAAGAGATAGAGGTTCGACATGTAAGGGAACAAAAACTTCTTATACTTGCAGGCAGATCAAGTTTACTTTCAATTTTTTCCATGACCCCTTCCGCCCCCGCAATTTAGAAAAAACATCATCAGGCATGTTCTCAATTCCACAACGTTTTTAAAATAAACCCGAAAGCAATTCCGTTTCGGTTTGGATTTGCTGTTCTCAGTTCCGAATGAAACTGCTTACGTTTTACTTTTGGCAAACCACGGGCCAAACCAAATCGGCACGGGAGAATCAAGCGAAACGATGGAAAAAATAACATGCGGAAACGAGAGAGGCTGACTTTTACGTTTTACTTTTCGGTTCGGCGAGCGCCTCCAATTTCTCGAGACATTTAACAAAATAATTTGTTTTAATTTAGTTATAGACTTAAGGGGGTAGTACAAGTTTGGCCGGAGAAAAATTGAAAAATTGACCCTTGCAGAGGGTATTATAAAATTGTCCGGATGTTTGAAAGGCATAGAAGGAAGCATCTCCGACCACGTAAAGTATATAGGTATATTCTTGATCAGCATGACGAGCTGAGTTGATTTAGCCCTGTCCGTTTGTCCGTCCGTCTGTACGTCTGTCCATCCGTCTGTACGTCTGTCCGTCTGTTTCTATGCTATCTCCTCCGTCAGTTTTAAAGCTATCCTCACCAACCGGCCTAATCGGATGTCTATAGCATATAGCTGTCATAGGAACGATCGGTCGAAAATCTAGTTCTGGTGAGAAAAACTTTTTTGTTTTTAATGAAAACGTCCTCATCATTGGCATGCACTTATTTTATATACTTTTACACAATTCTACAAAGTTTGGTCGAAATCGGATGACTATAGCATATAGCTCCCATAGGAACGATCGTTTTGTTTTTAATGAAAACGTCCTTTTTATTGGCATATTCTTATTTTATAAATTTTAACACATTTCTATAAAGTTTTATCAAAATCGGATGACTATGGCATATAGCTGCAGTATAAATGATCGGTCGAACAAGAAGTTCTAGTGAGAAAAACTTTTTTGTTTTAAATGGGATCGCCTCCAAATTTCGTAATTAATAGGGTATTATGCTTTTCCATAATTTCATCAAGTTTGTTCGAAATCAGACATCTATATAGTATTGATCCCATAGAAAAGTAAGGTCCAAAAAGTAGTCTTAGTTAGGAAAACTTTTTAGTTTTCAATGGATGCTGCAAGGGTATACAAAACTTCGGCCGAGCCGAAGTTAACTTTCCCCTATTTTTTGTTTTCAATGCTAGCGTTCTTAAACTTGTCTGTTGTTGGACGAAATCGATGGTATCATGCCCAAAAAAGTAAATATTTAAATTCCGAATTCTCTAACCTTTGATTCGAGCTTTGGTCAAGTGTCAGCACAAACGAAACTAGCATTGCTTTCTCGCTTAATACGGCAACTGCCTTTGAGGCTATTCTGGTAACCGCCAAGATACAGTTTAAGCCATATATCAGACATAGACATACAAAAGGCACATAAGAGTGTTTTAGGAAAAATTTACCAGATCTTCGAAAAAAAATGCTACTTGCTGAATGACCAGTAACAAAGTCTAATTTAGTACCAATTAATGTGAAATGTGCGCGCGACCGCTGTGCAAAAGGCGTGGTTTCGATCCCGCCTCGGAACATTTAATGAAAAGATTTTTCTTTGAATAACCCTACACAGAGGTACACCGAGTATATTAAGTTTGTGCTAAAAAAAAGTATGTAACAGGCAAAAGAAAGCATCTCTGACACTATAAAGTATACATATATTCTTGATCAGCATCAACAGCCGAGTCGATATAGCCATGTCCGTCTGTCCGCCAGTCTGTTTATCCATCAGTCAGTCCGCATGAAAAAACATATCTTAGAGATGGTAAGAGATAGTAGTTTGACATGTATGGGAAATATGCTGCTTATACTTGCAGGCATATCGTTTATTTGTAATTTTTGCTACGCGCCCTCCCGCCCCCGCAATTTAGAAAAACGTAATTTCTCAGACAGTGTTATAGACATAAGTTTCGTACCCTCTGGACGTATATAGTAATCAGCATTACTTAACGATCCGCCAAAGGAATGCTGAAGATCGGATGAACGATAGTCGAGTTATAGGGAAACCGCAACGCTCGTAATAGTAATGGGCAGCACTCCTCACACCTTAACACAAACTTTCAAACGTACAGAGTATATTATAGTCGGGCCTGACGGACTTCTTACTTGTTTAAATAGGGTTATGACATAATTGACCATTTCTTAAATTTAAAATTCGTCTTAAATTGAAAATATTTGATTGGTCGTCATAGTTAGAGCATCATCAGAAGAACATCAACAATTATACATTATTCTCACAATTTGTTAATTATTCCATGAAACTTGCAAATTTTGAGTACTTAAGTATGGTACAAGATTTTCGAGTTGGTTTAAAACATAAATATTAATAACAAAATTGTATTTATAGGTTCTGTTTTCTTAGGAAGTCTTGCTGATGAGTAAAATTAAGAAAATATCTGCGAACTGCTGCTGTTTACCTTTCTTTCTGATAGGAGCTCACGAAGCTGATAATATTACAAATATTCAGTTTAATAAAATTGTGTAAAGATAAAAAAATTAGATTACAACACAAAAATTTTTGCTTACAAATGGGACATATGGAGTTCTTAAAATTAGTTCTTTTTCTAATTTTTTTTCTCCTTCATTACGTAGCAAATTTATTTACAGGAAATGTTGTACAAATCGTACCAGATCATTGAACAAACTGACCCAAAAGGACAATCGACCCTCATAATAAACAAGAATTACGATAATTTTGTAAATCTTCCAAACAAAAATAATTGCAAATGCACTTGAAAAGGAAATAAACAAAACTGACCAGGCTAAGTGCCTCCATGCGGGACGCCTGCACATTAAAGTAAAAATGTCAGTGACTATCGATCGGGAAAGTGAAAAATTATTAAAGCGCATTTGACGCATGCGTTACGAAAAATAATGTTTTCCTAACTGCGCAATGGCAGCAGCAGCTGCTACTGTGTGTGTGTGCGCGTGTGTGTGCCGTGGCACACCCTAAAGCCGTTGGTGAGGAAAACTCACCCTAATCCCTGATATCCCCCCAGCATCATTATCCTTTTTGGGGTGAGGTTGCTAACGCAAATGTGTTAATTCCGCATTCGCTCTTATCAATCTGCCACTCGACTTTAACATTTGTGTGCCACATGGTAGAGCTGTTCCCTCTTCCATTTCCATTATGAATTTGTAATTTATGCGCTCTGCCGTTAGGCATTATGAAAACATCAACACACGCGGTGCAAATCAAGCAATTATCATTAAAGATATTCAACATAATTATCGGACTTTTGGGATTTTTAGGGTTTACGGGAGGGTCTTAATGGGTTTTTGGGGGGTGGATGTGCAGCTAGGAAAATTTAACTTTAAACAAAAAAAATAGGGGAAAGTTAACTTCGGCTCGGCCAAAGTTTTGTATACCCTTGCGCTTCCATGATAACAAAAAGTTTTCTAAGATATGGGACATTTATTGTTGGGGCGTGTCTTAGAAAAGTTTTAGACTCTTCGCCGATCATTCAACGGTATTGTCCGATTTGACTCTGTGAAATGTGTCAAAGTAAAAATAAGTGTTGCAGATAGGACGTTTCATAAAAACAAAGTTTCTGGGTGTGGGTTTGGAGGATAGCTAAATTGAATTGAGGAATGCAAAGTTTGGAGGATAGCTTTCTGCGGAGGAGTACATAGAAAGAAAGACGGAAAGGTATCAATGTCTGATCGATATACTTTGTCGGGATGTTCCATGCGTTACAAGGAATTATAAATAAGGGTAACGCGATAGCTAAGATCTGTGTGAAATTTGAGACTAAATGAAATTCACGATACTATTTTGGGCGTAGAAATGCAAATCAATTGAGAGAGAACCTATTGGGATCGATTTTTATACTCTGTACCAGAGATACACAGAGTATATTAAGCTTGTGCAAAAGTGTCCGTCTGTCTGTCCGTATGAACGCAGGGCTTGAAAGTGCTATGCTATTTCGTAGTTTTGTTTTTTTGCTCCTATCTGTGTTCGAAGAAGTCGAAGATGAATGATAACATTACCCAGGCAAGTATGGCGAACCATTTAAAATAAAATTATTGGCCAACCATAATGGTTCTTAGTGTTGCTTAAAATTTATTTTATACTAGCAAGTACCCGTCTTGCGTTCCTGCGATCCTTCTAGTATTTGAAACACAAAACGAATATGAAAAGCTAGCTTCCGCAGTATTAATACCCTTGAATGGTTTCCACACTTAAAGCTGAAGTCAACAACACCTCCCAAGGTTGCCGGTCGACAGTTAATGGACCAGTCGACCAACACATCTAATTTACCCATCTACAATTTACATCTATCAAAAATATCAAATATCAAACTATCAAATAACTTACCATAAAATTTTGCAACTATCGCGGGATTGTTTCGATCTTTATCTCCGTCTCTTTTGCCGTATATTAACCCGTCTTCTAAGCTCATATGAAAATTTGGCAAATTTCGTGACTTTTGACCTATTGGCTTACACCTCCTATTTATCCATCTACAATTGCTGACTGCTCAGCGGCTAGTGTGCGCGACCGCTGTGCAAGAGGTCGTGGGTTTGATCCCGTCTCGGAACATCTAATGAAAAGTTTTTTTTTTGAATAAACCGGCCACACCTCTTTGCTGTTGGCGCCAGCTTTGTAGTAATTAGCCATGAAAAGCTTCTCAAACTGGCGTTCGGATTCGGCGTTAGGTTCCTGTAGGTCCCTTTCTCTTGTGCTAAAATTAGAAGCGCATGAGCCAAGAGATTGAGAGAGGCTCGGCATTTTACTTTTACTTTACAATTGCTGTCTATCAAATCTTCATAACAATCAAGGCTCAAATAAAAAATTTTAAAATATCGCAAAATTTTGGACCGGTTAATCTACATCTTCCATTTCCTAAGTCCTGCACTGAATCTAATCCTTCGGCGCTTTTTAAAATTCTCAAACGATTATTTTGCAAATTTCGCGGATTTTGGTATCTTAGAAAGCTTTGCGGGCAAACGTCTAACCATTCCCCAAAGTTTCTTAGCCATCTGATGAACGGGATAATTTTGCAAAATTTGCAGTTTTTGCACCATTTTCTGATTATTTCTTCATATTAGAAACATTCTCAGGCAAATGTCCAACAATTCCCGAAAGTTTCAAAGCAAACGAATCGAACGGTACAGTCCTAGAAATTTCGCGGTTTTTGGACCATTTACCGCCCTTTCCATTGGTAGTGCCGGACTACGTGCCCAGCACGTCCAGGGCCGCAGCTGTGGCGGTTGCAAATGACAGTTCGGCGATGCCATTTTCGGTGCCCATTCCACCCTAAGCAACGTATGCAGAGGTCGCGAAAAAGGTAACAGTAGTATCTGAGGAATACCCTAAAGTCAAGCTCAGTCATTAGAAGCAAACTGCACTCGAGGATGTGATCCTGAAGGCATTTTCGGATACGCCCATCAGCTTTGCAGGAATCCATATCCGGTCGAGTCATCTGATCATCGACTGCAACGATGAGACGACCGCGGAGTGGCTGATGAGCAACGTGTCAAGAGTGGCAGAATGAAATGGAGTACCGCTTCTTGGAGAAATGGTAGTTTATCCTCTCGCAGCATTATATCACCATCTTCCTCCCAAGAAGTGCTGCGAAAGTGAATGAATGGGTCCACACACAAACCAAAACAGTATCGTGACTGACCGCCACGAGTCATGTCACGAAAGGACCAGGGGGCGGAGCCCTCATGGCTATTGGCGTCGACGAAGGCTCGATGCAGGCCATAGTCTCGATGGGTCACCAGCTAAATTTCAGGTACGGGAGATCCCGGTACATGACCTGAAGAAGACCGCGAAAGGAGCTGGTCAGACCCATCAACAGGAGACTGTGGGTTTTTAAGAATCTATTTGACACAACTACGGGAGCAGCTATACGTAGCACTATTGGGAGCAATATAAACTTCTTATGCTTGCAGGCAGATCAAGTTTTCAATTTTTAACACGCCCACGCAAATTGGAAAAAACATCATATATCCCACAGTTTTGTAGTTAGAAGGTTCGTTCCTTCTGGACACATTTAGTAATCGCAACGGTGATGGGCAGCACTTCACAGGTACAGAGTATATTTTAGTCGGGCTTGACCGACTTTCTTTCTAGTTTGAGTTATCGATTTGAATGACATCTCGTGCATTCCTATGAATTGTGCAGTTTCCCGCTGCGAAATCCACTACTTTGACTGTTCCTTCGTCACGGCTACGAATCAGCACAAAAAAATCCAAACTAATCTGCTCCACTTTTTGATTAGGAAAGTCTTTTACCCTAAGAAGCTAATGAAATCTAGAGCATTAAGCAGAATCTTAAACCATTTAATTTAACCGCTTCATCCTCTCATTGACCATGTTCGCTTTACCCCCGATGCCTAGGGTAGACTATCAGGAAACAGAGCTAAAAACAACTAAAACCAAAGCTTAGTTAATGTGAGCACTTTGAGCGGTGTCAACACGACTACCAACCAAGCTGCGTATCGCCCTGGGAAATGCGGCTACTTAGGTGGCAAAGAGAGGACCTACGACATAATCGGCTTAGAGCAATAAATTTCCAATGCGCGGCTCTGGGCAACAAAGTTGACAAAATGACCAACAAAATGCAATGAAGAAGTGGAAAAAAGAAGAAATCTTTGACGCATTTCATTCCATTTTTCAATTTACCACAATGATTAATCACCCATTTGCCTATACCATAAAAAGGCGTGTTCATCCCCTCCTTTGATTTTGTATTTTTTGCAATACAATATTTGTCATAGTCCATAATTTAGTTGTATTTTTTGAGGGTTAGTTTTAGCAATCTGGTAAAAAAAAAGGAAACACATCAACTGCATATGGTGCAGCGCAGTTCAAGTGCAGTTGTTCTCTTCCAGCGTCAGAGTGAGGTTGGGGAGGTTGAGTTTATTTTTTTAGATGTTGTACAGTTGTGGGTAGCACATGATTTTCCATGTTTGTTTGTTTAGTATAGCGATCCGGTGGGTTGAGGTTTTTTTTGCATTTGTATTTTTTTTTTAGGGGTGGGTTTGATATGAAATTGTGATAAGTACTTACGGGTAGGTCAGTAAGTAGGTGTAAAAGGCGAATTGTGGTTGGGTTGAGGTGGGTTCGGACGGAAGGGGTGGTGCTATATATAAACAAGAAGAATTATGGTTTTGTAACTCAAAGAAAACAATAGCGGCTCACCACCTAGCCCTCAGACCTTTAAATTGGCTACTGCAATTATGGGAACCACCTGCAACAATTAAGTTATAAGTTGCATTATCGCAGTCTAATATGCATAAAATATTGCATTTAAATTAACTCATGTTTTATAGCTTTCATTATAAATGTGCACACTTGGCCTAGTGAAGGTTTCCACTTCAGGATGCGATCTATTCAGATTTGTTGGCTATACTTGGGCTTGGTGTTTCTGTTGCCTGCACCCCGTTGCTGTCGTTGTCCGAACTTCAGATGCAGTATAGTTTGTTGTAACTAAATAAAATCATATTTAAACGAGAAAACCAAGCTAACCTCGTCAATGCCAAAGTTTTAAAACACCTGAAACCGATCGATCCTATGACAGCTACAAGATACAGTCATCCGAACCGGGCGGTTCCGACTTATTAGCACTCAAAAGCAGATTCTGTGCAAAATGTTTATATCGATAAAACTGAGGGACTAGTTCGCCCAGAAACAGACAACCGGACGGATAAAACTCAATCGACTCAGCTCGTCATGCTGATCAGGAATATATTTACTGTATTTGGTCGGAGATGAATCCTTCTACGCGCTGCAAACTTCTGGGTAAAATTTTAATTCACTTTTCAAGTTTATAAAACACAAAATAAATCTGTTTAGAAGAATCTGGAAATGATTTAATTCTACGCATTTACGCAAGAAGGTTAAAAAATGGTACCCTGAGAGAATAATCAAAAAGTTTTATACTTGAATCAATTTGTAATTTCAAAAGTTCAATGAACTAGGAAGTCCTTGCTTAAAGTACGAAATTCTTGACTCAAGAGCGATTTATAAACTCCTTACCTCCTGAACTAAGCCCTTTATCTGGTTAGTTAAAGATCGAATAATTCTTGGAAAAAGGGCCAAACCTACTTAATTGAAGCCTACAAATTCAAAAATGAGTGCTGGTTTCGTCTGCCTCTCTGCACCATCATTGCTTTAAGCAGTTGGGAACTTTCATCTAACTTTATGGTGTATAAGCTTTAGCTTTGAGATTAAAGTTTTTAAGTGAGTGAGAGAGCAGCAGCGGAGCCTACTGATAAGGAAACTAGAAAGTTTCAGAAACAGTACTGTATAGGCAACCAGCTCATTTTGGTGTATCAATGCATAAGCTGTTTACAGTTGTGAACAAACGCAACTTTTTCGACCTCGAGCGAGCTAAACTGACTACTAATTAATAAAATATTCTTTGTTCTTCATTAAAGAACAGAATTTCTATTTTCAAATTGGAGTTGTAATTTTTGTACTCTGTACCAAAGGTACATAGAGTTTAATAAGTTTGTGCAAAAGCCATGTCCGTCTGTCCGTCTGTCTGTCCGTATGAACGCACAGATCTCAGAGATGGTAAGAGATAGAGGTTTGACAAACACGGACTAACAAAAAATATCGTTCAATTGCTCTACAAAATAAACGTTTTCTTTATTTTTTTCCTACTTTATTGTTAAAAAATATATTCCTTTTTTCAAACAACGATGTCCGTTTTGTTAATGAATATTGAAGGGAGAAAAAAATGGTTGGTGTGTTTTTTTTATTTTGTCGGCCGTTGTCGTGTTCTTCTGTCACAGATCCCATCCCCACTCACTTTCAATAGATTCATTATAAGTATTTCATTTATAAACCGAAATATTCACCAAAATATAAACTAGAAACAATTTATATGACAGAACAACGTTTGCCGAGTCAGTTAGTTTTACTTATTAAAAGATTATTAATAATTTTGGAATCAACGGGTCAGCATTTTATCAGGCTTAAAATATGGATTGGATAAACTGGTTAACACAGACCAACTATTCGTATTAAAGTTTCGTTGGCTTTACACGTTATCTAAAAGTAATTTTCCTTACAGATAATTCCCATTCGCCTTGATATAATTTATGCACACACAAAGGTGTATATTTTGCACCTGGAATCAAGGAGTCAGTGGACCAGGGCTCAGATAACAAAGCCACACACAAAGCTGCAAAGGCATTGTCAGGGACATCCCATTGGCAGGGCCAAGGATAATACGTGGATAATTTATTAGCTATCGACCAGCAGCATCCAATGACAACTGCAAAACGTCATTACCCAACAAGGAGACGGAGCATTCGGGATAAGCAGCAAACGGGATTTGCTTTGGATGCGGGACGAACAATGGACAAATGTTTAAACTCAACACAAAGGCGACCATAATACAAGCATAATTGCATTTTTACAACAATCTAGGGAACGCAAGGATGCAGGACCCAACACTTTTATTGACAGTTCACACCAAGGACATATTATAAGAAAGAGAAAGAAAATTAAATTTTTATCTAATATCGCACAGCAGGCGTTCGTCTTTTTTTGCAATATGAGTCGCCTCAAGGACCTTCCAGGAAGGGAACACACAACGCACCCAACACGCTGTCACTTTTCACACCAATTGCTGGCCAATGTCCTTCAGTCAGAACATTCATTTGACTTATCCCTGGAGAAGTGAAGCGAGCAACAGCATGGACGCGCACTCAGCTGGAAAAGTGCAATTAATGTCAAACAATGGTGAGTTTTTTGGACACACACGCGACTCAAGGATGCACGGACCATTAGATCAAACAACCTTGTGCATAATTAGTCCAGGGACTCGGGATGGGTTGCCAAGTCAAGGTCTAATTGCACAATGCACATGGCCTTGAGTTGATAATTGCAGTTCCCTTCCACAGTTTGACTTGTCCTTGTTTGTCCTTAACACGCGCCGCGCATGCGCAAAAAGTCCCCGGAAAAGGCGAGTGCAAGTCGCTGGACCAGGCGTGCGTTGTTGATAATAAACACATAATGGTGATCTACAAGGTCAGCTGAAGGTTAATGGGTTTTGTTTTGGAAACAAAAACACATAAATTAAGTAGTAATGGCCCGAGCACCAAAAGGTTAAAAACGTGCAGAGTTCTAGATAAAACTGGACATAAGCTATGAAAACTGTTTTCCAGCCAAGATAAAACCATTGAGAAACTACTCAAGGACAAATCATTAAGTAGGTACATAGATGTGTTTAATGAGTGAAATATGCAATTATGCATAGATCCCACGTGCTATGCTACAATAAAGATTTCCAAAGAAGCTTCATTGAAATAGGTTTTTAAATGGGTTATTTGAAGGTTGAGAAAATTCATTCAATTGTTAAAAAAATTAACTAAAACAAATTGTGCGATATAGGAAAAAATTCCACACATATTTCAGAGAGTTATTTCCGATTTCTAGCTCTCCCCCGTGGATTCAGGGGATTAATTTCCAAGAAAGTAGGACGAACCGTAAAACCCTACCAGGGTCCAACTATTAAATGAATAATCCTGCAACGAACTTATGGTGGCAACGCAAGCTATCCGAAGCTGGAAAAAGCATCGCATCCAAAGTTTTTTTGGTATTAGAAGAAAAATTGATATGAATAACAACATAAATAGGGAAAAGTGTGTAATATGATAATAATCTTCCTGTAAAATATGCTCCTGATGAAGACTCGAGTCTTTTCATTATTACAAGTTAAAGCCAACCGGGTTTAAATGATTTCGCTGTTTTACATTCGGAAATACTTAAGATTTCTTACAATGGGGGACCAGTTCCATGCACTTTTCTTTTCCTCTGACCTTTTAAGTTCTGGAATGTCAAAAGTCCTACCAGGGAAATGATTTAATTGATGCTTAAGGGAAAGATATATCCTTTATAAACATATAGAACTACAAGCATTTTTAATTTCTTACAAAACTCGTAAAATGAGAAAGCAAAAGCTAACGTCGTCTATGCCGAAGTTTTAATACACGTGAAACAGAAAATTCCTATAGCAGCTACAAAAAGTAACCATCTGAATTTCAGCTCGATAGCTTCAAAACTGAGGGAGTAGTTCGCGTGGAAACTGACAGACGGTCGGACACCGCTCAATCGACTCAGCTCGTCATGCTGTTCAAGAATATATATACTTTATCTGGTCGGAGAAGATTCCATCTATGCATTCCAAAAGTCGGACATGAAACAAGTTTATATATTCTTAATCAGCATCAACAGCTGAGTTGATATAGCCATGTTCGTCTGTAAGTCTGCCCGTCTGCCCCGAAAGGACCGTTATCAGCCACTCGACGTAGCTTCCGGAAAACGTCTCCTGTACGACCTTCGGGTCGATTTCCGGATACATAAGCGAATCCTGTTGGTCAGTTTTTTGATATTTTTGGCCTACCAGTTGTTTTTGTAAGCTGCAGCACTCAAACTTCCAAAAAAAATCTTCAATTGGACGACACTGCGGCAAGTTTGTTGGATTCCGTTCCTTCGGTCCAAAAAGGCGATATTGGTTGCACATCCACCGACATTGAGATTTGACAGTTTGTATTTGGTTGGTGCTCTTTGTTTACGTCCGGCAACAATATTATTCTTTTTCAGCACTTTACTGATGTGTTGTTGGCTGTAATTAAATTTTCTGGCTGCATCTCTTTGACTTATATTTTCTTTGTTGTTAAAAAGTTGGTTTATCTTTCTGACAGCTTGGACAATCATAAGGTTTGCTTTCCGACCACTTCCAACTTCTCTTTTTATTATTTTTCGTTACAAAATACTTAGGGTATTCACTAGCTCTCGTAAAATGGTAAAGCGTAAATTTACCACACAGGAGCTACTGAGCGACCCCTTGAGATTCACAGTAGTAATTTTCAGGGCCAACTTTGTTTGTAAAATCCTGCCATAATTTCGGTCGAACTAATTTAAAGCAAAATTGCCGGCTGCCTTAAGAAAATTTTCAGTAAAGGTCGCCTTTATGCCCTAGTGTAAGTTGGCTATTAACCATATGTTTAGACGAGCTATTATTTGAGTACCAAAACTTGACAAATAAAAACAGCTAAATAAAAATGCCAAGGCAAAGGGTGCAACAAGCTTTGTGTAAGCGAAAAATAGACTTGGTCCTTTAACAAGCAGCATCAATAAGGAAAATAAAAACAATGTTTGGAGTAGAGTTTTATTGATTGTATTTTTTTATCTTTTTAATTCTTGTGTGTTAACGATTTAACATCAACATTAATTATCAACATTAATTATTTAACATCAACATTAATTAATTAAATCCAAGGAAGCAAAACTACGGTTTTTTAGTGTTCAGCGGCTAGTGTGCGATCGCTGTGCAAGTGGTCGTGGGTTCGATCCCGAATAGGGACGTCTAATGTAAAGTTTTTCTTTGAAAAACTTACACACCCGTCACCTTCACTGCTGTTGGCGCTAGCTTTGAAGTAATTAGCCATGAAAAAGCTTCTCAAAGTTTCGTTTGGATTTTATGTTTTTAATTCTTGTGTGTTAACGACGCACAGTGGCCGGATTCGCGAATTTGGCGTTGCAAAAATCAATTTTTGATGTTCGATTTTTTTGAGCAAATTTTTTTTATTTCAATAAAGGGAACCCTAGATAGCCCAGAAAACTTTGGTTTTTTGAATTTGGTCAATTATTTCGGTTGTTACAGTGGTTCAAAGTTGAACAATTTTTTAAACTGCTGAATTTTTAATATTTTTGGTTACAAATGTCAACTTTGTGAACCTATAAAAACCAAACGGTAATACCGATTTGAATTTGGTTGATTTTTTTGAAAAGATGCATTAATTCTTAATGTGAATACATTAATAAACTGTATTATTTCAAAGTTGAATGTTCAACGTTCACGTCTTAGGTGGACACTATTTTTGGTTGAGTTTTTGAACTTTGATAGACCCGGAAACATCGAGTTCAGCAGAGTTCAGTATTTTCGGAGCATACGTATTATATATTAGTCTATTTATTATTGTATTGTAAAATTTGCAGCTGCCGAAACCTGCCGGATTTTCTTTTTAAACGTAAGTATTATATCGATTTAAGTTGGAAAAACTTAAACTATAATCGTACATATGATATCGGTTTGATTGACAAGGAAATATACGTAGATAAATAATATTTGGGAAGAAGAAGAACAAAAAAGTGTTGCAGGTAAAATGATTTTATAGCGTATTTTGTGATTTACTGAGATAGGTAGCACATAATATAGGTAGTTACAATTGGCCTTTTCTGATTTTCCGCGTTAGAACTAGCAAGTGGGGGGATTTTTTACCTACCCTCGAGTGACCCTTTCAACAGGTACTAGCTATGAATGAAGTTGGTCATTGTCTTTTGATGGTGTTGTGAATTGTTACCTAATATTGCGTAACCCTTTCAAAAGAATTTAGTTTTTTTTCAGACCATGCCTATTTTACCTGTTGCTTACAAGCAAGTGATTAGTTCCGATGACGGCCCAGTGAGTGATGCGAACATGTTCATGGCCTCACTTGTCCCACTGCGGCTGAAAAGTGGAAATGTGGATCACTGGAAAAATCCTCGGCCTTCATCAGTACATTTCTGCCGGCCAATAATGTTCAAATATGCCAAGGAAACGTCCGAACTAACTTTAAGCACTGTTAGCAGTATAAAGGAGGAAATATCTGCTCTGAGGCCAATCCCCTTCGAAACGACAGGAGGAAAAGTCGTCCGGATTGGATTTCAATGTTTCTTAACTATGGTTGATGGAAAAGTCTTGAACGACATAACGAACACCAAATCAACTCTGACATGTGCCATCTGCAAGAGAAAAGCAAAAAGACTTTCAGGAGTTCGAGACATCGGAAACGGACGAGCATAATTACGAATACGGAATTTCTCCATTGCATGCGAGGATCAGATGCATGGAATTCATGCTCAAGTTGGCATATACTCTTCCACGAAAAGGAGACGACCCTGATGACATTACCAACTCCAAAACAATGGAAAAAAGAAGGAAACAGGATATACAACAGAAGTTCTTGGCGGAGCTCGGGCTAAAAGTCGACTGTCCGAAGCAGGGCTATGGAAATACAAATGATGGAAATACATCCCGGAGATTCTTCAACGACGATGAGGCAACTGCTCAGATAACAGGAATTCATCTGGATGTCATCAAACGGTTTAAGATCATTCTCAATGTCTTAAGCTGCGGCGAAAATATTGATGCATGCAGATATGGAAAATATGCCAAGGAGACAAGAGATCTTTTACGTGCAAAGTACCCAGAGAAAAAACTTACTCCTACTGTTCATAAAATATTGGATCATGGTGAGAAGCTTATACAACAACAACTTTTATCGATGGGAGAGTTGTCAGAGGAAGCCCAAGAATCTAAAAACAAGGACTACAAAAGGTATAGATATGCGAACACGTGCAAAATATCTCGACATCAAGAAAACACAGACCTTTTCAACATGTTGTCGGCCTCCTCTGATCCTCGTATCTCATCTCTCAGACACATCAGGACACTCGCGGAATTAAACAACGAATATTCACCAGAAATATTAAGTCTATTAAGCACTAATGATATGAATACCTATACTGACAACATTTTAGAAGAAAATTAACCATTCCCAAGTTAGAACTAATTTTGTATGAAAATAAATTTTTTTTAATAAGTACAAATTATCCTTTTATAAAATTTTGTTAATTTTTAATAGTATTACAACTTCATTTTTAATAAATCGGTTTTAAAAAATTTAAATACTTAGACTTTTTCAAGCAATTTTTTCAGAGTATTAAACTATCAACTTTGGCAGCCAGTCCTCCTGTTAACCTACAAAGATGAACGTACGCTCATTTTAAAGCTACAGGAATTCTCTATCCTCGCCCTTTTGAAATTTTCAAATATCTCTTTCCGTTAAAAAGTTACGATTTTTGCAACGCCAAATTCGCGAATCCGGCCACTGTGCGACGCCCAGCTAAGCTACGGAATTGTTAAATAGAGTTATTTTATGTAATTTGTAAACATGTCAGTAGAATGGTCTTCTTGTTTCCAAATTGATGGCGTACGAGTTGGAGGAACCCTTTGTAGCTTTGATCAGTTTATCTACCATGCACTCGGCAATAAGATTGGTGTTACTGCTCCAGTGCACAGCAGCCAGATGGCCTGGTTATCGCGACGCAAGGGAGATACATCTGCCATGCATCATCTTGGGCGAGCGCTTGACAGTGCGACTGGAACTCAGCTTCTTGCCATTGTTGCGTCTATTCAACATCAGCGTGCAGGTTAGCCGATCCAAAATTGAGCACTTGGCCTTGCGGAAACGCTTGGCGTCATAACATTCTTCCAGTGGTTTAAATTGCCTTCCAGTTTTCTTTTTATAATTTGCAGTTTGCTGGGGTGACCGCATATTTTTAAGACAAAAATCTCGAAATGGCTAGATACTAAGTATTTTAAATCGATTCTTTGAAAAATTTGACAACACTTCAAAACTTTACAGTTTTTGACATTTACGACTAATTTTTTAAACATACCCTAGGGCATGTTAAAAGTGGTAATTTTTTTCTTATGTGTTATGTTGTTGCTTCGTAAACTTTTTGATTTACACTTTTACGCTTTGCCATTTTACGAAGGCTAGTGAATACCCTCACTATAAATAGTGCGTTTGGACTTGCCTTCTTGGGTTAAATAGTTTACTGTTAACACTTTACCTTTGTCTGCGTGCATTTCGTAGAATTTTACAAAGCGATCACGAAGACGTTCTTGCTCGGACGGCATGATGGCGACTACTTGTCAAAATTTTTGCCCGCACTGAGAAAAAAGTTATTCCTAAAATTTCAGGAAAGTAGTTTTTATGACATAAAATTTTCTTTTTAGCAATAATTGCCTCAAAAATATTAAATATAGCCTAAATCTTTCAATTTTAGGTAAAAAAGTTTGAGGAATTTGAGTGCTTAAAAATAGTCCAATGGGCCAAAAATATTTTTGCCTATATATTTTGTATATTTGACGTTATGTTCGTAAAAAATCAATAAATGCAATGTAAACAAGTAAGGAGCGCAGTCAGTGCCCCGACTACAAAATACCCTGTTCCCTTGATTTCGTGTGTTTTTTTTTTTACATTCACACACACTCACACATACACACACTCCAACATACACACAATGCAAGACCCCCCTCTCTCCCACAAGCAAAATTGATTCGTATATAACTTCGGTGTTTATTGTCCTTAGTGATTTTTTTCAGAATAAATAGATATTGGGCCTTACTTGATATATGTAAAGTTTGGAAGGTCTATCTTAAAAATTGTGGCTCTGACAGTTTTTTGCGCTTAAAGGGGGGAGGGGGAGGAATTTTCCAAATCTGAAACAAACAAATACATGCAAAAATTTGTGGCTCTAGCTCTTATGGTCTCTGAGAAACACGCGTTCATACGGACAGACGGACAGGGCTAAATCGACTCGGCTGTTGATGCTGATCAAGAATATATATACTTTATAGGGTCGCAAATGATTCCTTCTACTTGTTACATACTTTTGCACAACTTCATGATCCCCTTTTCCCATTTTCAATGAGAACAGGGTATAAAAATCAATAGGACCACAGTAAAATGGGGGAGTGGTGGTGTTGTTGTAGGGTTTGTGTGTACTTTTTTCTGGGTGCGGGGGCATGAAATCGTGTTGATAGGAGAACAAAGAGAAAGAAATGTCATCCCGAAAGCTTTTATGTAAAGCTCAGCTAAGGGCGCTCTCTCTCAAAGTGATCTATGGGTATGTATGTATGTATGCCCACGCCTAATCGGACATGAAAGCATGCCAGATGTACTTATTTCACAATTATTTTACACACATGAGCATGAGAAAATCTGAGCGCCGAAAAACTTAGGGCTTGTTGTAGTAACCTTTGGGTCATTTCACTCAACAGCGTTCGAGTTCTGCGACATTCTGAACAAGCTCAGTTCTCCCCGTGGAATATAAGAATGCGATTCTTCAATTAACTCTAACGAAATCGGTGTCACTCTGCAACACTTCAAGGCGATAAAAAAAACCAATGTGTCTGGGGGATAAGAAGTCTCATCTGAGACTAATTTTCCCAAATGTGTGGTCAAATATTCGTTATATTCACACACAGAGAAGTAAACAACATCCCTAATGTAACATCAACATTAATTAAATCCCAGGAAGCAAAACTACGGTTTTTTAGTGTTCAGCGGCTAGTGTGCGATCGCTGTGCAAGAGGTCGTGGGTTCGATCCCGCATAGGGACGTCTAATGAAAAGTTTTTCTTTGAAAAACTTACACACCCGTCACCTTCACTGCTGTTGGCGCTAGCTTTGAAGTAATTAGCCATGAAAAAGCTTCTCAAAGTGTCGTTTGGATTCGGCGTTAAGGGGTATTGCTGCTTGGCAAAAATTTTTCCCTTTTTTTTTTGATATTTTTATAGCTTAGTTATTTGAGAATATCGTCCTAAAGGGGTTTTTTGAATTTCGAAATACTTTAGAAGATACAGCAATTTTAATGACCCAAGGTGACCCAATTTGACAAGCAACTGAAAACTTTAAACGCGTTTATCTCGAAAACACTTTTTGGAGCTGGCTAAACTGATTGCGCCTGTAATTCTGAACCGATTTTGATGAAACAAAGTGCAAACGACGCAGAATTGTCACCATTATGGCCCCTAGCTCAATCATAATTTCAAAAATTTTTTTACTATTTTTATACCCTTGCAGAGGGTATTATAAAATTGTGCGGATGTTTGTAACGCATTGAAGGAAGCATCTCCGACCACATAAAGTATATATATTCTTGATCAGCATGACGAGCTGAGTTCATTTAGCGCCGTCTTTAGCCTTGTCCGTCCGTCCGTCCGTCCGTCTGTCTGTCTCTCTGTTTCTATGCTATCTCCTCCGTCAGTTTTAAAGCTACCCTCACCAAACTTTGCACGAAGTCTTTTGGTACAAATACGCTGCACATTTGGCGGAACCGGCCGGATCGGATGACTATAGCATATAGCTATCATAGGAACGATCGGTCGAAAAACTAGTCTTAGTGAGAAGTACGTATTTCTTAGTTTACTATCCTTTCCCATGATTTCACTAAGTTTGGTCGAAATCGGATGACTATAGCATATAGCTGCCATAGAAACGATCGGTCGAAAACTAGTTCTAGTGAGAAAAACTTTTTTGTTTTTAATGAAAACGTACGATTTATTGTCATATTCTTATTTTATAAACTTTAACACATTTCTACAAAGTCTTATCAAAATCGGATGACTAACTAGCATATAGCTGGAGTTATGATTTAATGAATGGTTCGAAAAAAAAGTTCTAGGGAGAAAAACTTTTATGTTTTAAATGGGATTGCTTCAAAATTCGTAATTAACAGTGTATTATGCTTTTCCATGATTTAACCAAGTTTGGTCGAAATCAGACATCCAAATAGTATAGATCCCATAGAAAAGTAAGGTCCAAAAATAGTCTTAGTTAGAAAATTTTTTTTTGTTTTCAATGGAAGCTGCAAGGGTATACAAAACTTCGGCCGAGCCGAAGTTAACTTTCCCCTATTTATACCCTGTTCCCATTGAAAATGGGAAAAGGGGGATCATGAAGTTGTGCAAAAGTATGTAACAGGTAGAAGGAAACATTTGCGACCCTATAAAGTATATTTATTCTTGATCAGCATCAACAGCCGAGTCGAGCCAGAACGCGTCGATCTCAGAGACTATAAGAGCTAGAGCCACATATTTTTGCATGTAGGTAGGTGTATACCCGATTCAAATCGAGTTTGTTTCAGATTTGGAAAATTCCTCCCCCTCCCCCCTTTAAGCGTAAAAAACTGTCAGAGTCACAATTTTTAAGATAGACCTTCCAAACTTTATATATATCAAGTAAGACCCAATATCTATCTATTCTAAAAAGATCAATAAGATCGGACAAAAAACACCGAAGTTATATACGAATCAATTTTGCTTGTGGGAGAGAGGGGGGGTCTTGCATTGTCAATTATCGCGCGCGGCCGCATGCCAAGCGTTTGTGTGTATGTTGGAGTGTGTGTATGTGTGAGTGTATGTGTATGTAATGGAAAACACACGAAATCAAGAGAACAGGGTATTTTGTAGTCGGGGCACTCGACTGCAGCTCCCTTACTTGTTTTTTTTTAAATTTTTTCCAAAAAAATTTGCAATTGCTCAAAAGAGATTCCGCAAGTTCTAAAAAATAGTTTTCCTATCGACACCATTGATAAGTTTACAGAAAAAACTACTTGCTTATAGTTTGATCAATTGAAAATCAATTTAAAATTACTTTATCATATTATCCCCAGTTTACACTTTCTCAGCTCCCCACCCTCTGGGGATGTCAGTGCAGCTGGGCAGCACTTCCTGCTAATGGCAACAAACTACGTAATAATAATTGTCAATTGCCAACACGTACGATGATTACACATGTTTCAAATGGCAGCTGGCCTGGCCAGGACAGAGCCCGAGTCTTTTGCCTGAGCAGCTTCCTTTTTTGCTGTCGCGCTGAAGCCATTTAATGTAATATGTGTAATATGTGAGACAGGCCCCTAAGTAGCCTTAAGGCAGGATAACACACAGACATTACGGGCAGACACACCTACAAAATTCCTGGGTAATCCCCCAATTAAATTTTATTCTAAAGCAATTTGCCAAAATAGTTTTTCTTGGCGAAAAAGATAAGCAAACACAGTTTCAGTTTTTCTGTTTTCAATTCCGTATTGTAAAAATTGTCCTAGGGTGGGAGGCGCGCTGTAAATAGCCTCGTAAACATGAGGATTAGTCTGACGTTTTTTTTTTTTTTTGTTTGGCTTTTGTATTCCTCTGGCCAAGAAGTGTCACTCACTCGCAACACAAATATTGTCAAAGGAAACGGATATGTCGCAAGACACAACAGCTCACACACACTATTGAAGGAAGTCCGAGTGTAATCCTGGTTGCGTCTTGTTCGTCTGCTCTGCTGGCCAATATTTTATGTGTCATTCACAATTGTATGCAGGACATTTGATGGGCCCTGACAACAAATCCAATTGCACAGCTGTTTTCGGCTTCGCTTTGGCACTCTTAAGTAAATAGGAAACAAATGCACAAATGCTGACTTCGAAGGTGTCTTCTGGGGTTTTTTCCCAACAGCGTCCCTGGAGATCGAGCCTGGTGAAAAATTGTCATGAAATTGGCCAACAATGAGCAATGCATTGTCATCTGATTTGAAATCTATTTGGTGTTTCGGTTAGGTACATAGGTAGTTGGTATTCAACATCCGGTAGCATTATGTCATGGCCTAATAAGCGTTGCTAATGTTTTGCGGAAGACTTTTGTGGTAGGATGAAAAGAAGAGACAGGATGTTGACTGTGACAAACGGTAAGGAAGCTGGAATTTCGAAGGGGGTGATCAAACGACGGCGATAACCGTAACGAATTCAGTTTAATCTGAGGAAACAATTTATGCCTTCAAGAATTTGGATTCCTTGAATGGACTATGTATATTCCCACTTTGTTTGGAAATGCAATTTTGAAGCAACTGAATGAAGAAACTTTACTTCATTAAGTTTCTTCAACCGTTTCACTTTACGGTTTTTGGTTCGGCTTGGTGTTTTTGAAAAAACACTAGTTTTCAATTCAGTTTACGGGCACGAACTAGATGTTTGTTTCGGCTTGATCAATGCTTAATACGTAGAATGGAAGCGGGGCGATCTGTTATCGTGGCCTTATACAGCAAGCAAGCTTGTGTCAAAATTAAATTTTGTGTGTCTTTATTTCAATTGCTTTTACCACCTAATGATTATTTCTTTATATATCTTTCTATTCGCTCTAAATCATAATATGAATATTGAGACCCCTTTGCTGGCTACGATTGATTTTTGCCAGCCAAATAGAACAAAAGTTGCAGTTCCCACACCGAAAAAACTGTACAATTGCTGGAGCATCCTGACCAGCAGATGCTCCTACCATTCCTGCTGGGCGCAAGTCTGTGAAAAATTTGCCAACAAATGAAATTCCTGACAAAAAAGGAACCCAACCAAAAAGGGTGCGAGACGCTGCAGTAAACTTCCGGCTGACCAAAAATGCAACAGGACCTCTCTGTGCACACACAGAGGACCACGTCGATTTTTGTTTTTACCGAATTTGGCAATGCTGCTGCTCTTCTACTTCTTCAGTTTTGTTTGTTTATTGCCTTTGCCATGGCACGCCATACAATGTCCTTCCGGTCATTTATTAACGTCAATGAAATGCTGCCAGTATCCCCAAAAACCAGTAGAGAGAAGATTTTACTGCTTCTGTGATTTGCTTATTTTTTGTTGTTTTTTTGCAGGGGGAATTTGGGGAGGTAACGCTCGAGTTGGCAACGATTTGTCGCAAAGAGTCAACACAACAATTCACTCACTACACTCTTTTTGACAATCGAAGGTTGTGGCCATGCGATGTCCTTCATCCACTTTCATGTTGCAGTCATAAAGCTAAAATATTGCCAAATAGTCGATTTTGTTTTGTTTCATTTTTTTGTCCAGAAAGGAACTATGCAAGTTTGTGTTAGTTATTGAGTGGAATATGCCAGTGGATGGGTCGGGATTTGTTTATGGATTCTTTGGGTGTTTCGAGAGTAGAGAAAATATTTTCAATTTTCTAATACAGATGAAAGCTAAGGCAAAGGTGAATGAAAATATTTTTCATATGGGCATTTCCACAGTCGCGAACGCGACATTCGTACGCCTTTAATCTGCAAAAATAAAAACAAGACTTCAAGATTTTTGTTTCGGTTTATATTTTTTGATAGCGTTTTGGTAGCAGTATATTTAGTGCAAAGGGTAGGTTCAGTCGACTTGATGCTTATGATATATTAAAAAAAAATCAAGTGATTTATAACGCGACAAAAATGGAAGTCGTTTTTGACTGCATCTAGAAAAATTGAAAGTTCTGCGAAATATATAAAGATATTTGAAATCAGTTAACTTATAACTAATGGGGAATAATGAAGCTTTTAATTAAGTGGAACCATATTCAAATATTTACATTGGTTTTTTTTTATAAGCTTTAACAATATGAAGAACGCGACATTTTTTTTCCATCATAATATATTTGTGATTTCTGTTATAATGGAAAGCAAAAAGTTACAGCTAATTGCAATCACATAGTATGTTATGGTTTCATTTTCATTATTTTTTAACCCGTTGTACCCTAAAATCGATTTTAGAGCGCCAAAGTCAATACATTCTATAGTACCTTTTTTCAAAAAAAAACCTGCAAAGTAAGTACCCAAATGAGAAAAATGAGGCTTGGGCGAGTTTGCTTTTGAAAATCTCGAAATGGCTAATGAATTATTGTAAGATTGGCTAATGAGTACTCTTAATTTTTTGGTCTCGGTGGACCTTTCTGTGGAATGAAAAAAATAGGGGAAAGTTAACTTCGGCTCGGCCGAAGTTTTGTATACCCTTGCAGCTTCCCTTGAAAACAAAAAAGTTTTTCTAACTAAGACTACTTTTTGGACATTACTTCTATGGGATCTATACTATATAGATTTCTGGTTTCGACCAAACTTGGTGAAATCATGGAAAAGCATAATACACTGTTAAATACGAAATTTGGAGGCGATCGCATTTAAAACAAAAAGTTTTTCTCACTAGAACCGTCATTCATACTGCAGCTATATGCTACAGTCATGCGATATTGATAAAACTTTTTAGAAATGTGTTAGAGTATATAAAATAAAAAGATGCCTGTAAAAAGGACGTTTTCATTAAAAACAAAAAAGTTTTCCTCACTAGAACTAATTTTTCGACCGATCGTTCCTATGGGAGCTATATGCTATAGCCATCCGATTTCGACCAAACTTTATAGTATTGTGTAAAAGTATATAAAAAAAGAGTATGCCAATGATAAGGACGTTTTCAATAAAACAAAAAAGTTTTTCTCACTAGAACTAGTTTCTCGACCGATCGTTCCTATGGCAGCTATATGCTATAGTCATCCGATTTCGACTAAACTTGGTGAAATCATGGGAAAGGATCTTGGCTTTATCTTGGAACCATCACTACGTCTGCTAACAACTTTACCACTAAATAAAGTGCGCCGAAAAAGAAAAAACAATTGTTTATTTTGACTTTTAATCTGCTTTAAATGCGTACGTCGGTCACGTTTGTCATCATGGAAACACCCATTTATAATTTTCGCTCATTGTTAACCACCATGATATAGCTTCTCAAAATAAACAATTTATTGTCCCCTAAGCATTACCTAAATTTTTGTTGGAAGACTTTTTAGTCTGAAAGATATTAATAAATTAAGTTATAAACAAAAAAAACATGGCCTAATTAAAAGCTTCGCCTCTTGGTCAGTTTCAACGCGATATCAATTAAACTTGACAAATGTTCATAAAATTGAACAACCTTAGCAAAAATATCATCAGACAAATCGAAAGCCTATAACATACGTTAATTCTCATTCTTCGCAAGCTCAAAATATTTTTAAAATTGATCAGCCATAGAAAAAAAATTGCAAAATTAACTAGCTAATAGATCGTTGTAGTTACACTCCCCGAAATTAAATTAAAGCCTATATTTTGTTCAGAAAAATATGCTTAAAGTTTGGTAAATAACTTCTTTAGCAAAAAATGTTAAAATCAGGGCTACAAACCCAACAAATTTTTCGGAACTCCGGTCTGCGAATTCGAACCAAAATTTACCAATGGTTAAGGTTTGGAAATTTGAGGTTCAAGGTTTTTGGATCAAGGTTTTGGTTCAAACTTTGGTTCAGCCCATTTTTTACACAATATTAATAACAAAAATAGGGAAAGGCTCGGCCGAAGTTGTGTATACCCTTGCAGTTTGTTTTTCTAAATAAAACTACTTTTCGGACTTTACTTTTCTATGGGAGCTATACTATATAGATGTCCGATTTTGACCAAACTTAGTGCAATCATGGAACAGCATGACAAAGTGTTAATTACGAAAGGAGGTGATCCCAATTTAAACAAAAAAGTTTTTCTCCCTATAACTTCTTATTCGACCGATCATTCATACTGCAGGTATATGCAATAGTCATCCGATTTTGACCAAACTTTGTAGAATCGTGTGGGAGAATATAAAACAAATACATGCCTATTTTGAGGACATTTCCATTGAAAACAAAAGATTTCTTCTAACTAATACTTCTTTTCAAACTCTTCTTTTCTATGACAGCTGTTCTATATAGATGTCCGATTTCGCCCAAATTTGGTGTAATCATGGAAAAGCATAGTAAACTAAGAAATAAGAAGTTTGGAGTCGTTTCCATTGAAATCAAAACAGTTTTTCTCTTTAAAACTAGTTTTTCGACCGATCGTTCCTATGACAGCTATATGCTATAGTCATCGGATCCGGCCGGTTCCAACAAATGTGCAGAGTAAGTAAAGTAGTTTGTACCAAAAGACTTCGTGCAAAGTTTGGCGAGGATAGCCTTAAAACTGACGGAGGAGATAGCATAGAAACAGACAGACGGATAGAAGGACAGACGGACGGACAGGCGGGCAAAGCTAAATCAACTCAGCTCGTCATGTTAATCAAGAATATATATACTTTATGTGGTCGGAGATGCTTCCTTCTATGCGTTACAAACATTCGGACAATTTTATAAGAGGGTATTATAAAGTTCTCCGAAGGCAAGGGTATAAAAAAAACCATTAATTTATCTAGCATTCAATTTAATCTCATGTGTAATAAATCGCTTTCGACCTGAAAACTACATAAATCGTATGGGAATTGGGTAGTTTTTGGATCAAAAGTGATTTGTAGAACACATAAAAATATTCAAAATATAATCTATACATCTATATAAAAGTGAAAGTATGTTTGTATGTTTGTCCCTTATGGGCGTCGATCAAGCATTATGAGTGGCGCTATTCTATAAGTTATAAATATAAGTTATTCTGAACGTTCTCCAAGATGTTTTATTGAACTTTCGTGCCGATTGTAAGAGTCTGTCGCCCAAAACCGATTAGATAACAGAAGAATTCGCTAGACCGTAGGTCATAATTATTCATGTCTGATTTTTGTTGATCCGAACAGAAATTTTATGCTCGGAACAGGTTTAGGTTCAGCTTTTATATTAAAAGAGGTTTGGTTCAAGGTCCGGAATTCCGGGTTCGAACCGGTTCGGTTCAAAAGCGGTTTGCAGCCCTGGTTAAAACTTATTCGGTTTAACTTAAATCAATAATATTCAAAATATATATTAACGTTAAATGATCTTTTCTAGATTTTTTATAAAAATTTTAATATGTACTGCGAAATTAAATTAAAGCCAGACTTAAAATAAAAAGGGAATAAAATAAATTTTTTTAAATGCAATTATTAATGGGTCTAACCTCTCGACTTATTTAGTAGCTCGAAAATGCGGTTAGGCATCGAGCTAATCATGCCTTAGAGTTTTGAGTCCGGTATTTAGACTCATTCCACGGTAACAGCCTTTCGAAGCTCCTTAGTAGAGTTTACCTTATGTACGCCAGCATAAACAAGATGTACAAGGTTACCCCACATGTTCTCAATCGGATTTAAATCAGGAGAACGCGCTGGTCATTCTAAAAGCTTGATTTTCTTTTCGCTAAACCACTCACGACCGACCCTTGACACTGGTATGGAAGCATTATCTTGCTGAAAGATGGAATCCGGGTTCGACTCTTGCTTCAAAAAGTCTTTTAACATCTCATCCAATCAGTTTTGATAGCTCTCCAAATTTATACGACCTGTAATCAAGAATCAAGCGAAACGATCGAAAATGGAACATTCGGAAATGAAAGAGGCAGACTTTTGAGAAAACAAAAATTGTAACTCTGATGAAGACTTAAATGCAATTCAAATTTCATAAATCTATACATCTATATAAAAGTGAAAGTATGTTTGCATGTTTGTCCCTTATGGGCGTCTAAACCGCTGAACCGATCTTCACGAATTTTTCACAGTATGTTCATGTCGATCAGGAAAGTGTCATAGGCTATGTCTCATGTCTGTGAAATGGTCAAAAAACCGCGAAATTTGCAAAATTATACCGTTCATCCGGTTGCAACGAAACTTTGGGGAATGGCTGAACTCTTACCAAGGAAGGAATGGTTCCAAGTAGAAGAAATCTGCGGAAAATGGTTCAAAAACCGCGAAATTTGCTAAATCTTCGATTGTGATGGAACTTTGGAGAATGGTTAAACGATTGCCCGGGAAGGTTTCTAAGTTGAAAAAATTTGCGGAAAACGGTCCAAAAACCGCGAAAATTACAAAATTTACGTTTTCGCTAAAACTTTAAGAATGTGATCGACGAACTTTAAGAATGTGGTACGCTCGGACTTTAATGACCTTCCAGTTGTTTGTGGGGAAGCTTCGGCTATGTACACGCATCACTTGCAGGATTTTCTCCGGCTCTGAAGGGTGAATGAAAAGCCAAGAGCTTGCTCACGAATATGCTGGAATTACCCTCAGCCGTGCGCCTTGGTAGACCTCTCCAACTTTTGCAATGGCGGCTTTTTTCAGCTCCACCGATTACTCGTCTTCGCATGCCACCAGCCGATTGTTCTCTAGAAACCATCCGATGCTGGAGCATGAGGGCGTTCTCGCGCAATACGTTCTTTAAATCTAACTCTTAACAAATATTTATTTACCAGCCCTTTTTATTTTTAATACCTTTTGCCCCCAGCTCTTTGGCTTGTTTAGGCCTCAAAAGTTCTATAATTCTGATTGATTTCCATCTGTCTAAGTTGTCTTTGATTACCTCTTAGCTACTTAGCTACTGTCTGAAAGCTATACTTCTTAACATACCTTCCGACCCTCATAATTTATATTTAATGATGGCAGATGCAGTTTGGCCATTGTCTAATTGACATTTAAACTGTCTTCTCTTTGCCTAGTGATATGATAAGCTGATTGATGTTTGGAGTTCTATTCTGTTGATTGTCTCTCCTCTTTCCTTGATTTTATTAATTGATGAGTCCAGACATCGACGACGAACGATGGCTGGACCGATGACAACATTTGCTGCAGGTCAGAACCGAAAATTTCCCAAACCTGAAAGGCTTTTAATTTGTGTTGAAATCATAAATCAAAAACAGGTTGCAAGACAAGTGCCTCCATCTGATAATCCCAGCATTTTGTATCGGACGGATCGCTTGGCTAATCGAACATATACGACTGGGCATCGGGCAGCATCGCATAAATTACACAAATTGCATTTCCATGTCCAAGAACTCGCTGATGGATCATCGCCCGCGTTGCCAGCCATCGGACGATGCTCATCAGCATAATCGTTAAAATAACAGCGCAATGCACTTCGATGCTGACGATACTTTTGAGTGGCTACCGTGTGTCGGCCCCCTTAAGCACCCCCTTCAGCGGTGCATCCATCGCTGTTGTCGTTGTCTATGGCCCAGAGCCATCAGCAGCATGGCATGGATACACGTATAAAATAACAACAAAAATAGCTGGGCGCCGCTTTTTCGGTTGCCCTTGGGGCCGCGCGTTTGTTTATTGTGTCGGTGAATTCGGAGGCATGTTTAAACAGCGAAATGAACTTGTGGATAAACACCATTATAGTTATTTGGCAACCACTTTAGTGCGGCGGCGACAACGAATGTTTGTCTGGACCTGGAACCTGGGACCTCTGCCTGAAGCTCAAGATGGGCAAACATTTGGCAGTTCAAAGTATAACCAACTGCATGATGCATCTTTCGAGTTAATCTCTCTATGTGGGCGTATTTGTTTGTGCTTGATTTAGTTATTTGATGCAAAATTGACATGAGAGCTGGCTCAAAAGACACTTTGCACTCTTAAGTAGACAGTGACAGCTTGTTGGAACTCGCGATTGTGGGTAAAGCGCAGGAGATTATTATCTATTATTAATGATTTGAGGGCTCAAACAATATAAATATGTATTAATTCAAATACAATGAATTTTTGCCTTAATACATTAGATTAGAAGAAAGGTCAGAAGAACAAACTCCAATTATAATTTTGATAAAAATATGCCGAATAACGACTTCAACTCAATCAAATATATTTCAGCAATAAGAACGAAATAATTATATGCCAGTAAGATTTCCATGTGGATCAAAGATTTGAAATAACAATATTTTGTCAAGAAAGGATAGAGGTAGAATAATATAGTCAGACTTCCATGAACACGAGAGAGTTTATCGACTTCAATAAACCCGTTACTCAGGGCAAGAAGTTTTTAATAGCCTGATCTTAAATATTAATGGTTTGTATTAACATTAAGTAAGCAGTCAGCGCGTGCGTGCGAAAAGTATGCAACGGTTTTTTATTAAGCCTACATATATGACAGAAGGTGTTTTTTTTATGACTCCTCCATTTATTATCCGATATTTATGAAAACTTGTGAGATTATAGAAATAATAAGAAATGTGGGGTGTGTCCCCCCGGGTCCGGACTTCTGAGAAAGGCTTGGAGACCGGATTTTTGGCGAAAACTTAAATAAACTATGTACAACATGAGAAAAACCCCCGGAACCCGAATCCCCTTTCGTCAGGCCTATGTATACTTTATGATAACACCTAAATGCATCAAATTCATGTTTTAAATCCGTTGAAAATAATTTCTATTATATCGAAAACAGTTGTCGGAACCTTAAACGCGATTATCTCGAAACCATTTTTTCCAAAATGGTTGTCCAAATAATAAGAGCAACTGTTGACCGATTAAAAAATTTTTTTTAAACTACTCCCAATAGTCACCATTCTGGTCGGTTCCAAAACATTTAAGATCGGTCAACATATAACGGACCGTTACCGTTACCGTCATCGCTATTTCTTATACTATCCTTACAAACCAAGTTTAAAACCAATCGGATGAAAATAGGTTTTTGGCTGTAGAGTTTACCATGAGTTTTCCGACCCTAAGGTCAAATTTTCCAACATCAGAAATTTACATTACAAAATATTACACTTACTATCCTTACAAACCGAATTTCAAGTCAATCGGATGAAAAATAGATTTTTGCATATCAAATTTCCCGGGAATTTTTCTTGTGCGTGGATTTTGCGAAATCGGGAAAATATGTGTCCAATTATTTCTCATACTTTGCTTACACACCAAGTTTAAGTCAATCGGACGAAATAAAATTCTCACCATACAAACTTTTCCGACGCTTTTCCGGGAGTTTTCCAATTTTCCCAACATCGCTAAATCTCATTTCTGTTCATTTCACTTACTATCTTTACAAACCGAATTTCAAGTCACTTGGATGAAAAAACAGATTCTTGCATATCGAATTTCCCGGGAATTTTCCTTGTGGGCGGATTTTCCAAAATCGGCAAAATACGTGTCCAATAATTTCGTATACTTTGCTTACAAACCGAGTTTCAAGACAATCGAATGAAAAAACAATTAACCCATACAAACGTCGGTCTGTCTGTCCGTATGAACAAACAGATCTCAGAGATGATAAGAGATAGAGGTTTGACATGTAGGCAAGCAGATCAAGTTTATTTTAAATTTTTACCACGCCACCTCCCGCCCCCGCAAATTGGACTTCATATCTACGACAGTTCTATAGATCCTTCTGGACATATTTAGTAATCAGGATTATTTATCGATCTGCCAAAGGAATGGTAAAGATCGGATGAACGGTTGTCGAGTTATAAGGCAGCACTTCACAGGTACAGAGTAAATTATAGTCGGGCTTGACCGACTTTCTAACTTGTTTTACCTAGATTGCCAAAATTTTTAGTCCATTTTTGGCCGTTTTAGGCAATTAATTTTTTTGGGTATAAAAAATTTGCTTGCTATAGCTCTTTTAGTCTCTGAGATATTATTGTTCAAACAGACGGACGGTCGGATGGCTATTGGGGCTAATGATTTGTATATATGAAGGCCACTTTTGGAAATGTTTTTTTTTTTTTACCTCTCATAGCCCAAGATCATTCGATTTGACGTTAAACTAAAAAATATAAGGTTTCATGCAGAATGATGAATGTTTAGAGGTCGCTCACAAGCCATAAAGTTCGAAAAAAACAGCATTTTTCTTATTACTAAGACACAAAACTAGTTCAAACAACTCTGTGCAATCTTCTTATTCTTCTTCTTTGGCCATCACAACCGTTTTACGGTCTCGGCCGCTGCCACTAATGCCCGCCACTCGCCTCTTTCCCGAGCGACATTCCACCAGAAGGACACTCCCAGGTTCGCAATGTCTCCCTGCACCTGGTCACGCCATCTCCGCTTTGGTCGACCAGGCGGGGGAATGCCTCCCAACTCTATCGCATGCCGATTGTACAAGCGCTTTGCTGGAGCGTTATCATCCATACGGGTAACATGTCCTATCCAGCGCAACCGCTGTTGTTTTATGCGCTTGACTAGGTCTGAGTTCCCATAGAGCTCATACAGTTCGCGATTCATTCGGATGCGAAATTCGCCGCCAACGTTTAGAGGTCCATAAATCCTCCGAAGAACTTTTCTCTCGAACACGCCAATTGCCGCCTCATCCTCTTTTGTCATTGTCCATGCTTCTGCGCCGTATAGCAGGACTGGAATGATAAGCGACTTGTATAGCGCAATTTTCGTTTTCCGAGAGAGGTCTCTGCTCTTGAACTTTTTATTGAGCCCGTAATAACATCGGTTTGCAAGAGTAATTCTTCTTCGGATTTCCAGACTGCAATCTTATCTTTCCAAAATGGGGCTAAACATTTTTGCACAACTAATATGAATGGTTTTATAGCTAATAAAAAGCATTAACCTCTTTATTAATCTCTATACCAAAAATTTTTTCTGAAGTATTTTGGCCCGCTGAGCACGAGATATTATCGATAAACCGTTTTTTCGATTTTTTCAAAATATGCTTCATTCCTTAAAGCTTCATCAAAATCGAACATTTTGCAAATTTCGCGGTTCTTGGACCATTTTACAAGATGAATAGATAAAACCATTAATATTGGTCGCACAAAAATGATAAGCCTCATCTTAGAAATGTAAGATTGCATAGAATACGTTATTTAAAAAAAAATAGTTTTTTAATATTTGAAGAGTTGCTTCAACTAGTTGTTTGACTGAGTAATGAGAAAAATGCTATTTTCCAGCTTTTGGGCTTGTGAGCGACCTCTAAACATTCATCAATATGACTTTATATTTTTTTAGTTTTACATCAAATAAAATGATTTTGGGCTATGAGAGCTGGAATTCCAGTCAGAAAAATTTTTCCCATATACATGGGGGCCTCCTTAGTATATATACATTATAGGTCGTAGAAGCTACCTTCTATCTGGGACATAAATTTGCACGAATTAAGTGCACCCTATTTGGGTCCGATTTCTCAATGTGCAGTTAGTCAACTTGACAGGCAGTTTAACCGAATATCTCATGCTGTGTGTGGCTCAACCGGAGGAACAGACTTAACTGCTGCTCGTGCACTGGTTAAGGTTAACCGCGACTTTAATGCCGATGGAATTATCAATATATTTTATCGCTTTACAAACAGCTGGCTCCAACATTTGATTTGTTTATTTTATTATTTGCTGCCACAAATTGTTTATGAATAAACGAATTTTTCAACAGCACGCACTGAAAATGGAATTTGAAGAGACAGTATAAAAAACGTATAAAAAATGCAAGCGAGTTCAGGAAGAGGCCTAATTACTTAACTGATCTGTATGATGCCACATTACTTCAATGATTCAGGTTAGTGATAAAGTTAAAGCCTTGACTTCATTTGCGTTTAAATCTGTTGTGACTTTAGCATTGTTAGCAGGACTTGGGGGCGCTGCGTTCTTATGCATATGGCAACTTTCTTATCACTGCAGCTGACTTCTGTGTAGTCAGCGTTCCTATGATAAGCCGTGCAGGTAAACAAGTGTCCCCAGCTATTGCTTTTGATTCATCGCAAGCAATTTTAATAATTTTTTCGCAAAAATAATAGCATTAAAAATGCCATAACAAAAATACCTAATTTGTTGGCCGTGACTGGTCACCCTAACGCAGCGATAGGAATTTATCGATATGGGATGAAACTGCTGTTGAGAAAACCAAATCACTTGACCGCTTGTCAACTGGAGGAGCAAATTTGACCGGCGATCGCGCCTTACTCTGCGAGTAACATGTATAATAAGTCAGAAAGTCTAACAGGCTTTATTAATTTTTTACTGGAAATAAAGCTTGATTTTATAGGTACAATTCGGAAGCCAAATAACAATCCATGGATTGAAGAAAAATCAAATTCAACACTTAAATTAAGCAAATAAAAGTCAGCCACAATTGAAAAATTTTTAATTTTTATACCGCAGGCTGTAACTAAAAGTAATTGGAAATTTTGTTGGATGCCTAAACAATAAAAAAATTCCTGCATTGATACTTTTTTACCACTGCTCAGAAACTTGTCAATTTATAGCTGGTACTGGTGAAGAAGCAAATTGCCCAGCAGTTATACTGCGATTCCAGGACTATGCATTTTTAGTTTATTTCCAAAAACTAGCAATGAAAAGGTAATTGATGATATTAATGTACAAATTGAGACAATATACAAGATTTGCTTCTTCATGTGTAGCTAATAAAAAATAAATTGTAGTTTAACAATAATATTTTCTGAAAAGTGAGTGACTTTAATCGATCGCTCCTAATAAACTTCTGTCATGATAAGCTATTTTCCCTTGTGTGCTTCTGGTCTGTTCATCACACCTAACTTGTACGTTCTAAGCGTCTCCACTTAACAGCTCACCAATTATTATAAAGTCCCCTCCTCATTGACAGGCACTCAACGAGAGCAAAGCAAAATTATAACAATTGAAAGAACAAATCACTGCAATTATGTGTACAATTTTCTTTCAGCAACAATCAGGTGCCACTCTGCAGTGGAAGCCTGTTTTAATTAATATATTTCCCTCTAGCAAAGACACTCACGAATCATTCTCAAGGCCAGGTATGGCAGGGGATCGAATGAACCTTTAAGGATAAGAAGAGAGCCGTAACGCCTATAAATTTTTTAGAGCTGATGCCCGTTATTAAAAAAAAGAAAACAAAAGAACAGGTTTAAACTGCTCATCGCAGAGCACACGCAAGCGATTACACAAATTATAGGGTCGTCAGCGTCCAAGAGGGGACTTAGAAGTCCTGTTGCCCTATTAAAACAAGCCAGGACAATGCGTGAAGGTATTTTCAGATCCTTATCTCTCATCTTTGACATTTGCAGGTGCATTTTACTACTGAATGTGAAAGTGTTTCTCTTTGGCTGGCTACAATTAAATCGCCAAAACAGTTAAATAAAACTTTGCACGTTTGCCAGGTTTCTCGTTGAAACGTTAGTAAAAGAATAAAATATTTCTACTGATAAAGCAATGCTTACTGGCCAATTGCCAGTGAATTGAAATTGAAGTAGAGGGCATTGGCTATGCTCAAGCTGTGCACTGGCAAAATATGCTTTAACTGGAACCGCAAAGCAGAATGTCAAAACTTGGATATCACAGAAATTCAGCAGAAACTTTATTATTTATTAGGGATTAAGTTTGTCTAAGTTTTGGTTAAAAATCAAATCAGGCTGTTGATACCTGTTCCTAAAAGAATCAACACACTTTCGTTTACATATAACATACAGATTTAATTCATTTAAGCTTTCAAGGAAAGTACCAAGACCTTTATTTACAATAACATTAACAAACGGGACGTTTTCTCCCAGTGTACCCCTAAGAAAATCGAAATCATTTCAAACGTGGCACGCATTTTTCACCTTCAGCTTCAACATTCATGTGTTGCTTTTGGCCAGCGGAGACCGAGGCCCAGAGCTCCAGACCATTCCACTGATAACGGCATGAATAATGTGCCGGTGCATTACTGCATTTGTCTTTGCCAGCGGCGCTTTTTGGAGTCCAGCCAAACCGTATGCGGGTCATTGGCACACAGACTCACGGACTTACGGCGTTTGCTTTGCTTTTAATTAAAAGAAACTTTAGTTTAAGATAAGCCCAACTAGATAGGGTCGCCCAAAACGAACTGCCCCGATTGACACAATCGACATTTTTTCCAGCTCTGTGCAGTGTCTGTGTGTGTGCTGGAAGAGGGTGCGGGGGAATAATTTTTTAATAAACGTTATCATTGAAATACGAGCGTGGCCTGATCCAAGAATTTAATTTCAATCAGCAAGACATAATTAATGTGATTTTCGATAGCCCAAACAGGTTGTTGTAAGTACAATCTATGGGACCACTAAACATGAGCTTTCCACATATCAAATTTATGTGAGCAGAGCAAGTGGACGTGAATCAAGTGGCAGATAGCCGGTGGATGGGATGGAAGTAGAAATTAATTTTTTTGGACTTGATGAAGCCAAATGGAATTGTTCGAAAAATATAAGTAACAGATTAATCAGATTGTCGTTAAGATTATTGAGATATTTCTTAAATAAGAAGTCTTAACAAATTATAATTATTCAACCTTTTTACTTTGCAACAAGCATCTTATCAGATATTGTAACAAGAACCGAAAGAAAAGAAAACAAGAGAGCGTAAGTTAAAGTCGGTCCTGCCCAACTTCGGTATACCCGTTAGTTTTTAGCTTTCCCTATGTTAATTAACAGAGCATTAACATTAATGTGGCCATTTCAAAATAATGCAAAAAGTGCATGTAGCGCCAAAAAGTATGCAACGATTTTTCCACTCTGTACCTGAGGTACACAGAGTATAGGTAGTTAGATAGATTTATATTGATTTAAAATCTATCTATCCACACAGAGTATATTGAGCTTGTGCAAAAGTGTCCGTCTGTCCGTCCGTCTGTCCGTATGAACAAACAGATATCAGAGAAGGTAAAGGATAGACGTTTGACATGTATGGGACAAAAACTTCTTATACTTACAGGCAGATCAAGTTTATTTTCAATTTTTGCCACGCCCCCTCCCGCCCCCGCAAATTGGAAAAAACGTCATATCTCCCACAGTTTTATAGATAGAAGGTTCGTTCCTTCTGGACACATTTAGTAATTAGGATTAATAATCGATCCGCCAAAGGAATGGTAGAGATCGGATGAACGGTTGTCCAGTTATAATGAAAACAAACAATTATTGGCAGCACCGGTCGCAACGGTGATGGGCAGCACTTCACAGGTACAGAGTATGTTATAGTCGGGCTTGACATGGCTAAATCGACTCGGCTGATAATGCTGATCAAGAATATATATACTTTATAGGTGTCGGAGATGCTTCCTTCCGCCTGTTACATACTTTTGCACAAACATAATATTCTCTGTGTACCTTTGGTACAGAGTATAACAAGAAAGAAAGTCGGTCAAGCCCGCCTATAATATACTCTGTACCTGTGAAGTGCAGCCCATCACCGTTGCGACCGGTGCTGCCAATAATTGTTTATTTTCCTTATAACTCGACTATCGTTCTTTATCATTCCTTTGGCGGATCGCTTTATAAGCTTGATTTCCATATAAGGAAGGTACGAACCAAGCAGTCCAAGTGGTCGAATCATTTATAGATTTTATTACTTTGGACTAGCTTGAAGCTGATGGCTAGGACATATTAAACTGTGGCTAGAAAACATTCAGGAGTTCAGCAAAGGATTAAAGAAATAAATTCCAAAGCCGATTTCGTGCCATGCTCAAATCTTTCTTCAAACCTGGCCTGTTTGCACGCCGCGTCTGTTAAGGCAGGTGCAGTAATTTTGTTCGGTACCTATTCATTTTTATCCATGTCCACGCATCGCTGGAGTATTTTGGTACACTCAAAAAAAAAATCAATCCAAACTGGTCTACATCAATCCGAAACAGGATTGAAAACAGGGTAATCCCGTATATTCTTAAGCCGATCCGAAAAAAGATTTGATCTCACTTTTTTCAATCCTAAAAAGATCGAATTTATCCCGCAAAAAGATGAAATTAATCAAAAAATACGAGCTCATTTAGATTGATTTGCTCCCAGAAGGACTCCTCTACCTTTCCTTTCTTCCTCCATTTTCCATAGGAACCCCCGACACCAGTTTTGGTATATTTAAAGCTTCTGAAAAAAACAAAGAAATATAAAAATTATTGTTGTCTTGAGTGGGACTCGAACTCATTGAGCTTTACACTGAACACGAATGGCATGGCATCTCATCGCACAGCACCATATCACATGATTATTTTCCAATGTCTTAAATGCTATTTATACTTTTCTGCATCGTTTATAATTTATGAACATTGTTATCTTGAAAGGGATTGATGTAAGCACTTTTAGAGTGAAACAAACTCGAAGGGATTGCGTCAAGCCCTAAAAGATTGAATTTTTAAGATCGTGCCGGGACTACTCTAAGAAAAAAAGATTAAATTTATATCGCCGTTTTTTTTTTTCTGACATCTTTTTGACAACGCACAGTGGGGCCTCTGCCCGAGCTATGCCGCAAAAATCAATTTTTTGACTGAAGCGCTTGACATAAGAAGTTAACTTTTTCGATAAAGATATATTCCAAACAAACCGATCCGAACTTATCGTGTGCTAAATGTGGGAGATATAGCTTCTAAAAGTGTTCCTTTTTTTCATAACTGCAAGGAAATGTGCAGGTTTGCAGAAAACACAAAGTTTCGAGTTAAGTTGTCGGCAAACTAACCCACCATTATCTTTTTGCCTTTTATAAAAAGAATGTTTGTTCTTAAAAAAATGCTAAATGGTGGTTTACTTTTTATACCCTGTTCCCATTAAAAATGGGGAAACGGGGATCATGAAGTTGTGCAAAAGTATGTAACAGGTAGAAGGAAGCATTTGCAACCCTATAAAGTAAATATATTCTTGATCAGCATTAACAGCCGAGTCGATTTAGCCATGTCCGTCTGCCCAACCGTCCATCTGTCCGTATGAACGCGTCGATCTCAGAGACTAAAAGAGATAGAGCTACAAATTTTTGCATGAAGCTATACCAGATTCCAATCGAGTTTGTGTCAGATTAGGAAAATTCCTCCCCCCCCCCTTTAAGCGCAAAAAACTGTCAGAGCCACAATAGACTCCCACTAAAAAGTTTCAAAAAGTTTTTGATGTCATTTACTAGATAGCCTAGAGTATCTATCTAAATTGATTAAAATTGGTTGCGTTGGCTTGCCTTTGCGGAAGTTATGTCAATAAAACTGACCTAACCTCGAAAAAAAACGTGCGTCGCAACTAGAGAAGACGAACGCGTGTAGAGATATTACTCAAAAACTTGTTTACTAAAAATTCTATCTTGCTTCCAATTAATAAGATCAAAATATGCATGTATAATGAAAAAAAAATTAATAATTTTTTGGACTTGATCTGCCCGCAAGTATAAGAAGTTATTGTCCCATGCATGCCAAGACTCTATCTCTTACCATATCTGAGATCTGCGAGCTCATACGGACAGACAGACAGACGGACATGGCTTGATCGACTCGCCTGTTGATACTGATCAAGAATATACTATATATACTTTATAGGGACGGAAATGCTTCCTTCTGGCTGTTACATACTTTTGCACAAACTTAATATACTCTGTGCACCTCTGGTAAAGAGTATAAAAATGATCAACTTTGTTAAATGTTACTTATTTTTTGAGTAATTAATTTCGTTACGCTAGATTAGCGAAATCGCCCACTGTGCGCAGCATGCGCTGTTTGCTTACATAATGTTGAAATGGTCACATTAATGATAATGCTCTGTAAATTAACATAGGGAAAGGCTAATTGCCCTGAGTAATGGGTATATTGAAGTCGGGCAGGACCGACAGTAGCTTACGATCTCGTTTTCTTTGTGTAGCTTCATTATTTTTATACCCTGTTCCCATTGAAAATGGGGAAAAGGGGGATCATGAAGTTGTGCAAAAGTATGTAACAGGTAGAAGGAAGCATTTCCGACCCTATAAAGTATATATATTCTTGATCAGCATCAACAGCCGAGTCGATTTCGCCCTGTCCGTCTGTCGGTCCGTCTGTCTGTCCGTATGAACGCGTGTTTCTCAGAGACTATAAGAGCTAGTGCCACAAATTTTTGCATGTAGATAGGTGTATACCCGATTCAAAACGAATTTGTTTCAGATTTGGAAAATTCCTCCCCCTCCCCCCTCTAAGCGCAAAAAACTGTCAGAGCCACAATTTTTTAGATAGACCTTCCAAACTTTACATATATCAAGTAAGGCCCAATATCTTTCTATTCTGAAAAGGTCACTAAGATCGGACAATAAACACCGAAGTTATATACGAATCATTTTTGCTTGTGGGAGAGAGGGGGGTCTTGCATTGTCAGTTATTGCGCGCGGCAGCATGCCATGCGTTTGTGTGTATGTTGGAGTGTGTGTATGTGTGAGTGTGTGTGTATGTAAAGAAAAAACACACGAAATTAAGGGAACAGGGTATTTTGTAGTCGGGGCACTCGACTGCAGCTCCCTTACTTGTTTAAAGTGTCTCCATGAAAATTTATTGAGGCTCCTCCGAAACATGAATTTTAAAAGTACGGCGTAGAAAAACATTCACCACGCAGTTTATTTTTGATGTTTGGGAATATCAAGATATCATTGAGTGCTAATTCAGGGCTGTACGGCGGATGACCCAACAATTCGATGTTTTGGCCGGTCAAAAAGTCGCTTGTGTTACGTGATGTGTGAGAGCTCGCATTGCCACGATTCGTCTTCGGCGGTTGGTTTTGCGATTTTCTCCGAGGAATTCCGTGAAACAAAGGTCGTGTACCACTCAGAATTGACCGTCCTACGTTGCTAAAGCGGAACAGTGACCACATCACCCATACGGCCGAAGAAACAGGAGACCAAGTGCTTCGTGCGCGAACAGCTTTTGGGGAATTTGGCTCGTCTTTTGTCTTTTGTTTCCGGCTCTTACACATATATCCATGATTCGTTACCTGTTACGATCTTATTAACGTCTTTTGAAGCCGCGCTATCGTATTTTTTCAGCATTTCTTTGTACCAATCCACACGAGCCAATTCGAATTACAAGTGGTCGCACTTATGCAAATTGGTTTTAGAACAGAAAAGTTCTCTGGTTTTTGTTTTTGAGGGAACGATAGGCAAGTATTTAATTATATTAGTAATGTTCAAAGTCGTTTTAATGGTGATCAAGCATATACTATATAATTTGAGGGCTCGCTTTCTTCTGCCTTAAACAGTTGGACCGAATTCAGCTTTTGAACTATTTTCAATATGCTTAGTCTTAAGCGTACACAAAAGTCAATACATTATACTTCGTTCAACTGGTCAGGGCCCGCGGCGCCCTCATAAATCCGCTAGCCACACACGCCTTATACAAACAAAAGACCCTTTTTTCTGTATGGAATTCTTAAAAATCAGTTTCCACCTGCATCCTTTCTGGCAACAGGCAACTGTATCTCTTACGGCCTCTGCGCAGGTATAAAACGCGTGCCCGGCCTTTGGTTCTACTTCATCTTCGCTCGCCGTCTCGATTAGCATTTGAAATCATTAGCCGGTCTCTGCTGACTGCAAGGTGCATTCTGGAACCACATTCGTGGTCGACCAGCAACATCATCATCATCTCCATCATTGTGGCTGTTTTTATCTGGCATTGTGCATCTTCTTTTCGTTCCTTTTTTTCTTTTGTATTTTCTTGTTGTGTTTTGTTTTCATTCTTCTCACTTGGGCCTGTTTTTGGTTTACACAAAGCCAACGGCGTCAAATTTGAAAATGCACCTGGATTTAATTTTTCCCCCGTCTGAGTCTGCCTTTCTTCTTTAGTTCACCGATATTTGCTTTTTCAACATCTCATTGGTTATCCTTTGACATTGCAGCCGTTTCAGGGAATCATCATCCATCACCGGAATGATTGCCGAAAGATGTTTCGTGTGATTTGAAATTCAAATGCAAGTATTCAATTAGTTTAATTGCAGTTACTTTTTGTATGAGTCTCAGCAGGTGAAACCGTTTTGAAGACTTTTTGCTAGCATTTAGAAGGTAGGTTTGGGTTGGGTCATTTTTAGAACGGTAGGCGGGTGCAATTTGAGGAAGAAAGAAATAATTAGCAGACCATTCAAAGGAATTCAATGTGAGAATTGAAAATGGGTGGTTTGCAAAAGGATAATGGGAAAACGTATAGAAGGAGTATTATATTACTTTTTGCCATTTTTATTTCACCAATTTTTCAAAAACTTTTTGTGTTTTAAAGTGGATAACTTAAAGACAAGCTTTTTAAAGGCAAAAACGCAAATAAAACTATGGAACTATAGTTTTCGAATCTGCCCTAAATTTGAGAGAGTTTTTAGAAATACATTTAGAAAAACTACCATTAAAAACAAGTTAGAAAGTCGTTCAAGCTCGACCATAAAATAATCTGTACCTCCCAAAGTTTGTGTTAAGCTGTGTGAAGTGCTGCCATTATAATTGTTTCTTTTCCCTATAACTCGACTATCGTTCATTCGTTGAGGAAACACCTCAGAGTTTCAGTATGGAAGCACCATATAAGTAACAGTAAATTTTAAAATTTAGCTAGGTAACTAAATAAACTTACTATCCTTACAAAAAAAAAGTATGGAGGCCGGCCGAATTATTCAACGTTCAGCGCATGGCTGAAATATGTGTCACTGGGGCACTGAGAACGACACCAGATTCGCCCGTTCTCTGCATGAGAGACTTAAGATACGGTCAATCAAATACCTTTACTTACTGGCACACTAATAGAATGACTTTCTACACTCTTTCACGTCTCTATTCCATCAAACGAACAGTCAAATCCTTCAGGACCGAAAAGTGAATTTAAATCTCACTGGAAGCTCAAAAACTATTAGGGAGCTGTACACCTCCTCTATGAACTTGGTATGAGTTATTCTTTAGGAATTCTTGATCTCTGCTGTGTCTTCCAGGCAGCGAACCTCGCGACTAAGTAATCCTGGACCTTTAGTACAATTTACATTATATCAAACATCTAGACTGAGATTAGAAGTACTGCAGTAGCGTAGGTAGATTTTCGAAATGAGGGGATAAGGTCTTGAAACTTTGGTTGAGAATAGAATTTGTTCTGCTTTTTAGCTTGGTGGGAACAGCAGATGGCTTATTAAATTGAAATTGTTAAAAGTATTCGATAGATTTGACAATCGATTTGGCTAAATTGTTCTTAAAGAGCGCCGAAAGTCTTTCCAAAACATGTTCATGATCGGTAAACGGCTCAACATAATTCGTAATGTCCAAAAATGGATTAACAATCGTCACCCAAAAGTAAGCTTAAGTGGTTTCAACTTGATTCGGATGTTCTCAACATAACCAGCTATTTGTTTGAAGCTTCGCAGATTTTAGATATCAAAATCTTTATTTTCAGAATTTCTAATAGTTTTCTAAGCAAATCTATGTCAAAATCCCTGACGAATTCGTGACTCAACGGCCTTGATAGGCGATAATCAAGATAAAGATTAGCAAAAAATCAAAGTCAATGATTTTTTTAAATTCATAGTCCTTTGCGAGGCTCTCATTTCAATTAAGGCTTCAATTCGTCTACCGCTTATTATTTTGAGACTTATAGTGTTAGGTAAAATCTTTTTATAATTTATGTTATTGGTTGAATGTTATTCTTAAAAGCAATGTGGGAAGCCACGGCCAGTAATGTAGTGGATTTTCTGGTACATGAAGTCTTCTTCAAGTTTGGTGTTCCAGAGGTGATTCACTCGGATAATGGGCGACAATTTGTGTCCAAATCGCTTCAATCGATGATGGTATCCTTTGGAATAACTCATCTGCGCACACCAATCTACTCGCCGCAAAGCAACGCGTTGGAACAAGTCAATCGCACAGTCCTAGCTGCGATTAGGACCTATTTGGAAGATGATCACCGGGAGTGGGATGCTTACCTGCCTGAGGTTGAGGTAGAAATCAGGAACACCGTGCACTCTGCCACAGGGGTAACTCCATTTTTTTCCTGTTTTTGGGCAGCAAATGTTCCTGAAGGGTGGCAGTTATAAGTTGGCCAGAAAACTAAAGTCACTGTCCGAGCACGAAATTTCAGACCTAGAAGCAAAAGATAAATTAGCAGTGATTCGTGAAAAGGTCAAGGAGAACTTACATGCAGCCTTTGAACTCAGCAGACAGCACTATGAGGCTCGCTTAGTCCGGTTAGTGCCATGGCAAGAAGTTTGGAGGAGGAACTTTGTCCTTAGCGATTTTGCCAATTCATTTAATGCCAAGTTTGCCAGAAATTTCTTCAAAAGCCGTGTCGTTCGCTCCGTGGGACATAGCGTAGGCGTGGTCCATGCCAAAGACATACGAACATGAGCCGGGAGCTGTACTTTTCAGGCGTCAATTGCGGTAGCAGCTGCTGTTGTCCTCAGATTTGCGAGTGCCCATAGATAATGGGTGTGGCCTTCGTTGGGCGCGGAAGATAGACTTGCCGGCTGGGAATCTGAAAAGAGACAAAGATTAGGATTTGTGGTTTATAAAAATGCTCGCGACGCTTTTGTTTTTTTTTTTGGGCTTAGTGATGAACTATTGTAATCGATAGTTCAGGGCTGGCGAATTAAAAAAAAATTATTCTGCCATCACGGTGACTCATTGGGCGATAACACAAGGTCCGCATTTGGCCTGCACATAAGCCAGCTAACAAAGTCGCTATTTAGAAGAGCTGCCCAGTTGGGGTGTGTCCTAAATAGCAGAAACAAATTGTCCCTGAAGAACAAAGTACATGTGTACAAGGCAATTAAATCACCAGCTTGGAGATACGGCCTGCAAGTTTATGTAATTGCAGCTAAAACTCACCTAAATAAGATCCGAGTCCTTCAAGCCAAATTACTGCGCAGACTATCGGGAGCGCCTTGGTACATGTGCACGAGAAGGCTGGAGAAGGAACTTAACGTCCCTATGATAGGTGACGTCATCAACAAACAATCTGCTGCCTACCTAGAAAGACTCAGAGGACATCCAAAAAACTCAGCTGAGCGATCAGGTCGTGTAAATTAAGCTTAACACTACATTGTAAGTTGCTATAAAAAGAAACAAAGTAAATGTATGCAATAAATGCAAAAAAAAAAACCTATTTTTGGCATGTGTTGGACACTTGAACAGCGAGTGATCAAGAGAATCACATATGTTACACATATCAAATATTTCAGAGTCTATAGCATTTATTTTATACAAAAAGGATTTAGAATATGTTGAATTTGCCAATAGTCAGTTAATTATTTTTATATTTGTTGCCTCCATTTTAACATGGTGATGCCATGGGCTACTAGGTAAATTGGGAAAATTTTCGATGATATTTTTTCCTTTAGTCAGTGATTGCTACTTATAATAATTGTTCCATTGATGAAGAATACGGAATTATAACTCTTCTCCTGAAATAACAGCTTCCTTGGCCGCAGCATCTGCTCTTTCATTAATCCCTATTCCAACATGACCAGGAATCCACACCACTTGAGCCTGTGAGATGCCCAATCTGTACAACTGATTATGAATTTTAGCCACAAGAAAGTTGTCAGTAGGTCCATTTTTCTTTAGAAGTCTAACTGCATTTGTGGAGTCCGTTAGGATTGCAAGTTTGCTTAAACGTATCCCTCTTAGTTGAATACATGCCAGAAATATGGCAATTAGTTCACTGAAAGTAGATGAGAAGTTCCTAGTTACTCTGAACATAAGTTTTTCTTCATTTCCATCAAAAACTACGCCCAAACCGACCATGTTTGACGATACAGACGCATCAATTGCAATTATTGTAAAACCTTGTTGTCTTAACTCAGAGATTTTCTCATTATAGACGCTTCATATCTGATTTGGTGACAACTTGCACTTCGTTTGATAGAAAATATTTACAAGGCACAGCATATTTTGATGCCTTGTAAATTCTGTACTGGTATTTGTATTGTCAAATATATCTTTAAATTTGTGATATATTTGACTGTATGTTGACTTATTTGAGTTTTCGGAAATTTCATTATATAAATCAGCATTGTGCAACTTAATTTTCATGATTTCTTTGGCTGTTAGCAGTTCTCTTCTGTCTTGAGGAGGTAATTCCCCAATAATGGAGTAGATTACATGCTGAGCCAAATTAGATGGAAGACCTGCACATCTTCTCAATACACTTGACTGCACCGATTTGAGTTTTTTATCAAGAGATTTATTTATATTAGCACATGTATACGCAAGGCTTTTATTTTGTCTGTCTGTCTTCAACCAATCTTCGCGGTGTTGTTGCATTTGGTTCATCAAAACGGTGAAAGCGCCTATCGATACTCAGGTATCGATAGACCTAGTCCCTGGAGCGCTCTAATTTTAACAGTATGGCAACGCTAGGAGCGGAACCGTTGCTGAGAGAGAAAGCAGTAGCCGGTTCTTGGCGGGAGAGTCAAGCCGGGTAATGTGTGGGCTGCGAGACGAAGTGCAGCTGAATCGGTCGTTAACCCCAATATAAAGCTTGTCATTGGAGTAGTTCAGGGCCAAAATGGGAATTTTTGATAGTGCATTCTTCTAGGGCACTTCCAAAAATTTATTTTCGGTTACTCATGATTTTCATGGTTATACCCTTTTAAAGTGTATTATAACACTGCTCGACAAACTGGAAGTCGATCTTCCCTCAATTCAAACCAAACTTTTTCTAAAGTATTTTTGCCCGCTGAGCACGAAAATCGACATGAAAAAATGTGTCGAATCGTCATCGAGATATCGATAAACTGTTTTTTCGATTTTTTTCAAAAGTTGCCTTCACTCAAACTCTCATTACTTTTCTGTTTCTGAACCTATTGAAAGCTTAAAAGCAAATTAAAAAGAAGAAACCTGGCCACAAGGTTCGTTTTCAGACATAAATGTGATAGGGACCAAATTTTTGTTTTTTTAAAGATTCAAATTTAAGGGCTGAATTTACTTCAAGAAAAGCCTTCAAACCAGGGACCGTAAATAAAAGTTATGGAAAAAAAGGGGGATGTACCTGTATTCATATATTTGAGCCTGGCCTTAAAATAGGGATACAATTTTATTTTAAATTTTTAAATTTAATTTTTAAAAATTAAAATAAAAAAATGTTGCTTGCTTTTGGCAAGCATAATGTTGCTTACATGATGTTGAAATGTTCTCATTAATGTTAATGCTTTGTTAACTAACATAAGGGCATTGAATTCCCTGAAAACCGCGTATATCGAAGTCGGATAGGACCGACTTTAACTTACGCCATATGCTCTGTTTGCTTACATAATGTTGAAATACTTTTTTTTTAATTGAAGGTTAAATTTGCCCTTAATTTAAAAAAAATTTTAGAAAAAACATCTACGTAAATTACCCTAATTTAAAAAAAAATAGGGGAAAGTTGACTTCGGCTCGGCCGAAGTTTTGTATACCCTTGCAGCTTCCATTGAAAACAAAAAAAGTTTTTCTAAGACTACTTTTTGGACATTACTTTTCTAGGGGATCTATACTATAAAGATGTCTGATTTCGATTAAACTTGGTGGAATCAAGGAAAAGCATAATACACTGTTAATTGCGAAATTTGGAGGCGATCCCATTCAAAACAAAAAAGTTTTTCTTACTAGAATTTCTTTTTCGACCGATCATTCACATTGCAGCTATAGTCATCCGATTTTTATAAAATTTTGTAGAATTGTGTTAAAGTATATAAAATAAATATATGTCAATGTAAGGGACTTTTTCATTAAAAACGAAAAGTTTTTTTCGCAAGAACTAGTTTTTTGACCGATCGTTCCTATGGCAGCTATATGCTATAGTCATCCAATTTTGACCAAACTTTGTAGAATCGTGTGCATATAAAACAAATACATGCCAATTTTGAGGACATTTTCATCGAAAACAAAAAAGCTTTTCTAACTAAGACTACTTTTCAGACTCTACTTTTCTATGACAGTTATACTATATAGATGTCCGATTTCGACCATTGTAAACTAAGAAATACAATGTTTGGAGGCGATTTCATTGAAAACAAAAAAGTTTTTCTCACTAGAACTAGTTTTTCGACCGATCGTTCCTTTGACAGCTATATACTATAGTCATCCGATCCGGCCGGTTTCGTCAAGTGTGCAGCGTATATGTACCAAAAGACTTCGTGCAAAGTTTCGTGAGAAAAGCTTTAAAACTGACGGAGGAGATAGCATAGAAACAGACAGACGGACGGACACACGGACAGACAGGGCTAAATCAACTCAGCTCGTCATGCCGATGAAGAATATATATACTTTATGTTGTCGGAGATGCTTCCTTCAATGCGTTACAAACATCCGGATAATTTTATAATACCCTCTGCAAGGGTATAAAAATTGTGCGAAAATAGTCGGTATGGTTCTGGAAATTCGATGAGATACAGGAAAGGTGCATTTTAAGGAAACATACAATTCACAGCGCTACAAAATTCCTTCAAAAAAATGTTTCCTATATTTTTTGTCTATTCACATTTTCTTTGGAGCCATCCCCAAGCAACATTTCCCCGGCTGTCGACTTCAAAAATAGAGAAATGCATTGAAGATTGTTTTAAGACTTACACTTTACCAAAACTTTAACAAAAGATCAAGGAAAGAAAGAAACGATGTTTATAGTTTTCTTGGTAGTATAAGAAACAGCAAACTATGCCAAGTTAGTTAACCAAAAGTTGGCAGACTTTTTTAATACTTTTTTGACATATTATTTTAGACTTAAAAGTGCACATTGTTTAACCCTCTACTGCATGAGCATAGAAATAATAAAGAAAAAAATTTTTATGTAAATATGTGTTTATTTAGGTAAAGATAATATATATTTGGATATATTTTTTTTTTTGGGGCATAGTTTGGGGGAAAAAAAATTAAGCCATATATGGCGTGCTAAGCATTCAGCGCATTTCAGAGTTTGCCATATATGGCTTTCTGTGCAATAAGGTTACTTCATGTGAAAGTTGGTAAAACAGTTTCTGTTGTCATTATAGCATAGAAATACATGGTATTTCTCACAAAAAGTGTATGAGCGGAAAGAACAATTGTTTTGGCAGAGTTGCCTTTGCTTTTTCTAAATGGGAAAATGCCCAATATTGTCCACCCGAACAGAATTCAAGGGAATTTCCTGGTAATTGATTACGGATTTTGTCCAGCACCGGTCGAATCTTGAATAGCTTTTTAAACCCGGCTTCACCTGCCAACTTCATATCGTCATTATTGTTGAAGTGCAGAAAACGTTTTATAGTTTCCCATCTGTTGCAACTCATGGTGCCATGTATAAATTCTTGACCAAGAGTCGTATTCCAATAGTCTTGAAGATGGTAATTGCTCCAACGACATGTATATGATTATGCCGATAAATATTAGCGGGCCTATTTATATCAACTTGGAGTGCATATAGATTTGATCGATCAACCAAGAAATTCATTAGATCGTCGTTAAAAAAAAATTTTAAAAGTCTGCCGGTGTCTCCACTTCATTGATACAAGTTGAAAGATTGATAGTTCCTTCAAATGGAAAGTTCTCATCCGAATACGGTGGCAAGTGACCAGCTTTCCATATCGGTGCTCCTGTCTTTTTTTGGCATTGTCTTTGGCTTTGTTTTCGAAGTGCACGGCCTTTCACAGCTGTCATCGGAACTACTCTCTTCGGTCTCCGATATATAAACATCTTCCTTTCGGAATTTTTTATTTCCAACAACTTCGTCTTCGGAATCGGGTGTGTTCTCGTCTTCACTTAGAAGCGGATTATCGATTTCGTCCACGATTGTGCATTCATTTCTAAAAAAAATTTCATATGTACATCGAATATATCATGCACGCGTTATTGCATGTATAGCCATATATGGCTTCCACAGGTTTTTGCATAAAATAGTACATGTGATGCTTACCTATACTCAAATTATATTTTTTTATGAAAGAAAACTTTATATTCTGTTAGAATAAAAATACTCTTCAGCGATAAAAGTGTTTTTTTAGTGGAGCAAATTAAATTGTAAATTCAGCAAAATTCACTTTCGTTCATCTGTTTGAGACGCTTGCAAAAAACTGATTAAAACTTGCGATAAGGCAACACAAAAATGCTCTGAACATAGTGTTAATAATTAGTTTGCGATGGTCGAATTTCGACCACAGGGCGACCACAGGGCGAGCCTAGTTTATTTTATTAGGTGAAACTAATTCTACAAAGTTTTATCAACATCGGATGACTTTAGCATATACATAGGTGCCATTGGACCGATCGGTCGAAAAATATGTCACTATATCAAAACGAGCACTTGCAAAGGTTATGGGCACAGATGAAGATAGCTTAACCTCCCCGTTTTTATTTTCTTTCTTTTATTTTCGATTTACTCAATCAAGTTTACACAACAAATACATGTACCACATCCCAATTTGTCAAATCTTGTCGAAAAATAACTTCAGCTCAGGCCTTTAACATTCACTGAATGTTAACATTATTTCTAAATATTTTCTCAAAAGACGAATGCCGACGATGTTGAAGTCACTGTTATAATATTCGTCATTCTCCCGGCCCCCCTCAGCTTAGAACCAGCCGAGTAAAAGAGGGAGATTTGGTTTCTTGATGGCGTTCATTAAGTCCTAGATTGACGCTGCTTTTTAAATTTATCAAATATATGGATGATACTTGGCAACCTTTCTAAATTGAAGAATTTTGACCTCAACCTCGAGCTGGAAAAATCTCAAAATTTAGCAAATAAATTCATCAATTTGCGCACTCTTTTAATTTCGGGTTGTAAACAATAAGCCTTAATCTTAAATAATAATCGAATCAGCATAACCTATCCTAACCGCATCTAACCTTATCTAACCGAGCCATTTCCACTGACTATCGCCACATTTCCCTTGGAAAAAACTTTTCCCTTACTAATGTACAGCAGTTCTTCGTGTTTGCAACACTAATTGCCCAACTCTTCGAAACAATTCTCTCTCTTAACTTCACTTTGCATTTCAATTGCAGCTTTTCTTTAGCCATTTCGAATGTCATTTGTGTGAATTTATGCATAAAATATGAATATGTCTGGGCGAAAAGTTTATTGAAAACGTGTCTCCATTACCCCCGAAGTCCCAACTCACCCTGAACAATTCTCAACTCGCATGCGTTATAAATCACGCAAAAGTTTTTTTTTGAAAAGCCAACTTTTACGCAGTGCCGGCAGAAGTTTTATGTCATCAAGTTTGGCAAGCCACTTGCCCCTCCCTCCTTCCCTTCATCGTATATGCTTTCAACTTTAATTTTTGGAAGCGATCATAGTTCAATGAGCAAATTGCATATTGATTTGCTAGAGTTTGCTCCTGATATTTGCCTTTCTGGGTGCAAGTTTCTTCTCGCATTCCTTTGTGCCCGGTGATTAATGAGCTAAGACCGCTGAAAACTTTACCTTGAGCAGCGCAGCGCAGCGAGAAAAAAGTCGCCAACTTTGAACTTTTATTTTTTGCCTTTTTAGCTCCCGTTGAAAGTTATTAAAATCAACGAAGCGTTGTCTAAGGGGTCCGTTCGTATAATTAAACTCAGGCAAGTCGCCCGTAATTCTTAAGAAGTTCAATAAGAAATCAAAGTTAATAGGCGTCTGCATTTGAAATCGAAAGCGCCAACAAAAACGTCGCGTGACAAATGTCATTTGGACTTCGAATTCCATTTAAATGCCAAACTCGCCTTTTTGAATTTGTTTTCCTTTTCTGTATTTTGGTCTGGGTAAGGGTATAATTTTCCGGCACGCAGGTTCTTTTGGCTTTAGCTACTCTTTCATCATAATCGCCAGTGAGAAGTACACAAAGCACTGACAATTCTTTGTAATTATGGGTTTTACCAAAGAGCCAAACAAAAACAACAAAAAATGAAGTCAAATCGCATTTCATGGCATTTAAATGTAATTTGAGTTTGATTCGCTTGCCAAGAATAGTGATTAAGTCCTTAAGTGGGAATGCAAGTGGTTTCAAGGGAAAATTGCTTGAAAAATGTGCAGAAAAGTTGTAAGGTATGCAGAGCAGATAGCACCAAAGGAAGCTTGCCTATTGCATTTTGTCTTACAAGCTTTATTTCAAAATTTAATTAAATATTAAACATTTGAGGGCTAAGAAATCAGAAGAAGAAGAAGTTTCTTAGATTTGTCCCTAGTTTTCGATTTTATTATACGCTTTGTGCGAAAAAAATCGACCCCCTAGTATACAAAAGAAGAATCACCATGGTTTGATACCAATGGGATCGCTATCTTAGGTGACTTAGGGCCGATTTCTAATCTTCTAAATGGCTGCGATGTATCAGAAGAAGTGCCGAAGTTTGAATACATTTGAAACTTTGGGACCACTGACTTAATTTTGTGACCAATGACTTATTTATAAGCTTCATGTTTTTTGTCATTGGGAAATTAAATAAAAAAAACTAAAAAAAATTTGTATGGTAGCTACAAGAAGTGAACAACCGATTTTCGCGGCTCCGACATATGTGCAGTGTGCAGCTAAAAGATGACCCTGTGCAAAATTTCAGCTCGATAGCTTCAAAACTGAGGGACTAGTTTGCGTAGAAACAGACGGACGGACGGACGGATGGGCGGACAGACGGACGGACAAAGCTCAATCGGCTCAGCTCGTCATGCTGATCAAGAATAGATATACTTTATGTGGTCGGAGATGATTCCTTCTATGATTTCCAAACTTCTGGGCAAAATTATAATACACTTTTCAAGCGTACAGGGGGGCTTATGTAGTGTTTGGAATTTGAACTATTCATAATTGGACTTTAAAAACGTCAAATGTCATTCGGGAAGCGACTAATATTTAGTAAAAACTTTGACATTTACGAATTGGATCGCCATCCGCATAAAGAAATTTGGGAAATATTAAAAACTTATTTCCAAAGTGGTGAGTCCTCGACTTAAACTGTGCGAAATTTAAAAAAAAACGAAAAAAATTTTCCGAAAACTCAATTTGTGGATCAATTCGTGAAGCGATTTCGTGAAACTGGAATGTTGGTGGATAAACCAACCCGTATACGTACTCGTTCGTTGCGCTCGACCAAAAACATTGCTGCGGTTGCTAAAAATGTGCGTGAACAACCATCGACGTCAACTCGCCATCGAACTCAACAATTGGATATTTCGCGCACTTCTTTTATGCGAATGCCATGAAGCCATACAAAGTTCAATTGGTACAGCAGCTAAAGCCAATTGAACATCCGAATCGTCTACAGTTCGCAAATTGGGCGGAAGATCGTTTGGCCGAAGATGGTGAATTTTACCGAAAAATCATCTTTTCGGATGAAGCACATTTTCACCTCGGTGGTTATGTTAATAAACAAAATTGTCGCATCTGGGGCACAGAAAATCCGCATATCGTCGTCGAGAATTCACTCACCACGTGTCACTGTTTGGTGCGGATTTTGGTTTCGAGGCACCATTGGTCCATTTTTCTTTGAAAATGAAGAAGAAGCCACCGTAACCGAGAATGGTGAGCGCTACCGCGCAATGTTAAGTGATTGGTTCTTCGAGGAAACTGAAGCGGAAGACTTGGACGATATTTGGTTTCAACAAGACGGCGCTACGTGCCACACAGCGCACGCCACAATCGATCTTCTGCGCCCTATCTTCGAATATCGAATAATCAGCAAATGAGAGATGAGATGAGAATTGGCCGCCAAAAAGCTGTGATCTGACACCGTTAGACTATTTTCTTTGGGGAGCGGTCAATGACAAACGTTATGCAAACTATTCTGAAACAATTGATGAGTTGAAGAACGAAATTCGAGTTGCTATTGCTGACATACGTGCCGAAACAATTGAAAATGTTCTCAAAATTTGGGAGGATCGAATGGGCTACTGTCAAGTCAGCCGTGGTGGTCATTTGACCGAAATTGTTTTTTATAAATAAATTACATGAACCAATCTATCCAATAAATGTTCAACCTTTGAAAATCATCGAGCCGTTTTTTATAGCAAAATTAAATTCCAACTTTTAAATGCACCACCCTGTATAATGAAGAAAATTTATTAAAACAGTAGAATTAAGTGGGTTAAGTAAATTAAAAATCAAACATCTTGTTTTTGTCTTACTTGTAGCATTAAGAATTTTTCAAATAAAATATAAATCTAGGTTTATGTCACAGATAGCTTATGTTGTGAAGATCGGAAGAACGGCAGTCGAGCTATGAGCAAAAGAGTATACGCTGCTTCACGCCCCGGAGGATCGCTGCTTTTAGCTGCTACTGAGGCAGCAAAATCTCTGCCCGTTCCCGAGGAGGCTCTCTGTCTCTTTTAGCCTACTGAGACAACAAAATACATCCCCGGATGCTTGGAACCCTTTCACTTTCTTGGTACAGAGCAGAGAACTGCAAAAATCACATTTTTGTCTTGATTTCATCATACACAATTCCCACTCACATTTAATTACTCAACAAAGCATGCCGTTGAATGAAATTCACGGCAAACCAGTGAACGCTTCAATCGGTTGATTACAAGCCAATGTTGTATCATGTATTGTCCACATTCATTCATACAACAAAGCTCTCCGTTCAAAGCACTCAACATCTCACCAGCACAAGTGACGCACGTAAATCAGATTTCTTGCTCACACAATTTTCGGTTCTCACCTTTTGGCTGGCGCAGTTAAAAACACCAGAACAAACTCCCTCTCTCTCTCTCGCTATCATTTGTGTCAGCAGTGCTGTTTCGGCATATGCCAAAAACCCATAAGCCCCCCTCGGCGGTCATTCTCAACAACAAAATTGAAGGAACGCGAAAAAAAAATCAAAAGTTTTTTTTTTTTTTTTATTGTCTCTAATCAATCGTTGTTGGAAGAACACCCGAATTGATTGGTATGAAAGCGAACATGAACGTACTCTGAGCGCCAACAAGGTTCGATTGCCTATGTATGATTAAAACACAACGGCGTACATGTGTGTATATGAACAATTTGAACGGTTGAACGCAACTCCATGTTGATTCGGGGGTTGATAATTTCTGAACGTTTTGCAATCACCCGAAGCCGTTGTCTGGTGAAGAGTATGTAACAGTCGGACTTGACAGACTTTCTTTCTCGTTTTACTCTGGTAGTCACCTTAAGGCAGGCCTGGCCAAATAGAGAGGACAGAGAACTATGTCTGTCCCCCTCTGACACTCAGTGATGATTGGCTTTGGCAAGCATTCGGTGTTAATCAGAGAGTGACTTCGGGCCCCAGAGGCCATGGCTGGCCATGCCTGCTTTAAAGCTAGCGCCAAAAGCTAGTGAGGGTGACCGGGTGTGTAAGTTGTTAAAAAGATTCAGCTCGTCATGATGAACAAGAATAAATATTCTATATGTGGTCGGAAACGATTCCTTCTATGCGTTGCAAGCTTCCAGATGTAAATTAATTCGAAGTAAAGTAAAACTTTCATAAAATTTTTGAAGCAAAATTGTATTTCTATTTTTTATTTGTCGTTTTTGTATGAAAATTTTACTTTACATCGAATTAATTCACATTTGGATACAGGCCATAAACACAAAATTACAAAAATGTCAAATAATAATTCAGTGTTATAATTAGACAGCGGATTTTGCATATTTTTAAACCGAATTTTATCCTTATAGGCCAAAGTTAAAGTGCACAACACTATTTGTTGTGCAGTCTCTTTACGTTTACATAAGGCCAAAATAATCGCATTAAATTTCAAAATGACTTAAATTATTATATTATAAGATGAACCATCGGCAAAACACAAAATGCAGTGAACAAATTGACAAAAATTCGTCAAAAACACATTTAACCCAGTCTGCTAGGATTAAAATCGGTTTAAAAATATGCAAAATCCACTGTCTAGTTATCATTTGTATCTGGTCTTTATACTTTTGTGATAGTTACATATATACGGAGGTGGCACGGAATTCTCTAGCGATTTTCGTATAAACGCTTGTATTTCAAACTATAACTGCTTGCATTTACATATATGTGAAGTGACTGAAAAATGCTTGAGTGCTAGATAAAGTGACGAAAGTTGATCGAATTGAAACCGACTGTTCAAAGCCAAGTAGCTTTAGATAGTTGGTCCAAATCATGATGTAATAAGTTTAAGGTGGTCTCGTCATGAGAGCAGCTCCTTTGATTAGTCCTTTATTGTCAGTACTTGGCAGGTTGTCAACAGAGTAGGCTCGTATCAGACGAAATTTATTCGGATTTCTTTGTTCGTTGCTATAACCCTTACGTGAGGAGAAAAAAAACCTTTTGCATTTATTGTCGTGTGTGTATTAAAACTGAGGGAGTACATTTTATTCATGTTCCAAAGATGGAAAAAAATGAATATTGTGGGAAGAATCCTTAGGATTTAGTTTTTGGTCCAAAAGGAAAAATCTGGCATACACATTTTAAAGCTACCGATTGGAAGCCTTTAACCAACAAAGGCCAGGAGTCGAAGAGAAGACGTCTCATGCCAGATGCAATACCAGAGCCGGCGCGTGAACCAAAAATCATTCGACATGGGGCATAGGTTGCTACCAGAGATCTGCACGAGTGCACCGCAACTGCAAGTGCACTGCATAAGTACTTGATATTTTCGCACTCGGGTATCTCGACCACTCCAACAAAATGTATACAGTAGTATTTCTACTGCAATATTTCACAAGCAATATTTCTTGTATGGATCTTTAATAAATTTATTCAAATATATACTTTCTAGCAAGTAGCCCGGCTTGCTTCGCTACGCCGCCGTCAGTAAAGCTATTTCAAGCGATATCGGTATCAGTTTTTCTTTTCCGACTTGGGGGCGAATTTCACAAACTGGAAAATGTTTGTCCGTATTTTACATACATCGGCTCAAGCGAGATTAACCAGCCACGCCCGCGATTAAAAAAATACTGAATTTCGATCTTGGAGATGGAGTTTTAAAAGAAAAGCTTACAAACAAAATTTGATAAAGATCGGGCCAAAAATAAGGATTGGCCTTGAACACATTTTGGGATATTTTTCACCAATTCTCAAATTCGAATTTTTCAAATTTCGCGGTTTGAGCACCATTTTCCGCCCATTTCTTAACTTAGAAACCTTCCCGGGCAAGCGTCCACCTTCCTAGTTTCATAAAAAAACTGAAATACCGTTTATGCTCAATAAGAAATCGGCAAGCGTTAACCAATCCCCAAGTTTTACTAATAAGGAACAAATATGGCGGTTTCAGGACCATTTTCCACCTCTAGGTCCATCTCCATGTCCACCTCCAGGGCCACCTCAATGGCCTCCTAGGTCCAGTCCCGACAAACCAAACAAGAAAAACGATATTTTTTATAATTTTCCAGTCAAGTCATGGCCACCTTTATATCCAGATATCTTTAGCCCACTCAACCTTTACCCACCAATTTCCGCCAAGAGGGGTAGATTTTCTAGAAGACTGGTATGCAGTCGTTGTTGAATTTTCATATAGATCTCTGAAAATGGGTTTGACCCCAATCCGTTGATAATCAAAAAATTTGCATACAACAGTTTTCCGCCCATTTCCGACTTTTGGGGTAGACTTTCCAAAAGTTGAAAGTCACGTTGATCAATTTTTATGAAAACTTTGAAAATGAGTTTGGAGAATCGCTGCGAGCTAAAATTCAACTCACACAACCTTTACCACCCAATTTTCACCAAGGGGGGTGATTTTCCGGAAAATTAGTATGCAGTCATAGTTCATTTTCAAGATCTCTGAAAAAATTTGAACCTGATCGGATGACAATCAAAAAAGTTGCATTCAACAGTTTTCTTTGAATTTTCCACATTTCCCGACAGAATTTTCCAAAACCGTTTCTTAGTACTCACTTTCAGCATAAGATAAAAACTACAGTAAAAAATTCAGCTTCATCTCTTATGGTTTGTCCTGTGCGACGGTCACCAGTCAGTCAGGTTGAACAGTTTTATATATATAGATTTAAGTCGGATATGCCTTTCCCTACCCTGAGTAGGCAAACGTGACGCGTGCTTTTGAAGTCAACAAATGCGAAGAGCAATACTCAAGTAATCCTTAAGTATTGGTAGAATGTGTGCTGAAAACACCGAGTATTTTGCGTATTCCTCTTTGCTCTCTGAGTAAAATTAGTATGTAACCAGCAAAGTCTGCGTGCGACCGCCCACTCAAAGACGAAAGCATCGTGCAGTGTCGCTCAAAGCAGGAACAAGTAAATTTGACACCCGCTCAAAACAAATACCAGTCACAGAAATACTAGTACGATATGAGTGAGTATATGAACTGACTTCATATTTTGTGTGGCAAATCATACCCAAGACGCTTTTACAACAAGTATACTCGAGTCAAGAAAACAGGCACTCTTGCATATCTCAGGTTGCTACAATAGGCTGCAAATGTACCCCACTGCCATGTACCCCACTGCCATTCCCAGAAAATGTTGCCGTTTCACTCACTCACATGGAATTAGTAGGCTCACACTCATTTGTCAACGTACAATAAGGGAGAGATTGTACGGACGGGACCACCTTATACTAATTTCATCATGGTCCAAATCGCTTAATATTCACCATCTGACCTAGCAACCGAAGATATACTTGTCACTTTGCAAATAAAGGTCAAGAATTTAGATTTGAAATTCAAACATTTATACGAAAATCTCTAGAGATTTCTGTGTCACCCAAAAAAATGACTAATATAATTTATCAAACCGAACCTTTTTCAAATCACAGGAAGTCCGGATGGTGCGTAAGTTTTAGAGGCTAACAACACAGTCGTACAGTTGCTAAAATTACATTTAGTTTGTGGCGACTCTGCCCACACTAGTCACCAGCGACTATCGATTACTAGTCACGAGCGACTATCGATTACTAAACTATCATGAAGCTTATTCATCTCCACGAGATTCAGTATTCGACGGTGTATGCAACTGATCGCTGGCTGCCTCGGGCCAGCTCGTAAACAACAATTTGTATTTAATTAGTAAAGTGAACAATAAATTTTAATAGCATAAGTTAATACCATAAGTTAATTTTCCTTAATTTTGTGATCAATTTAGAATTTGTTTTTTAATTTGATTTGCATTACAGTCTTTAACTGAACTAAAATTAAACAAGTAAGAAATTCGGTCAAGCCCGACTATTATAGTCTGTATACTACTCTGTACCTGTGAAGTGCTGCCCATCACCGTTGCGGACGGACGGACGAACAGACCGAAAGACGGACATGGCTAAATAGACTCAGCTGTTGATGCTGATCAAGAATATATATTCTTTATATGGTTGGAGATGTTTCCTTCTGCCTATTACATACTTTTACACAAACCTAAAATACTCTGATTACCTTTGGTACAGAGTATAAAAACTCTGATTACCTTTGGTACATGGTATAAAAATTAGCTGGCAGTGCCAGCCAAAACGAAAAGTAAATCGTAAAAGTCAGCCTCTCTCATTTCCGATTGCTCAATTTATAATCGTTTCGATCGCTTGATACTCTCGTGCCGATTTCGTTTGGCCCGTGGTTTGCCAAAAGTGAAACGTAAGCAAAATCATTCGGAAATGAGAACAGCAAAACCAAACCGAAGCGGAATTGCGTTCCGTATACTTTTTTAAAAGTAGTGGAAAAGAGAACATGCCTGTATAATTTATTTTGTAATTCTTCAAACTCACACTCTTACCTTCTCTAGAACTTATCTACCTTGATCAATTTCAGTCAGAGTTCATCTATTGACCTAGAAACTCAAGCTTTTAAATATAAAATTACAAAATTTAAACCTAAGCTGAGCCACAAATATTTTGACCACAGTACCTTTGTGTGCACAGTTTTCGGCATTTCACTCAAACAAATCTTTGAAATTTCCAATAGCTCTTATCTAGCCGGAAATTGTAGAGTAATTTATGCGACACTTAAAATATTTTAGACTCCAAGTGCCCTATCGTTGGCTACTTAGCATTTAAATGGCGGTCACATTTCCGTTGGCTTTCGGAAAGACGTCACCAAGTCTGGAGGTAAAAACAAATACAATTGAAATGTGGCCAAAGAGTTGAACTTATTAACATTTAATTAGAAATCAAAGTAAGTAAATTCTGGCTTCAGGCCAAACTCATTTGAAATGCGTGTGGTGGAGGTGACTGCATTTTGGCAGGTGGCCAGGCAAGAAAAACCTTCATTAGCATTTTTCGGAAGACAGTAGTAGTCTTTGAGTCTTCAGGTTCAATAGGTCGTCGTCACTCAGTCTGTCTGAGTTTGTCTTTTTCTTACCTTATGCTAATCTTTCTTTAGAGGCCTCCCGCTGAACAGAAACTCGGTTTTCCACTTTTATAGTGTTATGTAAATTTGTCTGAGCCAGAGCCGGACAAAGAAATTATTTAATTTACGCTTCACTCAAAGGCTTAGAAAATGGTCCTCACTTTGCTTGATTCGCATTAATTTACACGCATGTTAAGGCGCTTGCCTCTTTCAGTTCGGGGGGCTTTTCTATTCTTTCTTTTTATGGCATCTTTTCTGTGGTTTTTACATAAATGCCAACATAAATATCATTTAGGACTCCTTTGTGTGTGATATTAGTAAAAAGTGAACTTTTTGTTGTTGTGAAAAATTGTTATTGATTTTTACTATCACCTTTTCATATGCTGATACCTATGATCGAAACCTTGAAGCTAGAAAATTCTTTCAAGAACTTTTAGCAGCTTAACAACCTAACACCTTTAAGTTGTATAGAACTCCGAGGGGGTCAGTTTTAAGAGGTGGGGAAATGAAAAGTTGAATTTGAAATTACTTTAGCCTTGTTTTATGGAGATTTACAAAGAAGAGAACGCCATCTATTCAGAAAAAGGTAGAATACAAATTTCTTTTATGGAATGCAAAGAATAAAGTGAAATATAATTTTAATTTTAATGAAAATGCCCTTAAACTAGAAATTTGATTACTAGAAGTGAGTTTCTTATTTCTAATTTAAGCCAACTAGACTAGAAGAATATAGTTAGAAAATTGGAGTAGTTCCCAATTCCACTTCCACAAAAATATTTCGAAAGTGGAATTGATTCGTTTTCTGGTAAAAGTAAAACAAACGAGTTTTGCGGTTGCAAACGTAATGCCTTGTGGCAAGTGAAATGAAAATAATTTGAAAATTTGGTATTTAAAAATATAAGCTAACCACAAAATGAAAGTAAATTATCATTCTTTGGACAATTTTAGATTTTTTGGTTTCCTGAAACAGTCGTCTGTAACGTTAAATTATTTGCCAATAATCAATTTCAGCCCCGGGCGGCACATTTTAGGGGCGGCAATTTCTTACAAAATATGTATTAAAGATCCTCTATAATAAATATTTTGTGCTAGATCTTTAACATTGATATCGCCAGTTTACAGTCATAGCGGGGAGCCTCAGAAATCTCTAGTAATTTTCGTATAGACGGTTGTATTTCAAACTAAAACTGCTTGCATTTATATGTGATTTGCCTCCTAGATTAGATGACGAAAGTTGAGCGATTTGAAACGGACTGTTCAAAGCCAAGAAGATTTAGGTAGTAGGTCCAAATCGCTTAACATTCACCATCTGATCTAGCAACCGAAGATATACCTGTCACTTTTCATATAAAGGTACAGAATATTTTTCAAAGATTTATCCGATATGTTGATAAAGAAACTTGAGATATGTTTTGAAGTGTAAAAGTACCTACCGAAAGAATGAAACAATTCCCTTTATAAAAAACTTTTTCATAAATTTCGTGGCATTCCAAATTACATTTAAAAATTCTCGCAGAAACGTGTTATTAAATTGATTTTTTTTGTGGTCCAGTGCATTTAGACGCTCACTGGAAATTTCGTTTGTAATCTTGAATGTAGCGATATCTCAGGGAACGGTTTCTTTTTAGACTACTATTACACTACGCCTGACAGACCATCATGCAAACCACTCACGCCAGTGTATTGTTAGAACAGTTATATGAGTAATAAGAGTAAGAAGATGCCCAATAATTTTTGCAAACAAAATGCCTTTGTATATCACCGAGCGCTAAGAAATAACGGCATTGCAGACGATATAATTGGAATATAATTGGAATAAGGATTAAACAATCGGCGAAGTTAGCTTACAAAATTATCGGAGAAATTAAGGATAGGTTTCAGCAACTACAGTAGTCACACAGATAGCAGGTTGCACCACACCCGATTTTGCGGGATTCGGAATTTTTTTACTCAGCATAAAACATTAATGATGGATTTAATGTTAAGGAACTTCAGAAGGTGCGAGTGCCTTTTGGAGCCATTGTACACTCAGAAAAAAATTCGCCAAGAAATTTAGAAAATCGAATTATTTTAAAATTTGCCCTGGAATATAAAATAATTTTCTAATAAACAGAAAAAGTAATCCGAAACTAAGAAACATATGCCATAAAAAAACTTTTTTAGAAAAAAACTTTTCTAAAAACAAGAAAAGGGCAGATTTTTCTGATAATTAGGGCGCATTTTTCTAAAGTCTTTTTCTTAAAAATAGGGCAAAATTAACCTTTAATTTTAGAGAATAGTAGCCCTTAAAGAGAATACTAATACCTTAAAAACAGGAAAATTTTCTGAAACTAATTTTCTTAAAAATGTGGCGATAGTAGCCATTGCTTTTAGAACAGTTTACAGTTTAACGCCGAATCCGAACAGCAGTTTGAGAAGCTTTTGCATGTGTAAGTTTTATTTAAAGAAATAAACTTTTCATTAGATGCTCCGAGGCGGGATAGAACCCACGACCTCTTGCACAGCGGTCGCGCACACTAGCCACACCCGGGCATATCCTAATTAATAAACATTAAATCAAGATATCTAGATTTTTGGTGGCCGGGTAGCTCAGCGGCGACCACCGATTTTGATGAAACAAAGTGCAATCGACGCAGAATTGTCACCATTATGGCCCCAATTTCAATCAAAGTTTTTAAAAATTTTTTACTATTTTTTTACACTAAACTACAAAAAAATTGCCCAAAATCGATTTTTCATTTTTCAATGGCCGCCATTTTGTAAAAAAAAAATCGCAAAATTATGATTGAAATAGGGGTCCGAATTACATCTGTACTGAATCTAACGCCGTTTTTATTTTCCATTTCAGATGATCCGAAGTGGAGTTATCCGTGCCGCCAGCAGCATACCTTTTTTTTGCGACATCCAACTTTGAAGGCCGACATCTTTTTAAACAGCCCTCGAACAAAAGAAAAAAAAATTTTTTATTTAAATCAATATGTTCTTAATACAATAAAAAACAGAATTTAAATAACTATTTCCGTTTTCAAATAAGATTTTTTTTAAAAAGGTCAAAAATCAGCCTTCCAAGCAGCAATACCCCTTTTATGCTGCGCTGGTGTTGCCAGATCTTTAGTTTTCTCATATATGCGCTGATCATTTTTTGAATTCATAAAAGCAGCATAAACAGGAACAAATTTGATTTTGCAAATTAAAGAAATCATGAATTTCATAGCATAAACGTGGTAACAGATAATCGGCCCTGTTCCCAATTCCGAGTCGGTTTTCGTGTAAACGTTTGCAAGTAGAGCTTAAACTTAACAATGTTATATGGAAGGTGACAAGAATTTCAAAGGCTACTAGATTAGGTTTGACGAAAATCGGAATTGCCTAAGCAGCTGAAACCGATTGCTCAATGCCAGGTGAATTCAATTCGTCAAAAAAAGCGGACCTGATCTAGTAGCCACAGACACTTTGCTTACTTTTCATATAAAATTGTGAACTTTATCTTAAAAAAAGCAACGTTTATACGAAAACCGACTCGGAATTCGGAACAGGGCCGAATATGTCGAAACCGCGCGGATCGGATGGTTACTTCTTGTAGCCGCCATAGGAACTTTCTATTTATTTCAAGTGTTATAAAACTTCGGCACAGTCGGAGTTGCTTTCTCGTTTTAAATTTAAGATTTTTGTGTATTTTCTAATATCTAAGCTATAGTTTAAAAATTTCTTAATATGAGAAACTTTTTCTGATTTTAGTTCTAAAATATACGCCGATTTTTTTTTAATTGTATTTTTTTGATGTTTGTTTGGTTTTCCTCTTTTTTGTAGTTACTTTAGACATCCGAACGAATATTGGCAGGCACTTCACTGTATTTTCCGTAGTTAGCGAACTTTCTGTCGAACAGTAGTGAGGTGTATTGACATTGCATTCCTATTTTAGAGACTTGAATAAGGCAATGGGGTCAAGCCATCCATTTTTTATGTAAATCAAAATGAAGAAAATAAAGACAATATGCTTTTAATTTCAAGAACCATGGAGGCATCTAGTTGACTTATTTGAGATTAATGGATATATAAGTCATATAAGTCATTTAAATTTCCGCACATATGTTAACAAATGACAAATGCTACAAAGCTTTCGAGAAGAATATATAAATCTGGACTATCTTGGATATGCGGCATGCTTCCATACCAAGCTTCTATAGCCCCAAAGGACTCTTTTGGTTCCTCCAGCAAAACTCTTCAGCTGTTTGATTTCCCAAACGGAAAATTTGTTGCCACCAATATTAACATGCAAAACAAAAGTTGGCTTAAATTAAGGCCTCAGGACCAAAGGCTCTCTCATCAGCTGCTGCTGTTGCTGCCGCCGTTTCGCCGTGTGACACATCAAAATAATCCTCGACAGCTTAATTATGTGCGGCTCATTGCCAGGGATACCCACAGACAAACACACACACACACACACTTGCATGCACAACAATAGCCCACAAGCAAACACATCCTTTCTTTCATTCCTCTTGCTGTGTGTGAAAAAGGATTTATGCCACCCGCAAAACCGTCCGCACAAAAAAAAAAAAATATGCAGGCCATGTCGGAATATGAATTTTCATAACGCTCGGCTGAGTGGCTTAAACGCTGTGGTAATTATTTCCAAACAAAACGCGGCACAAAAAATGCTTACAATTTTCGGTCCGAGCCGCAATTTTTAATGAGAAAAAAGAGCGTGAAAAATGTAAATAATTCTTATCATTCTGGTACTGTCAAATATCACACTTCACTGCAACCGCCCGGGTGTGGAAACTAACACCTCGACTCGCGCGTCTCTTATCGGTGCGCAGTTAAAACAAATGGTTAGGATCAGAGGACCAAAAGCCAGCAGCATCACCCAGCCCAGGAAGTGCTCTTATCACCAACAAATGTTCCGACTTTTGCGTAGGTGTTAGACCAATGTTTGATGGAAGCATTTCAAGCTAATCTCCAAGACCACGTGATAAAATTATTTTTGTATTTTTTGTTTTTTCTTTTTTTTTTTGTATGTTTGCGCGAGTGAAATAATAATAGCTGACATTGACATTGCTGCTGAGATAAGTTTTCCAGAGTAACACATTTCGGTAATGATTGTTTTTGTTACTCAAGGGAAACTTAAGCCCTATGTATGATAATGAGCAAGTGATATACGAGCTTGAAGGCTTCAAAAGTTTCCTTTGGTTAATGGTTGAGGTGTGTATTTTTGAAGCTTGATAGCCAAGCCACTTTACGCAGTGAGCTCGGTGTGGGCGAATTTGATATGATGATATGTTTGACATTCAGCTGTGGCACTCACATGTTGCAGTTACGTGATAAATTGAATTTGATTTCGTTTCGAAACAAGAAGAGGTTATTATTGTTCTCAACCTCTAATGTAAAGGATAAAATCAAATTCGTAGATTAGTTAAAAAAGTAACTGAATCCTTTAGAACCATTTGCGAGTCTTTTTATACCCTTGCAGAGAGTATTATAAAATTGTGCGGATGTTTGTAACGCATTGAAGGAAGCATCTCTGACCACATAAAGTATATTTATTCTTGATCAGCAGGACGAGCTGTTTATTTAGTTCATTTAGCCTTGTCCGTCTGTCCGTCTGTCTGTTTCTATGCTATCTCCTCCGTCAGTTTTAAAGCTGTCCTCACCAAACTTTGCACGAAGTCTTTTGGTACATATACGTCATACAAATAATTATATGTGCATCGCTTTTTTTCTAAATAAAAACATGAAACTTATTTTTCAGTCGTTTCTAAGTATGTGGTTGTATTTAAAGCATGGTTTAAGATAAGAAAACAAAAAAAGTATCAATATTGTATTCAACTTATAAGTAGTACACAATATTTTATAATATATTCATAGTAAAGAATTATATGTGCATTCTTAGACTTTGGTCTCTTAAGCTAAGTAACGTTGGTTTTTTTTAAAGTTATTTTTATGTTAGTAATCAATACTGTTTCCTTTATTATTTATAACTGAATTAAGACGATTCGGCATTAAATTGACTAATGACTGTAAGGTAGATATGTCAATATTAGCCCATTCCAACTCTATTGCCAATTTAAGGTGTCGAACCATCTCAAACTGTCGTCCAATTTTAAAAACACGAGCGGACAGAATCCCCCAAAGATTTTCGATGGGATTAAGGTCCGGACTTAATGCGGTCCACTTCAATAGGGGAATTTTTCTGGCCTTAAAAAGTCTTTGGTGACCATTTGCTGTGTGGATGGAAGCATTATCCTGCTGGCCGTACAAATTGCCAGCAAATTCTATAAGCTCACTGTCCATAAGCTCTACATACATCCTGGCATTCATTCGAGTGGATATGAAGCAAATAGGGGTCTTTCCTTTGTAGCTGAACGCGGCCCATACCATTACGGTGCCACCGCAAAAACCTCGCTTGTAACAGGATAGGCGATCCTGGCGCAAATCTCGCCAATATTGTTTGCAGTTGTCTGGGCCATCTAGGTTAAATTTTTTTCCATCACTAAAGACGGTGCTGTGCCACTCTTCTTCCCAGAATCGGTATCTATTGGCAAAGTCTAAGCGATCCTTAATATGCCGCTCCAAAAGCTTTGGTTAAGGTACCATTGAGGTATGCTTAAGGAATCGATTTTCATGTAGAATTTGAACGATTCTACTTCTTGTGATTTGGAGTTCCATTTGAACCCTTATTTGACCACTAATCATCGAATCCTCCACTGCAAGACGTCGAATCTGGCGTTTGCATCGTTCATCGATGTGGGTCTTTCGTCCGCTGCGTTGAGCTGTACCATATTCTGTGGGGTTTTTCAGAAACCTGGATATACAGTTCATATGGCGGTTAAGTCTGATTTCTATATCGGAGATCTTGGAGCCGCTTTCATGCATACCCATGATAATTCCCTGCTCGCGATCAGACAAACTAGTACCACTTGGCATTTTGGCCTAATAACAAAAAATATGATACACAAATCAAGCTCCATTTTATTAACATATATACTTTCAATAGAGATTCAAACAAATTTCTACGAATAAGGGTTGAATCGCAACACTATCACCAAGAAAGTTCAGCTGGAAGTGTTTTGCACATATAATTATTCACTACGCAATACCCAATGCTCGAAAGCATTTTCGAAGTAATGGCAGAAATTCGATGCTAGCAAACACAAAGTGTAGCAAAATTATTCTGCACTCTTTAAACTTCGGAAATCGAACTTATAACAGTAAATAAAAACAAAAGCAATAATGAACAATTAATTATTTGTATGACGTATGCTGCACATATATGCTGCACACGGACGGACAGACGGACAAGGCAACACAGCTCGTCATGCTGATCAAGAATATATATACTTTATGTGGTCGGAGATGCTTTCTTCAATGCGTTACAAACATCCGCACAATTTTATAATACCCTCTGCAAGGGTATAAAAACCTCATCGTCATTGGGAAAGGGCTCAGTTAAAAAAAATATTACTCTTGAAAGCAGGGATTAATACCGAAAATTAATACGAACCGAAATGAATGTTTCGGTAAAAGGTTCTATTTCGGTTTTTAATTTATTTCGGTTTTCGGTTTCGATACGGTACCCAGTTTTTATTTCGGTATACCGGTACGCACCGGTACATACCGGTATAAGTAAAAATTTTAAGTATTGTAAAAAAAGTAAATGCTGATAAAAGTCCAAATCATTTTATTCCTTTGTAATATAATGAAATAATATTCAACACAAAAGTTTCAGTCGTTTGACATTTAAAGTAAAATTAAAATCAATTTTCACATTTCGCATTATTTTACAGCAACTTTCGAAATCTCATACAATTCTGGGAACTTTGTGGAGGACTATGACCACCATTTTAGAATGTTTTCATGGTTTCATATGCCACCTAGAAAAGCATTGTTTTAAAAAAAGGACTCTCTCGCTTTTCCATTTCCTGAACGAGTGATTTCGCTAGGACGTATTACAACTTGCAATGTAACCAAATGGAATAAAAATCACCCACAACTAGATTTTCGGCTTGAAATTTAGTTGTGGCCACCTTATTTGGTACTAATATGCTTACAATTTCGCGAACTAAGTCTCACACTTTTCAAAAATCTTAACAAATAAACGATGAAATACAACTGAATTTCCTATGTGTGTATGTACATGTGTTGGTATATTAGTAAGGGATACTCTACTAATACTGCGATAAGAGTACTCGTCAATGTAAATACATATGCATGTATGTATGTAAAACAAATCAATCAATGTACCAACATTCGTTATGCACCTTATAGAAGCTGCGAGCAGCTCATTTAACAGAGGGGTGCTTGAATTTAACGCCATCTCAGAAAAGTTGTAAGAATATCTAACATCGTGTAAAGGACGTCTTAAGATTCCTTCTTTGCGTTACAAACATCTGACCAAAATTACTCTGCCAAGTTAGAAAAAAAACCGAAGCAGTACCGGTACCAACGGTTCGGTTTTGATCTGGTTCTATTGGTTCCAATAATAGCGGTAAACGGTATTCGGTTCTCAAAAAAAAATTTGAATCGGTTCTGGTTCCGGTACGTGATTTGAAACGGTTTATTTCGGTTAACGGTTCCGTTTCCGGTACCCATATTAATCCCTGCTTGAAAGTCTTGCATGCTGAGCCGATGATTTATTTTATGAAATATCAAGTTCTATTGCTGGATATTCAATTTTAGCTTACAGTTCACTATATACATACGAGGTCGGTCCCAGAAATAGCCGACCTAACTACTTAAACACAAAAATTTATCATTTTTTTTTTATTTTTCAACTTAGGATCCTTTTAGGTCGATACACTTTTCCCAGCGATGATCAATAGCTTCGAGACCTTTTTTATAATAAGAACTGTGAACCTCTTTCAAGGTAAAAACAAGTCGGTCAAGCCCGACTTTAATATGCTCTGTACCTGTTAAGCGCTGGCCATTACCGGTGCTGCTCAAAATTGTTTGTTTTCCTTATAACTCGACTACCGTTCAGCAGATCCATTCGATTCCTTTGGTGGGTAGATAAATAATCCTGATTACTAAATATGTCCAGAAGGAACGTATTTTCTATATATAAAACTGTTGGAGCTAGGATTTTTTTATACCCGATACTTGTAGAGTATATCGATTTCGGGCAGGACCGACTTTAACTTACGCTCTCGTTTCTAATAAGCAGGTGCGGGAGGGGACGTGGCAAAATTTGAAAATAAACTTGACCTGCCAGCAAGTTTAAGGAGTTTTTGTCCCATACTTCCCAAACCTCTAACTCTTACCATCGCTTAGATCTGTTTGTTCATACAGACAGACGGACTTGGTGCTGATCAAGAATATATATATTTTATAGGGTCGGAGATGCTTCCTTTTGCCTGTTACATACTTTTGCACAAACTTAATATACTCTGTGTACCTTTGGTACAGAGTATAAAAACTAAAGCAGGGAGCACGCTGCTATGCAATGTGTTAAGCAATTTGCTGACGTCGATTGCTCGTCAGTTCTGAAACTTCGGTACCATTTTCCTGACCTCCGCTTGCGAAGAAGTTTCCTGACTTCTTAATCCTTTCATCCGTCCTACTCTTTTTGAGGTTCTCGGCAAATAAGACCTTCGTTAAAAAACACAAGACTTCAATTATAGGTTGCTTGAAGTTTATTTCTAAGCAACTTTTATAGTTAGAGCAATTCCGTTCGATCAGCGCCTCCTACGCTCGTATAATAATTACAAATTTTGTAAATTTATTCTGTTTAGCTTACTGACTATTTAAGATTATAAACTATTATTTTGTAAAATTTCATTCAAATCCGTTAAGCCATTTCTGCGTGGTTGGGGAACAAACATACAAACTCTTACATTTATAATACTTATAAGTAAAATAAGAAATATCATAGTCTACAGCCGGAAGTACCCACTCCCAGCTCTCGCCTTTGAGTTAAAATCTACAATTTTGGGGCCGGAAGACAGCAGGAATCGGGTCGCCATGACATTAGTGTATCCTAGATATAATTGGTTCATCTATAGTAGATAGTAGAGCTGGAAAAATATCGATGGGACTATCGATATATCCAATCTTTGTCTCTATCTTCACTATCAAAATTTTCTTTTCACACTATAGACTATGTTGGGAATGAAAAGCTTGCACTGCAAACTTAACTAAAATTTAAACGCAATACTTAACTAAAAACTTAACTAAAAATTACTTAAAAGCAGATCTTCAAACTGAAAATGGCCAACAGAATTGTATATTTTTAATTGAAAATATTTAGACATGACTATCTAAATATGTGAAACGCTCGCAGCCAAAAGTTGATGGACCTGAGGTTTAAGAAGCAGGGATTCAGTACCATCTAACTAACGTAACATCTAACTAACGAAAATATATTCATCAGCAAGCCACCCGACCTGTTTACTGTAATCTGGATAAATATTTGTTTGAAACATATATAAGATTTTGGAATGGATTTCTTGATAAATAAGCGAGTACTCAGACAAACTAAATTTAGACCTTGCTAAAAATACAACTTTTTACGCTGTAGTCCCAGCTAAGGGTACAGTGTGACTGCTTAAGGCTAAAATACCCTTCAACAGTAAAATACCACTAAAAGTCAAACGGTCTTACTGCACTGTGTTTGTTTACCTAGTGTGATTTGATTACAATTAAATTGATTTAAGTAATAAAAATGCAGGATTATTTGGATGATATTTGGAGAGCAGAAGTCAAACCCTTAGTTTTTTTTTATTTTGTTTTTTACTGTAGGCTGCAGCCTTTGTTGAATTCATTTAGCAAGGGTAACTTCCTAAATAATTGCAAACTATTTTTTTTTTTGCTTCTATCTAGCTAAACCTATTGCCTAAAGCTTGTCTGAGACCAGCTCAAGCTAAGAGCAAGCTAAAAGTTTTAGCAACCGTTTAGCTAGCTTTTTTTATTACCTATGTTCAAAAGGTCGCCATTTTGTCATAAATCGATATTTTCAAAATGACAACTATGAAACTACTAAATTTTAGTATCTATGTATTTTAATAATCTTTCTGGTTTTTTGCTTTCTGATTATTTTTCAAGAAAGGCCAGTGGTGAGAAGTTTTGACGGCGTTTCAAGGCAAATGCGATATCACGAAATATTTTCGATATTTTTTAATAAACAATAAATTAATATATTTTTTAATGTGTATACTTACATTTAGTTTAAGCTCATCGAAAAAAATCTCAAAAATTATCTTTTTTGTGGCTTTTGTATGTAATGTAATGTAATATGGCTTAACCCAGCCTCTAAGAGCCAAAGCCGAGCCTCTCTTAATCTCTTGTCTTGTGCGCTTCTAATTTTCACACAAGAGAAAGGGGCCTACAGTTTAACGCCGAATCCGAACGTCAGTTTTAGAAGCTTTTGCATGGCTTATTACTACAAAGCTGGCGCCAACAGCAGAGAGAGGTGAACGGGTGTAAAGTTTATTCAAAGAAAAAACTTTTCATTAGATGTTCCGAGGGGGGATCGTACCCACGACCTCTTGCACTGCGGTCGCGCACACTAGCCGCTGAGCCACCCGGCCTAGGTGTATGTCTCCCCTTAATTATATTGGTTTATTTTTTGTAACAAGATGAAATAATTCAAAGTTAAGAACACTTTTAATAAAATGTATAATTTGAAATTGAAGTTAAATTGGATTAGTAAAAGAATTCAAAATTTTGACGATACTATCGATAGTATCGAATCTTTTCTACAAAACTATCGAAAATATCGAATGGAGCAAACTGTGAAAGCAAGTATTAGCCGGCTTGAGGTCATGTTATGTTTTCACATAACTTTAGGCAGGAACACACAACCCTACAAAAGAGACTGGAACCTTCCGCTTCTATCATCAGCTGTCTTTGCCTATCGACTGCCAGTCTACAGCTACCTACCTCAAGCCAGCATTGCTATAACTGCTTGGGAATTCCAGAGCAGCATATTTGCAAAAACCGACACGGGAGACAACGTCAAGTAGACAAAATCCATTGTGGACTAAACTGTAATATTCTGTACAAGGATAAAGAAAAAAAAAACGCATTCCCTCACAGCATAAAACTGAGTGTTGTGGCTTGCTGCTCAGAGCCAAGAGCTGTGGCTCAGCAACCAACTGCTAGGTTGTTGCCCTCGAGATGCGATTCTCATAATCTCAAAAACTGATAGTCTTTATAGCACTCTATTGAAACTCCGAACTTACGAACTGTACCCTCATTTTTAAAAACTTTTATTTCTCATCATATTTAAAAAAAAAACCCCTACATATATTATGCACTTCCTTCTAAATTCCTCCCCTTATTGTAAATATGTTGTTCCCTTCTTCATATTCTCTACACCCCTCCATTAATATCAACATAATTTACAAGAAATCTGTTATTGTCTTATTAACAAAACTAAATCCTAAGCGCCATCTGGTGTCAGCTGCTTAACAAATTGAGTTAAAAATTGAGAGATGACTTGCCACCTTCCTGTGCCAAGAAACCGCATCGCGACATGAACATAAATAAACGAAATGAAAAGCATATCCAATGCGCCACAGCTGTGAGGCTAAGTTCTGAAAGGGAGAGGCTGTTCAAACAATTTGCAATGCCCACATTTTTATTGCACAAGTGTTGCAGCCTGATGGTGGTCCACACCCACTTCACGCATTTGGCCCGCGCCCACCTTTCCAACGAAAATGTGCGGCACTTCACACCGGCGGATAGAACTTGCGACGCCGATCTGTGTGTGTGTGGAATGATGTTACGGTTTGGGAGGAATGACTGTGCCTAATTCGCCGCCGCACTTGAGTTGCGTTTGGGCATGTTCAAGTTCAGCTGATGATGATCATGAAATAAATTGAGAACAAAAGGAAAGAACTAGAACCGAAACGGCGTCTGACACGACTTCATGCTTAATCAGAAAGTGTAGGGAAGGGCTCGCCTCTTCGGCGGCATCCTTTTGAACTGCCAGTGTAATGCAGTGCCACTGTAATATTTAAAACCAGATCGTTCCCAGCTACAGTTTAGGTTTTCTTCGGGAGAAAATTATCACAGCTTTGCTAATGAAAGGCAAACGAATGAAATTTTAACGAGCCCACAAATGAATGCAGAGAGTAAGGAGTGGAGTATCCTTTCTTGGTTAGGTAGGAGACCTCCTGCGAGGATTGTCCCTTAAAAGGTGCTAACGCCGTCGAACCGCTTCTTTGAAGTCATGTAACGAATTGTAAATTTATGCGATTTTGTCGATTATTAACGTCTTTTTAGGAGCCTAGGCAAAAGAGTCGACTTTAGGCGAGGATATGGCCAGGAAATGGTGGGAAAGTTTTAGGGAAGTAAGCTAAATGCCAAAAATACTTCCGGCTTAGGAATCATTAAATATGCACTCAAAAAACCTATTTAGTTCAATTTTGACATCGTTTTTCATTTATATTTATTTTTATCTGAAATGCTCAAGCCGCCCTTAGAAAACGTTAGATTTAATTACAAGCCCCCTTTCCTCCCAAAAGGGCCAAAGAAAACAGCTGAAAAGCAGACATGTGTAGAAAACTCAAACTAACATTGAATGCATTTTCCTTGGAAAGCCAAAAGCTGAAAGCCTAGACAAATATTTACCATTGGGTTAAGGCAGGCTGCCGCCTTACTCTGAATGCCAATGACAAATTTATGTATAAACTTCTAGCTGCTAAAGTGCCACTAACTAACCCGCTGCACCCCCTGCAGGCTTCTTTCCCCCATCTATCAAAGAAGAGGACGAGTGCATTGGCACGGCGCCTAGATGTATGCTTTATGCATAGAAATACCTATGAATAGAGTAGGCTAAGCACTTACAATAAGCACTCCCACGTTGATGACTATTAAAAGAGCGAGGCCTGCTACTTTTTTTTCTTCTTTGGATTGAATGAATGCCTGAAAACGCTCTCTGACAATGTCAATGTGCCCTCTGAGCGCCCAGCTTTTTAATGATTTATTTGAGAAAATTTACACGTGAGCGCCAGGGGACGAGCCAACAAAAACCAACCAAAAACCCCAACACAAGATGAATGGAAGCGGTGCCCTCCACATGCATATATGTACATATGGACTTGGTTCCTGGTTGAATTAAGTTGCCAGACCATGAAATGCTTTGGCACGTACCTAGCGCCAATTCTGCGAAGCTTTTTGCATAAACAAAAGGTAAAGTGAGAACGTTGGTGCTGAGGCTACGCTTTGTTTTCTCCTCCTCCGCGTTCTCCTGCTCCTCCAGCTGATGCTGCTATCTACCACCTTTTTTTTGTGTGTATGTTATTTCAGTTACAATTCGCGAGTTTTTCATATTCCTTTAACGATTTATCATGCGAAAATTGTCTGGGGCCAAAGCTCTACGCTCACTTTGCATATACCAGGTAAACGCACATTGGGGCAGGCATTGACAAAAATCGGCTTAGGTTGATTTCCATTTCTCTACTCTAAGTCTTTTATAATTTTTCTATTAATTGTATCACCCTCATTTATTACCCCAGTCGTTGCAGCTGAAGGTCAAGGTTGCAAACTGATCTGGAACTGATCCCTTAAAAAGCAGATCAGTTCTTAATTTATGAGTCATTTAAGCTGGACGGCAAATGGATGTAACAGGCAGAAGGAAGCATCTCCGACCCCATAAAGTATATATCGCACACGTTTAACTAAAAAGGCACAACTCAAAAGTTGTAATTTTCAAGTTTCCTTGCTAAATCTGTTTATAATACACATATCCACCAGCACATAAGATATGGTGAAATTATTTAGTGTACTTTGCACTCAAACAACAGTTATGTATGTCTCTTTCCATGATGCCATAGCAACTAATCTGCAATGTGAACAAGTAAGGGAGCTAAAGTCGAGTGCCCGACTACAAAATACCCTGTTCCCTTGACTTCTTGTGTTCTCATATACATATACACACGCTCACACATACACACCACACTCTAACATACGCACACACGCACGCGCAAACGCGGTAACTGACAATGCAATGCCCCCCTCTCTCCCACACTCCCACAAGCAAAATTGATTCGTATATAACTTCGGTGTTTTTTGTCCGATCTTATTGATCTTTTCAGAATAGATAGATATTGGACCTTACTTGGTCTATCTTAAAAATTGTGCCTCTGACAGTTTTTTGCGCTTAAAGAGGGGAGGGCGAGGAATTTTCCAAATCTGAAACAAACTCGATATGAATCGGGTTTACACCTACCTACATGCAAAAATTTGTGTCTCTAGCTCTTATAGTCTCTGAGAAACACGCGTTCATACGGACAGACGCACGGACGGACAGACGGACATGGCTAAATCGACTCGGCTGTTGATGGTGATCAAGAATATATATACTTTATAGGGTCGCAAATGCTTCCTTCTATCTGTTACATACTTTTGCACAACTTCATGATCCCCCTTTTCTCATTTTCAATGGGAACAGGGTATAAAAAGAGTTGTATTTTTGTTCTGTCGAAGAGTTCAAACTGTCATGATCGCCATGCATAAATGCAAAATAGTATTGATTGGAGTTGTGACACTTTTGACAAGAAAAATTGTTTTAATTGCTCTTATTAATACAAGTTGTGACTCTTTAGCTAATTGAGGTTAAATGCGTTAAATGCGCTTGTTATATTTTAATATGTGACTGTTTAGAAGAATTAAGTGTTCGATTTTTGAGTTGCAACTCTTTTGATGATAAACAAAAACTTTTATTTTGTTTGGTGTAATTTTTTTGAAAACACATTTACCGTTCTAATATAAAATATATGCAGTTATTTGCAATATGTACAAATTTATTCTGTGCTAGTAAAAACTTTTTCTTAATGAGAAAATTTAGTTTTTTGAGTTGTGCCACTTTAGATTATTATTTTTAATTTATTCTTGCAGCTATGGCAGAGGAACCGAGTGAGATAAAAACGTCTTCGGAAGGCAAAGTTCGCCTTGGAAGATCTCAAGTGAAGAGCTATTGTCCTTCACCACTCACTGCGATACTCTTAAGTTCCGAGAATGATGTTAACTCATGCTCGTACAGTTTTTCTTTAGATAATGCATCTCATACCGACGTCCTAATTAACACTCAAAATGAAAAAATTGCAGCGAAATACTGAAAAATCGTATGCATTGCAGGCAAAATCAAGAAAGACTGTAAAAGATAGAAAACTGCGTAGAGCTTGTGAAGGTCAATGTCGCTTGCATTGTAATGATAAAATAAGCGAAAAAGATCGACAAAAAATATTTGATGCAGGGCACATCGTGGAGGAGAGCCCACCATACGCACAAGAACGCAATTGAGGAGCTGAAGCTAGCATTGAATGTGACTTATAATATTCATCAGGAAGACAAAGAACTAGTTCAAAAAAAGAATATGGGAGCTATATGCTAAGTCACGATTAAACTGTAGAATTGTGTAAAAGGTAAAAAGGTAGCAAGAAAGGAGTCAAAAAACAAAAAGTTTTTAAGAAAGTTTACCGAGTTTAGGGAGCTAAGCAAGAGATCGACCAATTGAGTATTGTGAAAAGTATAAAAAAAGGTATGCCAAGATAAGGACGTTTTCAAAAACAAAAAGTTTTTCATAGAACTATTTTCGACCGACGTCAGGAGCTAAAGAGTTGACAAAAGAATGGTAAAAGTAAGATAGTACAGAAAGACGTTCACAAAAACAAAAAGTTTTTCAAGAATAGTTGACCGAGCAGGACTAAGAGGATGACAAACTAGCAAATCAGGGAAGGAAGAAAAAGAAAACGGACTTTAGGCGTTTCCAAAAACAAAAAGTTTTTAAGACTTGTTTTTAACCGATCGTTCTATGGACTAGTAAGTACGATCGGCCGGTTCGACAAATGTGAGCGTATTGTACCAAAAGATTGGCAAAAGTTTGGTGAGGATACTTTAAAACTGACGGAGGAGATAGCAAGAAACAGACGGACAGACGGAGGAATCAACCAGCTCGCGGCTGATCAAGATATATATTTATGTGGTCAGATGCTTTTTATGCGTTAAAACACCGACAATTTAAATGGGTATAAAAACCTCGATAAGAAAGGCTAATGTTGCTGTGTATAACCTGCACGCAGTTCTACCACTACCAAAAGGAAATAGATCTTGTTATACCCTGCAGAGGGTATTATGAAAGAAGGAAGCACCCGACCACAAATATATATTCGACAGCAGACGAGCGAGTGATTAGGCGTGTCCGCGTATGTACCCGCAGTTTTAAAGCTACTCACAAATTAAAAGTGGTACAAAACGTGCACAGGAACCGCGGACGAGACAAGCAAATCAAGAAGACGGTGAAAAACAGCTAAAGAGAAAATGTTTTAATGGAAACGCAAAGGTTAGTTATCCAGATTAAGTTGGTCGAAATCGGATGACAAGAATAGTGCAAGGAACGACGGTTGAAAAACTAGTTCAGTGAGATTTGTTTAGTGGAAACGCCTTACAGGCAAATAAATTACACAATTAAAAGATGGTCGAAACGGAAAAGCAAAGTAAGAAGACGGTCGAAAAAATAGGAGAAAATTTTGTTTTTAATGAAAAGCCTAAGGAAATATATAACAAATAAAAGAGGGAAAGGACGACGGTCGAAAAATAGTTCAGTGAGAAAATTTTGTTTTAGTGGAAACGTCCTACAGGAAAAATAATACACAAACAAAGATGTGAAACGAGATAAGAATCAAGGAAGAGGGAAAAAGTTGTGAAATGTTTTAGGGAAAGTCCACAGGAAATATATACACAAACAAAACAAACAGAAACAACAAGGAAGACGTGAAAAAAGTTCAGGAAAAATTGTTTAATGAAAACGCACTGGTCTTATTTTTATACTGACAAATCACAAAGCTATACTATAATAGAAAAGAGTTAATCATAAAATCACGGATGAAGATAAAGATAGGGCAACGTCGAAAGAAAAAAAAAAAACAAAAAAAATATAGAAATTCATCAAAAAAAAAAAAAAAAAAGAAATAAGAATAAGGAATAGAAGTTAAAAAGGCGAAAGGGTTAATAAAACTTATTTAACAAAGAAAAACAGATAAAAAAAATAAAATTAAACAAATTACGATAAGATCTTTCGAAATTGGAAGTTGCGTTCTCCAGTCTTTTACCCAGATAACTGTTGTGGTCAACAAAAAAACAAATACGTACTTTCGATTTATTGCTATGCAGTCCAAAAATACAATATTCGAAGCATAAAACATCATTTTTGATCCAAGGTCATTCCCAAAATGAGGGAGGTAATGTGCACAGCGTTATTGAGAAACAAGTAAAAAGACATGCTTATTGTAAAGGGTGATTTTTTAAGAGCTATTGGAAAGTTTTAAAAAAAAAAAACACATAAAATTCAGAAAAAATGCATGAAATCTTTATTTGAATCGATAGTACGGTCCATATAATTTAATGTTTGAAGATTATTTCGCTTGACGTGACTGCGCCTCAAATGGTCCATCCGCTTAGTCCAATTTTGGCATACTCTTCCAACATTTCGGCCGGTATCTCACGAATAAATGCTTCAATGCTGTCTTCCAATGCGTCAATTGAAGCGGGCTTGTCTAAGACATAGCTTTAACATAGCCCCACAAAAAAAGTCTAAAGGCGTTAAATCGCACGACCGGCAATGACCGGTCCCGAATAAAATGTTCACCGAACTCGCCTCTCAATAAGTCCATTGTTGCGCGTGCTGTGTGGCATGTGGCACCGTCTTGTTGAAACCACATGTCATACAAGTCAAGCTATTGCATTTTGGGCAAAAAAAAGTTGAATATCATCTCACTGTAGCGCTCACCATTCACAGTTACATTACGATTCGCATCATCTTTGAAGAAGTACGGTCCAATGATGCCACCTGCCCATAAACCGCACCAAACTGTGACTTTTTCTGGATGCATTGGTAGCTCTTGCAATGCTTCTGGCTGATATTCACTCCAAAATTGACAATTCTGCTTATTTACGTACCCATTGAGCCAAAAATGAGCTTCGTCGCTGAACACAATTTTTAGGTAAAAAAGTGGATCTTCGGCCAACTCGTTCGGCTTCAATTCTTGCACCAGCTGTATTTTGAAAGGCTTCACAGAGTAACAGAGGCCCAATTGCTGCGAACGGCGACGAATCGAAAATTGATGGTCATCATTAACACTGGCCGATACAGCTGCAATATTTTCTTCAGTTCGCACTCTACGTAAGCGTGTTGGTGGTTTAATGTCCAACAATGTAAATTTGGTGCGAAGTTTAGTCACAATAGCCCGAATAGCCGCTTCAGTGGGTCGATTAAACTGACCATAAAATGGAAGAAGCGCGCGATGAACTTTCTTAACAGAGCACGCATTTTCCAAAGGTTTGGTTGGGCTGGCTCGAGGTCATCCGTCTCATCCGAAAATAAAACGGCCTTTTTGTTTTATATTTTCCCAATATATTTCGAGCCCACATCGGGGTCCGTCTTCAGGGGGCTAACAAACAACAATTGAACAAATATTTTACAAGCTTTTCCATTAAATTAACAAAATTAAAAAACCTATACGAGTACCTACATTTATACGGGACAAGTGCAACTGCTCGCCACGGAGTTTGATTTGAAACTGACTTATTCTAGTGTTTGTGTTGGTCAAGTAAATGTCTGTATATGTCTGCACAGTTCTCTGTGTCCGTTTTGAAGTTAAGCCTAATGTTTGTTGGTGTGTTAATGATGTGAAGCATCTCAAGAGTGAAGCGCTTGCTATAATGTCGCTCTTGTTGTAAAATGCTCGTGGCATCAAAGTCGGGAGAGTGGCCGCTCTCAGCACGTGGGTGTACTTTTTTTGTGTGTGTGATTCATTACGTTTTTTATATCTGATTTGTGTCCAGATAGTCGAGTCCTAAGTTTTGATTTTGTCGTCCCAACATATATTTTGTTACACATATTGGTCCCGTCTCCAGCGCATGGTATTTTGTATATTAAATTGTTTTTGTCCAACGTTGTTATCCTACTTTTCATATTGTTGAATAGTGCCGCCGTAGTGAATGTTGTTTTGTGAGCTATTGTGATCTGTTCTCTGTCATATAAGTCCGATTTTGTGAGTCTTTCCGAGTACTGTGGTATATATGTTACTGACTTGTACATTTTGGTCTGTTCCGCTGATGCTCTTGTGGTTTCTTTTCCAATTCCTTTGATGATCGTCATTATGATGTTTTTTTGATAATAAAATTCAATAATTTGCAAGCGTTGTTCGTTTGTAAGACGATTCATGGTTAAATTATAGACCAAACTGAAAATGTTTGACAGTGAAACAAAACACGAAACGTCCGTGTGCTGTTTAAACCAGTGTTGCCTAAAAGATAATAGCTAAAAAATTCCCCTTTATAAGAAACATATGTTCCATACATGTCAAACCTCTATCTCTTATCATCTCTGAGATATGTTTGTTCATACGGACAAATGGACGGACAGACTGCCACTTTTGCACAAACTTAATATACTCTGTGTACCTTTGGTACAGAGTATAATAAAATATTTATTGTTTATTCCCTTTCTTACGTCTTCGTTTAACAAATTTCACTAATATCAATGTTTATTAGTATTTTAAAGCCAATTTGTAAAACATTCGCACAACTTTTGGCCCACCATTAAACCACTGTGCCAGGCATATATTATTGTTTTACAACCTGAGGGCGTTTTTCTCTTCTTTTGCACTACGTAAATTTAGTCACGTTGTTTAAATAATAAACTGCAGCTCACACAAACACACTTCCACCTATGAAATAATGCAATATATATCTCAGACACACAATCAGACAAAGGGCAAAGTTATGATGACAATGAGCATACGTTATGGCATTTATCCCACGGTTAGGTTTGGTTTTGGTTTTTACTGCATATTGTCCAAAACCAACAGAGCAACTGATGCCAGATAGGCTACAACTTAATCAGTGAAACAGGTTGCAGTAGTTCGTAGGCTTCATACCATTAAAAAAATTAAGCGCAATTAATTATGGTTTATCGCTGAACAAATATCTTGGCAGTCTAATTAGCATGAAATATAAGGAAAAATCTACGATAAAATGTGTAATTTAATGGTGGTAATCAAAAGGGGGAAAAAGGGTGAAATGGGTTTTGGGATTAACCGTTAAAGTCAAGTAGCGATATAGATCAACTTGTTGTCGAGCAGAAATGTCATCAATAAACTGGTTTAATCAAAGCTGAAACAAATGTGCGATAGTTAAGAGCTTGATGAGGCATTTAAAGATGTAAAACCAAAAAAATGGGGAAAAATAATACATTTTTTGGTTTGCAAGTGGAATTGAAAGACACAATGAATTTTTGAATAAAATCAGCTCTTTACCACTTTTTTTCTCTGCCTACTTTATGCGATAGTTTTTGATTCATATCATTTGTTTTTTTTTTTTCAAAGTTTTCGATGCGAATGATCCCGAGAGATGAGAACATCTTGACAGTAGTAGTATAAACGACACAAGAAGTGCTAAATTAAAAGTATCTCCATGGAATATTCAAAGAATCAGAGCAGTTCAATTTGAATCCAATCGCAACATTAAACTCACTAAATCACATTCCTGCCAAAAAAAAGCCTGTACATAATTAGCATTTTCACTTCGGCACACACTAAATTTATACCCTCATCTCTCACATACTCACACACATATGCACTACATTTGCATACTACTAGAACAATTTGTTAGCCCCTTCCTCCTCCTGCTACCAACTATGGCCAGGAAAATAATAAAAACAAGAAGAAACTTTCCAGCAACCTACTTTCGTTCTGCTCTCCCTGACAAAAGGGTTACCAAAAATAGCAATGCCTGGCCATATAAAGCCCACAGACTACAGACATCCTCCATCCTCACATAAGGCCATAAAATAGTTGTCGCAACCTGACGGCGGATAAGCATCTGGCCTCCAGTCTGGAGTCTGTTGCTTTCTGATTACTTCGTTAAGTTGCTTGTAGCTACAAATTGTTTCCAAAGAAAGGCAATGAAAATAAAAATTATTACCCCCCTTTAACCAACCAGACTGTGGGGCTAAACGGGGTTAAAGGTAATGCCCAAAACAAACACAACATGAAAATTGTGAAAGGTGCCCCAATTCTAGTTTATGTTGGATCCTACGATCTTGCTCTACTCAGACACATTCATTCTGCCCGTTGAGGCTCCTGTCAAAATATGTTTTCCACTCTGTCTCTTATCGGTGGATTGTCATCAAAAACAACAAATTTAAAAGCCACTGGCTGCACTGCTGGGAACTTCATTAGAGAAGAAAGTCCCCAGAGGGAAAGAGAGATGATGACCCGAGACCCTTTGACTACTAATTTTTAGTAGCTTCGTCTTTTTGTTGTGGAGAGTCTTTTGTCAAAGCTAATTAGTACGTAAAAGCATTAACAATGCAATGCCCAAGTGACGAATATATGAGCGAGTCTAAGCGAAATAGGAAAGTCGAACTAGAGATGGTCAAATGAGTACGGCTCGTGATACAAATTTTTTGTTTTAAATAGAAAACAAAATTAGCTACACGCCGCGTATGGAAACGGAAATACTAAACGAAACGTAGTTCGCCATGCTAAATTTCATACACTTAAGCCCAGTACGGAGACGCTGAGAATTTTCTCGCAGCGAGAATTGTTTCATAATTCTCAGAGCGGCCTCTGAGACTGTAGTGTGACCAGGCAACAGCAAAAGGGCTGACGAGGATTGTTTAAAAAAATAGGCGGGCAAAAAATTTATAAATAAAATGGTTTATAAAATTGAAAATGAAGTCACTAAGAGGAATTCAGGAGTCATAGGCAATGCCTTAGAATTTTTGATGGAATAAGATTTAGCCTGGTACCACATTAACGCGACGCCATAGTCAGGAACAACTACATGCATAGGGATTCAAAGGTGGCTGATAGGTGGCGTCCGGTGTTAAACAATTAGTGGCCACAACAGGGAGTCGAGACCAAAGGGAGCCACCACTGCTGGCGTGGACAAAACGGCTGCTTGAGGAGGCGCCACTACAACAGGCTGTGGAGGCTGCGTCTCAGGTGGTGTGTACATGTGTTCCAGCATTTTAATAAAAAATTCCCCCCACAAAAATTGGCGAAAATAAGACCAGCATTTAATGTCAGGGACACTAGTTCGTCCTCCACATGATTATTTTGATGTTTGTCTTTTGTTTTCATTAAATTTTTTATTCTCATAGGTGCCGCCGACAATTATCAAACATTTGCAAATTTTTGATCGTACATAACTTGAAACCATTGCCCGCACAGAAAATTTGTCGAAAAAAAAAAGAAAGGTAATGTCAATATCCTTAACTTTGTCTTTAAAAAATTTTTGTCGCGTTTGGCAATATAGCGGCCGTTCCCAATGCCACAAATTTGAACTTAAGCCTTTCAGACAGTCCCCTACAACATATTTAAAATCTGGCTGGTCAAATTTCATGCATGAATATGCCCTATTTTTGTCTAACTTGACAGGACTAACTGATTCAGAGTTACAATTTCAGCTTAGAATTTTAACACTTCTTCTTTTTATTTGGCCTGATATTTCTATCATAACTGTTTGATGGTCTCGGCCGCTGCCACTCGCCTCTGTCTTTTGCGAGCTGGCACCAGTTGGTCAGTTCAAGCGCCTCAATGTCTTTCAGCACCTGTTTTTCCCAACTAAGTTTCGGTCATCCTGCAGCTCCTGCTTTTCCTAATTCGTTCCCCTTCCGCCTGAACACTTTTTTTTAATGGAGCTTCTTCATCCATACGAGTAACGTGTCCAAGCCAGCGCAGCCGCTGTTGTTTTATGCGCTTGACTAGATCAGTGTCCCCATAGAGCTCATACAGTTCGTGGCTCATACTGGAGCGGAACTCATCGCCAACTTTTACAGGTCCATAAATCCTCCGAAGGACTTTCCTCTCGAAGACGCCAATCGCCTCCTCATCCACTGTTGTAAATGTCCATGTTCCTTCGCCGTATTGCAGGACTGGGATAATAAGCGACTTGTATAGCGCGATTTTCGTTTTTCGAGAGAGGGCTCTGCTCTTGAACTCCTTACTAAGCCCGTAGTAACATCGGTTTGCAAGAGTAATTCTTCTTCGGATTTCCAGACTGATGTTGTTGTCGCTGGTAATCATGGTTCCGAGGTAGACAAAGTCCTTAACAACGTTAATGTTGTACTCTCCCATTGCAACAGATTGTCCAAGACGCGTAGGCTCACTGCCCGCTGAGACTAGGAACTTCGTCTTTTCCTCATTTACCGTTAAGCCCATGAGTTTTGACTGCTTCTCAATCCCTGAAAACGCCTTGCTTACCGCCCGTTTGGATTTGCCAATAATGTCAATGTCATCGGCATATGCAAGTAGCATTACATCTTTATAAAAGATGGTGCCCGATCTGTTAGCATTTGGGCACTGGCGCAGTATATACTCCATCAGCAGATTAAAGATGTTACACGATAAGGTGTAACCCTGCCTAAAACCTCTTCTGGTATCGAAAGGCTCGGAGAGGTTCTTTCCTATTTTGACGGTGCTTTGTGTGCTTCTCAACGTCTTCATGCAAAGTCGAACGTACTTTGCTGGTATACCAAAAGTAGACAGGGCTTCAAAGAACTTTGACCTTATAGGTGTGTCGAAAGCGGCTTTATAATCAACAAAAAGATGGTAGGAGTTGATTTTCGTCGCATGGGCTTTCTCCAGTATTTGTCTCAATGTGAATATTTGGTCTATTGTGGATTTACCAGGTCTAAAGCCACACTGATAAGGTTCAATCAGTTCGCGCATTCTCGGCTTTAGACGTTCACATAAGATACATGACAGAACCTTATATGCAATGGGTAGGAGACTGATCCCGCGGTAATTGGCGCCTATTGCAGGGTCTCCTTTTTTAAGTATTGGGCAGAGAACACTTAGACACCAATCTTCGGGCGTACTCTCTTCGGACCAAATTCTGCATAGGAGTTGGTGCATGCATTTTGCCAGCTCCGCTCCGCCAGCCTTGAACCATTAAGCGAGCAGCGCATTGGATCCAGCTGATTTGTTATTTTTTAGCCTTTTTATGGCTAACCAAACTTCGTTTTGGTCCGGTGGTTCTATTTCTATATCATCGATTGGTGGTCCCACTACTTCTCCAGAGGCGTCATTGTGTTCGTCATCGCATCCCAACAGGTTGGAGAAATAGTTTCTCCATTTGTCTAGTACCCTTTCTGGATCTGTGACAAGATTTCCGGCTTCGTCCATACATTGTGAGGCTCCGGGCTTAAAACCATCGGCTAGTCGCCGAACTTTTTGGTAGAATTTTCGAGTCTTACTCATGCCGAATAGGCTTTCGACTTCCTGCAACGCCTTTCCTTGCTTATTTTTTTCCTTCTGAAAAAGGCGCTTCTCCTCTCTCCTTTTCTTCCCGTTGACAGCTCGCGTTGCTCCCGACTGCAGAGTTCTCCTGTAGGCAGCGTCTTTCTCTGCAGTAGCGCGGCGGCACTCATCGGTACGATACCATGACTGTTTTCGGGGAGTGCGCGACATATCCGAGAATATGTTTCCACTGTTCACTTATACCTGAAGGGAAAGGTGAAATTTCCTTGAGCAAATGGGTGAGTTCTGCTGTGTAGGCTTCTGGAGGTCCGTTGTGATTGCAGCTTCTCGACGTTCAGCGTTTCGACGTGCACTAGAGCGTGCGGCATGTGCAACAAGGTAGTGATCCGAGTCTATATTGGCTCCTCGGAAAACCGTACGTCTCGCACATCATATGCCTTCCGTCTATCACAACGTGATCAATCTGGTTTTCCGTTTTATTATCAGAGGACCTCCAGGTCGCCATGTGGTTGTCGCGGTGTTTAAATCTTGTGCTACTAACGACCATATTCCTGCCCGCAGCAAAATCTCTTAGCCTCTCTCCATTACTGGAGGTTATATCGTCCCGATTTTTGCGTTTAAATCGCCTAGCACTATCTCAATTTCGTGATCAGGGCAGCGCTGGTATGTACGTTCCAAGCACTCATAGAATTCGTCGCGGCGTCCTTACCTTCTGTTGGGGCGTGAGCACAGATAAGGCTTATATTAAAATATTTTGCCTTAAGTCTGAGTACGGCTAGTCGCTTGTTAACAGGTGTGAAGCTGATGACAGAGTGACGCAGTCTTCCGCAGACTGCAAATCCGCACCCAAACTCGTGCTTTGTAGCATGTCCGCTATAGTAGATCTCCCAAGGGGCATTGGTTGATGATGTTTTTCTCGACGTGTTCCCTTGTCCAGTCCATCGCTTTTCCTGGAGTGCGGGTAACGTCTGATGAATATTCTTCGAGGACTTTAACTAACTGTTTATCAGCACCCACCATGTTGAGGGTGCGAACATTCCAGGTGCATATCCTCGAATCGTGGTCCTTAAAACGTTTGCGTGGGTCGTCATCGATGGTGGTCCGTATCCGAGGCATTTTTTTAGTTTTCATTGGCGTCTTAATTGGGTGCCAAGCCCGAAGTAACGCCCCGTATTTGTCACAAGCTCATTTGAAATCCTTTACGATTATTTAGAAACCTAACATGTCACGTGTGAAAACAGTTTTCTTAATGAAAAATATAGCTGGGTTTCTGTTAGCCGGTAGATTTTGAGCTACACTAAATTTTCACGCTCAAAATTTAAACCAGATATGAAACCAACAGTAGGGTGAAAACAGTTTTCTAAATAAAAAGCTTCAAATTTCCGAGTGGTATTCAGATTGCTGAATGAAAAATGTAGAAGTACTTTGGAAAAAAAGCTGATTTTCTCTTGTGATGTATCCTTTGCATTTGTCCACACAGCATTTAACTTTTCTACATGCCTCGTTTACTTTTTATACTTCTACATGAAGCATGTAGTTTATCTACATGACATGGGTAGCATTCTGTTTTCTACATTAAAGCCTAGTTTGGAGCCGCTGAGAATTTTTGCGAAGCCCTTCTAATTACATAGCTCAGAGAATACGCTCAACAAAATTCTCAGAGCACATTCTCAGAGCCAGTACGGAGCTGCCACAAATGCGCTCTGAGAATGAGCATGGCCTGCCAAATCGTTTTTTGGCCGAACAGCTGTTTCGTAAGATCAAAGCGAATTTTTGATATTGCGATCCCAATGAACCTGTCCGTATTTCCTGAATTTTGTAGATTTTTATTTTGAACCATTAACAGTTGAGTTAAAGTTGTTGTCGCTGTGTGTTGCTAGTACAAGAGTACCCATTGATCGCGAAAGTATGGATCCATTTTACCCTTTTCCCCGTCTGGGGTTTCAGACCGGTTCTTCGGGACTGAACACAAACTTGCAAAGGAACTTTACCTGCTGGGCCACCAGACAAATGCTTGACTTCGCAGCTAAAATGACAAAAACCTTTCAGCTCTTTGAAACTCTCGCCGTAAAAATTTTATGCAGTTTCGCCGCAACTTTCAACAGTCGGAAAGTGATCAGCATCAACAGCCGAGTCCATATAGCCATGTCCGTCTGTTCGTCCGTCCGTCCGCCCGTCCGTCTGTCTGTCCGTATAAACGAACTGATCTGCTATTTTGGCTATCAAAAAGATGAGAAATCGGGCCTCAGAGTTTTGTTCTTAGATACAATTATTCCATAGATTTTTGCATACATCTTAATATATCGTGTCCTTTGACAAAGAACTTACAAAAAAAATTACTTTTTAGCATGTTAGAATCAATTATGTTTGTATGAGTGGCTTTTTGCCATTTTTTATGGCTTCTTACTTTAATTGATCAGATATGTACAAACTTTGGGTAGTACAGAGCCTATTATTGTCGAGTTTGAGCGACGTTACTTGTTAAATATTTGAAGTCGATTTCCGTGGGCTAAGAATTTATTTTAGTCCTATTGTTTCTTGGTGTGGCCGGGTGGCTCAACGGCTAGTATGCGCGACCGCTGTGCAAGAGGTCGTGGGTTCGATCCCGCCTCGAAACATCTAATGAAAAAGTTTTTTCTTTGAATAAACTTTACTCCCGGTCACCCCTCTCTGCTGTTGGCGCCAGCTTTGTAGTAATTAGCCAGGAAAAACTTCTCAATTTGCCGTTCAAATTCGGCGTTAAACTGTAGGTCTCTTGTGCGAAAATTAGAAGCGCACAAGAAAAGAGATTGAGAGAGGCTCGGCTTTGGCCCTTTGGGGCTGTGTCAAGCCATTTTACATTATTGTTTCTTGGTGAAAGCTTCTTAGAATTGTCCTTAGTTTTAGATTTTGCTATCCGCCTCGTTGGTTTTTTTCCACCCATACAAATCGAGGCCCCTAGTGTACATATTAAGGGTAGTCTTTAAGTAGTTGACATATATTAAATTTTTGACTGCGCCCTCCCCTGCCCTATACTGAAAGTTTACTTTAAGTGCAATGAAAAGTGGCCGGGTGGCTCAGCGGCAAGTGTGCGCGACTGCTGTGCATGAGGTCGTGGGTTCGATCCCGCCTCGGAACATCTAATGAAAAGTTTTTTTCTTTGAATAAAACTTTACACCCAGCCACACCTCTTTGCTGTTGGCGCCAGCATTCCAGTAATTAGCCATGAAAAGCTTCTCAAAACTGCCGTTCGGATTCGGCGTTAAACTGTAGGTCCCTTTCTCTTGTGCGAAAATTAGAAGCGCACAAGCCAAGAGATTGAGAGAGGCTCGGCTTTGGCCCTTAGGGGCTGTGTCATCTTGACAAGTTAATTTTACTTTTACAATGAAAAAGATAAACAAGAACTGCAACCTTTTAAGGTTCACGATATTTTTAAGCCATTCACTCTGCCATCTCTAACCACGACTTGCATTTCAAGTGTGAAAAGCATATTTGGTTGTTTTTCCTTGTGTATTTTTCTTCAAGTCATTATAACATTGGCATTAGCATAATATGCGTATTATGCGTATTAATTACAGCGCAGACATTTGCATTTAAACGCCTATTTTGTACCACTGGAGGTACATGGTGGTGGGTCTCAGGTTGTGGCTTCGGTAGCCGAAAGCTTGAAACTACTACATAATTATTGAATTAGAAGACAATAGAGCCCTTAAAGAGGTAGGGACAAGATGCGTACGTTTTGATACTGCAAGACCACCCGAGCGTAAAAAAATACCGAGGAGATGTGAAATTTCGTTTGGAAGATGAGACCCAAAACAAAAAGAGTTATTATGTGGAAATTTGCATATATTTCACGCCTAGCTAAATCAAATGAGGCAAAGAGGAAGTGAAGCTGCAGTGGAAAGGGTTGATAATAATTTGTTAATAGGCGTTTGGTTTTCTTGGTGTGTGTGGTCTAAGGTCAATAAATATTTTATTTCCATTTTCTAAATCCTTTTTATTTCTTTTCCTTAACCCAACATATTTAAAAAATCGCTACCCAAATGATGTACATCACTGAAATGTTCCAACAAAGATTTGGGACACTTTTTATATAGTTTATCACAATCGCTGCCAGCTTGACCCAAATGTTCAGCCTGCAGGTAATCATTGTCTGTGTGTTCGGATAAAGAATCTACAGAACTGGAAGGTCTGAAAAATAAAACCAAAAAATTAAGTTAAGCTAAATGTCGAACTTTCCCTACTTACGTGAGTAAAATATGTAAAAGTTCTCCCAGAAGACCGTTTCTTTCATCAAACGGAGCCGCAGCACTTTCACAAATGCTCTTTAGGACACACTCTCGACCATGCAGTTTCATACGTATGGCCAAACTCTCAAAACCCTGATATACTGCCCAGCGATAACTATCGAGAACAGCAGAGCTATGTCCTTCCACTGTTCTTGTACCCAATTCGGCATCAGACTTTGACATAATTTTTTGAAATATGGTAGCATTTTCGTTTAATATCCGTTCGGTGATTTCTTGCACATCCTTGGTGCGTAATTGTTCGGCTCTATAGGGTAACGGATATGAGGCCTTGAAGACATAACCAACGACCACAGCTTCTGTAATCAGATTATCCACTGGTACACCAAAGCCTGAAATAAACTAAGAAAGTGTTTAGTATTGAATGGCAAACGTTAAGCCCTTTACGGACTTCGGAAGTATTTTAATTTTATATTAAAAACCTGGTCACACTTGATATATTCTGAAAAAATTACTTCTTAGCTCTGTATAGGGCTTATAGAAAAAATTTAAAAAAAAAAACACAAATAAATTAAATATACGGCCCTGTTCCGAATTCCAAGTCGGTTTTCGTGAAAACGTTTGCACTTAGAGTTTAGACTTAACAATGTTATATGGAAGTTGACAAGCATTTCAACGGTTCCTAGAATAGGTTTGACGAAAATCGGAATTGCTTCAGCACCTAGAACCGATTGCTCAATGCCAACTGAATTCAATTCGTGTTTTTTTTTTATTGTTATTATCTAAATTTTCTGTCACCTGTCAATGGCAACTTTCTTTAGATTGATGTGTACATTCATTTTAACTTACTTTGTGTAAGTGTGACTTGTGTAAGTCTGATTATGGGAGGGTTGATTGTGATGATATAAAATGTGTGTAAAATTAGTGTATTGGAATCTAGTGTGTGGGGGGTTGCTAAGGCGTCGTCTTACTGTGCTTCCAGCTTTCCTTCGTCTACGCCACAGTCTTCTGGCAAGAGTGTTAGGGTGACTTCTCAACCTCTCCACGTATTTGCCTGCCTGTGAATTTATGACGTCTCCAATCTTCGGCACGTTGAGATCGCCCTCCAAATGTCTTGTGTACATATACCAGGGCGCTCCCGATAGTTTGCGCAGACACCTGGACTGGAGGACACGAATCTTTCTCAGATGAGATTTTGCAGCTATTCCATACTCTTGGATCCCAAATCTCCAAGCTGGTGCTATAATTGCCTTGTAAATATGCACTTTGTTACGGAGTGAGAGTTTATTCCGACTGGAGAGCAGCCATCCCACTTTCTTCACTCTGCCGTAAAGTGATCTTACAAGCGCGTTGATATGGGTTCCGAATGTAAAGCGCTTGTCCAGATATACTCGCAAGTATTTATGTCCAGGCAAGTGCCGTAATCTCATTGAGAAAGACGCCAGGGCACTCATCGCGACGAAGTGTATATGTTACACTGGCACATTTATCCAGGTTTAGCCCAATGTTCCATCGCTTAGCCCATCTGCTGAAGTGATACAAATATTGCTGAACGACATCGGTGGTATTATAGATGCATGAGTCTCTCGCCATAAAAGCAGTATCGTCAACAAATGTTGCAATGAGTCAGTCTTGGGGGTCTTCAATGAGTATTGTTCCTCCTGCAGGCATGTCACAAGTGTTTAGAGAGTATAGGATTGGTTTGAGGACACTTCCTTGTGGCACACCAGCGCATATTACCCTCACACTGGAAACAGCTTCTTCCAAGATTTCTGAGAAGGTCCGGACCGTGAGGAAGCTTTACACAAGAGAGTAAAGCTGAGGAGGAAGGATGTCTTTTACCTTGTAGATCAATCCGTCATGCCGCACTCTTTCAAAAGCCTGTTTAATGTCATGGTAAACCACAACCACGTATTCCTTCGCCTGAAATCCGTAAAGTTAATCACCCTATTCAGCAGCTCAGGGGTCCCATGTAACTTTCTAAACCCGAACTGAAAGGGAGGTATCCTGCCACACACCCCATCGATTGCCATAATTCGGGCTAGTAGGCACCTCTCGAAAATTTTCGATATTGCGGATAGGAGACTGATTGGACGGTATGACTCGACCTCCAACGGGCTTTTGCCAGCTTTATGGATCATAACGATTTAAGCCTTTTTCCACACCTTAGGAAAGAGACCTAGTCGCAATGCCGTCTTGAAAATTAAGACCAGGAAGAGCACCGCTTTACTGGGAGGGCTTTGATAACCCTATTGTCAAGGCCATCCTCGCCTTGTTTAAGTTCTTGATTTCGCCCTGAACCTCCTCCAGAGTAATTGTTGGAACTGGGGGCGTTGGCTGCCCTGGGGTGTTAAGGACATGCTCTACATGTCTCCTGCGGCTTACCGAAGTGGCTTAAATCTGTCCTCTAAATTTTCCGCAAATTTCCGCCCTTTCCTGTGGAGATTTCGCCCAAGTACCGTCCGCTTGGCGGATTGGGAGTTTGGGGGCAGCCTGCTTCTTGTACCTTCTGGTGAGAGACCAGAGTACATAATTTGTACTGGCATCAGAGGTAATATCTTCTAGGAAGCGGTCTGTGGCATCCTGTCTAAACCTCGCGAGCAGCTTTTTAACTCTGTTAGCCACTCTTTTGTATACCCTATCCACATTGGGGTCTCTTGCGCGAGTAAGCTGCCTCCTCAATCTCCTTTTGATGAGCAGTAGAGCATCGAGGGCAGGCGGAAGGCAAAAGTGTGGTCTGCGATCCTGAGGGGCTTCCTTTGAAAGCGCTTTGAGGGCTGCCGCATGCATCTTATTCACGAAAATTGAACGTGCATCCTCTATATCCTCAGGAAGGGTTATCTCGAGGTTGAGGTCCAAGGTTCTTTCCAGGTCCTTCCTGAAAAGTGCCAGGTCAGTGTCAGGTGAGAGTAACCGCCCATTTGTCACCCTTGTTTGAGGAGCTCCATCCAATTCAACCACAAGAGGGAGGTGGTCGGATGATAGGGCATACTCCATCCTAATGCTCAGCTCATCAGGACGCAGTCCGTTGAATATTAAAAAGTCAATGGCACTAGGGGTATTACGGTTGACGAACGGGTATTGCTTACTTTTCATATAAAACTGTGAACTTTACATTAGAAAAAGCTACGCTTACACGAAAACCGACTCGGAATTCGAAACAGGTCCGATAATTCAACAATCAAAATTGATCTGGATTTCAAATTAGAAAGTTTAATTGATTACTTACTTGAAGTACAGCGGGTCTTGTTTTGGGATAAATCAGGGGCAGCCAGCGTGCTTTTCTCACCAAAAGTTCTCTTTCACTATAAGCGCAGGCCTTGGAACTTAGATATATCAAATACACTAGATATAATATATTCATGATGAACCTTGCAGCTTAAAAGTTTTCGCAAGACTAAATGCCAAAACATTAAACTTATTTTTCACTTAACTTTCGTTCAGCGAAAGTGGGAAGTAATACCCAAAATATAGCACAATTATAACATTATTAGATCAACATTTTAGACGCCACAGTAAATACAATTTGTGAAACACAAAACTTCGAGTTCTTTCAATTAGCACTTGACACTTTGCTTTCACCAGACAGTAAACTGAGCTAAAATTTAACTGAATTCTATTGGTTTATTGCAACTAAGAAAAGATTTTATCTAAATTATCATGGAGTTCGCTAAAGTGCTGTAGCAGACTACGGCGACACTCCTTAAATACTTGATGGCAACCGGCACCGGAATGTCCCATTTTTTCGGCATAATAATATTCATTATCCGCATGCTCGGATAATTTATCCACTGACGTTGAGGGACTGTAAAAAGAAGCATGTTATGTTAAAGATTTCGTGAAAACTATTTCGTAACAACTTACGTCAATAATATGTGTAGCAGTTCGGCAATTAAGCCATTTGTGTAATGAAAAGGTTCTTCGGCTGCCTCGCAAATACTTTTGAGTACACAAATCCTTCCTTGATAACCCAAACGATTTGCCAAACCTTCCAGTCCTTTGTAGGCAGCCCATCGATAGCTGCTAAGCACTTTATTCGTACGGGTCAGCAGTTTTCTGGTATTCTTGCCCAGATCATCCACACCCACTAGAAAGTTCTCAAACATGGGTCTTTGCCTGCGGGCTCCCGTTATTCCCGGTGTAGGTACTTGATTGAGCGGTAAGGCTGTTGGCGTACGCAAGTCATCTGGTGTGACGGGTAACCAATATTCCACTTTCAATACATAGCCCGTGGTGACAGCCTCATAGGTAAGATCCTCTAATGGGAAGCCCAAGCCTCCAATAAACTGTATGGAAAATGTTTAAACAATTATTTGAGGAGTCTGTCCTACATTCCTCTCCACTCACCATGACACGCGTGGGGGAAGTTGTTGGAAATATCAACCAGGGTATGGGTGCTCTTTTACTGCGCTCATGCTTTGATAAGCTTCCCCAAGAAGCTTCAGCCGAACAAATTAAGCCTGTTATAAATAAGTACACTATTAAACTTGCAGCTATTTTTAATTTCATTCTTTTTTTTTTGGTGTGTGTTCTTATCGACGTTTTGTCGCTTACTGAATTAAAAAAGCCTATTCTTAATATTCTTTCTTTGGAATTAATCAAGAATCAAAATTTTTCAAGAGAAATGTTACACACATTCTACTAATTAGCACCTTCCAATTGACGCGTTCCACTCTGGCGAGAAGATACCGGCTTGGCGAGGTCATGCGGAAACCGCTGTAAATCTCGCATATTCCAGTTCTTGACTGTGGGGCAAATGAAAAAGAAATTAAGAAAAAACAGCAGTTCTTTTGTTTTCGTTTCCTTGGAAACTTATTTATGACTTTGGCTTCCTACTGTAGGGAATTTCGAAACAAAAATCGCAACAGAATAAGTTACAAGTTTCATTTTGCATGCTTATTAAAACATAAGAAGTCTGCTGGGCTTGAAGAATATGAAGAAATTAACAATTCGATTTTCTATAATTAATTAGAGAAAGAAGTCCAAAAGGACCTGATCCTGGGGAAAAATATTAATATCAAGTAAGTTGTTTTCAATCCCGAAACTGCATTAAGGCCCGATTTCTCAATGTCCGGTTAGTCAACTTGACCGGCAGGTTAAGCGAATTTGAGTGTCACATAATGTGTGTGGAGAAATCGGTGGAACAAACTTAACCGCAGCTCGAGCACTGGTTAAAGTTAACTGCGAGTTCAGTCCCGATGGTACTATCGATATTGTTATCGTTAGCTGGCACCAACATACATATGTCTTGTTTATTTTGCTGCCACAAAATATTTATGAATAATCGAATTTTTCAACTCCACGCAATGGAAATGGAGTTAGAAGAGGCAGAGCAACGAATAAATAATGCAAGAGAGTACGGGAAGAAACCTAAATACTTAACTGATCTAAACGGTGCCACATTTGTTCAATGATTCAGGTTGACAAAATCTATATGTAAAATAATTCATGCTAAGATTGGAGATCAAGTTAAAGCCTTAACTTCAGTTGCGATTCAATTTGTTGTGACTAGGATTGTTAGCAGAACTTGACCAAAATTGTTTTTTGAAGAAGGTTTTAATGCAACATTAAAGATGATAAAATGATGCATAGTAATCCGAAAGGAAAATAGTCTAGGATGTTTGGTTCTCCCATAACACGCATTTAAAGTTCGCCTTCCGAACTCGATTTTATGGAATTCACAGAATAGGGCGTTTTAATGTCTTTTTGAAACTGTTTTACATGAATATGAAACATTTATGCGGATATGTGTCAATTGAAAGTATAATGTTTGACTTTTCTTAGTTCATAAGCATAAATAAAGATTTCATAAAAACATTTTAAAAAATTTTTTTTAACCCCCACAAAAAGTGTCCAAAAAACTAATTATTTTTGGTTATTGTTGGACATAAAGTAATTCATCGGGCAGGATCAGTGTTTGAAAATTTTTTAAAAAAAGTTTAAATATTAAACTTTATGTCCTAAAAAATAAACATGCGCTTTTTTGCGTCTTCTGAGAAAATTAAATTTTAGTAAGTGAAGTCATTTCCAAATTTTCGCGCGCATTTACCACAAGCTGATTGAAGGGCACTAATCAGCTGTCTTTACATCTGTTTTGTTTGTTTACTTTCTTGATATTTGCGAGTGGATTAAATTGGGAAATACTTTTCTATAAATAACCATGGATAATGAAGCAGGTAGTGTTTATTTTGTGTTCGTGACGTGAAATGTGTGGTTTTTAATATGTTTAATATGTTAATATATTTATTTAGAAGTGTTTAGAGCTTTAGTGATGTCACGGTGATATTGTCGGTAATTTGCAAGCCTATGAGTGTTTATAAAGCCACAACAAAGGTTACAGGAATTGACTTATTTTAGAAACAGATTCGCACCAGATTTCAACACCAGATTCGATAACGATTTTCTGTAGTCGACGAGAACTTTTGGCATCATGTAAAGTTCGGGATGTACCATTGATGGGAGACAAGTTTTACACCTGGAGGAAGAGATCAAGCAGCGTATAAAATCTACGGGGGATAATTTGATTGATCTCAAACGGAAGCTTATTAGGTTTATCTCGGAGTTTAAAACTCGATGGACGCGTTCACATAGAAAGGAAGAACGGTTTGTTAGTGTCAATCAATTCAGAATTCAAAACGAATTCAAGGAAAAAATAGGCTTACTTATTGATCTCCCGAAGCCTGGATTTGGAAGTAGTAATAATGGTAACACTGCTAGGCGATTTTTTCAAAACGCAGAATGGTCTGCAGAAATAAAAAAGATAGACTTCGATTTGCTTGAAAGAATGCACACTATATTAATAGTTGTTTCATGCAACCATGATATTAATGTAGACAAATTCAAAAATTACGCCTTGGAGACTGCTAGACATTTTGTAAATTTGTAACCTTGGTATAATATGTCGCCAACTTTACATAAACTTTTTATTCATGGCCCGGAAATAATAAAGTATGCATTGCTCCCAATTGGCCAATTGACTGAGGAGGCCCAGGAAGCACGAAACAAAGATTTCAAGATTACCGAGAACATTTTTCGAGAAAATGCAGTCGGAACAAGTAAGGGAGCTGTAGTCGAGTGCCCCGACTACAAAATACCCTGTTCCCTTGGCTTCTTGTGTTTCCATTCACATATTCACACACTCACACACACAAAAAAAGAGGGCAAAGCGGTAACTGACAATGCAAGGCCCCCCCCCCCCCTCTCTCCCAAAAGCAAAATTGATTCGTTTATAACTTCGGTGTTTTTTGTCCGATCTTATTGATCTTTTCAGAATAGATAGATATTGGTCCTTACTTGATATATATAAAGTATCGAGGGGTCTAACTTAAAAAATTGTGGCTCTGACAGTTTTTTGCGCTTAAGGGGAGAGAGAGAGGGTAAATTAAATTTGAAACAAACTCGTTTTGAATCTGGTATTTACCTACCTACATCATATCTACATTTGTGGCTCTATCTCTTAAAGTCTCTGAGATCGACGCGTTCATACTGGACAGACAAACGGACGGACAGACAGACGGACGGACGGACGGACAGACGGACATGGCTAAGTCGACTCGGCTGTTGATACTGATCAAGAATATATATACTTTATAGGGTCGCAAATGCTTCCTTCTACCTGTTACATACTTTTGCACAACTTCATGATCCCCCTTTTCCCGTTTTCAATGGGAACAGGGTATAAAAAAGGCTCGAGTGAAAAAGTTTATTATCAGATTGTGGCAAAATATCGGGGCTTTAGTCCGAGGAAAACTTAATCGAATGCCGAAATCACCTTTAGATTTATTACAAAATGTACCTGAAGTTAAAGAGGAATTCTCTAATTTAAGTGATTTTTGGAAAGTAGTGATGAGCAAAAAGGAAATATGTTGGAAAAAAAGCAATTTTGTGTTTTTTTATAAATCTGAAAGCTAAAAAGTTTTGAAAATTTGCCGATAAGTTTCCCGAAAACTAAAAATATCAAACTGAGACTTTTTGGACCTTACTTTTCTATGGGATCTACTATACTATATAGATGGCTGATTTCGACCAAACTTGGAATTTATGGAAAAGCATAATACACTGTTAGCTACGAGATTTGGAGGCGATCCCATTTAAAACAAACAAAGTTTTCTCACCAGCACTTCTTTTTCGTCCGATCATTCATACTGCAGATATATGCTATAGTCATCCGATTTTGATAAAACATAAGAATTTGACAATAAAAAGGACGTTTTCATTAAAAAGGACGTTTTCATTAAAAACTAAAAAGTTTTCCGAGCTCGAACTAGTTTTTCGACCGACCATTCCTATGGCAGCTATATGCTATAGTCATCCAATTTTGACCAAACTTTGTGAAATTGTGTAAAAGTATATAATATAAGTGTATGCCAATTATAAGGACGTTTTCATTAAAAACAAAAAAGTTTTTCTCACTAGAACTAGTTTTTCGACCGATCGTTCCTATGGCAGCTATATGCTATAGTCATCCGATCCCGCCGGTTCCGACAAATGTGCAGCGTATATGTACCAGAAGACTTCGTGCAAAGTTTGGTGAGGATAGCTTTAAAACTGACGGAGGAGATAGCATAGAAACAGACAGACGGATAGACGGACGGACGGACAAACGGACAAGGCTAAATGAACTCAGCTCGTCATGCTGATCAAGAATATATATACTTTATGTGGTCGGAGATGCTTTCTTCAATGCGTTACAAACATCCGCACAATTTTATAATACCCTCTGCAAGGGTATAAAAATAAATATTCCACTAAATATTTGTAGCTTTTAAGTTTTTTTGTAACACTTTGTTACTCTTAAAAAGATGGCAACTTCCTTATCACTGCGGCTGACTTCTGTGGAGACAGCGTTCCATTGATAAGCCGTGCAGGTAAACAAGTGTCCCCCGCCATGGCTTTTTTCAACTATTCGCAAAAAAAATTCAATACATTCAATAGCATTAAAAATCCTTATTAAAACAAGTAAGGCAGCTTTAGTCGAGTGCCCCGACTACAACATACCCTGTTCCCTTGACTTCTTGTGTTTTTATACACATAAACTCACACATACAGATACACACTCCCCTACAATCAAAATTGATTCGTATATAACTTTGGTGTTCTTTGTCCGATCTTATTGATCTTTTCAGAATACATATATAGATATTGGACCTTACTTGATATATATAAAGTATCGAGGGTCTAACTTAAAAATTGTGGCTCTGACAGTTTTTTGTGCTTAAAGGGAAGAGGAAGAGAAACTTCCAAATTTGAAACAAACTCGATTTGAATCTGGTATTTACCTAGCTACACCATACCTACATTTGTGGCTCTTTCTCTTACGCGTTCATACTGGCAGTCGGACGGACAAACGGGCGGATGGACATGGTTAAATCGACTCGGCTGTTGATACTGATCAAGAATATATATACTTTATAGGGTCGCAAATGCTTCCTTCTACCTGTTACATACTTTTGCACAACTACATGATCCCTCTTTTCCCATTTTTAATGGGGGTATAACAAGTAAGAAAGTCGGTCAAGCCTGACTATAACATACTCTGTACCTGTGAAAAGCTGTCCATCACCTTTGGGTCCGGTGCTGCCCATAATTGTTTGTTTTCCTTATAACTTGACCACCGTTCATCCGATCTTTACCATTTCTTTGGCGGATCGATAAAATTTTGATTTCAAAATATGTCCAGAAGGTTCGAACCTTTCATCTATAAAACTGACGGAGATATGACGTTTTCCCTTAATTGTGGTGGCGGAAGGGGGCGTGGCAAAAATTGAAAAGTAACTTGATCTGCCGCAAGTATAAGAAACATATGTCCCTAACATGTCAAACCTCTATCTATAACCATCTCTGTGATCGGAGGAGAACATATAGCTGCTCTGTCCTTACTGTTTCCAAAAACAGATTATTTTATCTAGAACTACCACTACCCTTTAAACAAACTGAAAAGAGCTGAATTTTGTTTCCTTGAGTAATCATTGTTTAGAACAACGATGGACAAGCCCTTGCTCCCATTGCTCTCGAAAGTTAATTTAAGGCAACTGGTCCCGCCGCTCACAACTAGACAGAATGACAAGCGCAATTGCCTTGCTTCTATTGCGTGGCGTCAGGCGTTTGAGCGGCAGAGACATCTGCAAAAACAAATATATGGAGTGTGAGTCTGGCTGCGTCGGTAAAAGTTGTTGTTTTTCCGGTGGTTGTTGTTGGAGTGCTCCCAAAATCAAATTTCGTGCCCACCGCTGGTTTAGAATAAATGTAAAAAAATATAGTTTCAAACAAATCTATTGACTTTTGTTAAAGTTTACTTATTATTTCGCTAAAATTGCACAAAACAATTCTATTTAATGTTTGAAACTGAAATGATTTAATTAAAAAGTTTTGCCTAGTTACTAGTACCAATTACTTTTCAGCCGCCCCAAGTACCTCACAATTTTCTCACTTTGCTTACTTAACACCTATTTTTCCTTCTTTCTCAATTGTTCTTTTCCTATTTTTCACTTTACCATTCTTAAGCCCGCTTTCAGTTCACTTAGCGCACTCCTCAAGATGAGTTCCAAGTTTTCACGATTTTTTTACTATTACATCTTAGCTTCTAATCTGGGCTTGGCTCAAGCCATACTCTTCTTTCCACGCGGTGCTTCATTTGGTGTAAGTATTTTAGAGCTGGAATCTTAAGTAATTAAATTGAATTTTCTTTTCTCAGTTACTAACAGCGGTGGCCATTCCCTTGGATTTATCAACGCAAAATGTGTATTTGTCTTTTAATTTTGAGTCTAACTATGCTTTACCCTCAAATGATTCGTATAATCAATGGATTGACAGGGTAAGTCAAATTACATACTTATGAATCTCTTTCAGCTCTTACACTTCGTTTCTCTTAGTGGGATCTGGATGAGCACTTTTTGGGCGTGGGCAGCAATGTCACACCCATCAATGGGCGAAATGGTGGAGCCTACGATGACACTGAAAATGAAATGAGAAAGCGTTCGGCGCCTCCACCTTTAAGGCGTTATGACTTCTATCGCAGCATTATTAATTATTTGGTTCATTTCGGCTTTAATGGCACGGCCTGCTTACTGCGTACCATTTGTGAGGTCAGTGAGAGCCCTCTGGATGCCCACAATGGAGTATTGGGTAGCATATTTCAAATTCTATTCATGTAGGTGAAAAAAGTGGACCAAGTGAGGCACACAGTTAACTATTAAACATATCTCCCTTTTGCAGGCCCTCAACAAGTGTCAAGGAAACGCATTTGCAGCTCGTGAATGGCCTGTATGAGGCCTCCTATGAGGGCACGCAAGGTTTTGGTTGCGCTGATTACGTGGCCAACTGCGAACATAACTTGCTGGACCTGATTAGCATTGTGAACTGAAAATAAATAAATGGGATAAAGATTGTACCAGCAATAACAAAAGAAGTATTACGAAAATATAAAGCTTCAAGCTTGGAAAAAATATTTAAAAGTCAAGACTGATAAATCAATTTTTAACACTAATTCAAGACATGAACTTTTTTTGGTGACAGCATTTAATTTATTTGTGACCAATCGTTCCTTAGAGAGTTACCCGTATATACACTTGAAAAGTGGTTTATAATTTTGGTGAGAAATTTGGAACGCATAGAAGAAATCATCTCCGACCTCATAAAGTACATATATTCTTGATCAGAATGACGAGCTGAGTCGATTGATCTTCGTCCGTCCGTTCAACGCAAACTAGTCCCTCAGTAGTCAGAGATATATTTTAGCTGCACACTGCACATATGTAGGAAACGCGAAAATCGGATGGTCACTTCTTGTACCAAAAATTTTTTTAAATTTTTTTATTATCCCAATCACACATGACATAAAGTTTATATGTAAATTAAGTCATTGGTCACAAGAGTTTCAAGTGTATTTAAACTTTGGCACAGACGAAGTTAGCTTTGCTTTCTCGTTTATACAATAATCGGTCTGCTCCTGGTTATAAGCAATATTAAAACAAACTCGTCTTTAAAAAAGTTTTTTTATAGAAAAACGGAAAGCATAAATATCTTCAACAACCACAAAATGATATCACCCTTTAAGAGAACAATACCTAAAAAACCATATGTGCATTTCTAATACTTCTTATCCCCACCTTCCCCTTAGCTAAGCTTATTATTACTACTCAAGTTTCCTTCAACCTTTCTCAACCTTTGACGGTCATAAGCACTTCTGCTTCGATGCCTTACTATTGTTCCAAATCATTTGTCTTCTAATTATGATTTCAATAGTTTTTTTTCCTTTGGACGAAATCAAGGAAGGCGTAATTCGCTCTCACCAACCGAAAAACATACGTTGAAAGGCTCCTTTTTATTTTTGAGGCGGCAAATCGAATCAAAGAAATAACAAACAAACAACCAAAAAAAAAGTTTGTATGTGTTTCGCACATTGTTGACGGACTGAAGAGACCGCAAAAACACAAAGAGGCATCACAAAAGAAGCGGAAAAAGCGATCAAAGAGGCAAAGAAAGGAAAGAAAAGAAACCGCTGGCAGCGCCTCAACACACATGTGTCCCACACACGCACACATAAACCAATATCCAGGCGGCCAGCTTAGGTCCTCATATCCTTTGTTGCCAGGACATTGCATCGTCTTAAGCGCTTTAAGCGAAATTAAAACATTTCACGCAGAGAGGGCCAAAGCGAAACTGTCAGTTATGCTAATTTTTTTGCAGCTTTTCACATACATGTATACAAATGTATGTGTAAGTAGAAGGGGGAAATGCTAAATGCTTAAGTGAATGTAAATTACCCGGCTTTAATTTCTCTTCTTATAAAGTACAAGTCGAAGATATGCAAAATAATATTTAAGGGAAGGCTGCAATATATAAATAAGAGTTCAAATCACAAGCACAAATGCTGAGCCCAGGTTCAGGTTCAAACCGAACTCAGCAATAATTTGTTTTTCGTTAGTTCAAAAAACATGTTAATTGGAACAAACATTTTATTCCTATATGGAGGAGTTATGATATTTGAAATATAATATTCGTGCTTCGCTTAAAATACTATAGTTTGAGATTAGTTCTGCAGTGCTTGCACTTTGGCTGGATAATACAAATTTAGGAATATAAACGCCCGAACGACTGATACTTATGTTGCAGAGCCAGTTCATACAACAAGAAAGATAGTCGGTCAAGCCCGACTATAACACACTCTGTACCTGTGAAGTGCTGCCGATCACCGTTGCGACCGGTGCTGCCCATAATTGTTTGTTTCCCTTATATCTCGAATATCTTTCATCCGATCGTTAAAACTTGAACCTTCTATCTATAAAACTGTGGGAGATATGAGGTTTTTTTGATATTGCGGGGGCGGGAGGGGGCGTGGCCAAAATTGAACATAAACTTGATCCGCCTGCAAGTATAAGAAACATATACATACCTCTATCTCTAACCATCTCTGAGATCTGTTTTTTCATACGGACAGACAGACAGACGGTCGGACAGACGGACACTTTTGCACAAACTTAATGTACTCTGTGTACCTCTGGTACAGAGTATCAGGCCTGTTCCGGTTTTCACATATTTCTTCGATTTCAAATGAAACAAAATCGAACGATTTGGTTTTAGCTGTTCTGGTATTCGAACGATTTGCAATTCGAGTGTTTCATTTCCAAATTGTTTCCGTTGACTACACTTTCACCTTAATCAACTGGTGAATCAAAACAATCCAATAAATAATCACTCAAAATAGTTGATAGTAGTTGAATATAGGTGTTTAAAATGTCGTTTCAATTTTTAAGGGCATTTTATTAACATTTTCCCAGCGTTTCATAAACAAGTGAAAACCAGAACAGCTTGAACAAAATATGTGAATTCGACTTGGATGGCCCGTGGCAAAATCGAAGCTTTTCATAAAAATTATTAATTTTTTTATTAAAAATATTTTTAAGGGAATGTTAAATTGCAAAAAGTATCGAAAAACACTAAACATTGGTACAAAATTAACTTTTAGCCATTAATTTGGCGCCTTTATGTACAAAATCGTATTTACTTTTGAATTCATCGGCTCCAAGCAGTGTGAATTCAAATCGAGTAAATCTATCGAATTGTGAAGACCAGAACAGGAAGCCAAATCGAATTCGAGCAAATTTAGTGAAAGTGAAAACCGGAACAGGCCTGTATAACAAGTGCGACATTTTTGAGTTAAGTGAACAAATATAATGACGACGAAATTAAACTTTCAAACAGATCTTTGGGGAAATATTTTCTAGCTTCATAGCTATTGAATCCATTTGATCTTCATCAAAGGATGAACCTGGTAAAGATTCATTGATGTTTTTATTTATTATTTCATTTTGTCGATTTGTCGATTCTGGTACTATGTGCCAAAACAAGTGTTTTTGCTCAAGGAACCATACCTCTCAAATCTTTTTCGAGCCTGCGAAAATTACGATCAGTTTGGAAGCAATCGAGCTGAAATTTAGCACAGAGACATCTTTTAGCTGCACACTGCACACATGTCGGAACCGCGCGGATCGGATAGTTACTTCTTGTAGTGTCCCAAGGAAATTTCTATAAACTATATAACACAGGGGAGTAAAATGACTACATTTGTATATTGCAGCCTCTTCGATAAAAAATTCTGGTCCAGTTTTGTCCAATGATTACAAAACTGGTCTCGGTTTGGCTCCATCAGCTTTTGTTTTTTAAAGAATTGTGCTTTGCATGTTTTTTGCTTTCAAAAATTATGGAGATCACACTGACCCAAAATTTCTGAGATTATGAGTTTTATGCGACTTAGCACATATCAATGCAGCCCAAAAAAATCAATCGAGCAGCATTAGCAAGCCCGAAGGTGCCCAAATTGGCCTCTGAAGAGAGTTATTCCATAGGCAAAATTTTCAAATTTGATCGTCATGTACAAGCCAGAGCGGTGGTCGAATTTTTATTTCAACCACTTTAGCATATAGCCCAAAGACCCTTCTATTTTTATACATTTTGTTGCATTTTTATAAGCTTCATGGACAAAGCTAATGGCGGTTAATCCCGGAAAAATGCTCCCATTTTCGCAATTGCAAAAGTTTTGCGATTTGAAACCTGTTTTTCGACCAAATTTGCTCTCCAAATCGCAAAATTTTTGCGAATGCGAAAATGGGAGCGTGTTTCCTATTATGTAATCAGTGAACAAGACTGGCTGTTCCCCTGTGTACTCAAAGTGTATACGCCAATTTACTTTAATATAAAGTTTTACAGCTTTGTGGTGCATTATTTAATAAATTCATATGTTAGACAAATTGTAAATAAACTTCAATTATCGGACTATACGAATATGATTGACATGAAAGATAAATCAAACATATTCGAACCACCATTTACTCTAAGCATTGCTTTTAACCATCTAGATTCTAGAACAATATCTACGAATCGATGATCCACCGCTGCCAGATCCGAAAATTCCGTTACACTTACAAGGAACGGAAAGGCACGTACAATTGCTGGCTAGCGTGTCCAAACGAGTTTTAGAACAGAATCGAGTAGGAGTTATGTCTGTGACATTAGAAAGTTGTTTAAAATACCATAGAATTGACAGCACGAAAGACTTCCAAAAATTATCAAAAAAAAAATCGAATTATTTGACTTAAATTTAATGAAATCGATATATGTCGCGTTTGCGTACCCCAAATTATTTTCATATCTTAAAGCTACAAGATGTAATCATCCGTGTGCAGTGTGTTGCTAAAGGATTACTCTGTCTTTCAGCTCGATTGCTTCCAAACTGATGGAGTAGTTCCCGTAGATATATGAAAATATCTTCATCGTCATTTTCGCAGGCTCGAAATTGATTTTAGAGACAAAAATACTTAGACAAAAATACTTGTTATGGCTCATAGTACCAGAATCGCGTTGAGCCCATGGACTAAAAAAATTTGACCCACCCTAAAAAAACATATATATTTGAAAATGTCAAAATTCGCATTTATTTGAACACTTTTCGACTTTTGTTTTTGCTCCGGCTTAGATTCTGGTTCTGGCGGAAAAAAAATTGTCTGCTCCGGGTCAGGTTCGGTTCAGACTTCCCAAAAGACCCGAAGTCTCTGACTCCGGAGCGGTTCAACTCCAAACCGGATTCTGACACATATTTTAAGGAACATTCCAAGAAAATAACAATACGTAGGGCTATTTACCTTGCCTGTTTGCTTATTGCAATAAAAGAAATATCATTGAAAATTTTTCCTTGAATGTATCGTTGAAAAAATTACTTAAATTGGCGACTGGTTCATGGTTCGGTTCGCGAACCCCAAAAAACACGAACCGAACCGGTTCTCAGGGGTTCGGTTTCGGACCGGCTTGCAGCCTTGGTGCTGATGTTTTCCAATTTTCTGTACAAACTAAATCAAGATATTTTATTTGAGGTGCAGTATAAAACCATTCTAGTTAAAGGCTTCACTTTCTGGTTAATTCTTTATAAAATTCATATTAAGAATAGTTCTAAGTTAATATTTTAAGCCATCTCATTCATTTTCCAATTTGTCCACTTAATCCATTCGCTTATTTCATCATACTTAGCACAAAAAACCTCACCAAATGCATTTCATTAACTTAATTAAAATAAACCGAAAAGCCCAGCCAGTCAAATGGATTTCATGCCGAAGCGTGTATTTATTAAAAGCAGCATTTTAAATGCCATTTTACGTGTTATGGATTTTAATCCAATTGTGAAAAGCAAAAAAATTAACAATCAAATGACACGGTAATTAGTTAATATATAAATTTCATATAAACTGTTCATTTATGAATTCAATTAATGTTCATAGAAGCATGGTCAAGTGGATTAAGTCTAATTTAATAACTGGACGAGAAAAAAACCAAAAAAAAAAGAAACTCCAAATGGAAATAGGAGCTACTGATCCCCATTTGTGATTTATAGCACGAACTGCAGACAACTGTCAACTGTTAGCGATACTTTGGGACAGTTGTTGACACATGGCTGAGGTTATTTAATGGTAAACCACAGGAACCTAAGGATATCTTTACATACAGATGCGTTTACAACTCACCAAAACGCCCCCTCTCTCTCGAGTGCATACTTACATATGCTCATATGTCATTGCGTCGCTTGACTACTTAAGGAAACTGTCAATTGCCTAGGATAATATAATTTATGCATGACCAGCTCTCAAGTGATGCCTCTTGCCACGCCTGCCTACAGCTGGTGGCCCTGTAACCTTAGACAGCTCCACTATCCCACTGCAATATGCTCCCTGAGCAAGTTAATCATACTGTTGACTGCAACTGCAACTAATTACAAATCAATTTGTATCGGCCCCCCAATTCCCAAGAGCCTTAACCACAGGAAACGACGACCGCAAGAGCGACTTCTCAACACCTGCGTTTGTTTTTTTTTTTATTTTTAATTATAAACATGTTGTACTTGCATAGTAAATGTCAATGTCAAGTTGATAAAAATACACAAACTGAAAACATTGTGTCCATAAATCAGTGAAATCGACTTTGACTCTGACATTTGGTATGGAAGGAAGTGTTGAAAAACGAGAAGCTTAACAAAGTCATAAAAGTTGTAGAGACAGAGGATGGATCAATCACATTCGATGTGTATGAATTATAGGGAAATGGTTACAAAGAGAAGCCAGGATAACAGGAGCATTTCGAAATTAAAAGTATATAAAAGTATATATACGGCCCAGTTCCGAAATCCGCTTCGGTTTTCGTGTAAACGTTGGTTTTTCTAATTTAAAGTTCACTATTTTATATGAAAAGTAAGAGGAATGTCTGTGGTTATTAGATCAGGTCGTCTCTCTTTACAAATTGGATCCACTTGGCATTGAACAATCGGCTTCAACTGTTTGAACAACAGGAACAGGGCCGATAACACAGTGAAAGCTACTATAGTAGTAGTAGAAAAAATATGGCTGGGTTTTGCCTGATTGGCTAAGGTTCTTGTGTAATAGACTCCTGAAGTTTTCATAGGAAATTAGATTTATTTGAAAAAATTTTTGTCTCATAAACTATTTGGAATTTACTTTACTGTCTTCAGCTATTTTGTAGCGCTTATCCATGCTCCATGCTCAAAATCACGAAAGTTAAAAAATATATTAACCTTTTCTGTTTTTTACGGGTTTCGCTTTTACATTGAAAATCGCCACCAATTTAATATACTATTTATTCCAGGGATGCAAACCGATCGGAAATAAGGACTGGTTCGGTTCAGTGGTTCACACAGTTTTAGAACCTCCGGTTCGGTTTAGTACATGGTTTTTGAAGCCAACTGAACCGCGGTTTCGGTTCTGTTCAGTTTTAAAGACATTCGCAACGCAATTTATGTTCTTGGATGCCGAAAATCTGTTAAGTCTCAACGAAATAACGATTAGTTTAAAAAATGGCAAAAACTTATTTCTAGGATCGCCCTTATTACCGCCGAATATAAGCCCATAAAGCCTGTACTTAAGGATAACGTCCCGAATTTGGCTTAAGTCTGTTCGGAAAGTTATTTTTTCCAGACTTTCGAAGCTAAGGCAGTCCAAAAAATTACGAAAATTGAAATTCTGTCCAAGGATCGTCTTTAATTTTGCCGGGTCTCAAGCCTTAAAGCCTTTCTTAAGTATAACGGGGAGTTCGCCCTCAAGACTGAATGGAAAGGTATTTTTTCCGAAATTTCGAAGGTAAGCAGTCCGAAACTTTTCAAAAACTACATTATTTTCTGGGATCGCCCTAAATTTCATCCTTTGTCAACTCTTAAAGCCCTTCCTTGAGTATATCGTCTCTACTTATCCTGAAAACTGCTCGGAAAGCCATTTTTACAAACTTTTAAAGTTGCGGCATATCCAAAAATATGTCAAAAACTTCTTTTTGTTTTTGGATCGCCCTTAATTCCACTAATTCTTAACCTTAAACCTATTGTGAAGTCTAACATTCAGAAATGTTCCTAAATCTGTTCAGATAGTAATTTTTTTTGGCCCTTGAATCTGCAGAAGTTTGAAAAACTATAAGCCTAGGTGGGACATACTATTTCATTTTTAATAAACTTCCGTTCCGTCCGTTGGGTTAGATTACATTTAAAGTATTAGTTCTGGTTTAAAGAGGTATTACACCCAAGTTTTTTTTGAACTAACTCAATTTGGTCTAGCTACTCCTTAAAATATTGAAATTTTTCAGAAAAAGATAGTTCATACCGAAAGATTATTTAAGATATTAAAGCTCACCTATACTTAATATCTTTCCCCGAACTTTTCATTCAATATTTCAAATAAAAGGATTTCTAAAATGAATATGTGACTTTTTGACCATTTAGAAATTGAATTCCTAGAGAACGTTTGAATTGTCGAATGTGCTGGCTTCGTCCATAATGATATCACTTTAAAAGCTGCACTCCTGTCTTAAGTTGGATTAAGATGAAGAAGCTCGACAGACTAATGAGAATATCGTCCCGTAAAGGAAATGAGATACGCAAACAAATCGACTAGCAACTTCCAAAGAAGGAATGTTAAATTATGACAGGCATATTAAGAGGTCGGTGGACAATTGCTGGAGGTGTACGGAATCACATGTTTCAAACTGGTTTGGTGCTACATAAATCCGGCATCGATAAGGACTTATCGTAGCAATTCGATTAAAACTCCCCAAATTTTTAAGTCTTGAGACTCGTCAGCGAACTGAACCGAACCGAACTGTTTTCATTGGTGGTTTTCGTTTCGGTTCAGCAAATTCGAAGCGACGCCGGTTCGGTTTATCAGCTGCAATTAGCGGTTCGGTTCCGGTTTGGTTCGGTTCGGTTCAGAACCGGTTTGCATCCCTGATTTATTCTGAGAAAGTAGATACGAAATAAGATCAAAATTTTTATGAACAAAACTATTCCTTTGTATATTTTTGACGGGGGCCGGCTAGTGTGCGCGACCGCTGTGCAAGAGGTCGCAGTTACACACCAGGTCACCCTCACTTTGCGGTCCGGATTCGGTGTTAAACTGTAGGTCCCTTTCTCTTGTGCGAAAATTATGTAGATGCATACAAGTCAAGAGGTTGAGAGGAGCTCGGCCTTGGCCCTTTGGGGCTGTGTCAAGCCATTTTATATTTACATATTTGTTTGTCCAAGAAACTTATGAAAGCTTAAATAAAACTCTTGGGAACTCGATAGTTTTTTTGCGTTTTAAGAATTTAGATAAATTTCCAGACAACGTAATCCATTTCAGCTTGTGTTACGAGCTCTGGTCCATCGTCTTCGTCGTCTGGTTCAAACATTTGATCGTTGGTCTTGGTCTGCTCCGTAAATAGCGTTATTGTCTCCAGACTCTGTGCTTTTGGTGGTGGATTTGCATCGGAATGTGGCTGTCAAAGGAAGGCATGGGGACCAGAAACGAAAATTTTCTTTAACATTTTCTTTCTGTTTATAACGCAATAAATATCAAATGTTATCCTGTACCCGTTGCACTTCTCCTTGGTATGATTATTTGGATCAATCCAAATGACCAGCGTACCAAATGGCATTTGTTTCTATATTCAAAATTTAACGCAATTTCGAGCACAAAGCAAAGGTAGTTGATTTGTTTACAACTGTAGATAACTTATGCATTGAAGCAGGGTCGTAGCCAAGTTTTATTCAGGGGGTTTTTAGAAAATGTTCCTTTTGCCGCTTCTTCCTCGGTCTAGTATTTTCAATGAAAATATATAATCAAGGGGGGTTTGGGGGGTTAACCCCCGAGAATTTCCCGATCAGTAGACTAAGCTAATGACTACTGACTGTCTTACCTTAAGCAATTGGGAACTGCAAAGAGTAATTAAAGTAAAAATAGACAATCAATTCAGCTAGTCTCCTTTTTGGAGTTAATACTTAAGCTTTTAGGCTAAAGTTCTGAGCGAGAAAGCTTTAAGTTCGTTAAAATTAAACGCAAGCATTTGAACATTAATTTACTAACCATTTTCCCAAAAAAATACAAGGTTCAAAATTTTTTTATTTTCGTGATTTTGAGCATGAAGACTTTTTTTTTTGTGCTGGTTGAAAGAACTGTTTTGTAGGCCTGGCTAAGCGCTTTTAATAGCATCAATTATATATGAAATAACAACAAATAACAATTTTTTCAAAAATTCATTTTCTTACGAAAACTTTAGGAGTCCATTACAAAAAAACCTTAGCCAATCAGGCCAAACCCAAAGCCTGGGGTTTGATGGGTCTTGTTGGAATCAAAAAAACTTTGTTGAAAAATGGTTCACAGGGTAATCATACCATTTGATATCAAATAAAAAACTAAATTTTTATTTAACGAGAAAGCAAAGCTAACTTTGTCTGTGCCGATGTTTAAATACACTTGAAAATTTTTGTGACCACTGACCTTATTGTGTGACCAATGGCTTAGTTTATAAGCTTTTTCTCTGTCTTGTGTCATCGGGATTTTAAATAAAAAAACTAAAAAAAAAATTTGTATGGCAGCTACAAGAAATGACTATTCGATTTTCGCGGCTCCGACATATGTGCAGTGTGCAGCTTAAAGATGACACTGTGCAAAATTTCAGCTCGATAGCTTTAAAACTGAGGGACTAGTTTGCGTAGAAACAGACAGATGGACAGAAGGACGGACGGACAAAGCTCAATCGACTCAGCTCGTCATGCTGATGAAGAATATATACTTTATAGGGTCGGAGATGATTCCTTCTATGCTTTCCAAACTTCTGGTCAAAATTATAATACACTTTTCAAGTGTATTAAAATTGTTATGTATCATGTAGAATTAGTTATATAAATATCAAAATAATAAAGAGGAATACGCTTTTCATGGCCATGCTATTAAGACTGGACTAAGGCTGATTATTTTGAAGCTAAGAAATAGTACTATACGATAATTTTTAAGAAATATTTAAACAAACTGGAGGTTTACCCGAAAAATTGTTTGAAAATGTTAAAAATATGAATTTTGTTTACCCCACCAAAATCATTTTAAATCAATATCAAAAAAAATAGCCGAAATCGTCCTAAAATTATGAAATTCACCTTAAAAAATAGGGAAAAGTTAACTTCGGCTCGGTCGAAGTTTTGAATACCCTTGCAGTTTGTTATTCTAAATAAGATTAATTTCCGGACCTTACTTTTCTATGGGAGCTATACTATATAGAAGTCCGATTTCGACCAAACTTGGTGCAATCATGGAAAAGCATAACAAACTGTTAATTACCAAATTTGGAGGCGATCCCAATTAAAACAAAAAAGTTTGTCTCACTAGAACTTCTTTTTCGATCGATCATTCATACTGCAGCCATATGCTATGGTCATCCGATTTTGACAAAACTTTGTAGAATTGTGTAAAAGTATATAAAATAAATATATGCCAACGAAAGGGGCGTTTCCATTAAAAACAAAAAAGCTTTTCTCACATGAACTAGTTTTTCGACCGATCGTTCCTATGGCAGCTATATGCTATAGTCATCCGATTTTTACCAAACTTTGTATAATCGTGCGGGAGCATAAAAATCAAGTGCATGCCAATTTTGAGGACATTTCCATTGGAAAAAAAGTTTTTCTAACTGAGACTACATTTCAGACTCTACTTTTCTATGACAGCTTTACTATATAGATGTCCGATTTCGACTAAATTTTGGTGGAATCATGGAAAAGTATGGTAAACTAAAAAATACGAGCTTTGGAGGCGTTTCCGTTGAAAACAAAAAAGTTGTTCTCTCAAAGACTAGTTTTTCGACCGATCGTTCCTATGGCAGCTATTTGCTATAGTCATCCGATCCGGCCGGTTCCGACAAATGTGCAGCCTATTTGAACCACAAGACTTCGTGCAGGATAGCTTTAAAACTGACGGGGGATATAGCATAGAAACAGCTCGTCATGCTGATCAAGAATTTATATACTTTATATACTTTGGTTCACTGAAGTCTTCTCATAAAACAAAGTATAATTTAGTTTGTTTTATGTTTGAATCGCACGCATTTTATTTTTCAATTTAAAGCAGTAAAACGTCACCTTGCGATTGTGTTTCGCTGCTTCGCACACCCTTGATTTATAGAATACACATATTCTCTCTCTCTCTATATATGTTTCACTGCGACGCCGGCAGAATTTGGCTTGCCAACCACGCGTGGCTGCCTTTTCAAGTTTTGGACATCGCTGATCTAGACAAATCATTTTTTGAGTGTACCACTTCTATATTGGTCTCTTTCCTTCTCGCATTTTCAATACGTCCCTTTCCTCTTATACGCTTTTCGAAAACTAAATAGATATCCTTTTATACTTTTCTAATATAATTATACTCTGTACCAAAGGTACATAGAGTATAATAAGTTTGTGCAAAAGTATGTAACAGCCAGAAGGAAGCATCTCCGACCCCATAAAGTATATATATTCTTAATCAGCATCAACAGCCGAGTCGATATAGCCATGTCCGTCTGTCTGTCCGTATGAACGCACAGATCTCAGAGATGGTAAGAGTTAGAGGTTTGACATGTAAGGGACATAAGCTTCTTCTATCTGCAGGCAGATCAAGTTTATTTTCAATTTTGGCCACGCCCCCTCCCGCCCCCGCAATTTGAGAAAAACGTCATATCTCCCACAGTTTAATAGATAAAAGGTTTAAACTGGACATATATTCTAATCAAAATTATTTATCGATTTCCCAAAGGAATCATAAAGATCGGATCAACGGTTCTCGAGATATGATCAAAAAAGTGTATGCTGCAGCAGCGCATTAGCAGCGCTGTTTACCGCTGCCACTGCAGCATCAAAATTTATGTTCGTTGGTACAGAGTATTATATAGTCGGGCTTGACCGACTTTTTTCCTTGTTTTTAATCACGTTCATTGCAAGTTGCCAGAAATAGCATGTGATATTTAAGTTTTACTTATTACATGCACATATTTGAATGTCAAGTTAACCAGTCCATATCAAATTGATTTTTTTTTTCTATGTAGTAATGGATACGAGTAATGCATTTGTTAATAAACTATTTTTAATGAATTAGTTCAGGCAGTTTAGTATAAAATTGTCCGTGCGTTCCGACATAGCCTCCGTTCTCTCTCCAGCAGCACTTCAAAAATGAAATTCATTTGTCTCATTTGTGTATTCTGTGCCCTGTTGGGTCTAAACTTGGCCGCCAGGGCTAAGAGTAAGTATAGTTAAGGGCTGCATTTGTCCAAATTTTTACTCCTTTACTTTGTTTCTCAGCTGTTTGTAATCTACCCGCTGCCGCTGATGGCAATGGCCAAGTAACGTGTTTAGCTTATGTTCCTAGTTGGACGTATCAAGCGGATACCAAAACCTGTCAGTTCTTTGTCTACGGCGGCTGTGGCGGCAATGCCAATAGATTTCCTACTCAGCAGGCTTGCGAGGCCAAGTGCAAGAAATTCTTGCCAAAAACTCTGCTGGCATAATGCTTTGGACATTTGGGAATAAAATGTAATTAAGCCCAATTTGAAGACATTTGCTACAACTCACAACTTGTGATTTTAATTATAGGATATTTCAAGGATATTGATAACGGATTTTGATGAATTCAAAATCGTTATGAAATTGATTGCTTACTTTTAAATCTTAGCAGGCTACAACCAAAAACATAATTGTGTTTCAAGCAGGGATTAATACCGGAACCGGTACCGTTAACCGAAATAAACCGTTTCAAATCACGTACCGGAACCGGAACCGATACAATTTTTTTTTTAGAACCGAATACCGTTTACCGTTATTATTGGAACCGATAGAACCGGATCGAAACCGAAACGCTGGTACCGGTACTGTTTCGGTTTTTTTTTAAATTTTTCAGAGTAATTTTGATCAATGTTTGTAACGCAAAGAAAGAATCTTAAGACACCCTTTTCACGACGTAAAATTCAAGAACACCTCTGTTAAATGACTTGCATGAAGATCTCGCAGCTTCTATAAGGCGGATAACGGATGTTCGTAGATTGATTGATTTGTTTTTCATACATACATATGTATTTACATTGGCAATAAAATAAAATATGAACATATGTGCATGTATCGTACATGTACATTGTACAAGTGCATGCATTAAAACCAGTGACTGGGACGTCAGTTTTGCATGTGCCGAGAACATCAACACGTACATAAATACATACTTACATATGTTCAAATTGTCGAGTACTCTTATCGCAGTATTAGTAGAGTATCCCTCACTAATATACCTACACATGTGCATACATACGTACATACATAAGAAATTCAGTTGTGTTTCATCGTTTATTTATTTTTATTTGTTTTATGTATGTATTACCATACATAAAAAAACACTAACGCGTCGCTTTCGCTGCACTGCGATAGATATTGCGAAATAATCAAACGCTTGGCGCCTTTTTGCTTCTCCTTCTGCATACGCAATAAGAGACAAATGTATAGGTTTTTTATCAGCAAAAGAAGAACTCGAAGAAAAACTGCAACCGGGTGGAGGTGTAGAGCTTTTTTCATCAGCAACACAAAAAAAGAAAAAATCGAACTACAAAAAAAAAATCGACTATACAGCCTTGTCTGCATGTATTGTTGTTGCCTTTAGTTTCGCAAGAGCGTAGGAGAGAAAGAGAAGAAAGACTTATTCGAAGTGTGCTGCATTTACAATTACGATTTACGTTAGTCTAGCGCGGGGTAGGGGGGCGCTGCCGGGGGCGTCGCGGACAATGGCTCTGGCTTGTGTTGTTGTGTTGTTTAATTGGGTTAGGGTCTTGTTTTTCAAATCAGGCTCTCATTGTTGCCCAAGGGCCGCCGGGTGTCGAGTCAGAGGGGCGGGGGTACGTGTATAATGCGCTGAATGAGGCCCGGCCAAATAGAGAGCACAATAAAATATATCTGTCTCTCTCTGACACGCAGTAATGATTGAAATCGGCAATCATTCGGTTTGAGGACAGCCCGGTGCGCATGCCATACGCCTTCGCGCAAACGAACAATACATGTACAAGGTGGGCCAAAAGAAGTCACTCTATTGGAAGATGCTCTTATTTTTACAAATAGCCGCCAAAGTCAGATCTGTTTTCACATTTGTGGACTAGACAGATGTAGAATACTAGTGAACAAGCCATGGATCGATATACTCCCCAAGAACGCGGAATAATCGTGAATAATCGATTTTTCGACCAAAATCATAATGAGCGATGAGGCTCATTTCCACCTCAGCGGGTACGTGAACAAGCAAAACTATCGCCTTTGGGGCACCGAAAATCCACGAGTGATGCACGAGGAGCCATTACACCCCCTCAAAGTGACTGCATGGTGCGCTGTTCACGCTGGAGGAGTCATCGGGCCATTCTTTTTCGAGAACGCCGCTGGTCAAACGACAACAGTGGACGGTGCGCGTTATAAGGTCATGTTAACCGGGTTTTTTCTGCCGCAATTAGGACTGGAGGACATGTGGTTCCAACAGGACGGAACAACGGCACACACTGCGCGAGCCACCACCGACATTCTGAAGGCGGCGTTCCCGGGTCGCCTCATCTCTCGTTTTGGCGATTTGCACTGGCCTGCAAGATCGCCCGGTTTAACCGTTCCAGACTTTTTTTGTGGGGTTTTTTGAAATCCCGTGTTTACGTAACCAAGCCCGAGACCTTGGAAGCCCTCAAGGACAACATTCGACACGAGTGCGAGAATCTGCAGCCCGAAGTTCTGGACGAAGTGATGAAAAATGCCATAAAACGAGCCCGTTTGGCAATTAATTTTAACGGCGCCCATTTGGCCGATATCATCCTTTCGAAATGACCAATAAAATTCTTAAGGGGCACACCTAGTGTGATGGCCTAAAAAAAGGGGATTTTTATTAAAAAAACTACTTTATCAATTATTTCAAAATTTTTAGAATATATTTATACATGTTTCAAGAATATACAGTGAAACTTTTGAAGAAAAAAATTAAATATTTTTTAAGTTATAGTCGATCTCCAGCGGCGCGAAAAAAAGGCCCCTCACTGCTGCAGTGAGTCCGGCCTTCTCCGTGGATGAAATTTAAAAAAAAAAATTCTCGTTAAACTAGATAATATTGTCTGTACAATGACCTACGATAAAAAAAAATCAAAAATTGACAATATGGCGGCGTCTTAAAAAAAGTCGAATTTTACCCCAAAATTTTGGTCGTTTTTGGACTGCCAAAATTCGATTTTTGATCAAATCAAAACCGATAGGTCATTGTACGGAGAACTATATATAGAACATGTAAAAAAAATTCCCCTTAAGGTTCAAACAAGTAAGGGAGCTGTAGTCGAGTGCCCCGACTACAAAATACCCTGTTCCCTTCACTTCTTGTGTTTCCATACACATATACACACACTCACAGATACACACACACTCTAACATATAACACACACGCATGGCATGCGGCCGCGCGCGATTACTGACAATGCAAGACCCCCCTCTCTCCCACAAGCAAAATTGATTCGTATATAACTTCGGTGTTTGACCGATCTTAGTGATCTTTTCGAATAGATAGATATTGGGCCTTACTTGATTTATGTAAAGTTTGGTAGGTCTATCTAAAAATTGTGGCTGTGACAGTTTTTGCGCTTAAAGGGGGAGGGGAGGAATTTTCCAAATCTGAAACAAACTCATATTGAATCGAGTATACATCTACCTACATTCAAAAATTTGTGGCTCTAGCTCTTATAGTCTCTGAGAAACACGCGTTCATACGGACAGACGGACGGACAGACGGACAGGGCTAAATCGACTCGGCTGTTGATGCTGATCAAGAATATACATACTTTATAGGGTCGCAAATGCTTCCTTCTATCTGTTACATACTTTTGCACAACTTCATGATCCCCCTTTTCCCATTTTCAATGGGAACAGGGTATAAAAATAGGGGAAAGTTAACTTCGGCTCGGCCGAAGTTTTGTATACCCTTGCAGCTTCCATTGAAAAGAAAAAAGTTTTTCTAAGACTACTTTTTAGACATTACTGTTCTATGGGATCTATACTATAAAGATGTCTGATTTCGACCGATCGTTTCTATGGCAGCTATATGCTCTAGTCATCCGATTTCGACCAAACTTAGTAGAATTGTGTAAAAGTATATAAAATAAGTGTATGCCAATGACAGGGACGTTTTCATTAAAAACAAAAAAGTTTTTCTTACTAGAACTAGTTTTTCGACCGATCGTTCCTATGGCAGCTATATCCTATAGTCATCCGATTTCGACCAAACTTTGTAGAATTGTGTAGAAGTATATAAATTAAGTGTATGCCAATTGCAAGGACGTTTTAACTATAGCATATAGCTTCCATAGGAACGATCGGTCGAAAAACTAGTTCTAGTGAGAAAAACTTTTTGTTTCAAATCGGATTGCCTCCAAATTTCGTAATTAACAGTGTATTATGCTTTTCCATGATTTCACCAAGTTTAATCGAAATCGGACATCTTTATAGTATAGATCCCCTAGAAAAGTAATGTCCAAAAAGTAGTCTTAGAAAAGCTTTTTGTTTCAATGGAAGCTGCAAGGTATACAAAACTTCGGCCGGGCCGTTAACTCCCTATTTTTTTATCTTTTAATTCTTTTGAATTTTTTACTTCGTTATTGCACTCAATTTTCTGTAAATCAAAGATTGTAATATTCTCGAAAAAGAGATTTTCAATCTTGGCTATAGATTGATTTTTTTCCCCAAGGTTCATACATATTCCACAAATTACCCACTATTCTATGATAGAGAAGTTAAAGTCAGCTGGGAATCGGTTGTCTACTTTCGGCGTACCAAAATAATTAAATTAAATTCCGCATCTCTCTACACCGAAAAAAAAATGCCGGACAAATTTTAAGCCTACGAAGAATGACTTGATCCCGGCAACGGGACTAAAATTTTAAGTACGATCAGGCTTGATATCGTTCCGAATCGAGATTGTATCCCGTCAATTTATAATGGCAATTTGACGATGCTGAAAGCATCGCAGGTGTGGTATAGTTGGCTGAGCGGCGCTGTCAGTGAGTGCGTCATTCGAGGTCCCGAGTTCAAGTCCCAGTCAGGGTAAGTAAAAAATAAATTTAAAAAAAAATTGTAATTTATGACAACAGAAGGAGAGGGGTGTGTTGTGTTGATCCCGGACGCCATTTCGAGAACAACCCCATTATTAATCGCGTTTTGGAAAGAGTTGATGCCGAATGGATCAATTTTCTGGTTCAGTGTAGTAGTGAAAATTTTGGAATACAAAAAACTAAAATATTTCAGCCAGGAAAGTTATTAAAAAAAAAACCTTGAATTATTCCAAAGAACAAACACTCCCATGAACATTCTAATTTGTTTCATTTGACTGACTTTAGGGTCTTCAAATACTTCCATACCATTTCAAGGTTAAGAGCCTCTGCTTTTCTATGACCAGGCATAGCAAATTGATGAGAAATGAAAGAGCGTCTAATCATTTGCTTATGTCACTAGTAAAACTCACATTTCTTTCCCACAACAAGACTTTCATTTCCTCTACATTTGCATCTATTTCTTTAGTTTTATCAGCTAGCATCAACACCTTTAGCATATTTCCATCATCATCATTATTCATATTCAGTCAAATAATAATTTCATTGCATTCAACCCCCATAGAGACACGAACACGCCCCAATCTAACCGTCTCACTGCATTTATAATTTGATCGATTGCAGGCGCAAAAAAATTGCTTTGACATTAATTGACTACCAAATATGCACAAGCGCATGAAATTATGGAAAATCTTATTAAAGTCAACCGAAGGAAGGAAAACAAAAACTTCATAAATGCTAATGTGCCAGTGAGAGTCTGACGGGTCGGCTAAAAATGATTGATGGTCTTAGACGGCGAAACTTCCACTAAGGCTGGTTAAGGCGGTGAGGATTCTATTTACTACCGGAAAAAAAAATAAATAAACGAAAGAAAAAAGAAAAGGGATCGAAACATTTTCACCTTTTTCGAGGTTGCTGTGCGGTAAGCCAATTTAATCCTAGGCTTAAGCTACTTAATGTTGCAACATGTTTTCCAAGAGAAGATTTAGTTGTTATGCGCCCGAAGGCAAGAATCCGCAAATATTTTGAGGTTGCGGCCTGTGTTTGTTGATGATTCTGAGGCGGGTTTCGGTAATGATCTTAGAAAAGGAAGCTAGAATTAGGGATTGACCGAGTTCCTAAGAAAAGATGAGTATGCAGTGAGTAGCGATAACATAAGGTTCAGGATATGGTTTATTTGTTTAGACTTGGGTAAAATTGAAAATGGTTTAAAATGATTCGAAAGATAAAAGATTCTAATAAATAAAATGTCAATATAATATTATACATACAATCTAAGCGGAGAAAGTATGTATATTGAGGGTATTCACTAGCCCTCGTAAAATGGCAAGCGTAAAAGTGTAAATCCAAAAGTTTACGAAGCAACAACAAAACACATGAGAAAAAAATTACCACTTTTAACATGCCCTAGGGTATGTTTAAAAATCAGTCGTAAATGTCAAAAAGTGTAAAGTTTGAAGTCTTGTCAAATTTTTCAAAGAATCGATTTAAAATACTTAGTATCTAGCCTTTCGAGATTTTGTCTTAAAAATATGCGGTCACACCAAAACTGCAATTATAAAAAGAAAACTGAGGCAATCAAACATGGAAGAATGTTATGACGCAAGCGTTTCCGCAGGCCCAGTGTCATTTGGATCGGCTAACTTGACCTTGGGCGCAACAAGCAAGAGTGAGTTCCAGTCGGACTGTCAGGCTCGCCCAAGATGATCTGGGTGTATCTCCCTGCGTCGTGTTAACCAGGCATGTCGTGATGGGTACAAATCATGAGGTCTGGTCGATAGGTGATCAATGTTGCGGGATCTCCAACTCGTACGCCACCAATTCGAAAACAGAGCCATCTACTGACATATTACAATTACTTAAAAAACTCTTATTAACTTCCGTGCTTAGCTGGGCGTCGTGAACACCCAAGAATTAAAAACATAAAAAAATACAATCAATAAAACTACTTCAAAAATTGTTTTTTTTTCCTTATTGATGCTGCTTGTTAAGGGGGTCTTCTCATTCAAAACCCGTTTTTTGGACCCTTTTTAAAAAATTCTTTTTGAAAACGCAAAGAATAATTCAAAACTTTTTTTATTTATTGTATTACAAAAGGTTCAAGTAAATAAAAAATTTTTGCCTCGATACGAGGGCTGTTCAAAAAGTAATGAGACTTCAAGTTGGTGGTGAAAAAAAGGTGTCGTCACGGCGGCCACGATTCCGGGTCTCCGGGCGTCGAAATGAAAAAACGGGGTTATAATCGTATAGATGTAATTCTCGGGTGAACCTCAAACTTAATTTTGTGATTTTTTTGACAAAATGGCGGCCATTCAAAAAAATTTTTAATTTAGCGAGGTCACGGAATGGTGATCGCGTCGTCCACTTTGTTTCAGAAAATCGGTCAGTTGAACTGGGATATCATGCCGTCGTTCGAAAAACGTGGTTCGAGATAAACGCGCTTTAAGTTTGCAGTTGCTTGGGAATTCACATTGGGTCACTAAAGGCTATATCTCCTAAACTATTCGGTTTTCGAAAATCCTTTTGGGGGGATATTTTTGAATATCCAAGCTATAAATAATCAAAAAAAAGTCGAAAAAAAGTTGCTCAATGAGAAGACCCCCTTAAAGGACCAAGTCTATTTTCGCTTACGCAAAGCTTGTTGCACCCTTTGCCTTGGCATTTTTATTACAAACAAAGTTGGCCCTGAAAATTACTACAGTGAATCAAAAGGCGTCGCTCAGTAGCTCGTGAGTGGTAAATTTACGCTTTACCATTTTACGAGAGCTAGTGAATACCCTAATTAATAAACAAAATTGTAAAATTTACATACCTGAGCCAAAATTAACCATTTACAAAAATTTAAGTGACTTCCTGAATTATTTATTCATTTTTCAGATTTCTTCTGCAAACCATATTAAATAATTAGCTAAGACTCTGCAAAGGTAATTTTGTGTTTAAAATTCAATCAATTAAATTTTAATAATTAAGAAAAATAAAACAAAATTTTATATTTTCAAAAATGCTCCCAACATTTTGTAAGCAATTTGCTTACACTGCATACTACTATTCCTATCCTATCAAGCAATTTGCCTAAACAAAATACCAAACACGAACCCTTATTCCGTATAACTCACATAGGAAGTCCAGTCCAAATGAATTCTCTGTTATCAGACAGCCTGTCTGTCCTTTCTTTCATATTCGTTTTGTGTCCTGTGCGTGTGCGGCGCCTTGTAAATGCGGCGCAAACAAGCTTGAGACTAATTACACCAAAGCAAAAAAAAAACACACATCAGGATAATAATCTAAGCAAATTTATCAACAGACAAAACGCACAATGCACAGATACACATACCCCACGCCCACATATGAAAGATTGAAATACATAGAAAAAAATATGATAAGCTTTTTTCTATGAAAAGGTCCTAAGGATATGTGTACAACAAGCGAGTGAAAAATTATGCCTTGTTGGACTACAACAGACAATAAAAGAAGAGACGTAGGAAGACTGGAGTCTGGCAGTGGTTTGTTAAGTGTGAACTTAAAGCAAATGGAAAAAAACACATGCCGTAGGCTAAGTGAAATTGACGCAGTTTGGTATTAGGGTAGGAGGAAGTGATACAAATCTAATAAAAATTGATACTAAAAGTTAGCCAATGTTAGTTACATTTCAATTTAATTTAACCCAAAATTCTTCGAATAATTTTTTGAACCTCACGAATATTAACTTAACTATATTCCTATTTCTAATTTCCAGTATTTGACTCTTGAAAATTAGGGAAAACATAAATCAACTAGAACCTCCGAAATTCTTAGAAAACATTATGATGCAGAGAACTTATTCTTATTCCTTTTATTTGGCCCGATATTTCAAACACAACCGCTTGACGGTTTCGGCCGCTGTAAATAATGCCCGCCACTTTCCTCTGTCTTGTGCGAGCTGGCACCAGTTGTTCACATCAAGCGCCCCAATATCTTACATCACCTAGTCTTTCCATTGCAGTTTCGGTCCTTTCACCGTTTGTACACTTTTTTTTGCTGGAGCTTTTCATCCATACAAGAAGCATTTCCAATCTAGTGTTGCCGCTGTTGTTTTATGCGCTTGACAAGATTAAAGTTCCCATAGAGCCCATACAGTTCGTGATTCATTAGGATGCGAATTTAGTCGTCAACTTTCAGAAGTCCATAAATCCCCCAAAGGACTTTTCTTTCAAATACGCCTCCTCTTCCGCTGTTGTAAGTGTACATGGTTTCGCGCCGTATTGCAAGACCGGGATGATAAGCGACTTGAAAAGCGCATTTTCGCAGAAAACTTAATGATCTGTACAATAAGTTTATACTCTGCTTACACTGAGGTCGTACGACCGTTTTTGGTATTATTTGCCTGAGACTGGTCGCCCGGGTATAGAAAAATGGCAGTAGGCTTTGAATTTGGGAAGGTCGTAGACCGAAAAAAGCCAATAACTATCGGAATGGGCACCCACGACTAGTGGAAATGACAAGTTAAAAGTAAATCCACAAATGGAGATGCATTTTATTATTTTTAGTATTGCATTTTTTGTAGTGGAACAAAATAGAAAACGCAAAGTATGAACAGATGCAGCCGAGGCCATACTAATAGAGATGTGGTCAGAGCGGATCGAAGAGCTAAGGGGCCACCGCAAAAGCATCCGTATTTTTGCGGAGATGGCCAAAGAGCTTAAAACCTATGAGCTTGATTTTACGGAAATGGAAGTGAAGAAGTTCCCTACTTACCAATCATAAGCGTCTTTAATTAAATATATTTTGTTTTCCAGAATCATATACAAGTGACGAGCAGTTGGTAGCCACGAATATAAAAGACATGTCAGTTAGCATGGTTATCATGGAGGAATCATCGAGTAGTTCGAGGACCACAAGGCGTAGATCGGACCTCAACGAGGCCTTCAACTCCCATCAAGCAGAGTCAAATCGCATTGCAAGCGATACAGCCAAACGGATGCTTGAGTCCTCACAAGAGCGAAACCGTATCCTAGAGCGGACAAGCCACAAGAAGATGATGGAAATATTAGCCAAGCAGTCGGAAAAAAATTGTTCATTTAATTAAATAATTATTGTACCGAGTCGATGGAATTAAAGAAAGATGATAGATCACATCGAACCTCGTTTGGAACACTTTGTGTCCCTTCTATTAAAAAGTTTTTGTGTTCGGTTGCTCCTTTGTAACATTTTTAGCTACAAATGTCCAATTGTCTGGAAAAAGGCTGTTGTGCGCATTTAAGAAATTGTGCAAAACGCAGCAGTACTTAATTATTGCGATTGCGTGGCTTATTGAATTGTCCATGCCATTTCCAAGGCGATGAAATCTTCCTTTAAAAAGCCCAAAAGTATTCTCTACTACGCGCAGGCCTGTCGAGAGGGTGGGGACCGGGGTGTTTCCCCCCGGGCCCGGACTTCTGAGAGGTGCCCGGATTTTTGGCGGAAACTTAAATAAACTATGTACAATATGAGAAAAACCCCCCGGGCCCGGAATCCCCTCTCAACGGGCCTGACTACGGGTATAGCTTTTGAGAGATGGTAATTATAACTACAACCATCTGCATCCCCGCAATCACGTATTGAATGTTTTTTTCCATTTTGTTGCATAAATTTGAAAATTTAACACATAAATTCCAATTTAATGTAAAGTAAACGTCAAACGGCTGATTTGATGTTACCGACTATGTGACCGTACGCTCAATGTAAACACCTAAAAGGTCGTAGCCCCAGAAAAAGGCGTACGACCGCAGTGTAAATTGAGTATTACCTTTTAGCTTTACATTACTTGGATATTTGACAATCAGTTTTTTATATTTGGAGAAAATGACTTTAATCTATACATCTATCTATACATCTATATAAAAGTAAAAGTATGTTTGTATGTTTGTCCCTTATGGGCGTCTAAACCGCTGCACCGTTCTTCACGAATTTTTCACAGTAAGTTCATGTCGATCCAGAACATGAGGTTCAAAAGTTGATAAATTAAAAAAAAAAAAAAAATAGAAATAGCTAAAAAATAAAAAAAAAATGCTAAAATAAATAGCTAAACATTAAAACTTAAAAAACTGTTGTTTTCAGACTTAAATCCAACAGATACTTGTAAAAAATTTATTTGTAATGAGTTACGAATACAAAAATACCTTAAACGAGGTCTGCAAACCGATCTGGAACAGTGTTGCCGGAATATGGGATCTTAGAGCTGATAAATTTTGCGCAAAAAATTGCTAGAAATAGCTAAAAATTGCAAACGTTAAACTGAAAAAAGTGTTTTTGTGACTAAAGTCCATCAATAACTTAAAAATATTAAGGTAGTTGTCTTATATATTAGCCAAACCCGAATCTAAGTACAACGAAAGCTGAAAGTCCATAAAATGTTAAGCTCAGTACTGAGAATTATGAACTGGAATTTAGAGATTGAAGTACTAAATCTCATGAGTAGGCAGCGGATTTTGCATATTTTTAATCAAATTGTTATCCTAGTAGGCCAAAGTTATTGTTTACAACATATGTTGTTCTAACTCTTTACGTTTATATAATGCCAAAAAATTCGCATTTAATTTTAAAATGACTAAAATTATTAATTCATAAGTTAAACCGTCAGCAAAACACGAAATGCAGTGAACAAATTGAAAAAAATTTTTTTTATATATGCAAAATCTGCTGTCTACTCATGTGTAATGAAACTCTTCTGAAATCACTCATGAACTTAAGTAATTTCTAATGATTATGCCTTAAATTATATAATTATCACTCCGAAATTCACTCCTGACACTTTTTACTCGGGGGAAGTTATACAGCAAAGGTTTCAAACCAATTTAAAAGGCGTTTTTTCGCACTTCGTCTTAAAAATATAAAAATAGCTAAACATAATTTTAAAGTTGCTAGATTCATAGCTAATTGCATTTCCGAAAATTTATAAGTATTTACACTTTCAAAAATGCTAGATCTAGCAACTAAATAGCTAAAATGGCAACAGTGCATAGGATATGTCTCATGTCTGTGAAATGGTCCACAAACCGCGAAATTCGCAAAATTTTACCGTTCATCCGATTGCAATGAAAATTTGGGAATGGTTGAACGCTTGCCCGGGAAGGTTTCTAAGTTGATCAAATTTGCGGAAAACGGTCCAAAAACCGCGAAAATTTCAAAATTTACGTTTTCGCTAAAACTTTGGGAAATTGATCGACGCTTACCCGGGAATGTTTCCAAGTAGAAGAAACTGCGAAATTTGCAAAATGTTCGTTTGTTATAAAACTTTGGAGAATGTTTGGAGGCTTGCGCGTGAAGTATTCTATTTTCAAGAAATGGGCGGGAAATTGTCTAAAAACCGCGATAATTCAAACACTATAACGTTCATCCCATTGCGATGAAGTTTTGGTCAATGGTTATACGCTTGGCCGCGAAGATTTCTAAGGTCCAAAAATCGCGAAAATTCGCAAAATTATACCGTTCATCCGACTGCAATCAAACTTTGGGGAATGAATTAAACGCTTGCTCAGGAGGATTTCTAAGTTGAAGAAATGAAGAAAGAAAACCGCGAAAAGTAATAAATTTGCGGTTTCGGTAAATCTTTGGATAGTGGTTCGACGATTGCCCGGAAAGGTTTCCAAGTAGAATACATGGGCGGAAAATGGTCCAAGAACCGCGAAATTTGCAATATGTTCGATTTTGAAGCTTTGATGAAGCTTTGAGAAATGGTTGTACGACTGCCCGCGAAGGTATCTAAATTGAAGAAATGGGCCGGAAATAATCATAGAACCGCGAAATTTCAAAAGCTTTACCGTTCATCCAATTGCCATAAAACTTTGGGCAACGCTTGCCCGCTAAGGTGTCTAAGGTCCAAAAATCGCGAAATTTGCAATATAACCTTATGAGTATTTTTGAAAGCGCTTAGTGCTTAAATTACAATGCCGGCGTTGGTAAATGGAAGCTGTAGATTACACGGTTCAAAATATTGCGAAATTTGCAAATTTTTGATTTGAGCCTGGACTATTGTGAAGATTTGATAAACGCCAATTGTAGACGGGTAAATAGGAAGTATTAACCAAAAGGTCAAAACAGTCACGAAATTTGCAAAATATTTTTTAGATTTTTTTTTTTTTTTTATAATTGTTTATTTTGTACAATGCGTTTAACTGCTTAATCTAAATAAACAAGAGATGATTATGTAATTATAATGATACAATGTCCCGTGTCGAGTACTCAGTGTCTACAATTAGCTTAAATATGTGGTATTCTTTTTTAGAGAAAAATGAAAATGACAACTATGTACATAGAAAAATGATACAAAATAACAGTTTAATGACGTAATGAAAAAAATATTTGAAAAAAACATTACATATATGACTATTTACGATTAAGATAAAAGTTTAAAAGACAATGATACAGACTAAAGATATGAGTTTGTATTTTTGTGCATAGGCTAATCCTGTCGCCACCAAAACTTCTTGGATTCTATTTTTTCTAAAGCTAAGACGTCTTTGGAAGATATGCTTGTGTCGAATCTGTATTCGCTTTGTTCTGGTATAGATTCTTTAATTGTTTTATCTGTAGCCCTGCGGTATCTATGGTACAATACTGGAACACATTTTTCATTTTGCACCAGTTGATGCTTATCTAGGTAAATAAAGGCCTCTGGTGGGATAAATCCTAGTTCCAGTGTCTTTTTGATGTATTCCTCATTGGCGTAAAATGGACCATTAATTAAGTTGTTAACTTCGCAATCCAAGCATTTTTGTATGTGGCCTCTTATAAGGTTGATCACATAGTTGTCGATCCTGTAAACGTTAGCTTTGTTATACACATAGCAGTTTTGGTAGTACTTGGTATAGTTGCTTTGTGGTGTTCTGTAAAGCGAGGTACATGCTCTGAGGCATTTACGTTCAAATATTCGTATCCTTTCCATATACGAGGGCGATATATTAAACCAGATAGGGGCTGCATATGTGATTATGGGACGTATTAAGCACTGGTACATTATTATTTTAACTCGAGCCGATATGTGCATTGAGTAGAACAGATTTTTATATGTGTGGAATGCTTTTGTTGCTCGTTCCAATTGTTTATTGACGTGGTTGTTGAAGTACAAAAATTTGTCCAAATGAACTCCCAAGTACTTGACAGTATTATAGTTTGTTATTGTTTGATTGTTTGATTTAATGCCAAACTTTTTGCAATTTTTCCTTATGTCTTGTTTGCATTTTTTGACGGGAATAGATTTTAGATTATCATGAAGACGTTTATATAGAGAAAAAGATCTAACGGTTCAAAATTTTTGTACCGACATGCAGCCTGCACTAGATTGAATATAATCGCTCTCTTAAGAATCATAAGAACCCGGGCGACGCCGGGTATTCAGCTAGTTCGTACTAAAATTCAAACATGATTCATTAAACAGTGTAAATTTAGTATTACCTTTTAGCTTTACCTTACTTGGTTATTTGACAATCAGTTTTTTATATAAGGAGAAAATGACTCTAATTCGGACTAAAATTCAAACATGATTCATTAAACACTCATACAAAACAATAAACAAGTTTCAATTAGGGCCCTCTTCTGGTCTAGGACATTTTTTTTCGTTTTTTTTTATTTGTTTTTGAGCTTAGATATTTAAAAATATTACCTCAAAAGGATTTTTCAAAATTCGGAATACTTTCGGATATCCTTGCAACTTTTAGCATACTGGTTCGCAGCTTTTCTCAAGCTCTACTGAACCGATTTTGATGATGTTGGGCTCAATGGATGCAGAATTAATGTGGCTATGGCTTGAACCTCAATCATTATAAACAAAAAATTATTACTATTTGTTTTGTTTAAAGAACTGCAAATAAAATTGTCGAAAATTGATTTCCCATTTTCTCAGAGCCACCATTTTTCCAAACTCCATTTTTTTTTCATGGTTCTCATGTGGATAATTTCCAACTCAGTGGAGGAAGTCCACAATCATATTGAAAATCCAGGAAAAGAAAAACCAGGTAAAAGCCCTCTGACATCAAAATTTTGGGTTCCTAAAATAAGCTGCACAAAATCATCTCACGGGTTCAGGGCTATTAAGCGACTCAACCGTTTAACTTCAGACATTCGGGCTGCGTTTGAGCACCACGAATACTGCTCTGCAATTTTCTTAGATTTTGCCCAAGCATTTGACCCCGTTTGGTTGGATGGTCTTATATTAAAGATAAGGACAATGCTTCCCCCAAATAAGCACAGTCTTAGAAAGTTACGTCAGTAACAGAGTATTTACAGTACACCATAGGAGCCGGAGTGCCGCAGGGTAGCGTACTCGGTCCTCTTCTAAAGTAAAATGGCTTGATACAGCCCCAAAGGGCCAAAGCCGAGCTTCTCTCAATCTCTTGGCTAGTGCGCTTCTAATTTTCGCACAAGAGAAAGAGACCTACAGTTTAACGCTGAATCCGAACTGCAGTTTGAGAAGCTTTTGCATGGCTACTTACTACAAAAGCAAAGAGGGGAGACCGGGTGTAAAGTTTATTCAAAGAAAAAACTTTTCATTAGATGTTCCGAGGCGGGATCGAACACACGACCTCTTGCTCAGCGGTCGCGCACACTAGCCGCTGAGCCACCTGGCCACATGATCAGTAATCAAGTGTCTCTAATTAACGAACCCAATGCTTATCAATTTGAAGCATTGAAATTTTTATAAATATACTTTGTCCTGGATCAAAAAATAGAGATGATAAATTCGATTTTGCTTCTAAGTAATTGCATGTTTCTTACGCAGAAAACGAAAAAGCCCAAAGCTGTCCAAAAGGTCCTTCCATAAAATCAACTACCTTTTCCAAACTGCTCCCATCCTTTTAGTCACTGTCTAACTCACAGCCTTTTAACATAAATTTCGCCCAGGTACACCCACTCACACACACCGACAAACACACGGCAGGAAGTCGTCACCGTTTTGCCATCGTTTGCTTAGCCACAATTTCCATTAGCGCCATGTGTGGATGGTCCCCGTGAGTCCCCAGTCAAACATTTGACATTTTAAGGAGCGCCAAGTGAGTGCTCCACAGGTACGACGGACGACACGGCCTCGCCCTCTCACATGTCAACTGTTTTTAGCACGCACAATTTGAAAAAATATTCTCAAAGGTAACATGAATATATAAACGATGGTCTAACCTTAAATACACATCAGAGATGGAAACAAACAAAAACCTGCTCCAATTTCCCTCACCTGTGCGGAGAGCTCCAATTTCAAATGCATTTGTTGAAATAGAAATTAAATGCCCAAAAAGCCGCATATCAATTTACAATGAACACAGAGGCAGCATCTCAAGATATTTGGCTGGATCCTGAATCAACCACAACATGTACACCTACTTCCTTTCGCCATTGACACATGACACGGCTTTGCCAAAAAATGAACAAGAGCGAATGGAAGAAGCAGACGACCTCAACCACAATGCCAAGGAAGTTGCGGCCTGTCAGGCAGACACCGAACGGAACTAAAATCCAACACCAAAAACACTTAGCCAGCTGATCGAAATAATAGATAAGGAAGTAGATTCTTGGCTTGAATTAGTTAGGCACAAAAGATGGTAAAGGGGATTACATTGGCATGTGCAAAGATTTGATGGATAATCGATAAGATATTTTTGTTGGTTATTGTGGGAAATGCTCTGATTTTTTCAAAGGCAAAAGGTAAATCGAGTGTATAAAGGTATTATGAAGTAAGTCTTAATGTTGAAACAAGATATTTTTAGATAAGATTAAGCAGGAACACAGGAATGTTAGGCAATTTGAAGTTATAAAATCGAGCAAATTCGAGCATACTTTGACTCGCTTACACCAACAACTTTTCCTCGTAGAAGAAAAATTGTGACTAAAATTGTCTCTAAAAATTTAAAGTGTCATTTCAGCCTAACAATAGTTTGTTTTACAAATATGTTTTTTTATATTTTTGGTAATCGATTGGTATTTTGCTTGATTACAAAGTCTCATCCAAAGTTTGACTTAAATTGTTTATTGAACACTTTTAATTCCTTTCTCATTTTGTATTTTTTTGTTCTCTCACAAACTCCACCTGTAGCTGACGTACTGCATTACCATCCCCATTACTAATCAACGAAATTTCAATTCCCATTTCAAATTATACATTTCTACCTACAACTTGGACCAAAATTCACCTGTCCACACGGATTTCTAACTTTTAATACATAAATTAATGCTTAAAGTCAAAAACAGGGAAAGAATGAGACACAAAACACAATCCGCGGCATTAAAAAGATAAAGACCTGCACACACACTTACACACACACACACTGGCCAAAAAGGCATTGAGATTCCACCTGCAGTACGATGACCATTCCACTCCACTCAACTCCACTCTACTTCATTCAGCAGCAACAACATATAATAATCCCATCAACATTTTTGGATACGCTTTTGCAAATGAATTGTAGAGCGGCGACTCTGGGACTCGGACTGAGCGTGGATAATAATAATGTGGAACCAAAAATGAGCTGGGATCGGGATCTTCGACTGTTCGCGGCCTGCTCTGCATTTGCACCTGCAACGCAGAAATTTTTGATGACCCATGCGTGCCTTATAATTAAATTGAAGTTGTAGATACAATTTTGATATGCAACGGCGTTGTGCACCATAAAACATACGAATGTATAAAGATTATTGTATAATGCTTAAGTTTTTGAGTTATTAAATGGCAAGACATTTGCATTTTGATGGAGATAACGACTCTAAAGTGAGGGAGTAAGGTGTGAAGGTTGTAACTGTGGAATTTCTATGGGAACTTTTTTTGTGATGAACAAAGCATATGTATTTCCTGAGAAGAAGTTTAAGGAAAACTTAAGTCTATTTGGACTTATCCTACATAAAAACATAACTTATCTTAACAAATTTTATCCTTTTATTATTTATTTCAAACTATTATAGCTCCTACTAGACTATCCAATGCTATTTTCATTTTATCCTAGCATACCCTAATAGTCTCTGCACACTGAGTACATTTCAGTGGAACGCATGGAATTTGATGATGATGTGAAATGGAAATTTACACTGGTAACATCTAACATCTTACATCTGTCAGTTGATGCTCTTAAAAATCTATTGAATATAAAATAATACAAAAATATTTAAAGGGTAAATAAATTCGCATGAAATTTATTTAATGTTTGGTCAAAATAGCAGCTTTTAGAAACATATGGGGGTTATTGAAAGATCGTCATGCTTGGTCTTCCTCCCAAAGTAAGACTATTCGGGGACAACTTTCGCCTACTCTACTGTTTCTGTCTCTTCTATCTTGATAAATTTACAATCACTTCTTGGTTACAAAATCTTATGTGATTTGGTTTGTGGGCTTTGTGGACCGATGCAGACGCTGCTCGAAATTTCTGAATCAAAGACAATTGTGTCTTTTGTGAAGACGGTGAGAAGATCTGCATCATGTCGGGATGTTTTTTCGCATGTTATCAACAAATTTATCATGCCAGCTTCCGTGCAAGGCGATTTCAAGTTCTTTTCTTGCCGACTTAATATTAAAAACAAAACTATATTTTAAAGTGCATGACAAGATTCTCTTACATTACCTTATTTTATGAGGAACGTGTGGGATAGAAACATTTTGCTTCAAGATGTTAGATGTTAGATATTGCTCAGTGGAAATAGGCTATAACAAATCACAGAGAAAACTAAATAATTTTCAAAATATATGAAAATGTTTTCCTTTACTTTTGACAAAGATTTTCCACCCATTACGATTATGTAGCTTATCTACATGCCGCCACGTTAAGGGCCCCACCCATAAAAGAAAAAAGTAACTTATATTATTTACTAGCATATAATATTTACACAAGTGAGAGGGGTGAAGAAGATGCACAAGGAGGAAAGCTCTTCCTTCTGAAAACGTTCAACTTTATTTTTTTATACCCTTGCAGAGGGTATTATTAAATTTGTCCGGATGTTTGTAACGCATAGAAGGAAGCATTTCCGACCACATAAAGTATATATTCTTGATCAGCATGACGAGCTGAGTTGATTTAGCCCTGTCCGTCCGTCTGTCCGTCTATTTCTACGCTATCTCCTCCGTCAGTTTTAAAGCTATCTTTGGATGACTATAGCATATAGCTGTCAAAGGAACGATCGGTCGAAAAGTAGCTTTAGTGAGAAAAACTTTTTTGTTTTTAATTGAAACGCCTACAAACTTTGTATTTCTTAGTTTTGTATGCTTTTCCATGATTCCACCAAATTTAGTTGAAATCGGACATCTATATACTTAGTATAGCTGTCATAGAAAAGTAGAGTCTGAAAAGTAGTCTTAGTTAGAAAAACCTTTTTGTTTTCAATGGAAATTTCCTTAAAACTGGCATGTATTTGTTTCATTTGTTTCATTCATTTCCCACACGATTCTACAGTGTGGTCAAAATCTGATGACTATAGCATATAGCTCAAATAGGAACGATCGGTCGAAAAACTAGTTCTCTGTGAGAAAAACTTTTTGTTTTTAATGGAAACGTCCCATACGTTAGCATATATTTGTTTTATATACTTGTACACAATTCTGCAAAGTTTTGTTAAGATCGGATGACTATAGCATATGGCTGCAGTACGAATGATTGGTCGAAAAATAAGTTCTAGTGAGAAAAACTGTTTTGTTTTAATTGGGATCGCCTCCAAATTTCGTAATTAACAGTTTTTTATGCTTTTCCATAATTGCACTAAGTTTGGTCGAAATCGGACATCTATATAGTATAGCTCCCATAGAAAAGTAAGGAACGAAAAGTAGTCTTATTTAGAAAAACCCACAACTTACTTACCTTGTCTCGGAATCGCCAATGCCGGCATCTTAGCCCATTCGACTATCAACCACTCGCGCGGGAATGCCGCAAGTCATAGTTATAAAGGGAGCAACAAGCGACGATGAACGATTGTAGAATTCAGCATTTGAAATCCTTAACGATTACACTAGGCAACAAGGTCCTGTATATTGAAGTGTTTTTAGTGATTCCAGATAATTTTCGTTTGCTGAACACGACTCTGCCTTCGGAAATGATTAATTTGAGCAAAAGTTGCCTAAAATGCATATTTGAACCCTTTTCAGGCGCGTTTCGTGGGAAAACTATATATTTGCTTTGCCTCTCTTTGATTTTATGCAATAGCAATATTACTTAGTTTTAAAAAATATTATCTCAAACAGTTCTACGATTTCTTAAACAAAGATATGCCGCATGTACACTAAATGACAACCTTTTGTGCCGCCCATAAGTATGCAATAGGTGATGAAAATTTTCATAGGAATTCAATTCAACTCACTAGGCAATTATAGTGATTTTGCATAGCATACACAATACAATAGTTCTTTATGATAATGTAAAAGAAAGTTAAACCAATAGTATAGGCTCCCCACAAAACCTAAACTAAAAAGGGTCAAAATAGGCATTGTAAAGCAGTATTTTCAATTATCGAGATCTCATTTGAAATGGTTGAAAAATACCTCAGCTTTCTGTGAGTTGGCTGTCAAAAACTTATTTGATATTTATATAAATATTGTCTACTTATCATACAGCTTTTTAATGCTTTTCATGTTTTTGGGGTTTAATGTGCCTTCCTCACTGAAGCACATTTTCAAAAAAGTTATCGTCATCACTGAAAATGCAGAATGCTGTCCTCAATGTGTTGCTTCTGCATTTGCATTTTGAGAAAATATGTTCTTTGGTTACAATTAACCAAGCCTCTTCACACCAATTACAATTACATTGGGATTCATTGAGTTATTGCTAAGTTTATGAAAATATAGATTAATTGCAGATTCCAACCTTCTGCCCTTTGGCGGGCCCTAATGTAGTGTTGGAAAATTTGTCAATTGACGAAAATGTACATTTTGCCAAAATGCGAAAATGCAGCTGTAGTGAGGACAGGGCATTACGACCTGATTCGATTTCTAGTCAGAAGTGCCAGTTTTAGCCGTCTCAAGGTCGGGGAGAAATTATAATTCAAAATTTCTCAAGAAATCAACAACAAATATGAAGATATGAACATATGGACACAAGCAGGTTAAGGTTTCCCAGACATGATCACGTTTTGTCTAGTACCAATCTAGACTCATCAGTGAGATGCAAACCGCTTTCCACACCAACAGCCATTACCAATTGCCTATATAAACCAATAAAATGGCCGAATCTGAACTTGTGAATTGTAAGGACAGAAAAATGTCTGTGTCTCCAATTCTCTTGTTGCTATTAATAGCCACAGCTTCAGCCTACACAGTTATGCAAGTGTGTTATGGTGGTGGGTGTAAGCTTGTATTTATACCACTTATGTTTTTGTTGTTTTTAATGGCAATCGTTATACTTACTTCTAGGCTTCGCCTTAGACATAGTTTAGCAGCGCCAAGTAATTTCTTTAAATACCAAGGTATTCATTTCCGAACTGGAAATTATGCGAAAAAATGCTGAAACTGTGTTTGAAAACATATTTTCTAAGGTTTCAGCATTCTGATTCGAAAATGGCATTTCTATTGCGATTCCCAGTCGTTCATCGGGACTGACAAAAGTTTGCTCCCACCAGACAAAATCAAATGCAACTGCAGAAGAGCATTTAAGGGTTGCTATATTTCTGCCATTTTTGGACTCAGGATTTTCACAGATTAAACACAGGCTTTCTTTGCATAAATCAGTGCTCCTTGGCTTTAGTCGCATTCAAAAATATGGCCCAAATAGGAGCTCCGAGGATGACAACAATGCAACAAAAATTTTGGAACGCTACACTCAGGGAAAAAAAAGCATTGTAAAATCTATAACAATCATATTTGATATAACTATGCCATTTTCGTAATAGAATTAATTGAAAAGCATTTTAAATTGACTAAAAACATATTTGGACGGCGAATTTCAGTTACCCCTTTTATATTCCCAAGGCAGGGAATTCCAACTTGAGAATTACAATCGGCAAAATGTCAGAAATATTTTGTTGATTTTAGCACCCGAGTTCGAGACCGCCAAAGAGTAAGTAAAACAATTATTTACCTTCATTTAATTTATATAACTCTTAGTTTTTTCAGGACCAAATCTAATAGAATTCTTCTGCTTTTGGATTCATTACAAAATAAATTGAGTCTAGATTGGTTGACAAAATTTTAAATAAAAAAAAAAAATTAAACTATTTCCAATTTTAAATTTAAAGGGCTCACTCTTTAGATATACGAATTCCATACTTAACGCTAAATCATGTCTTTTCTTTTCATGTCTTTGCTTCCAATATGTTCGATGTGGTCCGAAAATAAGTGCTCCAAGCTGTTTATTTTAAATTAAGTTTCAGCAAAATCGCAAAGCTTTCAATCCAACTTCTCTTAATCCATTAAAGACTATCCCTAATCCATCCTTAGATTTCTTTATCCATTGCTACCTATCCAAAACTATTCTAGTCCTACTTGACTGTAGCATAACCTATCCCAAGATTCTCTTTGTAATTCTACATCATCCACTATTACAACCTATCGCAGATCCTTAACACTTTTAATCATATTTTATCCTATTTAATAACCTAATTTTTTAATTATAAACTCTACGATAACGGTATTGATCTATAACAACCTAGAGCTCTTCTTTTTCCACCTCATCCAACCTCATTAAATTATCATATCCATAACAGAATATAAAAGCACCAGGAAGCATTTTACTTCCGCCGCCTGCGAAAAATATTTAAACCAAAAGAAATATCTAAAAAAAATCTGCTATAAAAAAGGGGCCACACCAACCGGATGTAAATTGGTACCAGCTGCATGCCAAAAACTGCAATTGTCATCAATACTACAACCAAGGAACTACAAAGCCAATTCATAAAACAAAAGCAAGCCGACAACAAGAACAAAAGCGAAAAGCGAATTTCAATAACGGATGTAAATAAACCACATGAGATCGATTACCTCCCCAGCGTGCGAGGGCGAAGCGAGACAAGAGCGGAGTCCTCGCTGTCAGGATAACAGATGCGGACATAAACTGGAGGACTGCCAGCACAGGTACAGCACCATAAAGCAGAGTTTTTTTGCAGTTTTGGATGCAGGCAAAATATCAGTTAACGCAGAAAAAAGTAGAAAAAATCCAAGCGAAATTTTATCATAACACTCAAATAAGAATAAGTAAAAATTGCGTAAGCCAAAAACAATAAAGCGACTAGAGGTTACCCCGTGAAATGGACCCGATTAATTCAGTGAACTACGTGAATGGTCGACTTAAGCGTTAGAAAATTTTGGGATGTCTTAAAGATTCAAGTCAGAAGTTCAAGTTCAGATCAGAACACTAAAATTATGAAAATAAATTAAAATTTTGAAAAATTAAATTGGAAAATATGGACACCTAAAATAGGGCAAACCAAAATTAGTTTAAATACAAATTTTCAAATATATAAGTCGTGCTAGAGAATTCAAAGTAAAAACATATAGGGGAAAGTTGACTTCGGCTCGGCCGAAGTTTTGTATACCCTTGCAGCCTCCATTGAAAACAAAAAGTAGTTTTCTAACTGAGAATACTTTTCGGACATTACTATACTATATAGATGTCTGATTTCAACCAAACTTAGTGGAATCATGGAAAAGCATAACAAACTAACAATTACAAAAATTGGAGGCGATCCCATTGCAAAACAAAAAAGTTTTTCTCACTAGAACTTCTTTTTCAACCGATCATTCGAACTGCAGCTATATGCTAATTGTGTAAAAGTATATAAAATAAATAAATGCTAATAAAAAGAACGTTTCCATTGAAAACAAAAAGTTTTTCTCACAAGAACAGGCATCCATAACAGCAAAAAAACTCGACAGATCGTTCCTATGACAGCCATATGCTATAGTCATCCGATTTTGACAAAACTTTGTAGAATGGTGTAGAATAGGGTGACCCAAAAAAAATTTTATTTTTGCACCGGCATCTTTTGAAGGCTTATACTATATACGTCGGAAGACGTTTAAAGGTCTCGCAAGTCGAATTTTCTAATAAAATACCTATAACTTGGTCAATAACCACGAATTTCTAAGTTTTCAAATTAACATCTTTAAAGAAAAATGTCCAAATTTAACTTTTATGAACATAAACCATAAGTTTTGACTGTGCCTTTGCTCATTTAGGCACCATTTATTACATTTTTTCGGAAATTTTTTATAAATTTGATAATAAACGCCTTATAACTTCTATGAAAACTAAAAAAATCTAATGATACAGTTTAAAAGATGAGTGAATTGCGAAAAATTTAAAAATAAAAAAATCTTAATTTTCTCTTACCATTTCAGAGTTATACTTTTTCAAAGCTTTGTTCATCAAAAAATAATTATTACAAAAATGACCTTAAATCGTGTACCACGGCTTCGTTGGTGAAACCGAAAACGCAGTTTGTTCTATTTTTGGGTCTTGTTTATGACCTTTATGTTGTGGTTCGTGGGTAAATCTTTAAATGCATGGCCCATTATGCCATCATAAATTTAGTTTTTAATAAAATTCTACCTTGCGCTTTTAAAGATACTCAAGAATATAGGTTTGACTTCTCCTGGAAGTAGTTTTTTTAGTTTTCATAGAAATTTTAAAAGTTATCAGGCGTTTATTATCAAATTTATAAAAAAATTTACGAAAAAATGTAATAAATAGTGCCTAAATGAGCAAAAGCATAGTCAAAACTTATGGTTTATGCTCATAAAAGAAAAAATTTTACATTTTTCTTTAAAGATGTTAAATTGAAAACAAACAAAAACGTGGTAATTGTCCAAGTTATGGGTAAAATTCAAAAACGGTACGGAATACTCGATTTTAGGAGAAAATTCGACTTGCGCGACCTGTAAACGTCTTCCGAAAAATTTGAAAAAAATCTCAAAAATACTTTACTGTATAAGCTTTCAGAAAATGTCGATGCACCTGTGAAAGTGAGAAACAAAAATTTTTTTGGGACACTCTAGTATAAAATAAGTATAAACCAAAGATAAGGAAGTTTCCAATGGAAATAAAAAAGTTTTTCTCACTTGAACTAGTTCAAAGTCTCAAAGTCTTTTAGTACAAATGCGCATTTGCAAAGACATTTGTCGAAACCCGCCTTTTCTAATAACTATATCATACAGCTGTCATTGGAGCGATCCTTCGAAAACTTGTTCTAGTGATAGGTCATAGGATAGCTGTCATAGGAACGATCGGTCGAAAAACTAGTTTTGGTGAGAAAAACTTCGTATATCTTAGTTTGCTATTCTTCCCCATAATTCCACATAGTTTGGTCGAAAATATACATATATATAGTTTAGCTGTCATAGAAATATATAATCTGAAAAGTAGTCTTAGTTTAAAATAATTAGAAAAACTTCAATGGAGACTGCAAGGTATACAAAACTTCGGCCGAGCCGAAGTTAACTTTCCCCAATTTTTTTATATTTGTCTTGATATCCTATTTGATTGGAGGAAGCTCGTATATCCCACGTGTTCTGGTGTCCTTCGAGCAACTCCGCATACATACGTATCTAGTATATTACTGTCTCCGACCATTTCTTTAATCTAAATTACTTCTTGCAAGCATCTTGGGGCACGCAAAAGGCTTAACGAATGTAAGCAAAGCTGTCCCCAAACTTCCACTGAATAAATTTGATGGTTGCAAACAATTGCAAATCTTCAGACTACTTTTTAATTTATTTAAGCAGCTTGCCTACCCTTTATCTCAACTTGACACAGGGTATTGCTGAAAACAGCTGTCCGCATGCCAAAGAAATCCTCGCCAAAAAGTGCCAAGTTAAAATTTATTTAAGCTGTCCCTTAAAAAAAATTCAAAAAAAATTGGAGAGGAACAGCAGCCGCCGCAGGCTTAACGTCGGCCACTTGTTAAGGTCCAGCAAGCAACAAAAGCTCATTAAAGTATAGCACCTGGTGTCGTCGTCGTCCGGCAGATTGCTGACTGGACACTGACTTGTGCGCCTGCGCATTTGGTTGACTTCTTCGCTTGAGGGTTAGCATTAAGATTAAGTCTTGGATGTTGGCTCATAAATGTGTTGATATTATTACAGGTAAACAGTCTGATGCATTTTAAATTGAATTTAAAATCGACTTGCACACTCTAATTGGCATTTTGCGAAAATGGCGTTTTTTTTTTGGGAAGTCATCAATTTTATGAGAGTCCAAAGTGATTTTTTGTTTATTGAAAAGCCATAAAAAAAATGATGGGATATGATGGGTAAAAGTTTAAGCAGTGGCTTATTATGTAGAGAAAATTATAATTTAGCTTGACCCATATATGGGTTCTCTGCCAAGAGGCAATTTTTAAACTTAATCAAGAAAATAGTGGGGAAATATGTAAGAAGAATATTCAATGGTAGCAGCATAAGATTCTTAGCTTAGAGTAAGACTAAGTTCTTTTTGTTTAAAGCTTAGTTTAAGAATTCTTCATGATTTTTTGAAAAAAATGTCATTTTATTGTTGAGAAGGAAGCGTCCAGCTAATAAACCCAATAAAAGTGTTTATCAATACCACATTTCCTCATCCGCTATAGTTTCACTTTGCAGTCGTTTTCTTTTTATTGTACTTTGAAATTTTCTGCTTCAGTTTGGATTTGTTATTTCCATAATTTAACTTAAGTTGTAGCTCTATGTTTCACGTTCAAAATACTTTCTAGTATTAAATCTTAAAAATCAATTTTTCATTCTGAAAATTTTTAAAATTTAGTAAAGTCAATGGTGTTTTGAGCTTTTCAAAGCACTTCCACACATACGATGCCACGGTGCCGATTACTACTCGGCATCGTATAAGCGTAGAGACTCTCTAGTATGAACATGAGATTTTTTTGATTTGCTACAAAGAAATTTTTTATAGGTCAAGCTAAGAGCAGCAAATTTGTTGAAGACATTAAGGTAAAATTGAAACTTGACATTGCGATAAAGAAAACGGAATCCCTTTTACAAGGTGTATAGGTGTGGGTAGGTTTCAACTCATGGATTAGTTAAGAAAATTAAATGGTAATATGATTTTAGACATTTTCATGGCTCTAAACGTGTCTCGAACCGATTCAAAAGTCCGACCAATATTGACACAGGAATTGCGGCTATGAGCTTGAAATTTTAGGTCTATGTTAAACATATGAGAATGATTATGAGATATGATATGAGAATGCTCAGATATTGTTCTTTACGCATTATTCCTTCGATCAATACCAAGGACCCAACTCCATTTTTATACGAGGTGTGTTCAAAAAGTATCGCGAATTTTGAGATGATTTCGATGATATTGAATGCTCAGATATTGTTTGCTTTACGCATTTTTCCTTCGATACAAAGAACCTGTAAGGACCCAACTCCATTTTTATGAATTCAACAACAGACGAAAAAATTAATGAAGTGGAAAAAATGGTATTGGCCAATCGTCGAATCACCGTTAGAGAAGTTGCTGAGGACCTAAACATATCGATTGGCTCATACCTTTCGATTTTTGTCAATGATTTGGGCATGAGACGGGTCGCCGCGAAATTCGTACCAAAAATTGCTCAATTGCGACCGACCCAAAATGCTCAAGGGTCATAACTGGTGACGAATCATGGGTTTATGGTATGACGTGGAAACCAAAGCTCAATCATCTCAATGGAAGCCGCCGCACGAACCAAGACCGAAAAAAGCGCGCCAAGTTCGGTCGAATGTGAAAGTTTTGCTGACAGTTTTCTTCGATTGCAGGGGGCGTGGTGCATCATGAGTTCTTGCCACAGGGAAGAACGGTCAATAAGGAATATTACCTGCAAGTTATGCGCAATTTGCGCGAAGCAATCCGCCAGAAACGCCCGGATTTGTGGAAGAACAAAAATTGGCTTTTGAACCACGATAACGCCCCCGCTCACACATCGTTGCTTGTGCGCGACTTTTTGGCCAAAAACAACACACTAAATGCCGAGCCACCGTATCCCCAGATCTGGCCCGTGACTTTTTGTCCTAAACTGAAGAGGCCCAAAAGGACAACGTTACGCTACCTTGACGAGATAAAGACGCATGGAGGAGCTGAAAGTAAAAATGATTTTGAAGTGCTTCAGAAGATTGGAAAAACCGTTGGCACAAGTGTAAAATATCTGATTGGGATTACTGTGGGAAAAAAAAATCGAATAATAAAAATTTTTGTAAAACCAATAGCAGGATCGTCCGTCTGATTCGAAACGATTGATTTTTGTTTCATCTGACCATATTACCTTGAGAAAAAATTATTTTGCAATTGTTTAAAGTTTTTATTAGTGACTTACAGCATCCCAATCAGCTACAGTCCAATTTTTGTGGTTTGCAGCAAAGTTTTTACGCAAAGTTATGTGCCTTTTTGCTAGGAACGGGAAAAGGAGTTGGACCCTTGGTATTGATCGAAGGCATAATGCCTAAGGAACAATATCTGAGCATTCTGCAATGGAATCTAAGAGGAGTCATAGAAAATATGGGTCTTGCTGCTGAAAAATGCATTTTTCAGCAAGACAATCTCCCGAAACAAACGTCACATTTAGTGAAAAATTGGATGTTACAGCATTATTGTAAATCGATTTTGTCATCTTTGCAGCACGGATTTATGAAGCGTCGGTCAACCAAAACCAATTTGCTTGAATTTACTTCTTTGGTTAATAATGGATTCCTTATGAACAAACAAACTTATGTCATTTATACCGACTTCAGTAAAGCCTTTGAATCGGTGAACCATGATCTTCTCCTCTTTAAGCTCGATCGATTAGGATTTCCCTCCCCTTTTCTGCTTTGGATCTCGTCCTATTTGAAAGACAGAACTCAAAAAAATCTGCTACGTTCTAATACTTCAAAGCCTGTGTTTGTAACCCCTGGGGTACCTCAAGGTAGCCACCTAGGTCCGTTGTTTTTCACTCTTTTTATACTCTGAACCAGAGAGTATATTAAGTTTGTGCAAAAATGTCCGTCTGTCTATCTGTCCGTATGAACAAACAAATCTCAGAGATGGTAAGAGATACAGGTTTGACACGTATGGAACATATCTTTCTTATACTTGCAGACAGATCAAGTTTATTTCAATTTTGGCCACGCCCCCTCCCGCCCCCGCAATATCGAAAAACGTCATATCTCCCACAGTTTTATAGATAGAAGGTTCGAACTTTCTGGACATATTTAGTATTCGGGATTCTTTATCGATAGAATTTTAAAGATCGGATGAACGATATGTACAATATGTTATAGTCGGGCTTGACCGACTATCTTTCTGGTTATAAATGATCTCCCCACAATATTATCCCATTCTCGGATACTTATGTATGCCGATGACGTAAAACTTATTTTATCTTTTAACGACCCTATGCATTCTGATGGATTGCAAGATGATCTTAACTCTTTGCGGGCTTGGTGTTTGGTCAATCATTTACATCTTAATTGCTCCAAGTGTATGCTTATGACTTTCCATCGTTTCAAACCTTTGCTGGTTTCCTACACGATTGGTAATGAAGCCTTGCAACGTATATCGGATGTCGTTGATCTTGGAATTCTTTTTGACCCCAAACTGAGTTTCAATAATCATATCTCCTCTATCGTTAATAAGGCAAATGGTGCACTTGGATTCATTAAACGCTGGTCGAAGGAATTTAATGATCCCTACACCACAAAACTTCTTATACTGCTCTAGTCCGTCCCGCGCTTGAATACTGCTTTTCCGTATGGTGTCCGCAGCTTAAAAAGCATATTGATCGTATTAAATCAGTTCAGAAACAATTCTTATTCTTTGCCCTTCGTGGCTTAAATTGGGACCGTAACCATCGTTTGCCATCGTATTCCAGCAGACTCTTGCTTATCGATCTTATCTCGCTAGCTAACCGTAGAACAGTCTTAGGTGTTTCTTTTCTTCATAAGTTAGTTATTGGTGATGTAGATTCCTCTGAACTCTTACATCGTCTTAACATCTCTGTTCCTTCCAGGCCAACTAAAAACTATTTACCGTTTTTTGTGTCAACATGCACAACTGATTATGCCCAGCACAATCGATTTCGGGTCTTCTGTCAAAATTATAACGACCTTATCACTTGCTCTCAACAGATCTCTCTCTCTCTCTCTTATCATTAAAAAATTCCTTACATACATATCTCCGGGAAAGTCTCTGACCACACCTAGCTATGAGTAGGGACATAGCTTGCCGGACTGGCTAGTAATTTACTAGCCCACCGGGTCGGAGACTTTTCGGTTGTTCTTTTATTCTATTTTATTGTATTAATCTAATTTTCTTTGATGTTTGTTTAAATTTAAAACTCTATTTTTATATATTTTTTTTTGCATTAGCAGAGGTTAAGTGTTTTTATTTCCTTATTATTTTTTATCATAAGTTTTTTTTCTCTTTTTCTTCCTCTTCACGTTTTATAGAACTTAATAATAGAGGTGTTCATTAAGTGTATCATTTTATATGTGCAACTTTGCAGCAGAGCTATCGTGAACACCCAATTGCACGATTTGAGTGTTGTAAGTCTTGTAAGTTAACGCAATCAGCTGTTCGCTATCGTTATCGCTGAGTTTGTTATTGTGAGTGTAGTTTGAGTTGCTGCTGAAAATATAAATTTAAAATACCATTTAAAAGCTTGAAAGCATCACTTCTGGAATGGAGAGCATCCCAAGCAATTCACGAAATTGATGCAATTGAAGGTTTATAGGTTGGAATGCATTATGTGGTAATTTAAGTACATTAGGTAATATTTATTGCAGGTGTAGCTGACCATGTTGTGGCCGCTTCTGAATTTGACGAAATTATGGATGATTTTGTTGATGATGCAATTTGCATTTATGCGAGCCGCAGAGGCGACATAGCTAATGTGCCAAAGTCCGTTAGTTGGCGGGATGTTTTGATTTAGGACATAAAGCACTAAATTACACCAAAAAATACCAGAAAATTTTGCAACACTTGTCACGCTTTTATAGTTGTCTAACACTAATATTGATTTGCACTTGCAACGATTTTTGTAGTCATGGGTCGGGGTCTAGCATAAAGTGCAAACTTGACTCAGTACAAATTGTTGTTGGAGCGGCTTGTGCAATGTGTTAAACAATTTTTGTTAGCTCTAATAACGTCTCTGACTACAACTAGACAGTGAATCGGGACATAGCTGGCCGGACAGGCAAATAAAATTCCCCCACCGAATCGGAGTCGTTACAAGTAAATTTTGTAATTGTGGTAGACTTTCTATGCTAGGCTTTCTTAGTTGATAAGTCTTTTTATAACGTTACTTAAAATTTGTTGACAGCCTTTTTTGTCGACTCTTAATAATAAATAAAAACAAGAAAGATAGTCGGTCAAGCCCGACTATAACATACTCTGTACCTGTGAAGTGCTGCCCATCACCGTTGCGACCGGTGCTGCCCATAATTGTTTGTTTTCCTTATAACTCGAACATCATTCATCCGATCGATAAAGAATCCCGAATACTAAATATGTCCAGAAGGTTCGAACCTTCTATTTATAAAACTGAGGGAGATATGAGGTTTTTTCGACATTGCGGGGGCGGGAAGGGCGTGGCCAAAATTGAAAATAAACTTGATCTGCCTGCAAGTATAAAAAACATATGTTCCATACATATCAAACCTCTATCTCTTACCATCTCTGGAACTGTTTGTTCATACGAACGGACGGACGAACAGACCGACACTTTTGCACAAACTTAATATACTCTGTTTACCTCTGGTACAGAGTATAAAAAATAAAAAAAATTCCAGTACATGAATCTATGGAGCCATGTCAAATCGCAGCTTCCGAAATATGCGGTCCCTCCAAGTGGAATGGTGGAGTTGTGGGAGAGGACCAAGGACGTCTGGTACGCTATTCCTCCTCAAATGGTGCGACGCTACGCCCAAAGTATGCCAAATCGCATAGATAAACTTAAGAAATAAAAAGGGCTGTGGACCCATAATTAAAATTTTTTAATAAAACAAGAAAGAAAGTCGGTCAAGCCCGACTATAACATACTCTGTACCTGTGAAGTGCTGCCCATCACCGTTGCGACCGGTGCTGCCCATAATTGTTTGTTTTCATTATAACTCGACAACCGTTCATCCGATCTCTACCATTCCTTTGGCGGATCGATTATTAATCCTAATAATGTGTCCAGAAGGAACGAACCTTCTATCTATAAAACTGTGGCAGATATGACGTTTTTTCCGATTTGCGGGAGCGGGAGGGGGCGTGGCAAAAATTAAAAATAAACTTGATCTGCCTGCAAGTATAAGAAGCATAAGTCCCATACATGTCAAACCTATATCTCTTACCATCTCTGAGATCTGTGCGTTCATACGGACAGACAGACGGACATGGCTTTTGCACAAACTTATTATACTCTATGTACCTTTGGTACAGAGTATAAATATTTGTTTAAAAATAACCACAGTGCAAAACTGTAACACTTGACTTTTTTACATTTTTTTTTTTGGTATATTTCTTCCAGCTTATCAAATGACTTACAATTTTCAAATAAGAGAGCCAAATATTGCACTTACAAAACAAGACTAAAATTTTAAGAATGCATAAAGTAGAAGAAATAGTACAGTCCATTGAAGTTAGAATATTTAATACGTGTTACAGTTTTGCTCGTCAGTGTACTTTATGGGGTCAGAGATGCTTCCTTCTGCCTGTTACATACATTTGCACGACTTTAGTATACCCTTTTTACTCTACGAGTAACGGGTATAAAAACTTCATAAGCGCACGCACGTGCTAGCTGATAATGCGTTTTCCAAATCTGAATCAAAGTTGATCTGCGTATGGTATACACCTACCTAATCGTACATGAAAATTTGTGGCTAAGATCGACGCGTTCAAACTGACAGATGGACAGACAGCCGGGTATAAAATGAAAATGCTTTCTAAAGTGGGATGAAGGTCAAGAAGCAGGACAGAATATTGAGAATATCGTTTCGTAGAGGAAATGGGATACTCACTCAAAAAAAACGAAATTTTAAGGAAGGAATGCTAAAGCTGATGAGGTATATTAAGAGCTTAGTGGGAAAATGCAGATGTGCGGGATCACATGCTTTATACTGGTTGTGCCTTTGAAGTGTTTTCGGATTAATTTAGCAATGTTACTTTATGACTGTTTAAACAATTTTAGATAGAATTTCAATAACTTAATCTTTAAGTCTAAATCTTTAAGTTTAAGTTTAATCTTTAAATTTGTTGTGTATGTCTGAATTATGTGTATTTTCCTAGTTTTAACCCTCTTTCAAACCAGTTTGAAATCGAAAACTTTTTTCAAACAATTTCAATTTTGATTTGATCCAAAATGAACTATAATTTCTCGCATAATAGTGTAGTGCTTTGTATAAGTAACTAAAAAATAATTTTTAGAAGGAATAAAAACTGCCAAGACTTAAGCCAACAAATTTGAGAATTTTCTCACAAGCATATAAAATCTTGTGAAATATTATGGACTAAAAGAAGTCCTTCAATTTCAGCTGCTCGAAAGCCAATTTCAAGGAACCATAATTTTAAAGTCATCTGAGGGTCATTGTAATGGCATTAAAAATCCAGCCGTCTTGTCGGTCTTTTTAGTGAGGTGTTAAGAAAAGGTGCTGTCCTGACAAAAGATCTCTTTCCCTCTCGCTTTGAAAAGGGAATCCAACGCCTACAGATTCACAATGCCCTCAATGGCAACAAACGAAATTTGCTTCAATTGTTTGGTAGGAGGATGAATACATTAATCATCAAGCAGCAATTTTGTTAGTAAAACCAAAAAAAAATACATTTTATAGATCAAGGTCATAAAATGTGTCCTCTAGGATTCATACAGCTGAAACTAAACCACAGGCATCCCTTTGTGGTCAAGAAAAAGGTCAAAAAGTCATTTGAGTTGCGTTAAAGAAAAATTACCGTCTCTGACTCTGTTGTGTGTGTGTGTGTGTGTGGAGCAATTACCAGGTGTAAGAATGCTCGAAGGCGTGTACTAATTGTTCGACTTGGTACGAACTTGCAAAATGCGCATGACAAATGCCAACGGGCGGGGTTCAGGGGGAGTTCCCCTCTACAGTTGCTCGTAATCAAATGTGTGTGGACGCTTCGAACATCGGCGCACTGTAATTTTGCCCTCCTTTTGTTGGGCCAGCCTGGACCTGGTCTGGGCACAATTGTTCTGGTTTCGATGCCCAGCGCCTTTGTCGGCATTCACTTTGGAAACTTTTATTGAAATGCATTTCGGCTTTGACTTTTTGCTCTCAATCTTCCAGCTATTGTCAAATTAAGGCGGCGCTACTGAAGCGTTATTAATGTCGGTTGTCGATTGGCCAGAGAGTAGAGCCACCACAGGCCTCACCTTTGTGATTTGTGAGTGAGTGTTCCGGGGAAAACTATTGTACGTTGTAATAGAGGTTGATTAACTGTTTACAGGGAATTCGCATTGTCAAGGTAAAAATATTTTTAGCTGCATGGAAACTAACAAATACACAATAATATGTACACAATAATATGTATTATTTTTCGGAATCGGAGCATTATCAGTCAAGTTGTGTTATGGCAAAACAAATCCATATTTTCATGTTTATAGAAGATTAAGTCCAGGCACTTTAGTCAGCAGTGGTGATTGAGGTCCATTCGGGTATAGATTAACATTATTAAAAGCTTCCTAAGCTGGACGTTTTCTTCTCAACAAAAGTATTTCTAGCTTTTTACCAAAAACCGTTAAGCTTCAAACAAAAACCTTAAGCTGCCTATACACTTATCATATATCTATAAAAAGTCGGTTGTGAAAATTCTCTAGAGAGAAACTTTTATCAAATAGAACCTGTCCTATTTTATCAAAGAACGCTAAGTTGTCTAAATATTTAATTATATTTGCTTTGATATTACACCATCGTCAAAGAATCACTTTAGATATATATGACAGTGCAAAGGCAGCTTGAGGCTTGAGAAGTAGCCGATCCGAGAACCGAACCAAGGACTTTCCACCAGGCTTAAACCCCCAGTTTGAACTTTCTCCATATTTTAGAGGTCTTTTATCAATTAACATTTTAATTACCATAATGCACCTGATTATTCTGGGGAAATTGATATTTTATAAAAAAATCTAAAATATCGAGGTTTTAACTATAAAATATTAATATCGATATCGTAAGAATCGTAAGAAATATTGTTATAGGTATTTTTCAAATATCCGACAACCATTCTCCACCCCTTTGTGAAAAAAAGATTTTTTTTCTAGGGATGCCGGAAATAATATCGATATATCGATATATTCAGGCCTGTTCCGAATTCCGAACGTTTTCAAAAAGTAAAAACGAAAACGAGCGTTTTACTATTTGCTGTTCCCAATTCCGAACGATTTGGTTACGTTTCGACTTTTCGAACTCGGTTTCGAAAACAGCTGGCTGGCTGGCCTGCGCACGTGTTTGTTTATCGTCAGCAGACAGAGCTGTCATCATCTCCCTAATTTAAATTTATAAAGCTTTTATTTACTCTTTAAATCCATTTATTTTCACTAAAACCAGTATTGAAATATTTCATTTGAATATGTGATATCAAATTTGGTTAAACATAGCTAAGTGAAATGGAAAAAGTGCAGTCCGATTAAATAAATTCTTTGCAGCAACCCTCGCAGCCGCCGATTGAGGTCGCAATCGACTAAAAGTAAAGTAGAATTCAGAACAGCTCGGTTTGGTCACGGCCGCTCGGTTTTGTTTTTCATGCAATATTTTATAGAAGCTTATAAAAAATTCTATAAAATTATACTTAAACAAAACAGTACAAGTAATGATGTTAATAGATATAAAAAATGTTCAACTAATTTCGAATTTTTAGTTAATCATATTGGGGAAGTATTTTTCTGATTTAATTAGCAATTACTCTTAATTTCACTGACTCTGCAGCGCACGTTTTGAAAACGACAATTCTTGTCGATTTGCGGAATTCGGAACAGCAATCAACTCGATTTGCGGCAATTCCACTCGTTTTCGGAATTTGGAACAGGCCCGACTATTAAATAATTTTCCGAGGCGATGTATGGATATCGAAATTTTTTGTGAAAATTTTTTGCGATTTTTTTGTTTGACTTTTCCGAACTATTGAGAGATGCAGAACAAACAAGAAAAAAGTCGGTCAAGCCCGACTATGAAATACTCTGTACCTGTGAAGTTCTGCCCATCACCGTTGCGACCGGTGCTGCCCATAATTGATTGTTAAACCCGTTACTCGAAGAGTAAAAGGGTATACTAAAGTCATGCAAGTGTAAATATATTCTTGATCAGCATCTTCAGCCGAGTCGATAAGTCATGTCCGTCTGTCTGTATGAACATAGATCTCGGAGACAAGAATAGCTAGAGCCACCAAATTTTGTATGTAGACTTCTGTTGTCCCTTCGCAGATTAAGTTTATTTCAAATTTTGGCCACGCCCCTTCCCGATCCCACAATTAAAAATGTTGAATAACTACAATTTTGGAGATATCACGCTCATATTTTGCAGGGTAGTGTGTGTGCCCAATATCTACAATATATCAAAAATTCATTAAGATCGCATACAAAATGACAGAGTTATAAAAGTTATAAAAACGTTGCATACTTTTTAGAGCCGCATGCGCTATTTGCTTACATAATGTTGAAATGTTCTCATTAATGTTAATGCTCTGTTAACTAGCATAAGGGAAGGCTATACAACATTAATTTCCCTGAGTAACGAGTATATCGAAGTCGGGGAGGACCGACTTTAACTTACGCTCTCGTTTTTCTTATAACTCGACTATCGGTAATCCGATATTTACCAATCTTTTGGCGGATCGATAAATAATCCTAATAACTGAATATGTCCAGAAGGTACGAACCTTCTATCTATAAAACTGTGGGAGATATAACGTATTTTTCAATTTGCGGGGGTGGGAGGGGGAGTGGCAAAAATTGAAACTAAACTTGATCTGCCAGCAAGTATAAATAAGTTGAACCTTTATCTCTTACCATCTCTGAGATCTATTTGTTCATACGGACATTGCTTTATCGGTTGTTGATGCTGATCAAGAATTTATATACTTTATAGGTTCGGAGATGCTTCCTTCTTAATATACACTGTCAGAGCCGCAATTTTTAAGTTAGACCCTCGAGACTTTATATATATATCAAGTAAGGCCCAATAGTTTATAAGTTTATTTTCAATTTTTGCCACGCCCCCTCCCGTACCCGCAAATTGGAAAAAAAAGCATATCTCCCTCAGTCTTACAGATAGAAGATTCGTTCCTTCTGGACATATTTAGAAATCAGGACTATTTATAGATCCGCCAAAGGAATGGTAAAGACCGGATGAACGATAGTCGAGTTATAAGAATAAAAAGCAATTAAGGGCAGCACCGGTCGCAACGGTGATGGGGAGCACTTGACAGGTACAGAGTATGCTATAGTTGGTCTTGACCGACTTTCTTCTTAGTATAGATTTTTTTTTTTTTCTCTTTTTTTTTTTTTTTTTGTTTTTTTTTTTTTTTTTTTTTTGTGTGTTTTATGTTATTTTAGTGTTTTAATGTAGGTATTAAGTGAGAAAGTGTACGAATTTGGTGTAAATGGTGACCTGATAGAGTCGCCGTGACTTCAGGTCCTTGGGTAAGACTCTCTTTAACCTTCTCCTTTGACGTACACCTTGGATTCTTCGTCTTCTTAACAAGTTTTTAGCCAGATTGTTGGTGTGGTGAGATAGCTTGTCAAGGTAAATGGCTGCCGGCTTGTTGATAACATCTCCAACCATGGGAACTCCAAGGTCCTTTTCAATACCCCTGGTTCTCAGGTACCATTCAGCTCCCGTAATGCGCCTGGACCTCTCTAACTCAGGTGAGACTTCGCCGCGATTCCATAAATTTGTAGGCCATATCTTCATACCGGAGCCAGAATAGCCTTGTAGATTAGGACTTTGTTCCTGAGTGACAGCTTGTTGTTGGAGTTCAGGAGCCACCCCATGCGCCGTGCTTTGGCAGCCACTGCGTGAGCTGTTGCCTTCACATGGTGTCCAAGGGTCAGCCTTCTGTCCAGTGTCACCCCAAGGTACTAATGGGCTGCTTTATGCTCCATAAGCTGACCGTGCAAGAATACTCCCGGGCAGGTGTCACGACGGGGGGAATAAGTCACCGAAGCACACTTGTCCGTGTTTATGGCAATGTTCCATCTAGCGGCCCAGTTGCTAAACCTACTCAAGTACTCTTGAAGGGCATCTGTGGCTGAGTATATGCATTTTTTGCGGGCACTTCCAAAGATTGAACATGACCGATCCTGGCTATGCTTGTTTGCATAGACAAATGTACAAACATACGTAAATACGTGCACATATTTATGTACAATATCAGTACATTTTATGTTCATTACGAAATAAATATGCTCAACACTTGTATAAGACTTGAATAAAACACTTGCATAAAAAGCCGCCAACTCACACACAAATGAACATTAATTCGAGGAAGTTAATATGATTTATACTTACATTTACCGATTTAGGTATGAATTTCAGCTATGGATTTAAATAAGCCTTTATATTTGTCGAATTGCCACTGGTCTTAATAGGCTTATTAAACAATTTGCACTGTGATTTACGCATCCACTTTTATAAGATACGTTTTAAGCATTTTTTTTGCACATCAAAGAACCACAAGAAACTGTTGATCGCAGCAGAATGGCCGAACGCTGCAAGCAAAATATCGCTAAAAAAATCGCTTAAAAATATACGATATCCGATATATCGCCTCGGAAAAATTATTCGATAACGATATATAGTATTTTTGGACAAAAATATCGATATTTCGATATTATTTTCGACATTCCTAGTTTGTTGCTCATTTTTTTTTCTCGACCAAGCAAACAGCAAAAACTTAAATTATGGACAATTGCTATTAAAGAATCGATAAAAACCATTATTTGGTTTGGCAGACTTGAAATATTACATCATGACCTTTTTTAACAATCACCAAAAAAAAAACCGTAATTATTGTCAAAAAAGAGATAGCTTTTAGAAATTTCGCGAGTATTGTCATGCACTTTTAGTAACTCTAAGACTTTTTTAATTTAGTATTATATTTTAATATTTTTCAGAATTTTTTTAGCACGCTTAAGTACCCCTTTATACGATATTTTGTATAAGATTTAGATCATACAAAATTTAAAATTGATTTGATATGGCTATCGTGGTCGATGCCACTCCCAATGTACCGAGTCGCTAAAAAGTTTAAAGAACATATAAAAAAAATATGTATTATAAAATAAATGTTTCGTATCTTTTTGATAAGATCGGGTTGCCTTAGGACCAACCTTAAATACCAATATATATAAAAATAAGCTTTGAGCCATCTACCTGGATTATAAACCACTCTATAAATTGAAAAACTAGTTTTACATATTCCCAACAAAGCCACAGAGCTCTAACCCACCTCTAATGATCTCTATTGTCTCTAAAAAATTGCCTTGCAGGCAGTATAGAAAAATTGAAAAACTCATTGCATATAAAATGCTCATTGCCATTGTTCGTATAAATCAAAATTCACAGACCGAGAATGCTACGGAGTCGGGCTCCGATTGTATGCAAAAAAATATGTGTGTATAAAAAAAGGGAGAAATATGCCGCAGGTGTCCACAAACAGGCGGTCGTTTGTCCATTCGCTTTCACAAGTGTTTGTCTTTGCTGGTTGGACAAATTTACATGCGCGCCTCGCCACACAATGAGGCAGCAGGATGACACCGACAGAGACTGAGGACTCTGCAGGTAGACCAGCGCAGGCGGAACGCTACCTGGAATGTCCAGACACACGTCGATATTCAAATACTTCAATGTTGTATGTAGATGCAGTGCACGGCTCCAGAGCAAATAAATAGTGGAAAACATGTGCCGGTTTGAGTAGTGTGATTTCCGCTTATTATCCTTTGTGCATCCGAACGGTGTCCTTGCCTTTTGTTGAATCGCATTTTTAATTAAACGGACTGAGTTAAGCTGGGTAGGTGTTTGTGTGTGTGTGGGTGAAGCAAATCAATCAATTGCAGACCAATGTGGTCAAATATGCCACTGACACAGTTAAAATAACCCATAAATGCCAATGGAACAAATAGTGAATCACTTTTGTAAATGAAAACCTGCAGGTGTGAAGCTGGCTTTAACTTGTCAATCACAAAATGCATTTCGGAAAAAGGGGAATTTCATTTAATGGAAAATATTCGAAATATTGGCAGTTTTTGACAATTATAGGTAGAACGGGCTTAGCTAGTGTGACGATTTTAAAAGCCAAAAAGGTAGGTGTCTAATATGAAGAGAAAAAAATTACATGCATTTTTATATACCCTTTTTTGGATTACAAAATAATGCAAAAAACTGACTAAGATCCTCTCCCTCAATAAATGGTACGAATCGCCTTTACATGCTTAGAAATGACAGAAGTTTGCCAGTAAGAATTGAGAATCATATTCTCTAACTCTCTAACTCAGACATGTATTTATTAGTGCTAATTTCAGAAATTCCCATGAAACTTACACATGAGTTTAGAATTGAAGGGCTTGCCCAAAAAGAGCGAACATCGTAAAGTAGTAGGCTCTGCCTCTGTGTTAAGGCATTCATAATTTCACTATCAGCCCAGGCTCATCCAGCATTGAATTGAACTGAACGGTTGAGGCATCTGTTGACCACCCCTAGTGAGCACAGTCGCAGTTATTTAGCTATCGTTCTCTTATTGGGAAGAAAACAATTCCTACATCGGAATCAATTTGAATTGCATACTTGTAGGCTTGTAAATAAAGTTGTATATAAAACTGATATAACCAAGCAGGGCAGCAAACACAACAAATTTATTCGGAATTCCGGTTCGCGGGTTCGAAACAATATATAACGTTTTTTCAAATTTGCGGTGGCCTGTTCCCGTTTCCGAGTGAAATTAAGAAGTAAAACGATCGCAATTCCGAATCGTTTTCATTTCGGTGTTCCCTTTTCCAAGTGAAATTGAAATCGATTGTCTTTTCGAATGAGTGCTCGAATCGTTTTGAATTTTAATTCAGCCATAAGACAGCCGTAACAATTTCGATCAGCACTGGCGTGCGAATTGCGAACTGCTCGGTTTCATTTTGATCGATCTTTCGTTCGCTTACATGCAATTGCCGAGGTACAAGCATAAAAAAACGAATTTAAATAAAGTTGTACGCACGATATATCAATGTATACTTCAAGATCTCTACAATATTAGACTTGTTACAATAAAAATATTTGCAAGATGAAAAGAATCACCGTTGCCAAGAAAATTGTCATTTACTCTTTATTCCACTGACTCTAAGGCAAAACTTTAGAAACCGAGTAACTTGATTGTTTTTCGGAAACGGGAACAGCTACCAATTCCGATTCCGCATGATCTGATCGAAATCGGAAACGGGAACAGGCCTGCTAAAGAAATATTCAGGCCTGTTCCCGTTTCCGAGTGGAATGAAAAAGTAAAACGATCGCAATTCCGAATCGTTTTCATTTTGGTGTTCCCGTTTCCGAGTGAAATAGAAATCGATTGTCTTTTCAAATGAAAGTTCGAATCGTTATCGAAATTTAATTCAGCCATAAGGCAGCCTTGACAATTTCGATCAGCACTGCGCATGCGCTGATTCGGAATTGCGAACAGCTCGGTTTCATTTCGATCGTTTTCTTTTCGTCTTAATGCAATTTCTGAGGTACAAATTTAATGAAAATGATTTTAAATCAAATTGAAGGCTTCATATATCTATAGATACTTCAAAATCTTCACAATATTTGACATGTTAAAATAAAAATACTTGCAAGAGGCAAAGAATCACAGTTGCCAAGAAAATTGGCATTTACTTTTCTTTCCACTGACTCTTAGGCAAAACTTTTGAAACCGAGTAACTTGATCGTTTTTCGGAAACGGGAACAGCTACCAATTCCGATTCCGCATGATCTGATCCAAATTTCCTAGCAACTGCAAACTTCAAATTCGTTTTTCTCGAAACCACGACAGTTTCTATGCTATCTCCTCCGTCAATTTTAAAGCTATCCTCACCTAACTTTGCACGATGTCTTTTGGGACAAATACGCTGCACATTTGATGGAACCGGCTGGATCGGATAACTATAGCATATAGCTGTCATAATAACGATCAGTCGAAAATCTAGTTTTAGTGAGAAAAACTTTTCTGTTTTCAATGGAAATGCCTCTCCAAACTTCGTATTTCTTAGTTTACTATGCTTTTCCATTTGGTAGAAATCCGACATCTATGTAGTATTGCTGTCATAGAAAAGTCTGAGAGGTAGTCTTAGTTAGAAAAACTTTTTGGTTTTCAATGGAAATGTCTTAAAACTTGGCAATTATTTATTTGGAGTGCTTTCACATAATTCTACTAACTTAGGTCAAAATCGGATGACTATAGCATATAGCTCCCATAGGTCGAAAAACTAGTTCCAGTGAGAAAATCTTGTTAAAAGATTTTTATACCCTTGCAGAGGGTATTATAAAATTGTGCGGATGTTTGTAACGCATTGAAGGAAGCATCTCCAACCACATAAAGTATATATATTCTAGATCAGCACGACGAGCTGAGTTGATTTAGCCCTGTCCGTCTGTCTGTTTCTATGCTATCTCCTCCGTCAGTTTGAAAGCTATCCTCGCCAAACTTTGCACGAAGTCTTTTGGTACAAGTACGCTGCACATTTTTCGGAACCTGCCGGATCGGATGATCGGTCGAAAAATTACTTTTAGTGAGAAAAACTTTTTTATTTTCAATTGAAACGCCTCCAAACTTTGTATTTCTTAGTTTACTATGGAATGGAAAAGTCCCTTACGTTGGCATATATTTATTTTATATTCTTTTATACAATTCTACAAAGTTTTGGCAAAATCGGAAAAGAAGTTCTTGTGAGAAAAACTTTTTTTGTTATATTTCGGACCGTTTTGGTCGAAATCAGACATCTATGTAGTATTGCTCCCATAGAAAAGTAAGGAACGAAAAGAAGTCTTATTTAGAAAAACAAACTGCAAGAGCTTACGAAACTTCGGCCAAGCCGAAGTTAACTTTCCCCTATTTTTTAAACGAAACTATACCGTTTTGAATACATGCGATCAAAATGATCATATTTCGTACCGCCCTTAAATATGCAATGGATAGTGTTGAAAAATGTTCATAGCAATTTAATACAAATAAGTAGCCAACTATAGTGATTTTGCTTAGCATATTTTTGGGCAGACAATTTAAAAATTTTGAACACAGAACTTCCAAATGGTATACCTTCGATTAAAAAAATCGCAGAATTGTTTGCTATAGTCTATTTTAAAGCTAAAGAGTAATACTGTAATCCAAAAATCCAGTAAATGAATCAATTTTATATTTTGTTGTTTTGATTTTTATACCCTTAAAATTGTCCGGATGTTTGGAACGCACAGAAGGAAGCATTTTCGACCAAATAAAGTATATATATTCTTGATCTGCTTGACGAGCTGAGTTGACATAGACATGTCCGTCTGTCAGTCTGTTTCTATGCGATTTCCTCCGTCAGTTTGAAAATTTCGAAATCCTGTTAACACATTTGAAAGATTTTGGCGTTGCAGCAGAGCAAATGGGTGCCTGTGACGGTGTAGGCGGTAATCTGAAGCGATTGGCTAGACGATATTGCCTCCTACAGGGAATAAGAAGTGAAATTTTGACGGCTAAAAAACTATTTGAATGGGCAAAAGAAAATTTTAAAAACCTTAACGTTTTCTTTTGCACATTCAGCAAATACGAAGAGTCTGCGGAATATTTGATGGCAAGGTGGGAAACCTGTTAAGCAATCAAAGGGACACTAAAGCTTCATTTTGTGTCCCTAGCGAATGAAACCTCAGTAAATGTTAAAACAACTTCATTCAGCTGAAAAACAAAAGTCATAAAAATATAAACGTTAGATGGGCTCAGAATTTGTTTCGACTTCGACTTACGATATTCAGGCAAATTCTGAAAGGGCAAAGTCAAAAATACCTGGAAATTAAATTTCAGCTTAATAGCGACTTTGCTCAAGCCGAAAATGTTGTTTTATTAAAGTTTTTCTGCAGCGATTGTTTAGTTTATGGAAAAACAATAACGTTTTCTACAATGCTCTGATATTAAATAAAAAAAAGGGGAAAATTAACTTCGGCTTGGCCGAAGTTTTGTATACCCTTGCAGCTTCCATTGAAAACAAAAAAGCTTTTCTAAGACTACTTTTGACATTACTTTTCTAGGGGATCTATACTATGAAGATGTCTGATTTCGATTAAACTTGGTGAAATCATGGAAAAGCATAATACACTGTTAATTACGAAATTTGGAGGCAATCCGATTTAAAACAAAAGTTTTTCTCAAGTTTGTTTTTCGACCGATCATTCATACTGCAGCTATATGCTTAGTCATCCGATTTTGATAAAACTTTGTAGAAATGTGTCCAAAGTATATACAAAAGTGTACGCCAATAAAAAGACGTTTTCATTAAAAACAAAAGTTTTCTACTCGAACAAGTTTCGACCGATCGTTCCATGGGAGCTAATTGTCCGTTCGACCAAACTTTGTGAATTGTGTAGAAGTAAAATAAGAGACCATGAAAAGGACGTTTTCATTAAAAACAAAAAGTTTTTCTACTAGAAGTTTTCGACCGATCGCAAGCTATATGTCCGTGACCAAACTAATGAAATCATGGGAGGGAAGTAAATAAGAAGTTTTGAGGCATTTCCTAAAAAGAAGTTTCTAAGACTATTCCCGAGGCCGTTTATCCGATCCGGCCGTTTCGACAAATGTGAGCTTTGTTCCTAAAGACTTCGTGCAAAGTTTGGATAGCTGTAAAACTGACGGAGGAGATAGCAGAGAAACAGACGGACAGACGGACAAAGCTAAATCAACTCAGCTCGTCGTGTGATAAGAAAATACTTTATGTGGTCGGAGATGCTTCCTTCTATGCGTTACAAACATCCGGAAATTTTATAATAAGGGTTTAAAAAGGCAAAAATGGCCGATTAACTTGTTCCACCCCTCATGCTGCTATATATTTTTTGGAAAGTTTTTGAAGAATAGTATTTTTTGCTTGACCAAGTTAAAAAAAACATAGTTTTAAAAAAAAATCTTTTAAAATTTTTGAATTTTTTATTTCAAAAATGTTTTTTTTCGAAAAGGATTTAAGTCCCAAATATTGAAAAAAAATTAATATTTGTAGCTTTTACCGCTTTCAAAATTATTAAACCCTTGCAGAGGGTATTATAAAATTTTCCGGATGTTTGCAACGCATTGAAGGAAGTATCTCCGACCACATAAAGTATATATATTCTTGATCAGCATGACGAGCTGAGTTGATTTAACCTTGTCCGTCTGTCCGTCTGTTTCTATGCTATCTCCTCCGTCAGTTTTAAAGCTATCCAAACTTTGCACGAAGTCTTTAGGAACAAATACACTGCACATTTGTCGAAACAGGCCGGATCGGATGACTATAGCATTTCGCTGTCATAGGAACGATCGGACGAGAAACTAGTTTTAGGGAGAAAAACTTTTTTGTTTTCAATGGAAACGCCTCCAAGCTTTGTATTTCTTGGTTTACTAGTTTTTTAGTTTCCCATGTTTTCACAAAGTTTGGTCGAAATCGGTCATCTATATAGTATAGCTGTCATAAAAAAGTATAGTCTGAAAAGAAGTCTAATTTAAAAAAACTTTTTTATTTCCAATGGAAATGTCCTTAAAATTGGCATTTATTTATTTGGTATGCTTTCACACAATTCTGCAAAGTATTGTCAAAATCGAATGACTATAGCATATAGCTTCCATAGGAACGATCGGTTGATAACTAGTTCTAGTGAGAAAAACTATTTGTTTTCAATCGAAACATCCTTACCATTGGCATATACTTAAACTTTTACAAAATTCTACAAAGTTTTGTCAAAATCGGATCTTATAGCATATAGCTGCAATACGAATGATCGGTTGAAAAAGAAGTTCTAGTGAGAAAAACTTTTTTTGTTTTAAATGGGATCGCCTCCTTATTTCCTAATTGTTAGTTTATTGTGATTTTCCATGATTCCACTAAGTTTGGTCGAAATCGGATATCTATATAGAATAGCTCCCATAGAAAAGTAAGGTCCGAAAAGTTGTCTTAGTTAGAAAAACTTATTTGTTTTTAATGGAGGCTGCAAGGGTATGCAAAACTTCGACCGAGCCGAAGTTAACTTTCCAATATTTTCATCCATAAAATTCCAAAATTTTCGAAAGGCAGACGACGAAGTAAATATTTTCCGAAAATTGTCAAGGTCTACAAGAAACTCCACTACACCTCGCTTAACAAAAGATACGAAGGCAATCACATGGTCATGATTATATGACAGCAACAGTGAATTTTAAAAAGATCGAACTCAAATTTCTTTGGATTAGTATCGGTATTTCCCCAAACTCATTAAGATTTTCATTTACCCTCTTTGGAGTGTATTAAAAACCGTTAGGGTGCCAAAATAACGCATATCAAAAGCAAAGAGCGCCCCTTTCACTAGCTGAGGGGAAGTGAAAAATGCATTTGCATGTTGTTCCACCGCCAAGCACACTCTCCCGCTGAATATGCAAAGGACACTTCACAAAACTAAAAACGCCAAACGTTCAAAAAGAGCGACAAACGAATCCTGTCACCTCACGGTGAGGGGGCCACTCATTTGCATGGGATTGAAAAGCGCGGAATCAAAGTGCATAGAAAAAAAAAACAAAAACAAGTAATTGGCCATGGATTTCTCTGGCTATATTCGTATAACGGAGTGTAGGTGGGAGAGTGTGTGCGTTTGGCTAATTAAAAGCGCATCAAAAGCGTACGAACAATTTGCATAGCAAACGAAACGAAACGTAGCGAAAATTAAATAGAAATTTCGTTGGTAAAATATTTTTTCCCCAATGAAAATAAAGTTTGTCAGGCGACATGGGGGTAGAACCAATAAATGTCAACGGACCAAAGTTTCTGGACAAAACTATTTTTTTATAATTTACGCTAAGTGTGGAAAACGACTTGCCATCAAGACACTGAAGACAAGGGGACGGAGGGCAGAAATTATGCAAATGTCAAAGATGTGACTTTCATTTTTTCTTTGAAAATCTATAATAAATATCAAACTGTCTGGCCTACGTAGCTACGGCGAACAAACTGAACACTGTTTATAATTGAAGTCCCATAGTTTTTAATGAATATATGAAAAATTGACATCGATTACCCCAAACAACAGGCAGCCTTATTGAATGTAAGCAAGTGAACGAATAAATTTGGTTCAGTCTTAGATACAGGTGGTAGAAGAGAACGTACCGATACTCGATGCATTATATATTTATATTTATTTAAATTTCAAATCGTTACAAGTCATGGTAGACTTATAAATTATCGCGTTAGTCACGAATGTTAAAATAATACATTTCAGAAGTTAACAGTACATAAATCTATTGAGTATTTATGTAAATTATCTTAAAATCTACATTATAAATAAATTAGAAGGCTATACATTTGATCAAAGAAATCAGAATTCACAAACACAAACAAGAAAGAATGTCGGTCAAGCCCGACTATAACATACTCTGTACCAGTGAAGTGCTGCCCAGCACCGTTGCTACCGGTGCAGCCCATAATTTTTTGTTTTCCTTATAACTCGAATATCGTTCATCCGATCTTTAAAATTCCTTCAGCGGATCGACAAAAAAACCAGAATACTGATTATGTCATAAGGTTCTAACCTTCTATCTCTAAAACTGTGGGAGATATGACGATTTTTCGATATTGCGGGGCCGGGAAGGGGCGTGGCCAAAATTGAAAATAAACTTGATCTGCCTGCAAGTATAAGAAACATATGTTCCATACATGTCAAACCTCTATCTCTTACCATCTCTGAGATCTGTTTGTTCATACGGACGGATGGAGAGACGGACACTTTTGCACAAACTTAATATACTCTGTGTATCTCTGGTCCGGAGTATAATTAAAACGAGAGCGTAAGTTAAAGTCGGTCCTGACCGACATCGATATACCCGTTGCTCAGGGAAATTAGTGTTTAATAGCCTTTCCCTATGTTAATTAACAGAGCATTAACATTAATGTGACCATTTCAACATTATGTGAGCAAAAAGTGCATGTAGCGCCAAAAAGTATGCAACGTTTTTTAACCTTTATAACTCTGCCATTTATTATCCGATCTTTATGAAACTTTCAGAGTTTGTAGATATTGGGCACATACACTACACTGCAAAATATGAGCTTGATATCTTTAAAATTGTTGAAGTTATTCAAAATTTTTTATTGTGATGGTTCTAGCTCTTCTAGTCTCCGAGATCTAAGTGTTCATACAGACAGACAGATGGCTATATAGAGTCGGCTGTTGATGCTGATCAAGAATATATATACTTTATGGGGTCAGAGATGCTTCCTTCTGCCTGTTACATACATATGCACGACTTTAGTATACCTTCTTTACTCTACGAGTAACGGGTATAATTAATATTTTTAAATGAATTTATTTCAAATAAAAGAAAAAAATGAAGCTCACCATTTTGAATACATATAAAACTATTATGTGAATATACCGATTGAAAGTACTCTATGGATTTTACGAAAATAGTTCTGTTAGTTTAGTGTCAATCTAGTAAAATATTTATTCAAGAAATTGGTTAAACAAAAAATAATATCGTCTGCAACATAACTGTAATGAGTCGCATTTGCTGTAACATGAAAATAAACCTGTAAACTGACATATTGTCATTTTACTCGATGACTATAAGAGATTGCAATATGAAAATTGCACACAATTTGGAACACGATATAGCGAATATTTCTGCATCATTCACTCAAAAATCGTGTAATTCGAGCTATGACAGTTTTGTAGTAAGAAAGCGATAGGTTCAAATAAACAAAATTTTCTATTTAATTTTGGTGTTCGTAAGTAGGAAATGTTTAAGACCGCCGAGTGACTACTCTATTTTTATTAAATTGGAATCAAAATTCTCAAGTTGCATAACAAAATTAGCTACACGCCGCGTGTAGAAACGACAAACCTATACGAAACGTAGTTCACCCTGCAAAATCTCATACGAAAATGTAGAAAACAGAAAGCTACTCGTGGCGTTTAGAATAACCTACTCAAACGTGTAGAAATAAAAAAGGTAATCGAGGCATGCAGAAAGGCTACTTGACAAGAAATAATCAGCGCTTTTTCAAAGTATTTCAACAATTTTCATAAAGCTTTCTGAATTCCACACGGAAATGTAGGTTTTCTACAATAACGTTTAGATGATGAATTCTAAACGAAAATGTTGCTCAAAATCAGTGCAGAAAAGTTGAATTTTTCATCTAGAAAACTGTTTTCCACACGTGTCGTGTAGGTTTTCTAAACAAACGTTAAGGATTACAAATGCTAAATGCTACATTTAGAAAATCTACACGAAACGTGTAGCTCATCGTTGATTGTTGCTTTCCTTTATAACTGTGATTTGCGGCGTTGCCGAGTGCTTATATAGTCGTAAGGGCTAAGCTGCCGGCAATTGTGTCTAAGTTTCCCAGACAAGGTAATTAAAAAAAAAAAAATTAAAGGAGAGTACTGAGAACGATCGAATTTTCCTTTAAGAAATTTACTAGATATTCTTTTTTTACGCTTCGACCGCAGAATACACACCACCCACAACAGCCGAGCCAGCTCTGGTGACAATCAACCACTGGTAACAAACAACAAAATCAGGCAAGGAAATATTTCTTTAAGTAATTTTTAAACACTTGAAAAGTGTATTACAATTTTGCCCAGACTCCACGCCACAGTGGGCTAACTGTTAAAATTGTACGTGAATTGTTTTTGTGAATTTTGTAAAACTGAATGTTAATTACACAAGGCAACAAAATTCGACTTTTTCCAGTATCTCGAAGGGTTGGTAGTGATTCTAGATGAAGCAAGACTGCGTTTTTAGAAATTGTCCATCACGTCGAGATTTTTTGTAATTTGAGCTTAAAGTTGCGAAAAATTCCTATTTTTACCCTTTTTACCTTAGCTTTAAGCGGTGATGGGCAGCACTTCACAGCTACAGAGTATGTTATAGTCGGGCTTGACCGACTTTCTTTCTTTTTTTTTATCGATTACCGATTCCTCTCTGACCATTATTTTATTTAACTCTTCGCTTTGCGTTCAATATTCTCACAGCTGTGAACGTTCAAACCGAACATATGTTACTGCAGTTACAGAATAAAATATTTGGCGCCTATTGGTGGAGCTTGCAAAAATATTGATAAAAAATTAACAAGTGGGGCTACATACAATCCGAAGGTGTCTTTTTGATTGAGAGGTTTGTAATTATGTTGTAAAAATGTGTTTGTGACCAGTGATTACGGGTATTATTTGTAAATCGTCGTATATCTTAACACTTAGGGCTGTGTCGTTTAATAGGTCATAAGGCATTTTTTTGGCGGGTGCATCTTGTGAGTACCGCAAGATCCCGCTCCAACTTGAATTTTTTTTAGATGTTTAGATCATTGTTAAAGTTAAACGACCAGTATAAGCTGCCAAGACTTGCCTATTTCCAATTTTTTCAATTTTTAGGCATAACGAAAGTTTTGCAGTGTAGTATAAGGAAAATTATGCGAATCCATTAATTTTTGCAAGTTGTACAATACGTTTGTAGTCAAATTTCCGATAAAAATAAATGCACAGAAGAACAATTAAAAACGATAACAAGAAAATTAAGATCTTCTGTCGGTTAATTGGTTGGGAAGTGGATTAGTTGCAACATAACTTTACAAGTGTTTGAGCAACGCCTTAGAGAATGACTAAATGGAGAAGGAGAAATCGAATACTGTCGGAAGCCCCTATAATACCTATATAATGTTCTATAATGCAATAATGTTTGCAGAATGTTCGTCAAGAAACCAAGTTATAAATATAAAGATTCACCTATCGTACAGAAATAAATTAATTGGTGTTAATGTAATTTTGAGGGGTGTAGCCTATACCCCCAGGCCATAGCCTCCATTGACTTCATTTCGTGAAGTCTGTTTCACAACTGAAAAAATTTTAAGGTTGAATTATCCACGATGTTTTATGTATATTCCAAGATGTGTTTATAAAATCTTAGTTCATGCACGTAAGACTTTAAGAATATTACAATGGACTTAATACATCCCTTCAACCATCATCTGATCCTTTTATGTATATCTATTCTATTCGTCATTAACTTAAGAAAAAAATATAAACAAAAAATAAAAGAAAGTTAATTTCGGCTCGGCCGAAGTTTGTATACCCCTGCAGCACGATTTTCTGACTGCTACTTTTCGACTACTTCACGGACCTTACTTTTCTATGGGAGTTATACTATATAGATGTCCGATTTCGACCAACCTCAGTGGAATCATGGAAAAGAATAACAAACTAACATGTACATTTTTGGAGGCGATTCCATTTTAAACAAAAAAGTTTTTCTCACTAGAACTTCTTTTTCGACCGATCATTTATACTGCAGATATATACTATGGTAGTCCGATTTTGACAATACTTTGTAAAATTGTGTAAAAGTAAATAAAATTAATATATGCCAACGTAATGGACGTTTCTATTGAAAACAAACAAGTCTTTCTCACAAGAACTTGTTTTTCGACCTATCGTTACTAGGACTGCTATGTATATGCTATAGCCATCGGATTTTGACAAAACCTTGTAGAAATGTATGAAAGCATACCAGATTGGCCGTCTCGCCAGATTGGCCGTTTCGTCCACTGTGAGAGGTCCCACTGTGTGATCTTCATAATTTAACATAGTTTTTGGGTCTAGCTTGGCTAATTTTTTAAAATTTAAGTTTGGTACCCATTCTCTGCCCATATATTATTATTGTATGGGGAATCATCTTGAGTTTTTAAGCAGATAGTAACGGAATGAAGTTTATTTTTTAAAACAACCACTGATACAATCAAAAAACCAATTGTCAAAATCAGATTGTTCTTAGTTATCTCGTCACATTGCAATGCATTGCATACAGGACGAAATTTCTCAAATAGTGCGCAAAAGTGCAGATTGAGACAAAGTGAAACGGAAGCGGAATTGATGGCTCTACAAACCGCAAAAAGTTGCAGCCTTAGCAAATCTATCCAAATTAGCAGTTTTCTTCACAAAATTTGTCCCACATCGTGATTTAAGATTAGTTATTAGTAGACCTCGGACTTTGCATATTTTCAAACTAATTTTAATCCTAGTAGGCAAAAGGAAATGTGCCCAATATTAAATGTTGTGCTGAGCAAAACACATAATGCAGACAACAAAATGACAAAAAATTGTTTGAAACACATATACAATAGTCTACTAGGATTAAAATAGATTTGAAAATATGCAAAATCCGAGGTCTAGTTATTAGCAACTGCCAAATTCGAAGCAGATAAGTATGTAAGCTCTTAATTTCCAACAAAGATTAGTTAGCCCACTCGGACTATTTTGTGTTCCCCCAACTTCAAAAAATGCTTCATGGTAAAAAAAACATGCAATAAATGAAGGACCAGGTGCTAGACAATTTTGTTTACAATCAGGGAATTGAAGGGGCTAATTTGCATAGAGACTAAGTAGAGAAAATAAGTTTTTCAGCAATTTTAGCGTCGTTTTGTAAGGCAGATTAATAAGAGCCAATAAATTGTATCGTGAAAATGAGAAAAGCCGCTTTCTCAAGTTCTCGTTATTGCAAATCCAGGTGGGGTTTCTCCATTTGCTTAGCTCAAAAGAAGGAATGCGAATTCCTTAGTCCTTAGACTATTTCCTGTACTTGTTAATAAGCCTTATTTTACTTCTCGCACTTTGCTTCTAAAAAATGCATTTATCAAATACATACAAAGCTCAGTTCAATGTCATATGTGGTTCAAATGTCGGGCGAACATAGAGTTTAATTAAAAAAATTGGACTATCTGACTGAAACAACTGTAAACAAAAGTTACGAAGGCAACAGGTTACAAATATACTACCATTTTCTGTTATGTGACTGTTATTTACAAGTTAAGTGGCTTGAAAAATACATTTTTCTCTTATACATGATTTAGCTAACAAAAAATCCTTAAGCATAACTATTCCATAGCCTTGCTGGTGCTAGCAGCTGCAGCGGCCGCTGCCTTTGTTGCATGATGTTTGGCCACCGCCTCCTGAGCCTTACTCAGCTGAATGTAACCCTCATGGGCACGAGAACGCAGCTCAGTTTCCACATTTTTGTTGACAGATTTGGAGATAACAGCTTTGATTTTTTGGGTTTCATTGAATTTGTTTTTCTTAGCCTGGATGGGAGCATCTGTGAAATAAGTTAAAAAATTAGACTTAAATTTCTCAAATGTACCGGAATTATGTTAACGAGTGTAACAAAAGGCTCATGGAACAACAACTGCATCCACATGTAAACTCACTTGCTCTGCGCGTAAATGCGGCCTTGGTTTGTTGTTTCTTTTTGTTTTGTATGGAGGCAGGCAGCTTGGCCTTTTTGAATTTACCCTGCGGCATGTTTTACAAGATTAGTTTATTTAAAATAAAACAAAAATTTCCTCGAGCTCCACTCAGCACATCCGCCTGTATCAGCTGTCTCAATTAGTAAGGTATTTTGTTTAAGGTATTTTTCCGCTTGCGTCATACGGTCACACCTCGGATTCGATATCGATAGGTCTCACTTAGAGATGAGTAATACTTACGTACCTGCTACTTACGTTATACGTTCGACGTCACAAGTCATGGGTATAACATCGATAGGCGATAGCCCAAAAGTAATTATTAACGGCGAATTTTGCCGCCATATTTGAATTTTATTTTATAACAGCTCACACAACTGTCAAAATATATATTAACATAAGAAGCGAACCTATTATTACAAAAACAATTAGAAAAATTAGTATCCTTCGTCGACAGCCTCGACCACTTTTAGCTGATTTCGCCGCTTTTTGCAGATTCGAACTTCCTTCCTCCACGTGGCTGCTTGCACTGTCAACAGTATGCTCTATTAAGTCTATAGATAGAGAAATACCATAGTGGAATTGAGAAATTAAAAAATACATAAATTGAAGATTTGAGTCATTATAATATTAAGTCGAAGATAGATAGAAAAATATAATTAAAGTAATTAAATTATTGTAATTAAATGATCAATTGTATTCTGTTATTCTTGTTCTATATATAAAATGTAACTTTGAGTACTCGCAGTACTGGCTCAGCCCGCTGTGCAAGAGGTCGTGGGTTCGATCCCGCCTCGGGACATCTAATGAAAAGTTTTTTCCTTGAAAAACTTTCACTCCCGGTCACCTTCACTAGCTGTTGGCGAGCCAGCTTTGAAGTAACTAGCCATGAAATAGCTTCTCAATTCTCAGTTCGGATTCGGCGTTAAACTGTAGGTCCCTTTCACTTGTGCGAAATTAGAAGCACACAAGCCAAGAGATTGAGAGAAGCTCGGCTTTGGAGCTTTTTTTTTACAAATTCACAGAAAGAAAACGAAAATATATTTTGCAAATCGGCTTTGTTTATTTGCAAGTTAATGCATGAATAAAAAATACAGAGTTTTTTGTTTTGGAATTGTGACGTCGGCTGAAAAGTTTCTGGCCTGCGAAAAGTGGTATGAAAAAAGTTCGCCGATGGCGTCCGTGACTCGGAGACACTCCGTTATCCGAAAGCAAAACGGAAAAAAGGTTCTTTTTAGTATCGTTGTAATTCTGGCCTGAACCTCAGACTTGGAAAAAGTCTATATTTGCCAAAGTGGCGGCACTTAGAAAATTACAATTTTTTTCCCTTTTTTTAGTCTTGAGTAAAAAAAAAAAAAATTTGCGTTTTTAAAAGTTGTAGGTTAAGGCCAGAATGACGATATTTCTGCGCCGTTTGACACCTGTTTGAACAAAATCGGTCCAGTAGTTTTGGCTGAATCGCGGCCGCCAATTCGAAAAACGTGATCTCGAGAAAAACGCGTTTAAAGTTTGCAGGGTAATTTTCTAGAACAGGGACCTGTGCTCAAAAAAATTCCATCGATGGACCGCGAACTATGAAGAAATATCATGCAAAAACTTCGCCACGGACTTCCATGGTTTCTTTTTAAATGAGTTTTGAAATGTGCTAGTTTGGCACCAAAACGAAAGTGCTTTTCATCAAATGTTAAAAAAATCGAGCGATTTTTTGAAAAAAAAAAATTTGGCCTTCACCGCTTTTTTTTACGTTGACTGACCACATACGTTGAACAATTCTATTTATACGCTCTGTGCGTTGGGAATCACCTATGGAATAGGAATTTGGACATACTCGTATGTTCGAAAATATTTATTTTAAGGCCATAATGTGGCAATTTTACTTTACATCCATTGTGTGTGGGAGTAACCGCACAGTTTGTTTAATCTTTTTGGGCATTTTCACCAAAAATAAAAACAAACAAAATACACTTCTACGACCACTAAGTCTGCTCCAAATTTCAAACATTTTTTAGACGTTATAGTCATTTGTGCTTAACCATTATGAACAATCTTCATAATTCGCGATACAAAGGAACTTATACTAGACAGTTCCCTTTGATCCCAGGTGTAAGTCGTTTGAAACTTGTAATTTTTTAAAATTTTTATTGGTTTTTTGATATTTGACGAAAAGCACATGCACAAATTTGGTGCAAAAACAGCAAATTTCAAAAGTCATATAAAAAGAATTCATCGAAGGCTTTTTTGGAATTTTTTGAGCACAGGTCCCTGTTCTAGACAATTACCGTTTGCAGTTGCTAGGAAACTTGGGCCACTAAAAGGGCTATATCTCCTGAACTAGTTCGAGTTTTTGAAAATCCTTTTGGGGAAATATTTCTGAATATCTGAGCTATAAACATTAAGGTGGACCCCATGTATATGGGAACATTTTTTCTGACGCAAATTCTAGCTCTCATAGCCCAAAATCATTCGATTTGATGTAAAGCTAAAAAATATAAAGTTTCACGCAGATTGATGAATGTTTAGAGGTTTCTCAAGAGCCCTCAACTCTTAAACTATTAAAAAGCTAAATTTTTGAAAGTTAACGTATTCTATGCAATCTTATCTTTCTAAAATGGGTTCTAATGGTTTTATTGCAAATAAAAGGAATTAATCTATATTAAGATTTGAATACTCCGTACACCGAAAAAAAATGCCGGGAAAATTTTAAGCCTAAAAAGAATTTTAAGTACGAGCAGGCTTGATATCGATCCGAATCGGGATTGTCTCCCGTCAATTTATAATGGCAATTCGACGATGCTGAAAGCATCGCAGATGTGGTAGAGTTGGTTTGTTCGATTTTTCAAAAGTGGCCTCTACTTAAACTCTCATAAATTGTTTCTACACCGATGGAAAAGTTTTAAGGCAATTTAAAAAGAAGCAAACGAGCCGGAAGTTTTGTTTTCTGACAAAAATATGATTGGGTGAAGGCTTTTAATGCTACGCGCTCAAATGTAGAAAAAACCTACCTTTTTTCAAAATTTATAAGCTTAACGAAAATCGCCAATAGCAATAAAAGCACTCACCATATCACATTTTTGTCTGAAAACCAAATTTTTGGCGAAGTTATTTGTTTAAAAATTTTTGGAGCAGTTTTGAATCGGTGCAAAAATAAAAAAGTTTAAGTGGAGGCATCTTTTGAAAAAATCAAAAAACCGTTTATCTATAATATCTCGGTAACTATTGGACAATTGATATTTTCATTTCGATTTTCGTGCTCAGCGGGCCAAAATACTTTAGAAAAAATTGTTTAGGGGGCAACTCGACTTCTATTCTGTCAATCAGTAACTGCGTACCTTTGGTATAGAGGTTAATAAAGAGGTCAATGCCTTTTATTAGTTATAAAGCTATTCATATTAGTCGTGCAAAAATGCTTAACCCCATTTTGGAGAGGTAAAATTGCATAGAATATGAGAATTGAAAAACAATTTAGATATTTTAAATTTTTAGAGTTGTTTCAACTAGTTTTGTGGCTTTGTAATAAGAAAAATGTTTTTTTCCAACTTTAGGATTCGTGAGCGACCTCTAAACATTCATCATTCTGCTTGAAACTCTATATTTTTTAATTTAACATCAAATCGAATGATTTTGGGCTACGAGAGCTAAAAAAAAGAGAGGGCCACCTTAATAAACATATGCCAAAAAAAATTGATTTCTTTTCGGCCCAACTGGAACTACCATTAGCCTATTCTCTGTTACATGCATTTACGACTTTGAAAATATCTTTTTTTTTTCTCACGTGAAGATTTTTAGATCCGCCCTTTCCAGAAAAAAATTCAAAAAGAAATTCAAATCCACTTATAGCCAAGTTCCATTAACACATATAAACCGTCAGTTTTAAAGCTATCCTCACCAAACTTTGTACGAAGTCTTTTGGTACAAATACGCTGCACATTTGTCAGAAGCGGCCGGATCGGATGACTATAGCATATAGCTGTCATAGGAACGATCGGTCGGAAAACTAGTTTTAGTGAGAAAAACTTTTTTGTTTTCAATTGAAACGCCTCAAAATTGGCATGTATTTGTTTTATATGCTCCCACACGATTCTACAAAGTTTGGTCAAAACCGGATGACTACAGCATATAGCTGCCATTGGAACAAGGTCCAGAATCTTGAATGGTTGGTAGTGATTCTAGATGATTTTCGTGTGCGTCTTTTCAGAAATTGTCCATCACGTCGAGATTTTTAGTATTTTGAGGTTAAAGTTGCTAAAAGTGCCCATTTTGACCCTTTTTAGGAGCGTTTCTCGGGGAATCTGCTGTATTGCTTGGACTCTCTTTGATTCCATCGGAAAGTACCACTCCTTAGCTTTAAAATGAACTATCCCAAACAATTCTGCAATTTTTTTTCAATGGAGATATACCTCTTGTAGCACTTATGTAAGAATCCAAAAATATCCTTTTAATTGCTGATGTCCCTAAATATACAATGGGTGGTAGAGACTCTAATATGTTTTCGTTTCTAAAAACAGTAAAGAAGGCTGGTCATTTGTAATGAACCAGCAAAAAAATACTAAAAAAAACCTCACAAATCTGTCCTTTTTTGGCCTTCGCTTATGAAATTTATTGTAGTCGTCTCTCTTTAAGCATTAACAGGAGGTTTTTTTCTTTTGATTCTTTTGATTTTTTTAGCTATTACCTCCTTTTCCTCTCCATAAGTCACCCCCTCTCATTGACAAAAATTGTTTTCCAGAAATGAAATCGAAACTCCCAAAATCCTATGAAACCATACTCCATTTGATTATTGTTTAAGATTTTAACCCTTTCCTCCTCCATAATTCAGCCCCATAACCCTGCCAAAAATGAAATCAGAACACCCAAAAACCCCCGAGTAGTGATTTTGTCAATTCTAAAGCCAAAGATAACGACGTTATTAATTTCTGCCGGTCGGTTTTTCATTCAGCCCAGTGTGCTGTGTTATAGTCTTGTCACACTGAGTACATTTTAGAGGAACGCATTAGATTTGTTTATGATGTTGTTATGCAACATCTAACATCTTACATCAGTCAATGCTCCTCCAAATGTAGTTTATAAAAAATATACAAAACTAGAAAGCAAAGCTAACTTCGTCTGTGCCGAAGTTTTAATAAACTTGGAACAGATCATTCCTAGGGCAGTTACAAGAAGTAGCTATCCGATCCGCGCGGTTCCTACATATAAGCAGTGTCCAGCGATGTCCAACGATGACTGCGGACAAAATTTTAGCTCGATAGCTTCAAAACTAAGGGACAAGTTCGCGTAGAAACAGACAGATGGGCGGACAAATTTTCATCGACTCGGCTCGTCATGCTTACCAAGAATATAATACTTAATGTGGTCGAATATGATTCCTCTATGCGTTTCGCATGCCAGCTTCCATGCGAGTCGATTTTGAGTGGATTTCTTGCCGACTTAATATAAAAAAACAAGAAAGAAAGTCGGTCAAGCCCGACTTTAACATACTCTGTACCTGTGAAGTGCTGCCCATCACCGTTGCGACCGGTGCTGCCCATAATTGTTTGTTTTCCTTATAACTCGACAACCGTTCATCCGATCTTTACCATTTCTTTGGCGGATCGATAAATAATCCTGATTACTAAATATGTCCAGAAGGAACGAACCTTCTATCTATAAAACTGTGGGAGAAATTACGTTTTTACCGTGGCAAAAATTGAAAATAAACTTGATCTGCCTGCAAGTATAAGAAGCATATGTCCCATACAACTCAAACCTCTATCTTTTACCATATCTGAGATGTGTGCGTTCATACGGACAGACAGACGGACATGGCTTTTGTACAAACTTATTATACTCTATGTACCTTTGGTACAGAGTATAACAAAAGTATTTTAAAATGCACCACTAATATCTCTGACATTAATTTATTTTATGAGAAACGTTGTGGTATTGAAACATTTTGCTTAAAGATGTTAAATGTTGATCAGTGGAATTAGCCAATTAACTAATTTACAGTAAAGGGGTCGAATATTTCACTCAGAAAGTGTGTTAATGTTTTTTATTTTCAAAATTTGTACTCTATAATAAATTGTACATGTACCGGAACGCACCCGTATGCCGAATTATTAATACGGGTACCGTTTTATAACTGAAAGTCGAATCAGAATACGAACTGAAATATACAGGAATGTTCTCAATTCCATTACTTATTAAAAAGTAAATCGAACGCAATTCCGCTTGGGCTTGGATTTAAGTAAAGTAAAAGTAAATCGGCTTGTCAGGTTGACACAGCCCCAAAGGGCCAAAGCCGAGCCTCTCTCAATCTCTTGGCTTGTGCGCTTCTAATTTTAGCACAAGAGAAAGGGACCTACAGTTTAACGCCGAATCCGAACGGCAGTTTGAGAAGCTTTTTCATGGCTAATTACTACAAAGCTGGCGCCAACAGCAAAGAGGTGTGGCCGGGTGTAAAGTTTATTCAAAGAAAAAACTTTTCATTAGATGTTCCGAGGCGGGATCGAACCCACGACCTCTTGCACAGCGGTCGCGCACACTATTGGTTTTGGCTTGGATTTGTTGTTCTCAATTCCAAATAAAATTGCATACTTTTTATCTTTGGCAAACCAAACTTATTTCTTATTAAATCAATTTAAGACAATTTCTAAAATTAACACAGAATTAAGGACAATTTGCCAATTACTTTTCATTCCTCCGTCCAACAAGCATTACTTTTTTAAAACGGAAAATGCTTTTTTTTTTTTGCGACAACCTGAATCAGTTCCACTTTCGAAAAGTTCTTTAATAATGATAATCTTTCAAACGACACACTCGAATAGTATCGGAACTCGATTTGGGATCGAGATAAAGCAAGAAGACTTAGAAGCAAGCACTTTAATACACACCCAATTGCTCGCCTCTCTCATGAATCAATTCATTAAATTTGTTCATCAACGTATTCAGCATAAGGATACTCTCCTCGATTTGCTGAACCTGCCGATAACGATCTACTTGCATATCAAGCTCCTGCTGCGCTCCATTCATATCTTGACATTGCTTCTGCAGTAGTTCATCCGTTGGTTCATTTTCTGTATCCACAAACTGCTGATAGCTTTTTCGCGCAGCGATTGACATATTTCCTTGCACTTTTGAGAACTTCTTCAACACATCACGTATCTCTCGTGAGAGCTTCTCCACTTGCAGTTTCTGTAGAGTATCGCCATAACGGACCATACCCTGTAGCTGTTGTAAATTCTGACTTGTTCTTTGAATCGTGACATTTGACTGGGTGTTGAGATCATTAATCTTTTCGCGCAAAAGAGGTGATTCCTCAGATGTGCCAATTAACTTGGCTTGGACTTCCAACTGCTTTGCATTATTATTGACAGAGCTAATATAATGTTGTATATTTTTGCTTAACAAACTAAATTCCATGTCGGACATTATATTGTTCGGGCTATCGTGGTTAAGATCGAAGACTGAAATGCTATTGCACGAGTAATAGGTAAGAACTCGAAATGAACAAAAAGGGAAAGTTTGGGGCTGTGACAGAGGCAGAACAGAGGGCCTGCCTTCACTACTTTGCTTACCAACTAATCCTAACTGCTTTTCGATTAGATAGCCTGGAACTCTTGACGACGATAACAACAGTTAAATAGTTGTTGTATTTATTTGATCATTTTTTTATTTTTCGATTGCAGGCTCACTTAATTAATAACTTTCATTATGTATAACATATATTTTGTTGTTGCATATTTTGCTTTGCTTTGTTTTCTAAACTAAGTACAAAAAAAAAGAAAAACAAAATAATTTCACATTCAATGCAAAACTTAGTTTTTGTTTTCAACAAGAAATGATTAATGATTAACATTTAAAAGCGCTGAATAATTATTGTTGTTGTTTTTCATATCCAATTTAATTAATTTGTTGCTGTTTTTCTTGTTGTTGTTGTCTTTGCTCACTTTGTGATTAAACAGATTTTTTCAACTTTTTATATATCTATATAGATCGATTTTTGTTGTTTTTTGTTTTTATAAAAATGGTTTTACAAAAAATTATTAAATATTTTATATACTTTGTATGTATGGGTGTGTGTGTGTGTGTATGTATGTATGTGGTTGTGTTTATATACATTTATAAAACAATTAACTGCTCAATTTGGCAACAATAATGCCAGTTACAATTAAACCTATTATCACAGCAATCACTAAAAGTATTAGAATCTTGCGACGATAGCTCTGGCGACTTCTAGCCGCTTTGGCCAGCTCCGAGCGTCCGTCCTCCACTTGGCTGGCCGCCTGATCAATACTGTTCTCAATTAAATCTGTGAAGAGAAAAATATTTTTTTTTTAAATTTTTTTATATGTACAACGATTTATTTCTTTTTTCGTTGGAAAATCAAGTTCCGAAAAGTTTTTTGATTTTGGTGTGTTCCTTAAAAACAGTTTTGGTTAATGGTTTTACTTCGGCTCTTTATTAAATTCAGTTTACACTATTATATTAAACGATTCACTCTACGAGGGCCGTCCCAGAAATGGCCGACCTAGCACAGTAGTATTGGAAAATGTTCACAAAAAATTTTAAAAAGGGGAAGTACCGACTATTAACAGCTTAAGTTTGAAGTTTGGTGCCTTTACCATGCACTGTTTTTTTTTTTGTCGATTTTAATAGAGAACGCTTGTTATTGATTTGCAAACATGGACAAAATTGGTCATCGTTATGTGATACAATACTTTCATATAAAAGCTCTTAGTCCAACCAATATTAAAAAGGAGCTGGATTCTACCTTACGTAATTCTGCTCCCTCGTTTACAACAATAAAACAAGAAAGAAAGTCGGTCAAGCCCGACTATAACATACTCTGTACCTGTGAAGTGCTGCCCATCACAGTTGCGAACGGTGCTGTTCATAATTGTTTGTTTTCCTTATAACTCGACAACCGTTCATCCGATCTTTACCATTCTTTTGGCGGATCGATTATTAATCGAACGAACCTTCTATCTATAAAACTGTGGGAGATATGACGTTTTTTCCAATTTGCGGGGGCGGGAGGGGGCGTGTCAAAAATTAAAAATAAACTTGATTTGCCTGCAAGCATAAGTCCCATACATGTCAAACATCTATCTCTTACCATCTCTGAGATCTGTGCGTTCATACGGACAGACAGACGGACATGGCTTTTGCACAAACTTATTATACTCTATGTACCTTTGGTACAGAGTATAAAAAGGTATCGAAGCTATTGAACATCGCTGGGAAAAGCGTATCGACCTAAATGGATCCTATGTTGAAAAATAAAAAAATAAAAATGATAAATTTTTGTGTTTTAGTAGTTAGGTCCAGCAAAGTACGTTCGACTTTGCATGATGACGTTGAGAATCACACAAAGCTCCGTCAAAATAGGAAAAGACCGCTCCGAGCCTTTCGTTACCAAAAGAGGTTTTAGGCAGGGTGATACCTTATCGTGCGACTTCTTTAATCTGCTGATGGAGTACATACTGCGCCAGTGCCCAAATGCTAACAGAACGGGCACCATCTTTACCAGAGATAACATGCTACTTGCATATGCCGATGATATTGATATCATCGTCAAAAGCGAATCTGTGGTAAAACGGGGGTTCTCAGAGATAGAGAAGCAGTCAAAACTTATGGGCTTAGCGGTAAATGAGGAAAAGACGAAATACCTAAAATCAACGCGCAGTAAGTCACCGCTTGGACAATCTGTTGCAATGGGAGACTACCTCGGAACGACGATAACCAGCGACAACAACACCAGTCTGGAAATCCGAAGAAGAATTACTCTTGCAAACCGATGTTATTACGGGCTCAATAAGGAGTTCAAGAGCAGAGCCCTCTCTCGGAAAACGAAAATTGCGCTATACAAGTCGCTTATCATCCCAGTCCTGCTATACGGCGCAGCAGCATGGACAATGACAAAAGAGGATGAGGCGGCAATTGGCGTGTTCGAGAGAAAAGTTCTTCGAAGGATTTATGGACCTCTAAACGTTGGCGGCGAATTTCGCATCCGAATGAATCGCGAACTGTATGAGCTCTATGGGGACACTGACCTAGTCAAGCGCATAAAACAACAGCGGCTGCGCTGGATAGGACTTGTTACCCGTATGGATGATAACGCTCCAGCAAAACGGGTGTACAGTCGGAATGCAAACGAGTTAGGAGGCAATCCCCCGCGGGGTCGACCGAAGCGGAGATGGCGCGACCAGGTGCAGGGAGATATTGCGAAGCTGGAAGTGGCGTCCTGGTGGAATGTCGCTCGGGACAGAGGCGAGTGGCGGGCATTAGTGGCAGCGGCCGAGACCGTAAAACGGTTGTGATGGCCAAAGAAGAAGAAGGAGTAGTAAGGTCGGCTATTTCTGGGACCGCCCTCGTGCTGTGTTTAGCTGAAACTTAATTGGGATTTGGGTTCTGAACAACATTAGAAAGTTTAATGGCACCTTTAAAAAGTTCAACTATGTAAATTCATTTTGGAAAGAAAGTCTGTTCAAATTGCGATATACTCAATTTATAATAATTACTAGCTGAATACCCGGCGTCGCCCGGGTATTCAAGCTAGTGTTGGCTGCAAGTCGCCTTAAATATTTTGGACCGTTCGATCTTTTTCTCTATTTAACCATCTTTATTATAATCTAAACTCATGAATATTTTGCAAATTTCATGACTTTTTTGACCGTTTTGTTTATACCTCCAATTTACCCATCTACAATTGCCGTCTATCAAATCTTCACAATGATCCAGGCTCAAATCCAAAACTTTCACAATATTTTGGACTTAATCTACAGCTTCCATTTACCAACGCCTGGATTGTAATATAAGCACTAAGCGCTTTCATATATTTTTTTATTTTGGACCATTTTACAGACATGAGACATGCGCTATGACACTTTCCTGATCGACATGAACATACTGTGAAAAATTCGTGAAGATATATAAGGGACAAACATACATACTTTCACTTTTATATATATGTATAGATGTATAGATATAGATAATATAATAATAATCAGGTGTATCCTAGAAATCCCATTACAACGTTCAACCGCATCATTGGTAACTTATCAAAAATGATCGGAGCTGAATTGGGAAGTAATTTCACATCCACCGCAAAACTCCAACCTTGAACCGTAAGATTATTATTTGATTTGCTCTTTTCAAAATACAAAATGATAAAACAATCGATTCTGATAATGGCTTGACACAGCCCCAAACTGCCAAAGCCGAGCTTCTCTCAATCTCTTGGGTTGTGAGCTTCTAATTTTCGCACAATAGAAGCGACCTACAGTTTAACGCCGATTCCGAACGGCAGTTTGAGAAGCTCTTGCATGGCTTATTACTACAAAGCTGGCGCCAACAGCAGAGAGGGGTGACCGGGTGTAAAGTTTATTCAAAGAAAAACCTTTCTCATTAGATGTTTCGAGGCGGGATCGAACCCACGACCACTTGCACAGCGGTCGCGCATACTAGCCGCTGATTCTGATAAGGCTGTCAAAAACCATTTGGTCCAGTCTTTTTGCAGCATTGGATAAAAAGTAATTGAAGTAGTTTTCATCTTTCAAGAATGGACTAACAATATCCCTAAACGACTTCTTATCTTTAACTGGGGCCGTTAAAACTCACTAATGAGAAAATTTAGAATGTACTCTGCGTACGAATTTGAGTTATTTTCTTCTCATTTATACCAAAACCAATTCGGTGCTTGAACTCTTGACTCGACCAAGCTTTACAACGCTTAGTATTGATAAGAAATTTGTTTAATCACACTTTTTACAAATATTTTAGCTTTAGTCAGTGTCAAGTCTACATGAAGATACTAGCACTAATACAAGTTTATAGTTTATTGAGAATACAAGAACGTTCTTGCTCTCTGCATAATAGTCATAAGAAGTCAACCGCACCGAATGATATTATAATGCTGCGACTCGCTCATAAGAAATCAAACTAGCAAATGTAATTTGATATTTTAAATTATTTTCAATAGAAAATCTAATATAGAAGATCTATAATACGAAATCCGAGAACCGAAGGAGAACCTTTAACCAAAAAACCCATATACGGACGCACCTATACCGTTAGCGAAACAGAACTTCGATTCGTGATTAGTTCATCGAAAATAGTGTTAAATATTTTTCAAAGCCTTACATTTAAGTTTGAATCAATCCCTTGACTTCGATGATTTTAAAAATCTTAAGCTCTCCTGAATTTCAAACGCTTGCGAATTATTCTATAATACCCACCCACTTGCTCGCTCTGCTCATGTACCAATCCACTGAGTTTGGCCATTATTTGATTCACATCAATCATATCCGCCTCGATTAGTTGCACCTGCCGTTGACGTTCCACTAGCATATCATGCTCTTGCTGCATTCCCGCCTGCTCCTGACGTTGCTGCTGTAATAGTTCGGCACGTGCCGACACTTCCGACTCCTGCTCTGAGGCCAAAAATTGTTGATAACTTTGCCGCGCCGCCGATGAGATGCGTCTTTGCAGCGTTGAGTATTTCTCCACTACATTTTGGAACTCTTGTGTAAGTTTATCTAGTTGAAGTTTCTGTTGGCGATCTCCATGCCGAACCACGGCCTGAAGGCGTTGCACATCCTGACTGGTCGTTTGAATCTTGGCATTTGTCTTCGTATTAATGCCATGAATCTTCTCACGCAATGCGGGCAAGTCTTTGGATGTACCAATCAGTTTCAATTGCTTCTCCAGCTGCTTGGAGCTACTATGAACTGAGGTGATGTTATGTCCAATGTCCTCGCTCAGGGACATGAACTCTGTGGGACTGAAGCCGGACGAGCCACCGGCACTAGCAAAGCTAACTTCAGGCAGAGCGACAGTAGCCGCCGACGATGACGACGTATCGGCAGTGGCTCCATAATCCCGTCGAGGAGGAGCACCACCAGCTGTCGGTTGGTTCAGAGCCTGGGACATGTTGTTCTGCTGTTTTGCTGTGCTTGAGGTCTATGACGCGACTGTCGGGCTATTTGTGAAAAAAAGTAGAAAGAAAGAATTTACTTAAATCAAATGGGGGCGACAAATACCACAAACCGGAGAGGAGAGCTGGAGGGAGTAGTTGGGGGCTGGGTAGCGAGCGGGTTTCGCCTTCGCCTCTTTGCATTACACAAACAGAAACAAACAAATCCCTACAAATGAATCACATATGACTTGCGCCAGCTACATACACACACACGTTATGTATGTAATATGTGCCTTGTTATTATTTTCCCCACCAAAACTAGGGCTGGATAGTAAAGATTAGATAACGCGAATGCGGATAATTGCGGATGTTTTGTATGGTGAATGAAATGAGAAGGCCGAATACCATTCGAAAAGTGGTTTTGCAGTGTAAATTGTTTATCTTTGTAGGACTTAGCGCTTACAGAAGTTTTGGTTTCAGCATTATGAGAGAGCTTAAAATAATCTTAAAACCACAAAACAAAGAAACGGCTTTTCACTTGGAATTATCACTCTGGTTTATAGATTAACCAACTGAACATATTTCAATTTCAAGGCATAAATTCTTTTTAGGACATGGTTCGTAGCCACTTTTCCAGTTGAACCAATTCGGATTAAGCCAGGGCTGAAAACCGGTTTTCAACTGACTTTTATTTTACTGTGAAATGAACCTTAAGTCGAACCTTTTTAAAAGTAAAAGCTGAACCTGTTTCGAACCTAATTTTTCGTTTCGGCTTAACAAAAATTGTAGGCATCAATAAAATTAACTTGCTGCCGAATCACTTTTGATATTTGGTCGGCTATGCCCGACTGAGTTTTAAAATCAGCAGAGAATTTTAATAAAAAATTCTAGAAAATTGTTGAAAATTGCTTATAAAATCCCCTACCCATAATACAGGCAAGTTCGCAATTCCACTTCCACGAAAGTTTGTGTTTTAAAATCGGTTTTTGGACTAGACTTGAACTCTAAATCAGAAATCTTTTGTGGAAGTGGAATTGGGAGCAAGGCTTTGTTTTTTTAAAATGATTCACAAAATCAAGAGCTTAACATTGGTTATATTTTTTATAGATTTCGAAATGAAACTTTACTTAAAACTAAATTTTTTGGAATATTCCCATGTGCTCTACAATTCCCATGCGATTTGTGTCGTTTTTAGGTCGAAAGCGATTTGCACAATACATGGGATTATATAAGGTTGTCAAAAAAGTCTTGCGGTATTTTTATTGAATTTTCAATTGTTCATAAAATTAGTTATAATAATGCGATTTAAGTCAAATATGCGCCGTTTTCGATGCGGTCCAACGCAACTTAGCCCCTCTTATAGAAGCTCGCTTATTGGCAAAAAACTCGGAGAGCCAATTTTCACAGGACTCGTGGCCAACTTCGACTACCAAGCTCGTTCGGACGAATAGTGGTAATCACTTGGTGCGAGATCCGGAATCGTATGCAGACCTCCATGAGCCGGGCGGGCGTCACAAAGATGTGTGGGGGGGGGGTGGGTGGGGGGAAGACAATTCGGCCTCCGTTGACCAAAACGGTGCGTTCAGGTAGTTGTTGGCGTAAGGTCCGGTGGGGGCGCTAGGGATGATTCGCAATCCCACAAAACAGAAGACTTGCGTTAGCGGCCGTCTGGGCAGCTCACGCTTCGACCACGACCGTTGCGCTTCCGTTGTCGTAGTGACCCACTTTTCATCGCCAGTCACATCCGCTTCAAAAACGGGTCGATTTTGTTCGATTCGAGCGATTGCTGCTGGGCAAATGTTTTTGCGTCAAGTCGTGGGCACCCATACACGAGCTTCTTTGAATCCAAGCTTCTTCAAATGGTCGGTTTGATGATCATGCCCAGCTCTCCGATGCTACGGCTGCTACGGTCTCCGATCTTCAGCGATTTTATCGCAATTTCGAGAGGCTCGGTGGCGCTCCGACCACCGCAGAGAAAACGTTGAAACAGTGTCGGTGGAAAGGAAACTGTACGGGTCATAAACGCACAAATTTTATTACGAGATCATTCCTTTGTTATCTGTAAAATACCGTATTTTCTATCTCCATGTGCGACGCTATAACTCACGAACGACTAAAAACAAACAACAAAAACAAACAGAAAAAGAGCAAGTCTAGCGTGGGGTAAAAAGCTAAGGGGAATACCAGGTAAAGGTAAAAGAAAAGGCTGAACAAAGGTTCGAACCAAAACATTCGCTCAAAAACCACTAACCTCAAATTTCCGAACCTAAACCATTGATAAATTTGGTTTCGAACCTATGGGCCGGAACATGTTTTGGGTTTGCAGCCCTGGTTCAAACAGGCTATGAAAGTCATTAACCCTACTTCAAACAGCTTACTCTCAGGCGTACTGCTTCGTAAGTTAAAGAATTTTAATGATTTGGTCAGGATTGATTCCGAGGACAACCAACACTTTCTTTCAAATTGTCTTCATAAGCTGATACCATAATAATGAGAAATAAGGGCTTATTAAATTAACTTTCAAGTTCTCAAAACAAGTTCCGCAAATATTCGCAAATTCGCGGAAGTGCAAGGCAGTAATAAATTCAAATGACAAACACGCGTGTGCCTATAATTACATATCAGCAATATTTGATTAAATTTCTTCCTAGGCGGATGCGAATATTCCACTTCAGCCCTAGAGATTTTTCCACAAGAACTAACATTGCGATTGTTGTTATTATTTCCACCCAAACTTATCAACATATGATGTCGCCTTGCGTGTGTGTGTGTGTATGTGTTTTGAATGCATATGCGTGTTTGTAATTACTTGTTTCTTCTTCGCATCGGACAGCAAGCAGCCAGGCAACTTTTCTATGGCTTCCCGTAGGAGTTGGGAGTAATATGTAGTTACCTGAGACTGAAGTTCACAGCACTTTGAATTAAATAATTAAATTATTTAATAATGATTTATATGTCACTTCTTCCTTCAATTCAATTGCTCTTGTCTTTGCTCTTCGTTGTCAGCGGATTGTTGTTGTTTTTTGCTAGAGTTGCAAATCTATCGATATGGTACTATCGATATATCGAATGGTTGCTTTTTGTGCACACTATCGATGGGAACTATCGAGTGGTTAATATGTTGCTGATAAATTTGTAATTGGAATCATTCTAAAAGTACACTCAAATTCGCGTGATTTGGTGAAAAAGGTAAAGCTATCTTGAACTAGTATGTCCATTGGGTAGATGGACCCTTTTTGAAATACTAATTGATGCTAGAGATGTGAGCGTGACAGAGTATTCGGACCTCCTCCCAAACTTACGGGTAGCCGATCTGAGCCCGAACCTTACCTAAATACATATAAATGGGACATTCCATATCCTCTCGGCCACCACAATTTTTTTTATATACAAGGTGGGCCAAAAGAAGTCACAGATCTGGAAGATGCTCTTATTTTTACAAATAGCCGCCAAAGTCAGATCTGTTTTGACATTTGTGGACTAGACAGATGTAGAATATATATAATATTTACCTCTTTATATTTTAGCTGCTATTTGTAAAAATAAGAGCATCTTCCAATAGGGTGACTTCTTTTGGCCCGGTGACTTCTTTTGGCCCAACTTGTATTTAATTGCTAATATTTTTATATACAAGGTGGGTCAAAAGAAGTCATCCGATGTTGATTGGCTTTCATTTTTTTTCTAAATAAAAAACGTATATTCTGTTTTTTGATTATATTTATTTGAACCTTTAGAATTTTATTGGTCATTTCGAGAAGATGATATCGGCCAAATGGGCGCCGTTACAATTGATTGCCATGCGAGCTCGTTTTATGGCATTTTTCACCACTTCGGCAAGAACTTCGGGCTGCAGATTCTCGCACTCGTGTCGAATGTTGTCCTTGAGGGCTTCCAAGGTCTACGGGCTTGGTTACGTTAACACAGGAACACACCGGTTAACATGACCCTATAACGCTCACCGTCCACTGTTGTAGTTTGACCAGCGGCGTTCTCGAAAAAAAATGGCCCGATGACTCCTCCAGCGTGAACAGCGCACCATGCAGTCACTTTGAGCGGGTGTAATGGCTCCTCGTGCATCACTCGTGGATTTTCGGTGCCCCAAAAGCGATAGTTTTGCTTGTTCACGTACCCGCTGAGGTGGAAATGAGCTTCATCGCTCATTATGATTTTGGTCGAAAAATCGTATATTTCGATTATTCCGCGTTCTTGGGGAGTATATCGATCCATGGCTTGTTCACTTGTATTCTACATCTGTCTAGTCCACAAATGTCAAAACAGATCTGACTTTAGCGGCTATTTGTAAAAATAAGAGCATCTTCCAATCGGGTGACTTCTTTGACCCACCTGTAAAAAAAAAAAAAACAAAATAATTTCCCCCCTACCGTCAATAGTTCTCGATAGTCCGGAAAACATATAACATTTTCCAAAAATCAGCAATGTTTAGGTTTGACTAAAATGACGTTGAAAACTGTGAACGCATTGATTGGTAAGTACTTTATTATAGGACATTATTTAAGTACAAACACAAAAAATTTCAAAGCCGATTCGGTAATTCACAGAAAATTTCACAAAAAATTTAAAAAGATACAAGCACTATTTATACAGTCAAACTTTAAGATTTTTTATAGTCGGTCTCAAATTTTGACACAAGCTTCTAAATGTATGGTTAAGAAACTATTCGAAGGTTTTTCCTCACCGATAATTTTTTTTTTATCAGCAATTTAAGATCAAAATAATCGAAAAAATTTATTTTGCTTAATCCTTTGATTAATTTTCAGACTTAAAAATTCTTTAACGAAAGCTCCATTTTTTAGTAGAGCTCCTGGAGATCAGTTTTCCGAACTACTATAATTTTTACAAAAAAAAATAGAGGGAAGTTAACTTCGGCTCGGCCGAAGTTTTGTATACCCTTGCAGCTTCCATTGAAAACAAAAAAGTTTTTCTGACTAAGACTACTTTTTGGACCTTACCTTTCTATTGGATCTATACTATATAGATGTCTGATTTCGACCAAACTTGGTGAAATCATGGAAAAGCATAATACACTGTTAACTACGAAATTTGGAGGCGATCCCATTTAAAGCAAAAAAGTCTCTCTCTAAAACTAGTTTTTCGACCGATCGTTCCTATGGAAGCTATATGCTATAGTCATCCGACTTCGACCAAACTTTGTAGAATTGTGTAAAAGTATATAAAATAAGTGTATGCCAATGATAAGGACATTTTCATTAAAAACAAAAAAGTTTTTCTCACTAGAACTAGTTTTTCGACCGATCGTTCCTATGGGAGCTATATGCTATAGTCATCCGGTTTCCATCAAACTTGTGAATAGGGAAAGGATAGTAAACTAAGAAATACGTACTTTAAACGTTTCCATTAAAAACAAAAAGCTTTTCCTCACTAGAACTAGTTTTTCGACCGATCGTTCCTATAACAGCTACTTGCTATAGTCATCCGATCCGGCCGGTTCCGACAAATGTGCAGCGTATTTGTACCAAAAGACTCTGTGCAAAGTTTGGTGAGGATAGCTTTAAAACTGACGGAGGAGATACCATATAAACACACAGACGGACGGACGGACAAGGCTAAATGAACTCAGCTTAATGTGGTTGGAGATGCTTCCTTCAATGCGTTACAAACATCCGCACAATTTATGCTCGTGTGGGAGCATATAAAATAAATACATGCCAATTTTGACGACATTTCCGTTGAAAACAAAAAAGTTTTTCTAAGACTACTTTTCAGATTTTACTTTTCTATGACAGCTATACTATATAGATGTCCGATTTCGACCAAATTTGGTGGAATCATGGAAATGCATAGTAAACTAAGAAATACGAAGTTTGGAGACATTTCAATTGAAAACAAAAAAGTTTTTTTCACTAAAACTAGTTTGTCGACTGATCGTTCCTATGACAGCTATATGCTATAGTCATCCGATCCGGCCGGTTCCGACAAATGTGCAGCGTATTTGTACCAAAAGACTTCGTGCACAGTTTGGTGAGGATAGCTTTAAAACTGATCGAGGAGATATCATAGAAACAGACAGACGGACAAGGCTAAATCAACTCGGCTCGTCATGCTGATAAAGAATATATATACTTTATGTGGTCGGAGATGCTTCCTTCTATGCGTTACAAACATCCGACAATTTTATAATACCCTCTGCAAGGGTATAAAAATCACGCTGAAATCAACCAACGGAGTCACTGCAACCAAAGTCTAATCCCTATTTTCGTGCCTACCGTAAAAAGTTTGCAAGGTATTTCTCCTTACTCAGATTATCATTGCGTGAACAAGACTCAGGGGAAGTAGCAGAGTTGTAGACGCATAAGAATCCAGTCCTGTACTTTTAAGGTTCCTCGTCGTGCTTATAGTGTATTTAAAAATATTTCGATCTTCTTATCCTAGAAGGACTCCCACAATCATAAACACACACACAGATTTCGTTACATTGTTGGTTTTGTAATTTCCGTAGCTTCCACGTACAGAGTTTAGCGCTAAAAAGGTAAAAATCCTTATTACTCTCTCATTTCATCTGTCCCTCTCAACCGGCATTTCCAGTATTATTTATTAGTGGGTCTTGGCGGCCAAACGCTTGTCGCGTTCCTCCGAAATGCTCAGCTTAACACCCTTGCCCTTAGGCAGCGAGATGTAGGGCTTGTTGCCCTTGCCAATGATGAACACATTGGTCAAACGGGTGGCAAACACATGACCCTGGGAATCCTTAATTTGAACAATATCGAAGGAACCGGGATGGCGTTCACGGTTGACAACAGTGCCGACACGTCCCAAATTCCTGCCTCCGGTGATCATGCAGAGGTTGCCCGAATCGAACTTGATGTAGTCGGTGATCTTGCCAGTGGCAATGTCCACCTGCACGGTGTCGTTGGCATGGATCAGAGGATCGGGATAGCGGATGGTACGACCATCGTGTGTGACCAGGAATGGTACACCCTTGGCACCCAGTTGGTTCTTGCGTACCTTGCACAGCTTGTACTGTGAAGAGAAATGGAGAATTAGTTTCATTTCAAAAGGAATACAAAAACAGTCACATGTAATTGCACGTAAAGTTACTAAAATGGCTGAGTTAAATGCCAAGTCAGAGACCGTCGTAACAAAAATTGCTTTGGGCTTAAATTTGAACCAATAATTGTATCAAGAAAGTTTTAAACAGAAATCGGTCTTCGAATAAGCCAAATGGAAATGCCACAAATCACTAATCACCTTGGCCTCCTCAGCGGAAATGCGATGGATGGTGAAGCGTCCCTTCACATCGTACACCAGACGGAAGTACTCTCCGGTCTTCTCCAGGGTAATCACATCTAAAAGAAATCAGGCCGCAGTCAGTTACACAATTCTTCTCTCAACATTCATACAACTCACCCATGAAACCAGCTGGGTAGGTGGGATCGGTGCGCACTTTGCCATCAACCTTGACCAGACGCTGCATGACAATTTTGGTCACTTCGGCGCCATTGAGGGCGTACTTAAGACGATTTCTCAAGAAGATCAACAAAGGCAGCGACTCACGCAGCTTGTGTGGACCGGTTGAGGGGCGAGGAGCAAACACACCTCCCAGTTTGTCCAACATCCAGGCCTTGGGAGCGGCCAAACGCTTCAAATGCTTCTTAGGACCACGAGCCTGCAAACAAATCAGATTTGCAATTATTCATAAGATATTCCCATTGATGAAGATTAAGCCATGCTTACCATCTTGTACGATTCAATATATTGAACGGGCTGTTACTGTAAATAGAAATCAAAAACATTGGTAAATTTTTACAAGTTGTACCATCAAAAGACGCTTCGATTTCTTTACAAAGTTCTTGCTTATAATTCCGCATATTGACATTGTTTGCAAGTTTATTCTCTTCACGGGCCATTTTCATGGTCTTTGCGCAATAATAACAAGTGATGGCCGAATTATAAGCGTATTAATTTTTTACACGTACCGTCCGTCTTGCAATACAACAGGAAAAGGAAGATATTTATGGGTAGTGTGACCAGCCGCCAAACTTGCCGCTAGCCCAAAAATACTAGATTTCGGAACTAGTTATCGAACTATCGATATAAATATTATTATTCAGCAAAGGTTAAATATGAATTAAGAGTTTAAGATTTTGTAATTTAAAATAAGAGTTTGACTGTATTATGAATAGTATTTAATATTTAACAGTATTGAATTTAATTTCTTCGTAGCGAATTGTTCGGTTCGTATAGGAATTAGTTTTCAAGTAGTTCTGGTCACTTTAGTCGATTAACTGAACTAGACTCACGATGCAGTTGAAAACATCGATAGTGGACACCATCGAATATCGATAGTATTGATAGTGCTATCGAAGAAATTAGATTTTGAATACATTAACAAATAACACCTTGTTACTGCGAAAATAACCTTCCGAAAGCGTTCGCTGCACAGTTGAAGATTTTGCCAACCAAGGGGGACTTAAATAAAAAAAAAACGAAGTGCTTCAAATTGAACGCTCTTTTTGTATATGCTAGAAAGATATCCTGTTATCATAAAAAAAAACAAAAATCAGAATGGAAATATCATTAACAGCAATAAAACAATCATTAAACAGGTCTCATTTCCACGCTCGCCAAAATATATTGGACAACCATTCACAAAATAAATTGATAAAAATTAAGTCGTGAGTGTCGTGTTTCCCATTAAAGTTTATTCTCTTTCAAATAAATAATTGTTAATGGAAATAAAGTTGGCATACTTTAAAGCGCAAAAAATCATGGTTTTTTGCAAGCATAAAATTTGTAATTGTTATACTTGCTCAGCACCAAAGCATTTTTGATCAAAAAAATTAAGAAAGCAAAGCTAACTTCGTCTGTGTCGAATTTTAAATACACTTGAAATTTTTGTGACCAATGACCTAATTTATAAGCTTTATGTATTGTGTCAGTAGTCCAGCCAAGCGCGGTGTCCACTCGACGCGAAATGGCCGCGAAATGAAAAACTTCATATAAAACAACCTTCTGCGTAAATTTTCCGTGTCGCGATTCCGTATCCAGTTTCCACTCCATACGAAAAGAGACTACGTATTGCTACTACGTTCTGTTATCAATTACGTCTGCCAGAAAGTGGCGATCACAAGCATTTTCTAATGTTGATAAAGTTAATTAAATAAACGCAGTGAAAGCTAAGAGCTAGTTGTGGGACTTGGCAGACAAGAGACACGCGGCCTGGATGTGGATCAGTGGGAAGCTTGACAAAAGTGGTAAGTCATTCCGCTACAACTTGAAACATTATTTTTAATTAAATTTATATATTTCAAGTGATAGCATGCAAGGCTGTCTGGGTAGCGCTGAAGGACAGCAACCGGTGCCACACCAAAATGCCATCTGCAAAGCGCTTTCTGACAGGTAGCGTAGGTGGCGTTCCTTTGGATTAACCTTCTTTGACGGAATCCAGAGCCATTGATTAAAAGTTCGAAGGGAATTTGTGTGCCATTGAGAGCTTGATCTCCCAAAAGTACAGTATTGCTATGGGTCAATCTAAGCAGCAGGGACTGAAGCATATAGAAGTGTTGACCTTTCGGCACCCCATTTTAAAAAACGTTCAAATGGGGTTCTTTGCGATAATTCTGAAGATTGCTAGAAGGCATAATAATAAGAAATAATAATTTAAAACAGCATATTTAAATTTTAACAGCGCAAGGTTACTTTGAAAAGATTATCGACGGCAAAAATTCGTTTATCATGTTGATAACAGCAGTTTAGCAGAATCTGTTAAGAATCTGCGAAACATCGTCTATTTCGCGCGTAATTTTCCGCGTCGAGTGGACACCGCGCTTTAGACAAAAACGGGCATATTTATGCACAGAGAAAAAAATATTTAAAAACTACACGAAAATTTTGTGTTTCTACACGTTGCACAGGGATTTTCAAACCACTACGTTTGTGTAGCTTTTCTGCATGCCACTTTCTCATTTCTAAATGCGGCGTGCAGCTTTTCTAAACGCCACGTTTAGCTTTAGCACGTTCTACATGAACGTTTAGGACTTTCATTTCTAAGCAGGGACCGTAAATAATGATTATTTTTTTTTTTTTAACTAAAAAAATCACACACTTCTAATGGACCTAGAAAAAATGGTTCACACAAAAAACTTTATTTTTCTTATTCTCTGCATTTCCGTCATGATTTTTAAATTTATATTTTTACATTTTTTCTTCACTGATTTAATTTTTTTTTAGTAATTTTATAAAACTTTGACCGTAATCATTATTTTTGATAAAAAAAAAATAAAACTCAAATATAATGATTATTAATGATTTTTACTTTTTTCTTCACTGATAATAATTATTTTTGAGTAATTTTTTAAAACTTAGACCGTAATCATTATTTTTGATCAAAAAAAATAAAACTCAAAAATAATGATTATGTATGAGTTTTATTTTTTTCATCACTGATAATAATTATTTTGAGTAATTTTTTTAAAACTTAGACCGTAATCATTATTTTTGATCAAAAAAAAAAAATAAAACTCAAAAATAATGATTATGTATGAGTTTTATTTTTTTCGCTCAAAATAAAACTCAACAGTTATTTACGGACTCTGGGTAAAATATTTTGCCAATATTATTTTTTATTCTTATAACTGGAACCTAAAGCTACCTCCCAGCATTATTTTTTTTTTCTAAAATTTGTTTTTAAAAAATTTAATAATTAATTTATCATATATTTAATTATTATTTAATTTTACGAAAAGTAATTTCGCCAATGACCCGTCACCGAGGTTGCACCTTTGATCCGTGAGCATCATTTTGAGGGCCGAAAACGATCTTTCAACACTCACTTGTGTTGCAGGAACCGAATGTACCACTTTGGCCAGCTGGTATAAAGTTGGGTATAGAAATCGCTTTTCCTCCCAATACTCCATAATATTGGAGGTCAAGCAAATTGGCTTTGGCCTATAGCCGTCAATTTCTGCATATCCCTTCTTTATTTCATCAGTTGGCCCGCCATCTTCAGTTTCATCATCTGAAGCAACCTCAATGGTCTGCAAAAACTCATTTAACAGCGAAGAGTTGTTTGAGTTTTGCGAAAGCAATGCATTCTCTGCCTCGAAGGAAGTTGATACGATATCTTTACTGAAGCAAGGCTGCGCTATTGGACTAGTCTGAAAACAAATTTTAGAAAAAAAAATAATGCTGGGAGGTAGCTTTAGGTCCCAGTTATAAGAATAAAAAATAATATTGGCAAAATATTTTACCCAGAGTCCGTAAATTACTGTTGAGTTTTATTTTGAGCGAAAAAAAAACTCATACTACTTATTTTGATTTTATTTTTTTATCAAAAAAGATTACGGTAATTAAAAATACTCAAAAATAATTATTATCAGTGATGAAAAAATAAAACTCATACAAATATTATTTTTGGTTTTTTTTTTCATCAAAAATAATGATTACGGTCTAAGTTTTAAAAAATTACTCAAAAAATAATTATTATCAGTGAAGAAAAAAGTAAAAAATCATTAATAATCATTATATTTGAGTTTTATTTTTTTTTCATCAAAAATAATGATTACGGTCTAAGTTTTATAAAATTACTCAAAAATAATTATTATCAATAAACAAAATTGTTAAAAATTAAAATATAATCATTACTATGTAATTTTTATTATATAACTTATAATGATTACGGTCCCTGTTTCTAAGTGCATATGTATACTTTTCTATACGCCACGTTTAGCACATATAAAAAAATCCTACTTTGAAATATTCTATTTACACAATCGTCTTAGAGATATGAACCTATTCGCGTTATTTGGTTCATTTCAAAGCTAAGGAGTGGTTTTTTCCGATGGTATCAAAGAGAGTCCAAACAATAGAATGGATTCACCGAAAAACGCTTCTAAAAAGGGTCAAAATAGGCACTTTAAGCAACTTTAACCTTAAATTACAAAAAATCTCGACGTGATGGACAATTTCTGAAAACGCACTCTTGATTAGGACACGAAAATCATCTAGAATCACTACCAACCATTCAAGATACTGGGCCTTGTTGCCTAGTTTTACCAACCTTCGAGAAAACAAGTAAGGAGCTGTAGTCGAGTGCCCCGACTACAAAATCCCTGTTCCCTTGACTTCTTGTTTTTCAAACACATATTCACACACTCACACATACACCACACACTCTAACATACGCACAAACGCACGCGCACAAACGCGGTAACTGCAAGGCCCCCCTCTCTCCCACAAGCAAAATTGATTCATTTAACTTCGGTGTTTTTCGTCCAATTGCGCTGAAGAATGTCAAATCTGATACAAACTCGTCTTTTATTACGGGTATACTACCTTCCTACATTCAAAAATTTGTGGCGGGGGGGGGGGGGGAAATTAAAAAACCACAAATGGTGACAGGTATATTAAGAGATCGGCTTGCAATTGCGATCGACTTACAGGAGTACATGTTGTAAACTTTGTGTCAAGTCATCCTTAAAGGCTTTGTCTCTCCTAAGGATCAATTCGGTCTATCAGTGGTCCCTTTGGTAGAGGGTCGAACTAAAAAAGTTAAAAGTAGGTATCATTGGTAGAGGAAAGCGATTCACGTTTTAAAACTCATTAGAGAACTGAACCGAACCGAACCGTGTTTCTTTTGGTTTTCGGTTCGGTTCAGCATTTCTGAAAGGAAGCCGGTTCGGTTTGCGGTTCGGTTCACCAGCTGGAAAAAGCGGTTCGGTTCGGTTCAAAACCGGTTCGGTTCAGAGCCGGTTTGCATCCCTGAAAAAATTGTATGGCAGCTACAAGAAGTGACCATCCGATTTTTTCTGTTTCGAGATAGCTTCAAAACTGAGGGACAAGTTTGCGTAGAAACAGACAGAGGGGCGGACAAAGCTCAATCGACTCAGCTCGTCTTGGTGATCAAGAATATATATACTTTATGTGGTCGGAGATGATTCCTTCTATGCGTTCCAAACTTCTGGTCAAAATTCTAATACACTTTTCAAGTGAATATTTACTTTTTTTTTTGCAAGTTAATTTCTCAGAAAGTTATGACCGTCCCATAAACTTGTACTGCGTATTAAGAATATCAAAATCCCAATTTGTTGTCAAAATAACAACACCAGTTTTTCCTCAAATCGTGATTTTGGCCTAGGTCTCGGCGACTAGGAGAGCTAGAGCCACCAAATTTTGTAAGTAGACTCCTATTGTCCTTACGCAGATCAAGTTTATTTCAAATTTTGGCCACGCCCCTGCCGTCCCCACAATAAACAATGTTGAATAACTCCTACAATTTTAAAGATATCAAGCTCATTTTGCAGTGTAGCATATGTGTCCAATATCTACAATCTCTAAGTATCATAAAGATCGGATAATAAATGGCATAGTTATAAAGGTTGTAAAAAACGTCGCATACTTTTTGGCGCTACATCTGTTTTTTCCTCACATAATGTTGAAATGGTCAAATTAATATTAATGCTCCGTTTATTAACATAGGGTATATCAAATTCGGGCAGGACCGACTTTAACTTACGCTCTCGTTTTAATCCAGGTGGACATAGCACATTCACAAAACGAGCAGTGCGAATTCACCAAATCCTTTTAGTCCAGTAAAATTAGGGACTTACCTCGGAATGAGTGATAACAAACTGAAATTTCGTAAACAACTTCATGTTGATCTTCTAAACTTTAGAATCTAAGGGCTGTCTCAAAAGTCTCATAAGTTATTCAAGGTCAAAGGTCACCAAAATCAGTTGTTCGGGATTATCTCGACTTCTATAGCTCCAAAACATCTATTATAAAAATTGTAGTGCAATAAATTTGCAAAAAAATTCGTTTTGTAAAATTTTTCATCCGCCCAATCGTTTCTGAGATGAAAGACAAAAGATATCCCGAACTGTAGTGACCCAAAGTGACCCGATGTTGCCGAGCAACTGCATACTAATATTTTGTACTATTTTTTTTTTCACTAAACTTCAACAAAAAATTGGCAATATGTTTTTAATACAATAAAAAAACAGAATTTAAATAACTATTTCCGTTTTCAAATAAGATTTTTTTTTAAAAAGGTCCAAAAACTGCCTTCCAACAGCAATACCCCCTTAAATTTTCTGAAGCTATAGTTTTGTAACGCATTGTCGCACGGACAAATATTATATGAGAAAGTTGTGGCAGATTTTATGCTCTTTTATTGATATTATGACCCAATTGTGCGTAGGTCTCACCGGAAACAAGAAAAATGGGAAAGAAGTGAAAAATGATCGAACACATAGTACTTAACTTGAAAACTATTGCCCGCACAGAAAATTTGTGAAAACAAAAAAGAGAGGTAAGGTAATTATCTATAACTGTGTCTTTGAAAACTTTGTATAAAAGCAATCATTTCAGAGATATGGACCAATTCGCTTTTTGCAATATAGCGGCCGTTCCCAATGCCACAAATTGACATAAATTTGAACTTAAGCCTTTTACACAGTCCCCTACCACATATCAAAAATCTGGCTGATCTATATTTCATGCATCGAATAATTCTAACTTGACTAGACTATAAATAGTTTGTATTATTTATTATAGCCTATTTCCACTATAGCAAATATGTACATATTTTCACATTTTATCACATATCCAAAAATATGTAACATTTTTTCCATAGAAAAAATATGTACATATTTAATATATGTGTCCATTCGCAACGAGTGATAACAGTGTTGTTAAAGAAAATACTAGATTATTTTATATTGATGTCACAAAAAAATCAACCCTGATGTTATCGATATCACAAAAAGTCAACCCTGATTTAAAATTATTTTTAAATGATAATTGAAGGTAAGGGCGAGTTTCAAAATATTATATTTAATATTAATAAATTTGATTTCAAATGGCTCCAAAACGTAAGTCAGTGTCTTGGAAGGACTACCATGAAGTCATGCTCATGGATCTGTGGGAGGAGAATTTTGTCGCGGGAAGGAAGGTTGCCAAATTAATTGAATAGAAAGCTGTTTGCAAAAAAATTGGACATTTAAAGCGCAAATATTAACAAGTAAATACAAGATAAGTAGAGACTTTTTTATACAAACTAAACTAAGAACACAACTGGCCTCACATGGGAATTCAGTATGCCTGAAGGAACGCAAACTGGACAAGGCCGAGATGACACCGTTTGTAAAGGCTATGGTGGCTGCCACAACAGAGCGGATGAAGGTACTTGACCGACAAGCAACTGCTCGCTTGGAGATTACGGAGCGCATGGAGAATGCCACTATAGAATTTTAGTCTAATATGTTCAAACTATAAAATAAAATGTTAAGAAAAACAAAGAAGCTATAATATTGTCTTATTTTATTTATTGTTGAGTCTTTCGGAATTATTTCTATAATTTTATTTGGCAAACACAAATCAAACTTGTAATTTGTTTGTCTTTTGTCAATTTTATTTGAGAAAGAATTTAAGCAATAATTATAAAATAATGTCTCATACTAAATGCAACTGCATTTATGGTTTTGAGCTCCATAGAACTTAGTGCAAAGATGTAATGCATATAACTCAAATTTGAATTGTCAGCTGCCATTCACATGTTTACGAAACTGTAAAATATGTACATATCATATGGAAACGCTCAGAAAAAAATATGAACATATCGAAATATGTGATCATAGTGGAAATAGGCTATTAGTTAATAAATTATATATAATTACATTTCACATATACCTAGTATATTCATTTAATAATTATTACCTACTTTGCGTAATTATAATGCTCGACAAAATGGAAATCGATCTTTCACCAATTTACCAAACCAACTTTTTCTAAAGTAATTTGGCCCGCTAAACACGAAAATCGACAGAAAGCAAAAATCTGTTGGATTGTTATCGAGATATTATCGATAATCGGTTCTTTCAATTTTTTCAAAAGTTGCCTCCACTCAAACACACATAACCTATTTGGGTTCGCACCGATTGGAAAGTTCTAAAGAAATTAAAAAGAAAAAACTTGGCCGAAAGCTTCCTTTTCAGGAAAAAATGTTATAAGGTGTGTGATTCTTATGCTATGTGCTCAAATGTAGTAAAAAAACTTAAATTTTTTCAAGTTTTAAAAAATTTACGATATTAAAACACATTCAACCGCATATAAAAAAAAGATTCTTTTTAAAAATTTCGAATTCAAAATATTTGATTTACTTTAAGAATGCCCTCAAACACATAAATCGGACATGAAATGCCTTTTTTATACATTTTTGGGTAAGAAAAACAGTCACGGCAGCATCTGAATAAAAATTTAAGGTTTTTTTCTATTCTTACCATATGGGCATTTCCATGATGTCGAACGTGACCGTCGTACGCATTGAAATTTAAAAAAAAGGCAAAATAAATCGGACAATAAGCTTAACTTATAACTCTTTTTAAGCCCTAGTTTTGGTTATGTCTAATTTTGGGAAACTTTTGGTTTTCAAGATAATTGCAAAAAAGCAAGGCATTCGCACGGAACAAATATACAGCCATGCTCCCATTTTCGCATTCGCAAAAGTTTTGCAATTTGAAACCGGTTTTCCGACCAAATTTGCTCTTCAAATCGCAAAACTTTTGCGAATGCGAAAATGGGAAGTACTTTCCGAGACAGTACTTTAATGTGATTAGTGTTAAAATGTTGTGAATTGATGTCTCTTTAAAATGGTTTTAATGTTACCCAAAAATTACTTATACTTTTCCAAAATTTAATTTGAAGCACTTTCGCACAGGACATGTCACACGGGACATATTTTCCATCAAGATATTTAAGTGATTTCTATTATGATGCAAAGCAAAAACTTACAGTTAATTGCAATAAAATAGTTTGTTATGGTTTCTTGTGCAATCTTCAATAACTCTTTGTGTCCATATAATGATTTTAGATAGCAAAATTCAAAAAACTTATAGGCACTTTTTTAGAAAAAAAACGTGCAACAGAGAGATAAAAATGCGAAAAACGGTGCTTGCGCGGCTGTGCATTCGAAAATCTCGAATTGGTTTATAAATAAATATAAGATAAGCTTACATTAGCTCAAATAAATTGTTTCCCTATGGAAATTTGATAAGACATGGTTTTTTTGAGCACTTTTAATGTCCATATTTATACTACATATATGTGAAAAGTTATTATATATAACGTATTAACTAATAAATAATAGAAATTATTTATTGTTAATGATATTTCAACGATTTAATAACTTTTTACAAGGTATTTTTCACTAAGATTCACGGTTGACCTTGCATTACAGTTGGTATGGCTGTGCGCTTGTGGGTTGAATAACTCACGATGCCGCAACGAGATTTTATGAGACTTTTGAGGCAACCTTAAGAACATCAAAATAAAGGTGTATACGAGTTTTCAGCTTGTTATCTCTCATTCCGAGGTTGACCCCTTTTTTATTATGCTTATTTGACTGGACTACCTAGATTTGCAAGAACATGAACATGAGAAAACGGCCTTTAATGTTTGGTTTTATATTTTTGGCAATTAGTTCCACATGTTCGAGGAAGCAAGAAAAAACTAGTATTTTTTTAAGAATGGATATTTATTGTTAACCCATGGAATATTTAGTTATAGGCAGACTTAAGAAAAAAATCAATCGCTATCTACAGAAGCAAGAAAATATTGATTATGGCCTGACAATAAAAATTATTTTATTTGGAGACCTTAAAAAAATCGCTGCCCACTTCAGGAAGAATTACCCATATTCTACTTCGTTAGAAAAAAACTTCTATTTATGGTTGTTGCAAGCTGCTGGTGCCCCAGCTGAATGACAGTTCACCCCCAGGATCTGGGATGCGTGCTATGCCTAAATCCCAGGCTTTTGTTGTGCTGTTTAAGTCCTGTTTTAAATTTGTCTCCTATTTGTAAATAGATTAAGTTGTATGTACCAAATATTTTCTTATAACCAAAAAACTACAGTCTACGGAAACTGAACTAGATTCAGCTACAGCAAACCATTTCCGTTAAAAAAAAATTAAATTTTAAATCAGAATCAAGTATAATTTTACATTTGTGTTTATTTCTTGTTTGTTTTTCATCAATTTAGTTCATGCTCACTCACAAAACACAAAAATTGGTTGTTGATTGAAGCATTTGTTTTAATTACATTCTGTAAAACCTACTTATACGTTAAACTGTGGCATTATTCAAAATTACCAAACGTGTTTCGTTTTATGTATGATTTTGTTTGTTTGTTTTTTTTTATGAGGGGGAAATGTTTTTGCTTATAGAACCACTGAGGGGCTACTTTTTTATTTAGTTTATATATTATGGGCAAATTCTATGTTGGTTTTTTGTACATAATACAAATGTGTGTAAACGTATGAAATACATGGTATAAATAGGGGGATTCCCCCTAAATGTATACAATTAAATGAATGCTTTTTTCCTCTTTTATTTTGTTTAGTTATATATTTGTATTAATTGCTACTTTACGTCTGTGTCTCTTCAGTCCAACTTTTTCATGGATTTCAAAGCCCGCTCACGTAGCTGCTTCTCCAGATCCTCATTGATGGCGCCGCCGGCTCCGGCCAGTAGCAGAGGCATCTTGCCGTTTCGCTTGGTCGCTGTAGTTGCCGTCGTTGTGGACTGTTCCTCATCGCTGCTACCCTGGGAGCTACTATCTCCACGATTTTTGCCGGCACCGCTGCTCTTCCTCTTATGCTTCTTGTGTTTTTTACTTTTCTTGCTATGCTTTCTATGTTTCTTGTGTTTCTTTTTCTTCGATGAGGATTCTTCGGAATCCGAGTCTGAAGAATCAGCAGCCTTTTTCGATTTCTTACGCTTCTTTTTGGGAAGAGGTTCATCCTCTGAATCGCTGGCAGCAGCAGCATCACGTGAAGATTTCTTATGGCTACGTTTCCGTGAGGATGAATCATCTAGTTTCTTATCCGATCGTCGTTTGTTGTCTACCTTTTCCCTCTTCTTCTTGTTCTTTAACCTCTCCTCGCTGCTGGAGTTGTCCTCATCATCATCATCATCGCTTTGCTCACTGCTGCTGGAACTATCCGAGCTACGTTGAGACTTTGATTTGGATTTGGATACCAGCGCGTCGGATGGCGGGGCCGTGGCTGCTGCTGTGGGTGGCTTCTTTTGCACAGCTGTTCCGGTAGTTGAAGACGCTTGCTTGCGTCGTGGTTGTTGCTCGTCATCGCTATCATCACTGTCGGCACTGCTATCCGAGCTGCTGCTTTGACTCTGTTTCCGGGTTTTCTTTGGTGCCTGTTTGGATAAGGCGGACGCGGCTGCCAAACGCTCATGCGGCTTAAGGAACGGTGATGGAGTGCGGGACAAACTGGCAAATTGGTTATTGCGGCGCACTGCTCCCACAGCTGTGACTACTACAGCAGCTGGCTGTGGTGGTGGAGGTGCAGGCTGCTGCGGCTCCACGGCATCTGCTTTGGATTTGCGCAACAGATGAGTTTCCTCGCGACACAGATCAATGGTGCTCACAGCTGGACCACTAAATTCCACCGAAGAACGATCTAGCAAACAGAAAGATTTTAAATGTCATTAACTGTTGTCCTTCTTTTAGCACCCCAAATCCTTACCAGCTGGGCTTTCCCTTTTGCGGCTGGGTCGTGGGCTGGAACGACTGCGGCTTCGGCTACGACTACGACCACGTCGCGCAGGTGGACTAGGACTACGCTGCGGACGCTGTGGACGTCCCCGGCTGCCTGAACTTTCTGATGATGAGCGTCGCTGATTCCGCGCGGCGGGCGGCGGATGATCCCAACGATTGGTAGGAGCACCGGGAGAGCTGCGACGTTCGCGTGAATTGGGGCGGCGGTCGCGCGAGGATCGTCGTTGTTGTGGCGAGAAGCGGCGACCTCCTCCAGGACCGCCTCCAGAGGGTGGAGAAAATTTACGGAATTGTTGTCCCGATGCAGGTGATTGCCGGCGTTCTCTGGAAAAGCGACGTTGTGGTGGGGATTGACGGCGGTCAAACCGGCCACCGCCTCCACCACCACGTCCTCCGCCCCCTGCACCTCCACCGGGTCCACCGCCGCTATTGGGACTTTGCCGGGCCTGCCAGTGGATGCGGCCACCACGATTGGGTGAACCTCCACGATGCTGCCACATCTGACGTTGGTTTCCGCCGCGACCACCACCACGTCCACCACCACCTCCGCCGCCACCACCACGGAAATGCATGGGCGAGCGACGACGATTGTTGAAGCTAAATACAGAATGGTTAAGGATTTGTTTCCATCCAAACGATTTCCACTTTACTTACCGCCTGGGCGATCTGGAGTAACGCATGGGTGAGCGGGACAAACGGCGGGAGCGCGAACGACGCCTGGAATTCGAACGCTGAAAGCGTCCACCGCCTCCTCCATTATCCTGACGCATGGGACTGCGGCCAGGGCGCGGTGAGAATCGTCTACCGCGTCGTCCTCCCCCACCACCACCTCCACCAAATTGACGGCCACGATCATTGCCGCGATCACGCTCCATGGAACTGGCCGAATCTCCACGATTATTGCGATATTGTCGCTTATTCTGGACACTATTTTTATTCCGACGATGCTCGAACTGATCCTGATTGCGTTCTGGCGAAAGGGAAATGCTGCTTGAGCGACCTCGACCACCACGACGACTGCGCACCGATGAGCTGCGCGAACGCGAACGTTTGCCGCCGCTTAAGGATCTAAAAAGAGATTAAATCATAAATGAATATGGCTGCCCAGAAATAATTTTAATTAAATGACCTCTAAAAATAAAGAATTAGCCTAATTATTTCTTGTTTGTCGAAAGCATAACTTTTCTGCAATAAGCTAACGATCCTGTCAGCGATTCAGGAGTGTTTTAACACTTGTTGATGTTTGAGGCTTAAACGGCTCTTTTTTGCTTTAAAAAGCAGATCGACTTACCATTGGCCAGGGCGCACTTTCTATAGTTTGTTTCGTCTTTTGATAAACATAATTGGTTAACACTTCAACCGTCTGAAATCAGCATTTTAATAACACCGTGCAACAGTGCGGAAAAACCTGGGAAATGACCTAGCGAACACTGTAGAGCAGGTCGTGTACAGCACTTCCTCATACTTGGTTTTTCTCGGGGACCCCCAAAATCTGAAGATATGGCCAATAACCCGTTTTTTTTTTTGCTCATTTTGCTCACTTAACATGAAATAACTCGCGAATGGACCATCTGATTTTCTACAAACTTGTTAATTCCGATATCGTCGGGAAAATTCTCGTATATTATATTCAATGCTTTCATAGATCTGGTATTTACAATTTTTTTTTGAAATTCCTACTTTAACACTTGCTTGTTTAACAAAATTGCTCCAAGCTGAATTCTCTTAGATTTTATAATAATAGTCCATTTAATTAGAGGGACGGCACTCAGCGAGTGTGCTAGACGTACGTGCGCTCCGAGGAGCCAATACAGACTCGGATCACTACCTTGTTGCAGCCAAAGTACGCACACGGCTCAGTGTGGCTCATGTCGCATAGTCTAACACACGCCGGAAACTGAACGTTGAGAAGCTGCAATCACAATCCGAAGCCTACTCAGCAAAACTCACCCAGTTGCTCAGGAAAGTGGAAGCATATTTAACACTCTATGAGTACGGCTGCCAAGGAGACTCTCGAATTTGCGAAAACACCCGAAAACAGTCATGGTACGATGATGAGTGCCGCCGCGCTACTGCAGAGAAAGACGCTGCCTACAGGAGAACTCTGCAGTCTTGAGCAACGCGGGCTGTTAAGGAGCGATACCGGGAGAAAAGGAGAGAGGAGAAGCGCCTTTTTAGAAGGAAGAAAAATGAGCAGGAAAGGCGCATGAGGGAGGAAGTCGAAGAGCTGTTCGGAAGGAGTGAGACTCGAAAATTCTGACAAAAGATTAGGCAACTAACCGAAGGTTTTAAGCCCAGAGTCACACTATTGAAGGACGAGCACGGAAATCTGGTCAGAAATCCGCAAGTGGCATTAGAAAAATGGAGGAACTATTTCTCCAACCTGGGAGGTGATGAAGAACACAATGCCGCCTCTGGGAAGTAGCGACACCACCAATCGATAGCATAGAGATAGACCCGCCGGACCATAATGAAGTCTTGTTAGCCATAAAAAGGCTAAAAAATAACAAATCTGCTGGCGCTGATGAGCTGCCCGCTGAATTGTTCAAGGCTGGCGGTGAGGAGCTGGTAAGGTGCATGCACCAATTCCTATGCAGAATATAGACGGAGAAAGCATGCCCGAAGATTGGAATCTAAGTGTACTCTGTCCAATATTTCAAAAAGGAGACCCTGCGGTTTGCACCAATTACCGCGGGATCAGTCTCCTTCCCATTGCGTAAAAGGTTCTATTATGCATCCTATGTGAACGTCTCAAGCCGAGAATGAGTAAACTGATTGAACCTTATCAGTGTGACTTTAAACCTGGCAAATCTACCACGGACCAGATATTCACACTGCGACAAATCCTGGAGAAGGCCCAAGAGAGAAAGATCGACACCCACCACCTTTTTTTTTGACTATAAAGCCGCCTTTGACACGCCGATAAGGTCAAAGTTCTTTGAAACCCTGTCTACTTTTGGTATACCAGCAAAGTACGTTCGACTTTGCATGATGACGTTGAGAAGCACACAAAGATCCGTCAAAATAGGAAAAATCCTCTCCGAGCTTTTCGATACCAAAAGAGGTTTAAGGCAGGGTGACACCCTATTGTGTGACTTCTTTAATCTGCTGATGGAGTACATACTGCGCCAGTGCCCAAATGCTAACAGAACGGACACCATCTTTACCAGAGATAACATGCTACTTGCATATTATATTGATATCATCGGCAAAAGCGAATCTGTGGTAAAACGGGAGTTCTCAGAGATAGAGAAGCAGTCAAAACTTATGGGTTTTGCGGTAAATGAGGATAAGACGAAGTACCTAATATCAGCGCGCAAGGAGTCTACGCTTGGACATTCTGTTGCAATGGAAGACTACAACTTCAAGGTTGTTAAGGAATTTGTCTACCTCGGAACGACGTTAACCAGCGACAACAACACCAGTCTGAAAATCCGAATTCCGAAGAAGAATTACTCTAGCAAACCGACGTTACTAGGGCTCAAAAAGGAGTTCAAGAGCAGAGCCCTCTCTCGGAAAATGAAAATTGCGCTGTACAAGTCACTTATCATCCCAGTCCTGGGTGTGTCCTCCTGGTGGAATGTCGCTCGGTACAGAGGCGAGTGGGGGGCATTAGTGGCAGCGGCAGAGACCGTAAATCGGTTGTGATGATCTTATTATCAACGATGTCAAAGAAGAAGAAGACATTCATTATAAGATGATAAATTTCCATCAAATGAATAAAATAACTACCTCTGAAAAAAGAGCAAAAGAGTAGTGTTGGGTAAATGTTGTTCATTTTACTGAACATGTTCCCTTTTTCCTTTTTTCTCAAAGTGAGTCAACTCACTCAAGTTGTTCACTTGTTCAGTTGTTTTTGTTCAGTTGTTCTTGTTCAGTTGTTCTGCTGTTCAGTGTTGTTTTGAATTGTGGGCTGTTTCGTTGGATCTGTGCTGATCAGTGTTGCCATCTTTTGTCAAGAAAAAATAGGGGAAAGTTAACTACGGCCGAAGTTTTGTATACCCTTGCAGCTTCCATTGAAAACAAAAAAGTTTTTCTAACTAAGACTAAGACAGGGCTAAATCAATTCAGCTCGTCATGCTGATCAAGAATATATATACTTTATGTGGTCGGAGATGCTTCCTTTAATGCGTTACAAACATCCGCACAATTTTATAATACCCTCTGCAAGGGTATAGAAATCAGATTTTGACGGGACGGAGAGAGAAAATTAGCTTAGGAAAAAGTTGAAAAAAAGCGCATTGCATTTTTATACTCTGTACCAGAGGTAAACAGAGTATGTTAAGTTTGTGCAAAAGTGTCCGTCTGTCTGTCTGTCCGAATGAACAAACAGATCTCAGAGATAGTAAGAGATAGAGGTTTGACATGTATGGAACATATGGGCATTTCCAAAAACCGAACCAAAAATTTAAAGTACTTAAAAACACTTTTTCCGATAATATTTTTATCGGGAAACAATTAAATTAAACTAGTTTAAGCCAATCTTAAATTTACTCATATTCCATTTCGAGATTTTCAAATGCAAAGTCAAGCAATCAACAGTTTTCTTATTTTTATCATTCTTTTGCAGGCTTTTTTCCTAAAAAAGTACCCATAGATTTCATTAAATTTTGCTCTCTAAAGTCATTTTAAGGGTACAAAGTGTAAACAAAGATTGCATAAGAAACCATAACAAACTATTTGAGTGCAATTAACAGTAAGTTTTTTCTTTGCATTATTAAAGAAACCACAAAAGTAATCATAGAGAAAAATTTGTCACATAACGTATCATAATGAGTCAAATATAAAAAACATCAACATTTATTTTTCAACGAATTAGCTCTAAATATATTGTCGCATGATTGCAGATCGTACTAAAATTAGTTGTGTTAAGAAACTCGAACGGGTTTCGCAGATTTTTTAATTTTTATGATTGTCAAAAAAACGCACTTCCGTTTTCTGTCACAAAACGTATTCCTTTTTGTTTTCCAGTATCTTGGGACCTTCTTTTTGTACAACTCGCAGCTTATACATTAAAAAAAGTGCTACTAAAATGATATTCAAAAACCAATATGGACAAATTTATTTTAAAATTTTTCTTTGTTTTTCTCTATGATGAAGGTTAAAAAATTCGTACGACTGTCGCGTGCGTGCTGTGGAAATGCCCATATGTTTCTTATACTTGCAGGCAGATCGAGTTTATTTTCAATTTCGAGTTATATGAAAAACAATTATGGGCAGCACCGGTCGCAACGGTACATACTTTTGCACAAACTTAATATACTCTGTGTACCTCTGGTACAGAGAAGAAAAAGAAATCATATAACACGTAAAATGAAGAAAATTGTTTCTTCATTCTAATATTGAATTATAAAATCAATTAAAATTTAAAAAGTGTTTAATTTAATTTGGTTACAGAATACAATTTCCATCGCTATTTCGTAATTTTTCCCCCACCCATTTTTTTTTTACCTTGGCAATGTCGATTTACTTACTGAATTAATTCGACCTTCACTCTATTCTCAATTCAATTCTCATCGATTAAATTGGATGAATTTGAATCTCAACCAATATTCACATCCATTCAAATTCATTGACATGAGTTGAATTGAATGCAATCATGCAGCCAGAGCTGTAAATGAATCAATCATTTGAAGATTGAATCGCGAATCAATCACAACCTGATTGGAAAAAGCAACGATTGCATTCAATTTGCTTTAAATCATTTCAAGATTTAAATCATTGATGATTGCCCTATGGTGATTTATAATTCTTTTGGAGCAATCAATTCATTTATTTGAATTTAAATCTAAAAGATTTCAATCATTGAATTAAATGAAGAAAATGCAATCATTTTGATTTACATGTCAAATTTTATTTAAATCTTTTGAATTAAATGTTATTTGATCGAAATCACAAAATGAATTAAATCTGGTATTGATTTAATAAAAAATTATTTAAATCCAGCCTCTAAATCTTATCATAAACAAATTAAATATAAAATTAATTAGGCTATAAAATCCATTAAAAAGCTATTATACTTTATCTTGAAGGAACGCTTAGCAACACTAATTTGGACCTAGTTTCCACTACGTCGGAGAGCACCAGTAGTTGGTAGCTGACTTGTAACTGTTATTAAGTAGCGAAAAAATACCAAAGAGGATACAAATTATTAATTATGATTATATTACTGTCAATCAAGTTGAAAATCATGCCAGGATCAATGCATAAGCGCAATTCACTATGAAAAGATCTCCATGGTAATAAAACCGCTAAATACTTAAGAAATTGTTTTTCAAGACCAAAAATTTCCTCACAAAACTACCCAGACTTGGTTATGACAATACGTAGCCGCGATTAATATTATGGATGACCAATGATGAAGAACAAAGATACAGCATAAAAGAAGTGTCAAGCCATTTGAAAGAGTCTGTCAAATCATAAAATCGCGAAAAGATACCTAAGAGGATACAAAATAGTAATAATGCAAGACAAACTTTACTCCCGATCAGGTGGAATATCAAACCAGGAGCAATGCATAAACGCAATTCACAGTAAATGGATCTCCATGGTAATAAGACCGCTAAAAACTTAAGAAACTGCATTTGAAGGCCACAAATAACTACACTTAACTGCACTACCATGGTTATAAAAAAATCCTGAACCGCCTTAAAAAAATCCTTGGATAAATAATTCTTTTAAGGCTTTTCAGACCCTAATTAGAAGTGAAATGATTGGAATGGAAAAAATGAACTACTCTATCGATTAATCAGTTCTTTCGAGAAATGAAACTCATCAGTTTGGCTTTGAAATTTTTAATTTGTGCTTTGGTACAGAGCAAAAAACAAACAAGAAAGAAAGTCAGTCAAGCCCGAGACTATAACATACCCTGTACCTGTGAAGTGCTGCCCATAATTGGTACAGATTATAAAAAATAAGACACTCACTTGGTAAACGCTATTATATTAGCGGTAAGTTAAATATTACTTTGAATAAAGTGCAGAGAAGCACGGAAATGTGTATGAGCAGCGCGCTCCGAACGACAACAACGGAAGTACTTAACACCATATATCACCGCGTACCTCTAAGGCAATTGGCTATCACAAAGGTCCTCAGACTACGAGAATCCGATACCTGAAACGGTGGTCATTCGACACAGTCTACTATATTTAGCAAGCAAGCGGATATTCCGTTAAATATTGATTACTGTATACTTTAAACGACGCTTAAACGATTGGGACCACCTTCCCCACAGCAGAGCTAACGCCATCAACATCTACACGAATGGTTCTAGTCTCGACGAAAAAGTAGGACCTAGAACCTAGACTCGTACTAATCGTTCCGCCTTCCTGCTCACAAGAGTGTTTATTAAGCAGAGGTTAAAGAAATGGAGTAGCCCTTTAGGCACTTGACTTATACACAAATAATGCTAAATTGCTCACTGAATGTCGCCTATCTGTGTCATTGTCCCGCTTTGAGTAGGAGGAGACTTAGGATACTTGGGTCAACCCCTCCTACTCAACCTCATCAATCTATCCGAGTTTGGGATTACAGCTCTACTCAAGATTATTTTGTCCAAACAATGGTTCAGTATTGCAGATCACCATAGGGATTATTGGTGAATATACAGCACCGAAACGGGCCCATGTGCCCTAAGTGGAAGAGTGACTTGTCGCTCTCAGCCATTGCTGCCTAACCTCCGAAGATTCCGTTCTTGCCTTATGAATTACTCTTAACACAATTAACCTGCAGTTAACCTTTATTATATGGTCGGTTGGGTGGGTGTCTATTTTACTTGGGAATGGCATGGTACCTCTCCTTCCAAAGACGCCAATTAAGAAAAATTTATTGTTATTATTAGAAAGGAAAGTAATGGTAAATGAGCAATGCTTTTTTTTTAGCATATTTGCTGGGAAAACTTATCAAATCAATTAAGAATTACATAAGATATGGGAATTTCGGAATCTTATTATAAAACATAACAATTTGGTCGAAGTTATTCCAATAAAACACTTAACTTGGGGGATACCTAAATTGGTTCCAAATTGGTAGAATCATCGTCAAACGTTGGATCCGTCCAGCTTGAAAAACTAATTTAAAGAAGAATATTGTCTGGTTATTACTTCGTTGTTCGCTTAGACAAGTAAACGTGTTTGACACCAATTCTTTAAAATCACAACTTGACATTTGAGACAAAGGTCACATAGTTTTTTTCAATAGAATCGATTTCAGTTTTATCGCCTTAGGGTCCGTTTACACTAGTCGGCATAATTATTTCGAGCAAGCAGCCGATTGTGGACTACTGATGTTTTATTGAAAGCATAACATTACACCAGTATTCGATAAAAATTTCAAAGTTTTAGGATTTTTTGTTTAAAAGATATAATGGTTTATTTATGAAAAAATGTTCGTCAAAATAATTATGCTGACTTGTGTATAAAAAAATTCTTTTTGAAATAGAAACTCTCCAACTCCCGGGTGCCTGAGAACTTCGCAAAGTAAATTGCTGACTAAGTGACCCTAAAGATAAACAAAACGGACACAGATGCCAAAGACCCAGAGCTGCGATTCACGTTTGTTCAGTGCCAAAGGAATTTATCTAATAATAACAGAGCTGCTCTAGTATTCGGAGAATTCCAAGTCAGTTGAAACACTGAATAATTAAGCAAAAATGTCAAAAATTTATGGATTCATTTTAAGCAAAAAATTGTAAAATTTGCATTCTTCTCATACCTGGAGCGACTACGTGGAGAACGCGAACGTGGAGAACGTGAACGTGGCGAGGACTTTCTCTTCAATTGCTGCCGTGGCTGCACAGGCGATTTATCAACCGAATGGCGTCCATTTAAAGTCTTGACGGGTGTGGGCTCTGCAGAAACAGAGCGAGATTTCTGCTTCTGCTGCTGTTGACGGGACCGAGAACGCGGCCGACGATCTCGCTCTCGAGAGTTGGAGCGAGATTTCTGCTTCTGCGGCTGTTGTCGGGAACGGGAACGCGAACGTGGCCGACGTTCACGCTCTCGTTCCCTCGATGCTGGACGAGCCGGAGCTGAGGATGAGGCGGGTGCCGAGGTTGCTGTTTGTGCAGCATTTGAAGAGGAACCACCACGTTTGCGTATACGGGCCGCAGCATTGGCTGCTGCCTCTCGTGCGGCACTGGGCACCGACCCGTTGTTGGCTGCCTGACTGCCACTGGCAGCCTTGGGCGAACGTGAACGAGATTTTGACTGCATATCGCGCTGACGCTCTCGTCTGGGTGGCGGAGGTGATCGCGAACGGGAACGGTCTCGCTGCCTTTGTGCCAGTTCCTCCTCTCGCTTGAGTATCTCATCTTTTTTCTGTTGGATAAACTCGGCCGGTATCCCCGAATCACTTTCCTGGGCGGACAGTAGCAAGGCCCAAAGTTCGCCCATAAACTGACGAGCGTTGCGACCATTTAGAAATCCCGTCATATTAATTTGCATTTTCTTGGGGCAAGGGTATTTCTCCTCCTCCAGTTGATTGTAGACAAATTCCACGACCACATCGTCTTCAATGTGCAGAATATCGGTGATTTTCTTACTAATCCAAGGACGCAGTACATCCAACTTGACCTTGGACATATCGACACGTTTGTTTAAACAGTCGCCGAACTTCATTTGTTTCATCAACTTCTTCTCCTTGTCACTGAAGCGCGTATCCTGCTGCTGGTTGGTGCCCTAAACAACAACAATTTCAAACAAAAAAAAACAGATTTATCGATTAACGAATGTGGGGTCTTCTTCCCCCCCACCCACACCCTGCGAACGATTACTTACGGTGAACATCATGTTTAATGATTGCTTCGAATATTTTCCTTTGCTTCAAGAGTTAAATTTTAGTCAATCTGCCGCCAATTTCAGGCAGAACATTTGTGTTTTGGTAACTGGAGACACGAGCAAAAAAATTCAATAAAATAAATATGTAACCCGGCAATTTTTGTCTACACACACACACTCACACATGGAGAGCCCATGCACTCGTTTGCATAGAGCCTTTCCCGTAAAAACCCTTTTAAATTGAATTATTTGCTTGATGTGGCTATCTCACATGAATATTAATCATTGTTGAGTGTAATTTGGTAGATTTTGGTTTCAGTTTCGAAAGAATATCACGTTTTTCCAAACATTTTACAATGCGTGTGGCTCTGTGTGTGTTTGTGTGTGTGTGTGTTATGAATGGCCGGGCAGCGTCTTAATTTGCACCTACACAAAACTACTTTTTATCAAAGCCAGAGCCAATTACATTGGTTATGATTTCTCAGCTTAAACGTTTGCGTTTAAATTAATAATAAAGATTTCGTTTTCTTTTGCGCAAAATGCTTCCTAATACACGGTCTGCACTAGTGATGGACCAAAATGACCACAGCGTTGGCAAGGTAACTTATCGATATATCGATTATCGATAACGCAATTTATTTACTGATATCGAAACTAATACCAGTGCTGGGAAACTGATCATATTAGGATCGATTTTTACTGGTTCTTTTTTTCGAAAATGATTTTCATCTCATTCAGTGAACGGCAGGAACAGAAATTAAGAGATTTTTTAAATTTTAAGATAATAATATCAGTTTAAAGAAATATATCGACTTTTATAATAACAAAACAGGTCGCTAGGGTCGAATTTGATCTTCAAAAGTGCCCATCATTTCGAGGTGCTAAAAGTCTCTAATTGCCCAATTACATTTAATTAAAGCTTGAACTGTCAACCATATGTATCAAATCGAAAAAACCATGAATCAATCCTAAATTTTCATGTAGCACACCTTTTGTTTCCAAAGTTGAAAGAATGAAAAACCGGTCTTGGAACATGAAAATACATTGATTTTAGCTCGATATTTTCTCAATTTATGTTAAAACAGATACCAAGTATCAAGCAAATCGTAATCAAAGACGTCAGAGGCCGCACAATACCAAGTTTCAGTCAAATCAACCAAATTTATAAATTTACGTCCGACATTTTGAACTTTTTAATAACGACCATGGATTCATTCAAAAACATTCAGCGGCACCAAAAACAATAAATAGCGCAAATCAAATTAATGTATGTATGCCATATGAGTGCACAAAGAGTGCGCTCGCACATGAAAAGTGGTGTACATGAAAATTTGGGACTGATTCAAGGTTTTTTTTTTTATTTTGCTTACGATTTGGTTGACAGTTCAAGTTTTAAGCTTAGTATACACATCAACAAAGGAGCTGCCAAAACAGAAACTCCAAATTAAAAAAACTCACAAAACTTTTGGCCCAAATCGCTTTGGCGCTCGCTTCGTTGCCAGTACAAAAGGTCTCAAAAAAGGACCACAAATATTCTAATATATTGGTATTTTTCAGTATATTAACCGAAAACTCAAGAAATAATAGATTTAAGTTCGTTGAAGAGGTATCGCAAATTGCCGATGTACACATTTGCTTTTTAAATATTTTTCCATCATTAATAGAAAATTGAAAAAAAAAACAAAAAAACAAGAGCGCAAGATAACGACTAGCCGAATTATTTTCTCGGGATGAGAAAATTAAGCTCATAGAAGCTGTAAAGAGCAAGCGATTGATGTAGAACCTTGCGGACAAAGGTCTCAGCAATTTAGTCTTTCTAAAAAATGATGTTAGAGCTCTGATAGGACGGGACGGTAAGTAAATTTATAAAATTTCGCCACGAGAATAATCTGTTCATATTAATAAATAGCAAAAAAAAAAAACAAATAGGTAGCGTCGATATCGCTGCGAGAAAGTTCCGCTACCATCGAAAACAAGCCCAGAACAGGAGCAAGTGGCAGCGACGCACAGTGGGCGAAATGGTCGATCTAGCGTCATTTAATTCAATTTTCAAAGTGTTTGTGTCGAAATTGAGTCTCTATTGATTACTAATATCGCACTGAGTTTATCGATAGGTTCTATTTCGATTGACATGCTGTAGTTGATTACCTGTGAGCAGTCAAACACAACATATGTTTCAGCAGGTGCATCATTAGGCTCTTCAGCGCTTTTTATGTGCGTTGCCAAATTTGATCTAAAGTTGCCTTTGGTATATTTAACTGGATGAAAAGGGTTATTATTTATAGCTAGAGGTATGTATTAAATAAAAAATTTGTTGTTTGTGACCTGTGCTTAAGAGTTGTTTAAAAAAAATGTAGTTAAAGTTGACTATACCACTAACCACTTGAAAACAGCGAACGTAACACTTCCGTGGACCAGAACTTCCGCCCACAGCCAACTTTACATGATATTAAATTGTTCAGGCACAGAGGACGAAACGGCCAATTTAGCGGAATAAAATTAACATCTTTTAAACTAAACGAGATATTCGCAATTTTTATACCCTGTTCCCTTTGAAAATGGGAAAAGGGGGATCATGAAGTTGTGCAAAAGTATGTAACAGGTAGAAGGAAGCATTTGTGACCCTTTAAAGTTTATATATTCTTGATCAGCATCAACAGCCGAGTCGATTTAGCCCTGTCCGTCTGTCCGTCAGTCCATATGAACGCGTCGATCTCAGAGACTATAAAAACTAGAGCCACAAATTTTTGAAAGTAGATAGTTGTATACCCGATTCAAATCGAGTTTGTTTCAGATTTGGAAAATTCCTCCCCCTCCCCCCTTTAAGCGCAAAAACTGTCAGAGCCACAATTTTTAAGATAGACCTATCAAACTTTACATATATCAAGTAAGGCCCAATATCTATCTATTCTGAAAAGATCACTAAGATCGGATAATAAACACCGAAGTTATATATGAATCAATTTTGCTTGTGGGAGAGAGGAGGGTCTTGCATTGTCAGTTATCGCGCGCGGCCGCATGCCAGGAGTTTTGTGTATGTTGGAGTGTGTGTATGTGTGTGTGTATGTAAAGGAAAACACGAAATCAAGGGAACAGGGTATTTTGTAGTCGGGGCACTCGACTGTTTTTATTAAAAAGTAGCTTTTTTCCTACTTTTAAAAACTTAAAAAACTTAAAAAAAATTTAAAATTTTTCAAAAACATTTTTTTTTAATTTTTTTAAGTCTTAAAAAAAATTATTTGTTTTAATTTTTCAAATTAAAAAAAAAATTTTTTTTTATCTATTTTATCTTAATCATGAGTCTGAACTATCTTAAAATGCAATTTCAAATTGAAAATAATTGATTTCGTAATTTTAATCAATATAAAGAAGAGCTAAAACAGAATGTATTGTCTTTCCCTAAGTTCTTCGTAATTTTTTATAAATATTTATTTCCAAAAAAAAAGGGGGTGGTGTTATGGTTTGTGTTTTAACCGGGCCCTCGGCTTTTCTTAACGTTTCGAAAAAGGGCAAAACAGGGTTTTTGAAACTTTAGTCCATGTTCTTTAGATCTCGACAGTTGGCGCTTCGTGCTCAGCGATGAAAATCCTATAAGAACATCCATGCCTGATCTTTGAATCATTTTGGGAATCGACCAGTGAAATCGAAAACAATAAAAAAATTTAATAAACTAAACGTTTATTTATAAAAAACGATGATTATGATTAATTTAAAAGAATTAATTTTGTAAATAAATTCGGCCCTTATGCCGAAAATTTGCAACACAAAATTGAAAAAAAAGGTAAGGTCTGCTCTCTGGTGACGTAAATATTTTTTTCATCATAATACTTTTGAAAAAAAAAACAGTTTTTCAAAAGTATTCAGCCTGCAAATTTATTCAAAAGTGTTTCTATTCTTAAGAAGTATTGTGACGAAAATAATTTTTAATTGATCTGGGAATTCTCGTGTTAGTTTGATTTCCCCCTTCTTCCTCTCCAAATTTTCATCCATTTAAAAACCTTTGGTTTCTTAAGCACTTCTTACGAAATGTCATGTTATTTTATTTATAATTTTTGAAACGCATCCATTTCAGGGCTAAATTTAATTAAACTTTAATTATTTTCTTCTTTTCTTTAAATTTAGACTTAGGACTACAATTTTTTTTATTATTTTTCGAGCAAAATTGCATTTCAATTTTATACAGAGGAAGAAAGATAAAGCTAGAGAGAGAAAGAATTCAAGGAAAAAAACATTAAATAACATTTTGCAAAATTGATTTCGCTACAAAAAATAATTCCTCATTTACGCTGCTGCCCCAAAACTCGCTCAGTTCTTTTGGTTGCTGTTTTGTTATTTGCTTAAATTTGGGTCCCTGGTGGGTGATTTAAAGTTTACTGACACCCCCTCGAATTAATTTATGGTATCATATTGGGCTCCTGGGCGGCTCCCGTTGAATACTTCGGCTTGCATACACATCCACTCTCGACAAGCACATAATCCTGACCGGTTAGCGTTACTGGACCCAGTGGTATGACCAGAAACAGGTAGGGCACATATGTTTGTGTGCACTCACCGCGTACCACATCACATTCGGAGGATCTGTAAAAAAAGTTTTAAGGATCGTTAATGGTGGGTTTTGGTAGAAAGGAAAAAAATGATTGCATCAATAAAGCTTTTGGAATTTACATAAAATATTAAAAAAATCTTTCTGAAAGGTTCGTAATTCACACTAGCTGAACAGCCGTCCCGGGTCCTTTGCTTTATGGGAATATGTTTCAAGTTTCAACTGGGTGCAAATCGATATTAACATTTGAACTCGTCCTTTCTTCCAACCGAGTTTTAAATAGGGAAAATATAAAACTGCATATTTCCAACCCACCAACAACAAACTTCCAGTTTATAGCATAAATAAATTCTGAAATTTGGAAATCGTCTAACACTAACTAACGTCTAGCTTCATTCAGACCACTTTTCCAATCCAAAAGTGTGGACCCAAACCACTTTTGTAGCGGTTCAGCCGGATGGTTCGGAGCAGGGAGAATGTCAACCTTCATAGTTCCAACCTATACACTAAATTTTAGGTTCTTAGCTTAAATAACTTAGCTCAAAATGATATGGTTCAAAACCACATTTGAACCGGATTCATTTTTTAATCGCTTCGAAACTGGTTCTGAGCCAGCAAAATATCCAATTCCACATTTCAAACCTACTGACCCAATTTTTAAGTTCTTATCCAACTCCACATTTTAAACGTACAGACTCAATTTTAAGTTCCTAGCTGAGATAATGCTTTAAACCAGCGATGTCCAAAATTTGAAAAGGCAGCCACGCGTGGTTGGCAAGTTTGGTGATTGTGTGTGAGTTTGGACACCACTGCTTTAAACCATCAAAATATTCAATATCTTAATATCAACCAATATACCAAATTTCAAGTTCTAAGCTTCTGAGATATGGCTCTGAACCACTTTTGAATTCTTTTTAACCGATAACTCTTTCCTGATTGACATAAACATACTGTGAAAAATTCGTGAAGATCGGTTCAGCGGTTTAGACGCTTATAAAGAACAAACAAAAAAAATTCTTTCACTTTTATATTTATGAGTATTAGGGTGGGTCAAATTGTGGGGGCCGAAAAAACCTCCATGGGCTCATCGCGGTTCTGGTACTTTGGGCCATAACAAGTAGTTTTGCCCAAGGAACATTACCTCTAAAATCAACTTCGAGACGGCGAAAACGTCGATGAAAATATTTTCATATTTCTACGCGAACAACTCTATCGACCTGAAAGGGCTATGAAATTCGCACCCCAAAGAGTTTCGGTTCGCACAAATAGGAGAGGCCCAAACTTTATGATACCGATGTCTGATTTTATCTGATGACTCTTAAACTCCTCATTCCAGGAAAAATCCGGAGATGTATCAAATCTCTTTATTCACGACTCAAGTCGTAAATTTGAAAAAAAAAATGAATTCATATCTTTTGAAAGTAATTTTTTTTACTTACTCGCACACTTCGAACACGACCTGCTGCAGCAGATCGGGGAACTTTTGTACTATGGTCACTGGCTGGCCCGAGGTCAAGCTAACGCCATACATGGGCGCTGTGGTATTATAGCGCGTCTTGCATAGGCGCGCTGGTGTGTCGCTTTTGCATTGATGCGCCGGCGTTGAATTCTTCAGCGAGCGACCTGTAAATAGAAACAAACCAACCAATCAATCGTTCGATCGATCGATCCATCAATCAATCAACCAGTCTATCAATTTGCGGCCACACTCCATTCACACTCGCGCTCACACTCCAACCATCATTAGCTCTGACCGACTTACCATATCGATTGCTTCCGATGGCCGCCGCCTCATTGTTGTTCACCTCATCGTAGGCCCTCAGCAATGCACTCGTGGTTATTGCGGGATCAAGCGTGTTGGGCAATTTGCTCTGACGTCCACGTCGCGAATTTCCGTTCCAGTTGGAGAATGTGCGAGCAACGGCCGCACTGGAAACGATGGCAAAGAGAAGAGGCGTTAGAAAAGAAAGTTGGCAATGTCGCCGCTGTCATTAACGGCATCATCGGGTCGCACCTGGGATATGGTGCATTATTGGGTCCCAAGCAGTCGGTTGAGTCTGTCAATGCATCGCCGGATAGATATTTCAGGCCACGCCCACCGGCGCATTTGCTAAGCGGGGGCGCATCATCGCTGCTGTAGCTGGGCCATAACGCCGCATTGGCGGCTGTGAGCAGGGCAAGGCTGATGATACAAAGTGCCGTTAAATTCTAAAAGCAATATGAAAATTTCTTTATTAATTGTATGTTGCGACTCATCGTAGTCTGCCATAAATAAGCAGACAAGAGAATTTTTTAAATATAACGGTAGTAACTTGTTGCTCGAACTTTGTGTCTGCAACTTTTATGCAGACACACTGCGCTTGCAACATTGCTTCAGCAACATTAACTGTGAATCTATGGGTATGAATTTCCATTTTAATAGGAAGCTCAAATTTATCATAGAAATAGCAGTTTGAAATAAAAATCAAGATAGAACAATGTTATTTTCTTAAGGCGTATACTCAGATGAGATAAAAATTTAGTTTTTCACAATACTTCATTTAGATAAGACTGCTGCCCAAAAGCATATTAGATTTCAAAATGGTTCAAATGTGGTTCTATTCATGTGAAGTATTGTGCCGATATTAATTTGTATCTTATCTGAGTGTATAGGCCTTTACTATAAAAACAGTTTTATCACCAAGTGAAACCAGACAGGAAATCTAATGGCGGCTGTGCCAAATGGGATACGCACTTGCGAAATTAAATAAATTTTAAGCACCTTGTTAAAAGAAAAGTTTTTGTTTAAGATATGATAAGTCAAATTTGACAAATAATCCAATTTTGTGTAATTTTTCGGTTGGCGAAAGTTTGCTGAATTATTTAAGGGGGTAGTACAAGTAGCGCGTCCTATTTTTAGATTGGTTTTTTTTTAGAAATGCACAGAAAGAAAACGAAACGATATTCGAATCAGATTTTTTTTTATTTAAAAGCTAAAGGCCCAGACGGACTGACGACGTATCGAGAATTTTCATACAAAAATTGAGCGAAGAAGAAGCAGGCGTAACGATTTCCTTGCACTTTTCGTTTTCCTTGCACTTTTCGTTTTCCCCCGATGGAGTCAAAAAGTACTTTTGCGCTTAACATCGCTAAACAGAGCTTAACATATTATACGTGGACTCTATGTTAATAGGCTGTGGATCTTATTTTGCGTTGCTTAGCTAATGCAATATTGTTGACACCAGATGTTACTCGCTGTTACTCTACATGTATGCCATCGATCAGCTGGACTTAACTAAAATAAAACAATGGCAGAAAAAACAAAGCGAAAGAGCCGATTGGAAATGTTTTCGCATGAAGACAAGGTTGCGCTGATTTTGGCGGTGAGAGACCGGGATGCCATTTGGGATATTTCCCACCCCAAACATTCGGTCTTAAATTTTGTTAACAAGGCTTGGAGTGAAGTGGCCGAGCTTGTTTAAAAAGAAGGTTTGGAACATACATATGTGATGAAAGACAAGCACTTTGGATAAATTGATTAATATTTCTACCAATATGTGACAGTTGCTGATTACCGAACTAGATTTAAGGCTTTGCGGGAGAGCTATTGCTATCATGGCAGAAGCACAAGCGTAAATCACTTGTCATCAAAACAAAACACACCTGATTGAGCAACTAATTTAAAAATGCCATGAACCTGGACAACGCGATGCAGCGGCGTAATTTTTTTTCAGTTCTGGTCACACTGGGTTCCATGTTGGCGTTCCTTGTTGGCGTAATATGTGGTGGCGTAAGCTGAATTACTTACGTCGTCAGTCCGTCGGGGGCTTTACGAATGAATAAAAAATTAATTTTTTTTTAACTGTGACGTCGGCTGAAAAGTTACTGGCCGTAATTTGGGAAATCTCCGTTATCCGAAAGCAAAAAGGAAAATAGATACTTTTTTAGTATCGATGTAATTCTGGCCTGAGCCTCAGATTTGGAAAAAAGTAAGTCGGGGGAGTCCCTGAAATCTCTAGAGATTTTCGTACGTACGGTTTCATTTCGAACTACAACTAGTTGAGAGATTTGAAACCGACTGCTCAGCGCCATGTAGATTTAAAGCGTTCGGGTTTCCTATAATATAATCCTATAATCTAGTAGGTGGCATTATTCACGACACTTTTCATATAAGCTCCTCCTAGTTTAGTTCAAAATTCAATTGCTTATACGAAAATCTCTAGAGATTTCTGGGACAAAATTTTCTGAAAAATTTTGTCTGGCACTTTTTTTGTAGTCAAAAAAAATACTAAAATTTTGTGTAGCTAAAAGATGGAGGTTCAGGCCAGAATGACGACAATTCTGCGTCGTTAGACACCTCTTTGAACAAAATCGGTCCAGTAATCAATTAGGAACGCAACGTAATTTAAAACCCATTTAGTAACCCACCAAAAAGACAAAATAAGGAAAAGACTAGGTAATCACAAATGAACGACTCCGAGGACAATGTTATGCGGCATAATTCACATAAATTATGCAATTTATAAGCGACGTATGCTAAGCCTCGGAATGGACAGGACAATGCAAATGATATGAGCGGAGCAGGAGAACAGCAGCACGGAAGGGAGGTTTGAGTGGAGAAGTTCATTAAGAACTCTGCAAAGAAATTTGTAACAAGTTGTCGTTGTAGATTTCATATGCACACCAGAAGGGATAAGAAGTGCCAGCGGTTTATTTTATTCAATCGCATGATGACAGTTTTCGTAGTGGGAAGCGGAGCTAAAATGTGTTACAGTTTAGAAATGTCAACGTCTGCCCCATTAGAAAGTGAATAGAGAGTAGTTTAGAGGGTGGGCATGGAATGTTTCGTAGGGGTAAGACCCCAGCGCAAAAATCCCTAAGCCGTAAAGTATTATCAGATAAACAGGCAGACAGACAATGGTGGCGTTCACCAGCATAAATCGATGACCAAAAATCTACTAATTTTGTTAGATTGTGCTGGTGAACGGGCGTGATGTGCAATCATGATTGCTAATTTTCGTGATTGTGTTAGATGTAAATCCATCAAAGTATTTCTTTGTTAGATTGATTTCATTTTGTGATTGTTATCGATAGCAAACAGCTGACAGCAATAAACAAAGAAATAATTTTGTGAAAATTAAAACAAAATGGGCAAGGAATCGTCGTTGCTTTTTGCAGTTTGGATTTTGGCAGAACGGGAGTCCTTCTCATCAGTAGGTGACCGTTTCGACATACCAAAAAGCCCTCAATGGAGTAGCCAATGTTCTTAATCCAGGTGCCCACACCCAAGCACACCGTGTCCCATTCACAGCGTCCCATTTACAGCTTTAAATACGTCTCGCATGTCTGCCACACCACCGGCACCCGCTTGCCCAGCTCTGGCCTAAAGATGACTCGCTTCACCGAGGTGTGTATGACTTGTACCTCCTCCGGTATTGCCTGCAACACCTCCAGCATGATCCTGAGCTGCACATCTTCACTGACATTTGGTATACGCTGCTGCTGGAACGTATTGATCACCCCAATGGGACACGGCCCTACAGCATTTGCACTATATAAGCTCCCAGTGCAATGCATAGACGATGCAGCACAATCTTGGGTCGTCCCGAAAACTGTACAATGGTCTCGAGTGTTCGGGCTCTGCAACTCATCCAAATCGGTTGGAAGAGAGCTTTCCTCCGAGTCTATCATGAAGCTGCAAGAAGGCAGTTGATTCCTCAAACCAGGCCACAAGAAACTCCTCAATGGAGAGCATATGCAAGGCGTTCTCCTTTTCGCTTACAAGTAGCCAATCTGGGACAACAAAGTCGCCACCGAAGAGGTCGAAATTTCGCCATATCGGCGTTTTTGACGACAGTCACATCCAATGTAATGGATTGTACTTGATGTTTTTCATATTTTATTATTTATTTTATTTGCGGTCAAAAGTTCAAAACTTCCGCCAATAAAAAATATCGATAATCTATTAAAAACCGTTCACCAGCAGCCAAACACTTTTTTATTGCTGATGTTTGTAACGCATTGAGGAAGCACCGACCCAAAAGTATATATGAGAGTCATTTAGCTCGTTGTCGTCGTCGTTGTCGTGTCTTTTTCTATGCTATCTCCTCCGTCAGCTTTGAAGCTATCCACACCAAACTTTGCCCGAAGTCTTTTGGTACAAAAACACTGCACATTTGTCGGAACCGGCCGGATCGGATGACTATAGCATATAGCTGCCATAGGAACGATCGGTCGAAAAACTAGTCTTAGTGAGAAAAACTTTTTTGTTTTTAATGGAAACGCCTCCAAAGTACGTATTTCTTAGCTTACTATCCTTTCCCCTGATTTCACTAAGTTTGGTCGAAATCGGATGACTATAGCATATAGCTGCCATAGGAACGATCGGTCGAAAAACTAGTTCTAGTGAGAAAAACTTTTTTGTTTTAATGAAAACGTCCTTATCATTGGCATATTCTTATTTTATATACTTTAACAAATTTCTACATAGTTTTATAAAAATCGGATGACTATAGCATATAGCTGCAATATGAATGATCGGTCGAAAAGGAAATTCTAGTGACAAAATCTTTTTTGTTTTAAATGGGATCGCCTCCAAATTTTGTAATTAACTGTGTATTATGCTGTTCCATGATTTCACCAAGTTTGGTCGAAATCCCGAGCCGAGCCGAAGTTAACTTTCGCCTATTTTTTATTGCTGATTTATGCTAGATGATTGGTGTGTGCTGTTGAACGCGTTCAGTGTCTCATTGTTTTAAAGTGAGTAAATATGCCTGCACAAATAACATGTGGTACCCACGATTTGTCCAAATTGACCATTGGTTAATTGCCGTCCAAAGATTATAGTACCCTCTATGCATTTAAATTTTAGAGCGTATCATTCGGTTTAAGATGGCTTTTTAAAAATTTTTTGAAAAGTGCCATTTTAGGCCTTTTTAACAACTTTGACCATTGATTTCTCTAAAACTTGACGTACTAGAGAAATTCGGAAAATTGACTTGTATTCATATTGAAACCCTCTGTCAAACCATGATTTTCGCCTTTGCCCATAGATGTATTGGCCCTGCAAGCAATCGAATCTAAACTTATGGACCCACAGATCAAAAATATATGCATTCTTTTGTCCTACGACGTTTGACCCGAAGAATATCTAAGAGTGATGGTTATTTTAAATTTTTATAATATCAAGTTGAACAACATTGTTTGAGGATTTAAAAAATAAACATTTTTATAACAAATTTCAAAAATATTTCTAAAAATTTAAATTAATTGTTTTTTTTATAATTTTTATAAAAATTTATTTAAAATTTGTAAGATAACAATTTGAAACATTTTTGGGAAAAAAATTGCATATAAAAATTTATCGCTTTAATGGTCTCGCAATTCAAAATAATAAAGTTTGGCACCCTCTTTTTCATCGGGGAAATAATTTTTAGTAGTAATTTTTATGTTTTCCATGACTGTTATATTCGGTCCCTGATAGAATCAAGAACGTATTTATTTTATGATATCTGAGATTCTTTCTTCTGCCTTTCTTACTCTACGAGGAAACGGGTATAGAAATTAAGAATTTTCCGTTTCAAAAAATCAATTAGAGTGTAACTTCTTGATTAAAGTGCGAAATTTTTTGATTCAAGAGTGTTTTTTAAGTAGCCCTAAATTTTTGGTTTCAGCAACGGTTAAGCATACCATATTTTTTAAGATGCTTCGATTATTTTCGGTTAAAAAATATGGGTTCTCGAGTACTGAGTTTGAGTTGGTTCTTTTGGCATACTTTTGGTTAGCGGTTCAGGTAAAGAACCAAAAATGCCGGTTAATTGCAATGAACTGAACTACTGGGCACTGAACTGTTTTACTCAGGGTTCGAATTGCTGACTAAATACTAGCAATAGTGTGCAATTTTGACTAAAAACTAAGCTTTTATTTAGTCAATATTTGTAAATCGACTAAAACTATAAACTTGACTTTAATCACAAATCATAAAAACTAAAAATTAAATATTTTTCATAAAATATGATTTGATCAACTAGGCTTTGAGATATGAACAAAAACTAAACAAAAGGATAGTCATTAGTCGTTGTGTAACATTTGACTATTGACCATTTAGTGGATTCGATTGACTTGACTTGACTATCGACTGAGTAGTCGTTTGGTTTCATTTGAATATTTCAAATTGAAATAATTTTGGTTATCAATCATTATTGTGATTACACAGTGCTTCAAATTTCACAAAAGTGCAAAAACCTGGGAAATGACATAGCGTACGCTGTAGTGCAGGTATAGCATTTCCTCATACTTGGATTTCCTCGGGGACCCCCAAAATCTGAAGGTATGGCCCAAAAACCACATTGTTCTCATTTTGCTCACTTAACTTGAAATAACTAGCGAATGGACCATCTGATATTCTATAAACTTGTTAATTCCGATAGCGACGAGAAGATTCTAGTATGTTATATTCAATGCTTTCGGCGATGAAACGTGATGGCTGATAGATGCGAGTTTAAGATCTGGTATTAACAACTTTTTTTTTTAAATTCCTACTTTAACTCCAAGCATTGTTTTCTTAGATTTTATTATAATAGACCATTTAATTCTTCGGCAGAAAAATGTTGTCTCGATGAATTTTGTAACCACTTGCCGACGTTATTCTCATATTTCTGAGCACACATCAGCTATCTAGTATTCTTTTCTAATAAGTTTACAGAATAACTTTTGAGTTAACATAAGTGCCCCTAAAAGTATATTATCACATACATTTGGTACATATATGATTGTTTCACGATTTTGAACTAGGATTTATTCCTGTTCCAGTGCTGTTACCCTGTAGAGCTAGGTATCATTTGGCTCAAGATGGCTTTTTAATAAATTTTTGAAAAGATCCATCTTAGGCGTTTTAAACAACTTTGTCCATTAATTTCTCTAAAACTTGACGTGCTAGAAAAGTTCTGGAAATTGACTTGTGTTCAGCTGTCATTCGAGTGCCAGCGATGACCCAATATTTGTTCAACTGTGATATTTATGAACATATTATATGCGATAATCTAATCGTTTAATCTCAGGTATCAATTTAGCGGGCATTTTCTAACCTGAAGCTAATCCTCTCTGAAAACCGCAATCGCCTTAATCAAGATACGTTGGAAAACATTTGATTGGTCAAACTCAATCCATTTTTATTGATCGGGCAGTTGAAGACTTGGCAGTTTTCGAATCTGAAGAATAAACAATTCTTAATTGTACTCTAAAAAAAATTTACATAATGATCGTAGTAGGTTCTGGTTTGGTTTATAGTTACTAGAAGTCTTTTCTTTGAATGCTGACTTGTTTCACAGATTTCCGTTGTCGTTAGTCAAATGTTTCAAAACGACTACTCAGTTGATTGTCAAGTCAACTGAAACAACTAAATTGTCAATAGTCAAATGTAACAAAACGACTAATGACTAACATTTTGTTTAGTTTTTGTTCATATCTGTAAGCCTCATATTTTATGAAAACTATTTCATTTTTACTTTTTATGATTTGATTCCGTAGTCGTAGTCAAAACATAATTTTGGCTTAGTCAATAGTTAAGTAATTTCGAACCCTGGTTTTACTTTTTCCCTTGGCAATCATATTCATCCCAAATTTTTTTCCTATTCGACATAACAATTTTAAAATAAAACTGAAATACCAGTGGTTACTCCTTATCTCTAAATTAAAATCCCATATATCTTACTTTCCTTCCATGTGATGTAACAATAAACAAATTTTTTTTACTATCTTTTATTCATTTTACTATGCGCAGAGCATAAATAAATTTGACTCATACTGTTATGAGTCATAAGTCAAACCTTAAATAAATTTGACAGCACCGTATTTCTTTTTTTAAATCTTTATATTTAGGACAGATTTCTCATTTTTTATACAGCTACTATGTGTCACATCAATTTACACTTTGTTATTTGAAAATTTTAGAAATGAACCCTTAATTGTTGTCACCTAAGAAATAATAATTTAAATAAAGTACATTTTAAAATTGAATTGAACCAGATGAGTTTTCCTTCCCAGCATTTTTATCAGTTCATAAAAGATTAACATAGATTATATGATTCTGTAAGCGAGATAAGTATATTAATTTGTGAGCTCAATGTCAAATATATTAGCATTTATTTGTAAATTTACGATTTCCCTCAGCTCCCACATTAAAAGCAAACACTTTTCCACAGTGTATTGCCTTAATATAAGATTAGCAACATTGTTGCCGCAGCACCGTTGCTGCAGCAACAATGTTGCTCACCCCCCACCATTAGCTAAGCTGTTTCACCTCAACTCATTTGTTTGGAAAATTTCTTATCGATAACGGTTAAATTGCCAAGTCATGCAAAAGCACTTGAGGAAATGTTGTCATACAGGTTGTCTGGCTGTGTGGTAACAGTTTTTTTTTTGTTGCCGTTTGAACTTGTGAACCTGACCATGGCTAGAGGGGAACTCTTTCAAATTCTACGAAATATGCACAAGAACCATTACAAATTGTTGAGTTGGTAAGACAAATTTCTTTTTTACTTTTCTTCCACATGCTTGACCCCAAAACGTTAATCCATAAGCAAATTAATTTCAGCTCATAAATCGCCCCCATACATACGTGAAAGTAACAACAACCAAAATGTTGACTTCTAATTTGGTTTGAACTTTTTTATGACCACTTCTCGGTTTTCTTTTCACTTTCTCTAGCTGGCAAACCAGTTTTCGAATTCGAATTAAAATTGCAAGTCGACTCAAAATTTGCGCATGTCTGATTAAATGATAAAAATAACTCAAACAAACATTTTTGTTCAGATATTTGTTTAATTGAACAAAATAGTCATAGAAATATGTTTTTCCTTTGTTGATGAACTTTCTTTTCAGTTTAAAGTGGCCATTGCGTGTGGGAAATGAAAATGAAAGCGAAATTCTATTATTTAATTCTTTTTTCACATTCATTACAAGAAAATTTTAATGAAGTTGGTTATTTTGTCACACGCGACGACAGACAGACAGTCAGACAGGTTTGAGATATGGATGGGCCACTCTCACCGCCTTTGGCCCGGCTGGTTGATGTCTGTCTGGCCTTTTGTCAAATTCTGTAGTTGTCTCATTAAGCTCGATTTTTCTTCTGCTTAACTTTCCGTTTTTATGGCCAGCCATTGCCATTTGAACCTGTCAACAAAACGTAGGTACATCATTTGAAACATTTTTTATGTGTTTTACCTGGTAATTGCCATCTTGATTGGCTCCCCTTTGCCTGAGTCTAATGAGGCTACTTTCTTAAGGTTGAATGACTGTACCAAAAATTGTACAAAAAAATTCAAATTCATGCTTTAATCAAAAACCCATTCAAGTGTTGACAATTTCCACAGTTTTGCCCGGTCATTAGGCTTACATAACTCAAGAAAAGAATCCAAACACAAGACGGCAAAAAATAACAGCCAACAAAACTGTCAAGAGCCAGAGCATGGCTTTGGGTACATATATCAGGTGCCGTTATAACGAGGTTAACGACCCACATCTTTGTCTCCCTCTCTCTATCTCTCTTTCTTTGTCACCATGGCTTAAGCCATCGACTATGGCGTTTAGTAATAAACGAAATTAAATTCTCTCAAGTTAATGTGAACTTCAAGAGTGAAAATTAGTTAGAGATTTTGTTGTTGTTGTTGACAGCCAAACAAATAGCCCACATCGACCGTTGCACGCAATTTGAGTCTTGGAACTGGTTTATTGATAAGCATGGCCATAGCACACAGCCCCAAAGCGCTGGCTCTGGTTCTGGACGGAATTTGCTGTCTAGGCCAGTTCCACATTCTCAATGGATGTCAGTGATAATGTCTCTGGTGATTGAAACGAATTGAGAGTGGCACTGGCCGTTTTGTGTTCGCTTGACTGACACAATTTTCCCGAAAGTCTTTTGTTTGTGCATTTGTGTGAGTGGAGTAGAGCAACAGGTGGCCAAGTGGAAAAGGTGCTAAGCATTTGGCCAAACATTGACTTTGCGTTTCGTTGAAAGGATAAGACGTGTGTGATTGTGTGTGGCACCTCACTTAGTCACGCTTTGAACTCACTTCGATGGGATAATCACATTGTAGACTAAGCCGAACCTAAACTTTTATTCGGAAACCGATCCAGTGCTTTTTAAAATACTGAGCCGAAGCAAGAAGCCGCGGATAAAACGGTTCGTTCTATATTATTTCATCGAAGTTCCTACCTTAACATTTTTTGTGCTTTTTGCAATTGTTATCAATGGCAAAAGACTTGATTGCATGGCGTTACAGTTACAAAGTAGACTCTTCGTGTGTCTCGCCACTATTAAATGCCAGCTTGCCCTTATATGTTTATAGGGGAGTATATTAAGTTTGTGCAAAAGTATGTACCAGGCAGAAGGAAGCACCTCCGACACTATAGAGTATATAAATTCTTGATTAGCATCAACAGCCGAGTCGATCTAGCCCTGTCTGTCCGTCCGTCTGTTTGTCTGTCTGTCTGTCCGTCTGTCCGTATGAACAAACAGATCTCAGAAATGGTAAGAGATAGATGTTTGACATGTTTGGGACATTTGCTTCTTGTACTTGCAGGCACATCAAGTTTATTTTCAATTTTTGCCACGCCCCCTCCCGCCCCGCAAATTGGAAAAAACGTCATATCTTGAAAAGTTTTATAGATAGAAGTTTCGTACCTTCTGGACATATTTAGTAGTTGGGATTCTTTATCGATCCGCCAAAGGAATGGTAAAGAGCGGATGAACGATAGTCGATTATAAGGAAAACAAACAATTATGGGCAGCAACGGTGTGGGAAGCACTTCACAGGAGCAGAGTATATTATAGTTGGGATTGAACGACTTTATTACTTGTTATACTCTGTACAGTACGGTGTGTAAGTTGGAATTGTCGCTGGTTACGTATATTCATTTCGTTTTTGTGGCGTTATGTTGGTGCTCTGTCTCACTTATGCGAGTCGGCTTGAATGTTCATAATGTTGGAGCGTTCGTTTACGCTATCCAAAAAATGGATCAAGACCTGACAAATTTGTGTGAAAAACGAAATTAAGTGCGGGAGCCCGAAGTTGACTGTGGTACGGGGCTAGGACCGAAGCACGTACGGGGTAATTCTCAGAGGCCGGAGATGTGACGACGAGGCGTGCCGGACGCCCGAGCCTTCAACAACAGACGAAATTAAGGGAGAATGTATGGCAACGTCGAATCACCGTTAGTTGCTGAGGACCTAAACTACGTTGGCTCGTGCATCGATAGTATGGCATGACGGGTCGCCGCGAATTCGTAAAATTGTGCGACCAAAAACACACCACATGCTAATGGTGTTAAACTCTGTCCGCGACGACCAAATTTGCTCCAGAGGGTCATAACTGGTGACGAATCGTGGGTTTATGGTTATGACGTGGAAACCAAAGCTCATCATCTCAATGGAAGCTGCCGCACGAACCAAGACCGAAAAAAGCGCGCAAGTCGGTCGATGTGAGTTTTGCTGACGTTTTCTTCGATCGGGGCGTGGTGCATCTGGTTCGCCAGGGAGACGGTCTGGATATTCTAGTTGTTCGGAAGCTCGCCAGAACGCCCGGGTTTGTGGAAGACAAAATTGGCTTTTGCACCCGATACGCCCTGCTCATCGTTGCTTGTGCGCGACTTTTAGGCCAAAAACAACACACTAATGATGCCGCAGCCAACGTATTCCCCAAATCTGGCCCCTGTGATTTTTCTTGTCCCTAAACTGAAGAGGCCCCGAAGGCGCGTTACGCTACGCTTGCGAGATAAAGCGGCATCGAGGAGGAGCTGAACAAGATAAAAATTTAGGGGGAAACCGTGGCAAGTGTTTTGGGGATTACTTGAAGGGGACAAATAAATTAATTAAAAAAAAATTCGATATTTTGAACACCTTAAGAAAAAATATAGATGTTAGTTAGAGGTTTGACATGTATGGAACATATGTTTATTTCCAAGCAAAAACGTCATATCTCCCACAGTTTTATATATAGAAGGTTTGAACCTTCTTTATCGATTCGCCAAAGGAATGGTAAAGATCGGATGAACTATAGTCGATTTATAAGGAAAAAACAATTATGGGCAGCACCGGTCGCCACGGTGATGGGCAGTACTTCACAGGTACAGAGTATATTATAGTCGGGCTTGACCGATTTTCTTACTTGCTTTCTTATAAGCATTTGAAATTTTGGGCATTATACGAAAATCACTAGAGATTTAGCCCTGTCCGTTTTAGCCCTGTCCGACTGTCTGTACGTCTGTCTGTTTCTACGCAAACTAGTCTCTCAGTTTTTATGCCATCGAGCTGAATCGGAACCGATCGGATCGGATGACTGTATCTTATAGCTCCCATAGGAACGATCGGTCGAAAAACTAGTTTTAGTAAGAAAAACTTTATTGATCTCAATGTAAGCGTCACAAAACTTTGTATTTAGTCTATGCTTTTTCAAAATTTTACTAAGTTTGGTGAAAATTTGACAACTATATGGTATAGCTCCCATAAAAAAAGTCTGAAAAATGGTCTTAGTGAGAAAAACTTTTTTGTTTTTAGTGGTACCGTCTTTAAATTTGGTATTTGTTGTTTTATATGCTTTCACATAATTTTCCAAAGTTTAGTCAAAATCGGGTGACTATAGCTAATAGCTCCCATACGAACGATCGGTATCGGTCAGAAAATGGGTCAAAGTAAGAAAACGTTTTTTTTAAATTTTTTTTCAATGTTACAGTTCTTTATTTTGGACGTCAATAATAATATATGCTTTTAAAGAGATTTAGCAAAATTTGGTTGAAATCATTATGTTAAAACGAGCCATTGCAATGGTATTAAAACGAGGGCTGCAAACACCCGAACCTCTTTAAAATTAAAAGCCGAACCTTAACCTGTTCCGAACCTAAAAGTTCTGTTCGGTTCAACAAAAAGGATACAAATGAAAAAAATTTTACCCACGGTCTAGCGACTTCTAAAGTTATCTGATCTGATTTGGGCGACTGAGTCTTATAATCGGCAGGAAACCTCAATAAACCATCGGCAACAGTGGCTGTATCACTAAGATTATAAGTTAACATATGATTGGACGAAAACGTCTTCGCTAACAGTTCCGCCTTAAGTTCTGGGGTCCGGTGTTGTCGTTTAATGTGGGAATATCATGTTGCTTCTTCTTTATGACTTTTGTTAGTTTCTAAAAGGGAGAAGAATTTTTGGTGTTGGTTTCTGCTTTTTATAATGGTTTTAATGTTTCTAGGGAGTGATTTTGCTGTAAGCTGGATTGCTTTCTTAGGGATGCTGTCCCGTTTGGGAATGAGGATGATATCGTTAAAGTCATCAATCAGCTGATCAATATCGTCAGAGTTATCAACTGAAATTATGTCATTGCTTGGGAGCAATGAGTTGATAATTCTGGTAAATTTAACCCAGTTGGCGTTTTTCATATCGTAGCGGAATGAATTAACAATTTCAGGACAAGTATCTAGTATAGTTTGCACCGGTAGGTGATCGGATCCTAGGTTGTTCACAACAGTGTTGTTTGATAGAAGTTGTTCTCTGTTTGTTAAGAACACATCATGAGTGGACCCCTGTCTTCTACTACTAGCAGGGATATGGGTGTGGTCTGCCGGGTAAGATATACTAATGTTGGACGAGGTTAGGAGATCGTGTAGAATATTGCCATAAGTGTTTGCTTTACTGCAGCCTCACAGCCTATGGCGACAATTAAAGTCACCTCCTAACACGAAATTTCTATCAATGCTTGCCAACTTTCGTATGTCTGCCGCAAATAGTTGTTTTCTCCTTTGGTCCGCACGCCCCCCAGGAAAACAGCAACAATACACTGCAGTCTGAATTCACGCAGGGTTAGGGATATTAATGCCAATAGATTCAATAATTTTGGTATTGGAGGGAATTGGGGTAGCAAGCTATGGCGAACATTTTTTCTAATAATTATAGCTACCCCTCCCCACTCTATTCTCTGTTAAATCATTTCTATAACAGTAATAGTTAATATTTTCAATTGAAGTAGCGTTGGTTAACCAAGACTCGGTCAGTAGGCAAATGTCTACTTTGTTTTTTAAAAGGAAGTTAAATAGTTCATCTTTTTTGTTTTTAATGCCTCTGGCATTCCACGTCACCATTGTTAACTGGTCTAACATTACACAAGAAATTTGCGGGCTAGAGAGGTGATCACCTCGAAATGATCTGCTTTCGACTTACAATTTCTTAAGTTATTGATTAATTCAAAAGTCAGGTTCTTAATTTCTTCTACCGTAAATAGATCCTGATTATTATTTGGCTGAATGGGTTGGCGTACCCATGAGAATACCCCTAAATAAAAGTAAAAGTAAAGTAAAATCGGCTTGTCAAGATGACAACAGCCCCAAGGGGCCAAAGCCGAGCCTCTTCTCAATCTCTTGGCTTGTGCGCTTCTAATTTTAGCTCAAGAGAAAGGGACCTACAGTTTAACGCCGAATTTCGTAACGGCAGTTTTTTATTGGCTTTTCATGGCTAATTACTTTGACAATGCTGGCGCCAACAGCATAGAGGTGGTGGGGGTGAAGAAGTGTAAAAAGTTTTATTCAAATTGAAGAAAAAAACTTTTTATTATGTTTTATGTTTCCGAAGTTCGGGATCGACACTTTACGACCTCATAGCTCAGCAGTCGCGCACACTAACCGCTGAGCCACTCCGGCCACAACCCCTAAGTAAAGTGACCCGAAAGAGCTATACGTTTTGACTTTTATTCTGCTTTAAATGCGTACGACGGTCACGTTCGTCAGAATGGAAATATCCATATGTAGACTACGAAATGGAATTTTACTTCACATTAAATTATATATTGAATATTCCCATGTGTTCTATAATTCGCTTACGACCCAAAAACGACCCAATTTCCACACGACTGTGTCGTTTTTAGGTCCATGCTTTTCACACGACACCGGTCGTTTTTAGGTCGAAAGCGATTTAGAATACATGGGACTGAATTGATAACATAAAAAATTTACTTTTATTTTCAACTTTGTCCTAAAATTTCCGCGAACCGGAATTCCGAAAAATTTGCTGTGTTTGCAGCCCTGATTAAAACTTCCGCACAGCCGAAGTTAGCTTAGCCTTTTCATTTTTATACCCTGTTCCCATTGAAAATGAAGTTGTGCAAAAGTATGTAACAGGAAGAAGGAAGCATTTGCGACCCTATAAAGTATATATATTCTTGATCAGCATCAACAGCCGAGTCGATTTAGCCCTGTCCGTCTGTCCGTCAGTCCGTATGAACGCGTCGATCTCAGAGACTATAAGAGCTATAGCCACAAATTTTTGCATGTATATAGGTGTATACCCGATTCAAAACGAGTTTGTTTTAGATTTGGAAAATTCCTCCCCTCCCCCCTTTAAGCGCAAAAAACTGTCAGAGCCACAATTTTTAAGATAGACCTTCCAAACTTAGATCGGACTAAGATCGGACAATAAACACCGAAGATATATACGAATCAATTTTGCTTGTGGGAGAGAGGGGGGGTCTTGCATTGTCAGTTATCGCGCGCGGCCGCATGCCATGCGTTTGTGTGTATGTTGGAGTGTGTGTATGTGTGAGTGTGTGTTTATGTAAAGGAAAACACACGAAATCAAGGGAACAGGGTATTTTGTAGTCGGGGCACTTCGGACGGACAGACGGACATGGCTAAATCGACTCGGCTGTTGATGCTGATCAAGAATATATATACTTTATAGGGTCGCAAATGCTTCCTTCTACCTGTTAAATACTTTTGCACATCTTCATGATCCCCCTTTTCCCATTTTCATTGGGAACAGGGTATAAAAATAAGATTGTTTCATCTTAAGGTCGAGATATCTCTTATATAGATTATAATCTTAGGTTGAGATTATCCCTGCTTTGTGCACTTTTGACACCATTTCGTCTGATTTTTTCTCAGTTTATCGATAGATATATTAATATATGAAAGACAAAAATTCTTATGGAGCTAATTTGGTTTTCGGGTTATTTATTTATAAAATATATCTAAATACAAAATAATATCAACTTCTCCCGATGATCTAACAATGCCGATGGGCTTAGTTCTGTCCCAATATGGGGCGTCCCTAGTCCTGGCAGTCGTGTAAAAAAAACCAATGATTTTGCTAAAAAGAAATACAAATTCCAGTCTTGTCTTATGATTTTTGCCTAAGGCATATGAAAAATACTCATGCCCAGGCAGCAGTGCAACTCTCTTGCTGATTCTCAACACCGTTGCCCATTAGACCGTTTTTTTTATTCCGTTCCGCGACAAAAACAGCAGTCAAGTTCCATGCTTTGGCGTGATAACCCCAAAGCGACAAAACTTTCAATGGGTTTTTTGCTTCTTTTACTTCTCCTCTGCGCGCGGCTATGCAGATCACGTTTTCCCAGACCGACCACAAAATTCAGCTTGGCAAAGATACTAGCAGCAGCGAATCAAGTGCATGGACACTAAACCTCAACCAGCTGCCCTCCCCCACACCAAAAAAAAAAGAAAAAACGATGACAGCGGCGCTTTCATTTTTGGCTCTGGTAGATTGCTACTTCGCATGCGCGACAAGACGACCATTGTCCAGATTGTTTGGAGGAACGTGGAAATGAGGCTACACACCAACACCACCAATTTCGCTGACCAAAAATAGAACTCTCCTAACACTTTTACTCATTACGCTATCAGCTTATAAGATAATTTCCCTCATTATGCCGAATGCAACATTAACTTGACAATTAACACTGAATTTTATGACAATTTTCGGCTAAAATATTTCTCTCTGTTCTAATAAGTACGAAAACAAAAGAAACATTTTGACCTAGAATTCTTTTGTTTAGCTCTTTTGTTTTACAGTTTGTAATTCCCGCTTTAAGCGTTTCGTTTGCAAAAAAATTTAAATTGTTTTTTATAAGGTTGGGTTCTTCTCGTCTCGCCAATACGCATGAATGGGAATCTTTCCACCTTTCGGTGTGCCTGTGTGTGTCTCAGTGTCCGTATCCGAAGACCGGCTCCAAAAAAAAAAACCAAAAACAAATCAAAGTATGAATATGTTTAGCCTACTTTTTATTATAACTTTTGCTTATAGGTTTGGTTCGGGAATTCGTTTTGAATCATCACCATATTGTAAGTGTGTGTGTGTGTTTGTGAGACTCTCGACTCGTGCGTGACCCAAAGAATTGGAGAGTAATGCAAATAAATTGGTCAACATTTTGGGTTAATTGGGGGCAGTCCAGTCAAATCTTTTCAAAGAAATTTATTTCAAAGGAATCCCGCTGAGTGAGTGCTTTTTGGTTTGGTAATGAGATATGGGTCAAGTTCAAAGTTGTTTATGGAAAAATTAATTAACTTTCTGCTTTCTTTTTCTTTTATCAACTGTATCCCCAACCCATATTTAATAGCATTTAAATTTTTTTATCCCATTTGGTTCTTTTTTGTAAGCGATTATTTTTATTTAACGCCAGTTGTTCGATGACAAGTAGATCTTTAGCTGAGAGCGTAAGAGAGCAAGTGAGCAGCTCCTTAAGCAATAATCCTAAAAAAAACATCAACATGAATCAATGCTTGTGGTTTGTGCCGAAGCCCCGGATACATAAGGATCAAGTTCTTTAATCGATTCTCTCTCTACCCTTAAAGATGTCTATCACCCCCACCTAAAGTAGTCCAGAGTGACACCATCTGAGTTTGGGGCAGGATTTCTTCCAAATTGATTTGTCCTTTTTTGATTCTAATGCTTAAACATCAGTCATTATTAACTTGTCTTACCGCTCGCTAAATTCTGCACTCGACTTTTAGGTGACATATTCTTCTAAGCCACCTTGGCTAACTCGCAGATTGTCTAATCTTAAAATTCTAAAAATATACTACATTAAAAATTTTAACTTTTTAATTACTTAATCTGACTTTCTTCTTTAAAGTTCTTAGTGCTAGCAAAAATTCTTCTTTCAAGCCTATTCTAAGAACACATAAAAATTATTTTTGGCATCTTTTCATAACAAAAGAAACATTTTTGGGCAGCTTTCAATGCTGAAAGCAACTGTTGAAGTATTGTGACGAAAATAATATTTATGTCATCTGAAATCAGACCTTTCGATGTAAGAATGAATTTAAAGACAACTCTCTATCATAGTGGTTAGTTTCATTTTGTAATTTCTGCAAAGCTAGATAATAATTATTATAATAATAAAGAAAACTCTAAATAATTTGAAAGTTTTGTCTACTCTAAATGTGCTAGAAAAAATGTTGTTTTTACAAATTTTATTTGCTCATTGTATGGTACATACTTTTATCTCTTAAATGTGATTTAAGCCTTATTTATTTCATAAGATATAAGTTCGTGATCGATCTGCCAAGTTTGACCGATTTGTATTAGAATTCAAGTTTAAATTAATTTTAAATTAAGATTTGTATTTTAGTTGAGCGCCAGTGTAGTTTTTAAGTATACGGTGCAATTTGCTTTAAAAACTACACTGTAAAAAACGATAAATATAAATTTGCATGCAAATCGGCCATACTTTGCAGAGCGTTCACGAACTTATATCTTATGAAGTGATTAAGGTTTTAATCACACTTAACAGATAAAAATAAGTACTATACCATGAACAAATCAAATTTTTAAAAACAACATTTTTTCTAGCACATTGGATCCAAGCAAATCAGCCAAATAAGCCATTTTCTGCATTTTCATGCCTAATTTACAGTTAATCTATTAGAGATATGGAGCTTCTAATGCAAGATTCCGATTCAGCGTGAAAAACTTGTCTAGAATCCATCATTCTTTTAGTTTTAAAGATCCTGTGCTGAGAATATATCGATTTTGAAATCTTGTCAAAATACTTATGCCCACCTCCGTTTGGACAATTCGATTAATATTTTCTAACCCCAGCAGCTGATTGTGGACTACTTATGAATTATTGAAAGCGGACTTTCATACCAGTATTCGATAAAAATTTCAAAATTTTAGGATTTTTTGTTTAATAGAGAAAATGGTTTATTTATGTACTTTTGCACAACTTCATGATCCCCCTTTTCCCATTTTTAATGGGAACATGGTATAAAAAGACCTACCTCAGTCAAACTTCTCATGTTTTGATTTATACGAACCATGACTTACGTTCTATGTTACAAAATGGCTTGATCCACCTACATTCCTGTTGCGACCACAATTTAAGGAACATTTACTTCTTTCTACCGCTTTACTACAACCTCGCGTTTATACATGCCTCGATTTATTAAGCCATAGTCGGCGGTGTCCCAGAAATCTCTTCCAACCAAATTCCAACCCAAAACCAATTCTCGGTGTCCTAGAAATCTCTTTCGGTTGGTTTCAAATCTCTAGTGTTTTGGGAAGAGACTTTGCTAAATTCACCGCTAAAACTATTTTGATAAGCAAAATTAGTTTTGGAAATGTAAACTACATTATCGGGTGTGTTCCAGAAATCTCTAGAGATTTTCGTATAAACGATTGTATTTTATGTCCGGTTCTCACTACAGCACATTCTTTCATTCCTGCATTCTTGTGTCGGATGACACTTTCACGCCATACAAAAATCATAGGGGCTAGTGGTGGCAAACAAGTTGCATCCAAATTGAATGCTTTTGCATCCGTGACTTTTCGAGTAGTGACTCGACTGGGTATCGTAAGGGAATCGTTACAAGTGCTACCACTAACAAAAACAAAAAATAGCTTTAAAAATTTTAGCGCAAAAAAAAAAAATTGACATCGCAAAACAAATAGGTAAGGTTAATTATTTTTTCAGTTTAAGTGCATGACAAAATTGGGAATTTTGTAGCAACAGGAGACACCAGACTCCGTGGGACGAGGAAAAATTTGAAAATGTTCGGACCGACTCCTGTAGAGACCAAAATTGATTAAATGACCCGAAAATACAGGTATGACAACAAAAGAATCTAATAAATGTCTGAACTACAACTTTGTCTCAAAGGTTGGTGCGGGGATAAGTTGGACCATTAGGCGGCAGCCCGTCCACCTGGGAGCACTTTGAAAAAGGGTCCTTCATTTGAAATGTGTCGAAGTCCATAGTAATTGACCCAGTTGCCAGTACAGGCGAGAATATTAGAAAATTAAAAATGCTTTGTATATAACAAAAGAATTTTTTGCAGACTTCTCCCGATACACTGAAGAAGGGAATTTGGATTCGGAGAGCAACTTCAACAGCAGCAGCAATATGACTGATGCATCTGGTATTTGACGTCGAGGAGCGTAAGTTGGATGTCATGGAGCGTATGATGGAGGAGTCAGTGAAATACCACAGCCGTGTGATGGCTCACTTCGCGAAGAGGGAGGAAAGGGAGAGAGAAAATGCCAAAAATTTACAAATATAAGAATAATAATAGTAATAAGATAAAAGAAAAAGATTAAGAGAAGCTCGGCTTTGGCCCTTTAGGCTTCTGTTTAGGACCAAATATTTTTTTAAATTAAGTTTAAATAAAGAGCTTTGTGACAAAATACAAGAAAAAACTGTGAAAATAAAATTCTAGAAAATTTGATTTCTCGCCTATTGACATTTTGGATAGTAAAAATTTGAATTATTATTTAATTGCTAAGAAGTGTAAAAAATAATTAACTTCTTACAAATTGCTCAATTGTAAGCAAATTCAGTTGCTGATTGCCAGCTCGTGATATCCATCACTTACAATAACATTGCCACGTCTCTCTCCAAAGCTACTAATAGAATTCGATCATAAAATTCCATTTTATTTGCAGCAACTTATCTTATTACAATGTCAACAAATCCCAGTCAACTGTTCAATGGATGCAAGAATGCAATAATGGTGACAATGCGAACACCTTATCGCATCTTTTCGATAAATCGTGATGTCGATGACAAAATCACGGCGGTGAGAACCTAGCATAAAACTAAAATATCAAATCTCTCAACTTTAGTCATCTAATCTAGTAGCCTGGCATTTGGAGACGCATCACATGTAAAAGCAAGCAGTTGCAGTTCGAAATGAAACCGTTTATACGAAAATCTCTAGAGATTTCTGGAACACCGCCGTATTTTTCTGGATAGGTTGCATCAAATAAATAACATGTTTAATTTGATTAAATATTGAAATTTGCTTTTTAATAATTTTTCGCAAAACCAACCGAAGGCTGCCATATCAGCCAAAACCGTCGTGACACTAGATGACGCTTCCAGCCTCACTAGCGCCACATGGGAAATCCGACATCAACAAACGTTGGCAAATTCTGCTGTATGATTGGCGCGCAAATATTTTTAAATTTTTCATTTTAATTTTGGATAACGTGACTTTAAATCAAGTTATAGTATTAGCATGAATCATAAAACTTATGCCACAGCTAACAGATTTCCGTTTAACATTATTTTAATTCAAAACTAATATAAGGGAAATTTTGTTGCGCGTGATGCAATCCTGTTTTGTGAGATGGACAATTATTTTGAACGCAATTGGACCAATTCTCTTTCCCACTAAGAAAACGAAATCTCTTGAAGTTCTGGGACACCGACGGATTTTTCGAGCGATTTGCAAACCAACCGAAGACAAAATCTCTAGAGATTTCCAGGACACCCCTGAGTATGAGCTTTCTTAAGCGCTTTGACATTATCGTGAGCAAATACAAAGGGGTGCTCGCTTTTGTGAAAACCTTGGTCTAATTAGTTCTGTTTTGTTCTGTTCGTCATCTGCCATATTATGTGGATACACTCTGCCTATTAAACGTCTCTGCAGGATGGTGGGATCTGTTATGGCGATATGTTCCTTCATCAAACTAATAAATGAATATATCAATTCTTGTTTCCTTTAATTAAACAACAGTAGCGCCCAATTTTCTTTCATATAAATAAATGTATACCATTTTTTAACATCTTAAGGTTCTATTTTCGTAAATGAATTTCAGGCTTCCTTCACACTGTTCGATACATGATGACATGATAATCTAGTAGGCATGTTTCAATTGACGTGTTCGTGTTCGTTTACTTTTAGTGTAAATTCATATAAAGCATGAATGTATCAAAGTTTTTCTATTTTTCTAAATGCATGATTAGTTTGATGATAAATAGAACTAGTTTGATTCTAACCCTTTTGATTTTAAACAGAAAAGTATAATTCTTAAGCCAAAATAAGTTAAATTTTAATACTTTGAAAGTTAGTCTCAGAAGACGGTAGCCCGTACCAACCAAATATCTAAGAGAGTATCTGTTCGATGTTTGTTGTAAAATATCGATTTTATTGATATTTACGATATTTTCAAACAAATAGCCATATCTCAAGAAAAACATGCCTTTTAAGGTAATTAAGATGTCATTTGACGCGTAATAAGACCCAAATTCTTACTGCGTTTTAAACCGAAAGATCAAAAACAATAAAACTTATAGATTATTCAAAAGTTGTTAAAAACTTATTAATGAATATATATTTTAGGAAGATACTAATGTATAGTTTAAAGTTGATGATTTGGAGCGTACAAATGATTGATGCGTGATTCTTTAGGGGTGTTGCCATTTTGATTTCAATGTAGTCCTTACTCTATCAGAGATTCAAAGATGAAATTGGCTCCAGAATCAGGTTCACTTAGTTATGGCTTTGGTAAAAAACCCATATACATTTCTCGCCAGATTACTCAACAAATTTCTAAAACAAAAAAAACAGCCACCAATTCCACTTCAACACCGTCCTTATTGATCTTTTGTCCCACATACTCAACCCACATCTTTTTCTTCATTTCCAAAAAAGAAAAAAAAATCCACACAAAGTAATTTCATATGTCACCAACTCCCGCCACATCCCCCAGCTTGAACCCACACACGTTTTTCTTTAAGGCTTGGACGTGAGCTGGCTAACAAAACGGCAGCAACAAAAAATACAGCCTAGTAAAAGTTATTTGGCCAAAGCAAATTCATTAAAAATTCGTTAAGGCCAAGACCGCAACGGACTCAAAAAGAAAGTCAAAGAAAGGTGCTAATTTTGCACAAGTGATTGGCCAGCGCAGAGATGCAGAAGAAATGGGTCGTCTAGAATTCCTAAGGAGCGCTGCCCAGCCCCGAAAGTACTTAATGGACCACACACCGAAGGTGTTGTCTGCTCTTGGGTTGGGTTGGGCTGTGTCTTTTCTGACTGCAAAAAAAGAAATACTTATATTTTTATGCCATACTGGTTTCCCAAAAGGAATACAGACAACGGCGAGAACAATGCCAAGTTCAAGACGAAGAAGAGAGCGCGACGGGTAAGATATCTCTTGCAGCTGGCTTCTCCTTGAGTGTGTTTTTTATATATTTCTTTTTTTTTGTGCTTATTGGGGTCACTTACTTTGACAGAACTTCTACTTAAGCACCGGTATTCCATTTTTGTAGCTTTTTGAGTGTAGAACTCTTTTGGGATGAATAGCGTTTTGTTTTTAAATTTTTGTTTGTTTTATTTGGAAATTATTTATATTACAAATGGGAAATTTCTATTCACAATTCACTTCACAAACACTTAATAACGTATCTTTCCCGTAAGCCTTTTAGTGCTTTTCGTGGGTCTTCTTCTTTTTATTGTTTGTTCTTTTTGTGGGGTCGTCAACGCGAAGCACAACCGTACAACTCGAGCGCTCAACTTGAACTGACATACCAGGTAAGTTTTACCATTCCTTAAGCACTTGATGGTGAGGTCTTGGTAACTGAGACTGGCCCGACGCTGCTGCCGCTGCGCTGTGGCTCGTAACCTGTTGCTGCTGGTGCTGTGGTTGTTGTCGTCGCACAGTGGCTGGAACTCCGAAAATTTGTGGCAAAAATCACTTTTTGAGTTGCTAGACTTTAATTCCAAATCAATTTAATTTAGACCATAATCGAACTTCTTAAAACGAAGTTTTCAAAGACGTAAATTGTTGAAGATGTATTAATTATTTTGATAAAGTTGCCATTATGGACAAAGAAATTTGTATAGGTAAGCCATTATATCTCTTAAACAAAACCCTAAAACTTTAAAATTTTAAATCTGTGGCTTGGGTTAGAAAGTATAAGCCAAATTTTACAAATTTGGTTTAACGCAAGGCACAGGACCACAAATGCTAAAACAATGATTGATTCTAAACAAGATTTTCATGCTGAACCTTAATGTGGCTTTACAACAGGGACAGGCAGATTGCTATCTCGCGTGTATAGGAAAAGTCTGAAAGCAGCGCTGCTCAAACACACATAGTATAAGCTGTACAAGCGCCGCTGCGTTGCTTGCTTTCCTACGCCGCGACGCAGTCGTTGCTACTGAAATTGAGAGCAATTTTTGAGCTGCTCTCACACACGCCAATGCAAAAATGTAAATGTATTTTTTGCCTGCCTCTGCTTTACAATATCCATGTCACTAACTCTAACATCTCGAACAGAACTGGCACTTATTTTCTAGAAAACAGGTAATCTTAAAAATTTGATTTTTCCATGGTCATGGGTTAGATAAGTGTTTTTGAGCCTAAGATTGGTTCGGTTCAGAGTTTAATCTTTAATTTTAATTTTTTAAAAAGGGTGATCCAAAAGATTTTAGAAATTGTAGGGGTATCACTTTTCAAAACTCAATTGCCAAGGTCTTCTCCGCGGTTTTACTCCAAAGTTTAACCGAATGGATTTCAGATTAAGACATTCTTGGATTCTGGTTGGATAACATATTTTGGCTCTCCACAGTCGCCAGATCCTATCTAGATAGCGGAATAAAACTATATGCCTTTTCGTCGATTTCAGTGCGGCTTTCAAATCTATAGACAGAAGAGCACTTATGTGTAAACTAATCAGTCTGGGCATCTCTTCGAAGTTTTTAAGCACGCTCCAGAAAATGTACCTCGCAAACGAAGGTGCAGTAAGGGACGGGGACTCCTTATAGAGGTGGTTTCCCACAGAGTAAAAAAATTTGCAGTTTCCCATGAAGAATTGCTGAATATCGAGGACTGTTCGACTTGTAGTCTCTGGACGCGAAAAAATTTAATAAAAATGGATGCATCCTATAGGGCACGCTTTGTCCAGGAATCACGTAGAAGCGCAGAAAGGGAGATATATAAAGTGCTGAACTACGATCTTGGAGAAAGAAACTATTTTAGCGAGTCACTTACCACAAGTCAGATCCGATTAATCTTCATGGACCGAGGCGAGCTTCTGGTACTACATTTCATGCCGAATACAACACAAACCGGTACAAACTCCACTCTGTGCAATTGCCAGGAAATAACAGATATTATACACTTCATCGGTAAATGTCCAATCTTACGAGAGCATAGAACAATGCTGTTAGGCAAGGAGTACTTATCGCCTCATGAGGTATTGAGAATGCTCAATGGCGAAGATTGGCTTCAATTAGTTCAATTCTTAAGTCAAACCCCTCCACTACAGATAAAGAATTGTGAATGGTTTGTTTTAGAATATATCGGATAAATGAAAGTATAATTATAAGGAAAACAAACAATTATAATAGGCAGCACCAGCCGCAACCGCGATGGGCAGCATTTATCACATACTTTGGGCTAGAAGGGCTTGACCGACTTGTTTTTATTTCAGGTTCAGGTAAACGCAAAATTTGCTACACAGAAAAAAACGAGATATTCGTGATTAAATCAATCCCAAACGATTTCAGAAGTCGGTCAATCCCAGATTTTCTCATTCAAAGTACGAACAGGATTGACTTAATCTCGGATTTTTCAATCCCGGAATTCTTGTCTTGATCCCACATGGGATTGATTTAGGCTTGTAATCCGAAAATCAACAAGGCTCGATATTGACTTAAACTCGAAATTCGTACTTGGTTTGATCTAAAAATCGGCTTGGTGCAAGTTTGGTCGAGATTGAATTGAGCTCGATATTCAAACTACACTCAATCAGAAAAAGAATTGCTTCATAAATGACTGAGATTGATTTATATCTTATACCCTGTACACATTAAAAATGGGTAAAATGATGTCATTGTCAGCTAGAGCGTGCGTGCGCGCTTGTTTGTGTGAGTATGTGTGAGTGGCTGTGTGTGCTTGTATTCATTTGTCTAGAAAATTAATGAAAAGGGTACAGGGTATTTTGGAGTCGGGGCACTCGACTACAGTGCCTTACTTGTTGAAACTTCATGTTACCCCAAAATGAGCTTCTCACACAGACGGTATTATAAAATTGTCCGGATGTTAGTAACGCATTGAAGGAAGCTTCTCCGACCACATAAAGTATAAATATTCTTGATCAGCACGACGAGCTGAGTTGATTTAGCCCTGTCCGTCTGTCTGTTTCTATGCTATCTTCTCCGTCAGTCCGGACATTTTTATAATACCCTCTGCAAGGGTATAAAAAAAATAGTTTAATATTTCATTAGGGGGAATATTTAACGATCCCGTACGATGTCAAGATCTTAAAATTTTATTTGTACGAAGTGTCGCAAAAGATATGGAATACTCACGTATTTCGACATACCTTAAGGGTTAAATTGAGAATTATACTAAAATTGGCTACACAAATAGCATCTAACGTCCATTTGATGAATAGTTTAAAATTTTGTATTTCCCCTAGGGTTTTAAGAAATCGACCCACAGTGCGTCGCTTGCTGCTGCTTTTGTTGTTGTCTTGCCGACGATGGTGTAGCTGGTGCTTGAGGTCTTGGTCAAGGCGGGCGTAGCACTCCGCAAAAAGCAATCGCTGCAGCCCAGAAACACAAGCACTCCAATAATAAGTTTTCCACAAATATCGCAACAATAATCATGTTACTATTTTTGGCAACAATTTTTATTGACGTTTAATTGAAATGTGGCATGAGTCACTTAAAGCTAATAACCTTCACCATCATTGCATCGAAAACAGCAGCAATAACCAATGCAACAAAGAGTGCATATCAAAATCAACAGGAGAACGAAGAACCCCGCCAAAGTTATCAATGGACCCACTGGCTCAAAGGGATCGGAATGGAGCATATGCCCTTTGCCCATATTGGAAATGTCGACTTGCAGGATATATAAAAAAAATATCGTTTAAAATATAACAACTAAATCATCGACTAATATTTGTAAAAACTGAGCATTAGATGGAGGGTCCCCTAAATTAACAATTTTTTTATTGGACATGTTCTGGTGTTCAAAGCTTAAAAAATTCGTAATATTTTCTAGTTATCATAATGGAAAAACAAAAATCTAATGTTAAGGCTAAGCAAATTTAATCGATGTAATTTAAATGGGTTTTTATTTGACGAATGAGAGAGTCAAATCCATTATTATCCATATTAACATTAGGTGTTCTATTAAAAGTAAGTAAAATTAGTTTGTCAAGATGACACAGCCCCAAAGGGCCAAAGCCGAGCCTCTCTCAATCTCTTGGCTTGTGCGCTTCTAATTTTAGCACAAGAGAAAGGGACCTACAGTTTAACGCCGAATCCGAACGGCAGTTTGAGAAGCTTTTCATGGTCAATTACTGCAAAGCTGGCGCCAACAGCTAAGAGGTGTGGCCGGGTGTAAAGTTTATTCAAAGAAAGAACTTTTCATTATATGTTCCGAGACGGGATCGAACCCACGACCTCATGCACAGCGGTCGCGCACACTAGCCGCTGAGCCATCCGGCCACCCGGCATCGGGTTCCATTAAAAGTACTTTAACAAAAGTTGTTCAATGCCGGTAAACGTAAATTTTTACATTCTTTCATGTGTTTTTATAGCTATTTGAATAAGCTTCCCTCTACTCTCTCTAAATGATTTTTCGAAAGGAAAAATACATCACTAATTTTATGGAGAGTGCGGTCTATATATTGACCCTCATATTATGAAAAGTCAATATCTGACCGCAATGCGCCAATTAAATAAATGCTGTTTAATGCTTCAATATTCTGCATTTTTGTATACCCTTGCTGAAGGTATTATCAAATTGTCCGGATGTTTGTAACGCATAGAAGGAATCATCTCCGACCACATTAAGTATATATATTCTTGATCAGCATGACGAGATGAGTTGATTAAGCCTTGTCTGTCTGTCCGTCTGTTTCTATGCTATCTCCTCCGTCAGTTTTAAAGCTATCCTCACCAAACTTTGCACGAAGTCTTTGGTACAAATACGCTGCACATTTGTCGGAACCGGCCGTATCGGTTGACTATAGCATATAGCTGAGAGAAAAACTTTTTTGTTTTCAACTGAAACGCCTCCAAACTTCGTAGTTCGTAGTTTACTATGCTATTTCATGATTCCACCAAATTTGGTCGAAATCGGACATCTATATAGTACTAGCTGAATACCCGGCGTCGCCCGGGTTCTTATGATTCTTATGAGAGCGACTGTATTCACGCTAGTGTTGGCTGCAAGTCGCCATAAACATTTTGGACCGTTAGATCTTTTTCTCTATTTAACCATCTTCGTTATAATCTAAACTCATGAATATTTTGCAAATTTCGTGACTTTTTGACCGTTTTGCTTATACCTCCCATTTATTTATCTACAATTGCCGTCTATCAAATCTTCGCAATAATCCAGTTTCAAATGCAAAACTTGCAAATTTCGCAATATTTTGGACCGTGTAATCTACAGCTTCCAATTACCAACGCCTGCATTGTAATATAAGCACTCAGAGCTTTCATAAATACTCATAAGGTTATTTTGCAAATTTCGCGATTATTGGACCTTAGAAACCTTCGCGGCCAAGCTTCTAACCATTAACCAAAATTTCATCGTAGTTGGATGAACAGTATAGTTTTTTAATTTTCGCTGTTTTTGGACTATTTCCCGCACATTTCTTCAAATCAGAATCTTCCAAGCATTCTCCTAAGTTTCATAACAATCGAACATTTTGCAAAATTTCGCGGTTTCTTCTACTTGGAAACCTTCCCGGGCAAGCGTCGATCAATTTCTCAAAGTTTTAGCGAAAACGTAAATTTTGCAATTTTCGCGGTTTTTTTTTCCGCAAATTTTTTCAACTTAGAAACCTTTCCGGGCAAGCGTTCAACCATTCCCAAATTTTCATTGCAATCGGATGAACGGTATAATTTTGCTTATTTCGCGGTTTTTGGACCATTTCACAGGCATGAGACATAGCCTATGACACTTTCCTGATCGACATGAACTTTCTGTGAAAAGTTCGTGAAGATCTTTTCAGCGGTTTAGACGCCCATAAAGGACAAACATATAAAAATTCAAACAAAAACCATACAAACATACAAATATACAAACATACTTTCACTTTTATATACATAGATGTATAGATAGCTGTCAACGATAAGTAAAGGCTGAAAAGTAGTCTTAGTTAGAAAAACTTCATTGTTTTCAATGGAAATGTCCTCATAATTGGCATGTATTTGTTTTATATGCTCCCACACGATTCTACAAAGTTTGGTCGAAATCGGATGACTATAGCATATAGCTGCTATAGAAACGATCGGTCGAAAAACTAGTTCTTGTGAGAAAAACTTTTTTGTTTTTAATGGAAACGTCCCTTACGTTGGCATATATTTATTTTATATACTTTTACACAATTCTACAAAGTTTTGTCAAAATCGGATGACTATAGCATATAGCTGCAGTATGAATGATCGGTCGAAAAAGAAGTTCTAGTAAGAAAAACTTGTTTGTTTTAAATGGGATCGCCCCAAATTTCGTAATTTAAAGTTTGTTATGCTTTTCCATGATTGCAATAAGTTTGGTCGACATCGGACATCTATAAAGTATAGCTCTCATAGAAAAGTAAGGTCCGAAAAGTAGTCTTATTAAGTTAACTTTCTTCTATTTTTTTAAATAAGTATTACTAAATTCCACAAAAATGCTTGGCATCTCAAAAGCTTCTTTGTCGAATAAGTAAAATAATAAATGAAAAATAGGAAATTGGAAATTTTATGTAGAAACTTTAAGGCCTCTGCGGGACCATTTGGCCTTAATATAAGGTTGTCAAAAAAGTCTTGCGGTATTTCCGCAAGCTTGTCTTTGCAAGCGCGTAGTTCTAGTTTTATTCGTCGCATCGGTTCACGCTAGAGCTTTTTGGAAAGCTCTTTTCACGCGCTAACACGTGTTTGATTTATTGTTGTTTGTTTTTAGTCGTTCGTGAGTTATAGCGTCGCAAACATGGAGCAAAATAAAGAGAAAATACGGCATATTTTACAGTACTACTACGATAAAGGCAAAAATGCATCTCATGCTGCCAATAAAATTTGTGCAGTTTATGGACCCGATACAGTTTCCATTTCCACCGCACAACGATGGTTTCAACGTTTTCGTTCTGGTGCAGAGGTGGTCGAAGATGCGCCACGGTCCGGAAGGCCTGTCGTCGAAAATTGCGATAAAATCGCTGAATTGATCGAAAGAGACCGGCATAGTAGCAGCCGTAGCATCGGCCAAGAGCTGGGCATGAGTCATCAAACCGTTATAAACCATTTGAAGAAGCTTGGATTCAAAAAGAAGCTCGATGTATGGGTGCCACACGACTTGACCCAAAAAAACATTTTTGCCCGTATGGATGCATGCGAATCGCTTCTGAATCGCAACAAAATCGACCCGTTTTTGAAGCGGATGGTGACTGGCGATGAAAAGTGGGTCACTTACGACAACGTGAAGCGCAAACGGTCGTGCTCGAAAAGCGGTGAAGCTGCCCAGACGGTGGCCAAGCCTGGATTGACGGCCAGGAAGGTTCTTCTGTGTGTTTGGTGGGATTGGCAGGGAATCATCCACTATGAGCTGCTCCCCTATGGCCAAACGCTCAATTCGGACCTGTACTGCCAACAACTGGACCGCTTGAATGCAGCACTCATGCAGAAGAGGCCATCTTTGGTCAACAGAGGCCGAATTGTCTTCCATCAGGACAACGCCAGGCCACACACATCTTTGGTGACGCGCCAGAAGCTCCGGGAGCTCGGATGGGAGGTTCTTTTGCATCCACCGTATAGTCCGGATCTCGCACCAAGTGATTACCACCTATTTCTGTCCATGGCGAACGAGCTTGGTAGTCGGAAGTTGGCCACAAGAGAGTCCTGTGAAAATTGGCTCTCCGAGTTTTTTGCCAATAGGGAAGCGAGCTTCTATAAGAGGGGCATTATGAAGTTGGCATCTCGTTGGGAACTCGTCATCGAACAAAACGGCGCATATGAACAATTGAAAATTCAATAAAAATACCGCAAGACTTTTTTGACAACCTATCGAATTTTGGTTTTCCATTACAGGAACTACAAACTGTTACGAATTTCTTCACGTTTGAACACCACAACATTTCCATTTTTGAATTCCTGTATGTTTGATTTATTATTCTGCAAAAGCATCTTTAAAAAATTGATTTTGATATGGCAGTCCGAATTTTCTCAGCAAAACTAGTTGTCCGACAACTAGTCCTCAAGGATTAATTTCCATTCATTTCTGCCACTGCCAGATCTTCCTTCTCGTTCGCTCGTTGGCTATTGGCGATTAATTAGTTATTAATTGCGAAAGCTTTCATATTCATTGTCAATGGCTTTAACGCTGCAGCTATTTCTTCAACAAGAATAATCAACTCAGCTTAGCTATGGATATGGATTTAAGCATTTGTTTATATATTTAGTTTTCGAAGTTTAAAATAAAGAAAAGACTTCTGACTGCTGCCTGTATCTCATTCTAAAGCCTTTTGGCCGGTATCCAAAGGCAAGTGACAAAGGCAACCTTTATGCCTCAGTTTAAATTGGCTATAAACAACTTTAATCTCAAGTTACCAAAATCCATTCGTAATGGAAAGCAGATTCGTGTTTAGTAGAGAGGGAGATGGGGTGTTGTAATCATAGTTTTGTTTTTCAAACATAACTTCGCCAAAAATCAACATTCATAAGGTATGTAAAGGTAATCGATTTTATATATTCTTGATCAGCTCAAAGAGTCGATTTACTGTCCGTCTGTCCGTCGTTGAGGGTGTTTTCAGAGACTATAACTGCAGAGCAAAATTTGTTGTAGGTAGGTGTATACCGATTCAATACGAGTTTATTTCAGATTTGGAAAATTCCCCCTCCCCCTTTAACGCAAAAATGTCAGGTTTAAGATAGACCTCAAACTTTACATATTCGGTAGGCCAATATATTATTCGAAAAGATCACTAAGATCGGACAATAAAGACCGAGTTATATACGAATCAATTTTGCTTGGGGAGGGGGGGGGTCTTGTGTGTCGCCGGGCGTGGTGTGTATGTAGTGTGTTATTGTGAGGGTGTGTCTGTAAGAAACAAACGAAATCAAGTGAACGGGTATTTTGTAGTCGGGGCACTCGACTGCAGCTCCCTTACTTGTTTTGTTCTGTCAATTTTGTATTTTAGTACCGGTTTCAAAGAGTTTAAATATACATTTTAGTTTTAAAAGAAAATTACATTTGATTTGATCTCAGTATCATAATTGCGCTTTAAGTTTTTGCGTCTAATTTGTTTCGTAATGGATTCATTATAAATTAAACACCAGAAAATAGTTGTTCGACACTTACTTGTGGGCAATGAACTGCTAGTACTTCTTTCGATAACTCATATAGTTCTGGGTATTAAAGAGAATTTTCTTCTTGAGTATATCGGTACTAGAAATCAATCTTTTAACATTAAGAAACGCTTGTAATGCAACGTTTGTACTATTTCCTAATTCAATACATTGGATTCGTTCCATTTGGCTAGCTGTTTGTAGGTTATTCTTACAAACATTAATTTCGTCTATTTCAACTGATACAGTTGTGATTAAACTTTTGTTAACATCAGCTAATTCTGTTACATTTTTAATAGACAGCATTTTTGAAAATAGTTTTGTCAACAGTCCAATACATACTTCTCTTTGCTCAGCACTAAGTGCAAAATTGTATCTGGGATCTAAGAATGTGCCACATTAAAACGCATCAAATTCAAAAAGATTATGTCCGCGTTTCTTAATATGCTGAAAACCGAAATGTAACAATAATGCAACAGAATAAGTTTGTGCAAAAGTATGTAACAGCCAGAAGGAAGCATTTCCGACCCTATAATTGATGAGCATCTACAGGTGAGTCGATCTAGCCATGTCCGTCTGTCTGACTGTCCTTCTGTCCGTATGAACAAACAGATCTCAGATATGGTAAGAGATAGAGGTTCGACGAGTATGGGAAAAAACTTCTCATACCTCTAGGCAGATCAAGTTTATTTTCAATTTTTTCCACGCCCCCTCCCGCACCTGCAATTTAGAAAAACGTCATATCTCCGTCAGTTTTATAGATAAAAGGTTCGAACCTTCTGGACATATTTTGAAATCAAGATTATTTATCGATCCGCCAAAGGAGTGGTAAAGATCGGATATGGGCAGCACCGGTCGCAACGGTTATGGGCAGCACTTCACAGGTACAGAGTATGTTATAGTCGGGCTTGAACGACTATCTTTCTTGTGTTTTTAATGGAAATTGCATTTAGATCGGTCAATTAGTTTATTTGGCTTTCGACTTAGTTTGAAAAAAAGCATGCCATCTCCATACAATCTTTAAATAATTTCTCACACAATATCCAAATTCAAATGTCAAGGAAATCAATTATTCTACAATGAAGAAGAAAGCATCAAAAGGATTGGGCTTGGTACTGTGGGTGATATTAGGTGTAATACTACTGTTTGTATTTTGCTGTTTTTGTATAATTTTGGTACTCTGCTGTCCCTGCATTGCTATTCTGTGCTGTTGCGCCGCTTTGTGCGGAGGTCAGGAGGACGAGGAGGATTGAAAATAGTTGAATGAGAAGAGCAGGACCAAGTCAAATTTTAGCTGTGAGGAAAAAAGCATGCCATCTCAATACAATCTTAAAATAATTTCTCACACAATATCCAAATTCAAATGTCAAGGAAATCAATTATTCTACAATGAAGAAGAAAGCATCAAAAGGATTGGGCTTGGCACTGTGGGTGATATTAGGTGTAATACTACTGTTTGTATTTTGCTGTTTTTGTATAATCTTGGTACTCTGCTGTCCCTGCATTGCTATTCTGTGCTGTTGCGCCGCTTCGTGCGGAGGTCAGGAGGACGAGGAGGATTGAAAATAGTTGAATGAGAAGAGCAGGACCAAGTCAAGTTTTAGCTGTGAGACAGTGTTTTCACCGTGCATCTGAAACTGAAAGCATTGCAAATGAACTGTACTTAATTGATTAATAATAATTAATAATCATTACATAATCGCATATTCTGTGCAGTGCGCTTTTCAGTTTTTTTTTGGGAAAGTTTCATCAATTTGTGATGGTTATTATCGAAAAATGAAGAAAACGAAATACACTTTCATAGTTGTTGTAACTTTTCTCTTTGGTAAATGCCCAGACATTTGAAGTCAATTGTCGTCGCCGTCGTCAACGCCGGCGTCGAAATGCAGAAAATAAAAAAATAAAATCAAATTAATAGTAACAATTGAAACAACACTGAAATATGAGAGCCGTTACTCTTGGCACGACACGCATGCGCAAAAGTGTCAAACCAACCCGCCAAGTGTCCGCCAAAGTGTCAAAGCAAGACACAGACATCGGAGACGGAGACGGTCTCTCCATTTTTCAGCGAAAGTAACTGAACAAGTTTCAATTGTGCATTTGCGGCTGGACACTCGAATATATGCTTTTATTTAAGCTTAACAATTAACTGTCGTAATAGTTGCCAAAAAAGCTAAAAAAAAAAAAAAAAATGCAAACAAATCAACACACAGAATGTGAGACGAGGTGAAAGTAACAGTTTGAGCTACATGTATGCAAATGTTTGGGTTTTTCTGATATTCTTATAAAGAGATAAAGCCATTACATTTGAAAATTTTCTTCAATGCAGCTGTTACGCATAGGCCACGGTATTGTATAACCGAAGAAAAAGCTTGGATAATATAAGGCAAAATTCATAAAAACAAAAAAATTTTAAAATTTAAATATTTTTGATTAATCCTTTCCTAATCCATTTTCCTTTAGTGGAATAAGTCTATTGCAAAACAAGTATACAAAACAAGTTAAGTGCCATTCAAAATAAAAAGGTGTGAGAAGTGCTGCCCAGCATTCCTTCGGAATTCGTCCTCAGGGAAGGAAATTAAAATATATTGGAGCGAAACAAAATCACAAAAATAGTCTTTTATTATTTTCATTAAGAGCACTCTACAAACGAGAGCGTAAGTTAAAGTCGGCCCTGCCCGACTTCGATATACCCTTTACTCAGTGAATGAAGTGGTGATTAGCCATTCCTTATGTTGATTAACAAAGCATTTCAACTGTTCAATCGGAGCAGCAGCAAGTACCCTGCTTTTGCAAGCGCCGACAGCAGCCCCGCCGCTCGTCACTGTTTTTGATTATTTATCTGCACACACATACGAGGTGTGTTCAAAAAGTATCGCGAATTTTGAATTTTCGCGGGTTACGTATATTCGAATTTCGATTGTCTTGGACCGAAGCAACGTTTATCGGTGGTACAAAATGTTCTCAGAAGGCCGAGAAGATGTGAACGACGAAGAGCGTGCCGGGGCGGCCGGGGACCTCAACAACAAAACAAAAAAAACTAAAAAGACAAAAAATTTATGAAGTGGAGAAAATGGTATTGGCCAATCGTCGATTCACCGTTAGAGAAGTTGCTGAGGACCTAAACATATCGATTGGCTCGTGCCATTCGATTTTTATCAATGATTTGGGCATGAGACGGGTCGCCTCGAAATTCGTACAAAAATTGCTCAATTGCGACCAAAAACAGCATCGCATGAACATTGCTAATGAGATGTTAAACTCTGTCCGCGACGACCCAAATTTGCTCCAGAGGGTCATAACTGGTGACGAATCGTGGGTTTATGGCTATGACGTGGAAACCAAAGCTCAATCATCTCAATGGAAGCTGCCGCACGAACCAAGACCGAAAAAAGCGCGCCAAGTTCGGTCGAATGTGAAAGTTTTGCTGACAGTTTTCTTCGATTGCAGGGGCGTGGTGCATCATGAGTTCTTGCCACAGGGAAGAACGGTCAATAAGGAATATTACCTGCAAGTTATGCGCAATTTGCGCGAAGCAAAGGAAGAACAAAAATTGACTTTTGCTCCACGATAATGCCCCAGCTCACACATCGTTGCTTGTGCGCGACTTTTTGGCCAAAAACAACACACTAATGATGCCGCAGCCACCGTATTCCCCAGATCTGGCCCCCTGTGACTTTTTCTTGTTCCCTAAACTGAAGAGGCCCATGAAAGGACGACGTTACGCTACGCTTGACGAGATAAAGACGGCATCGAAGGAGGAGCTGAACAAGATATAAAAAAAATGATTTTTTGAAGTGCTTCGAAGATTGGAAAAACCGTTGGCACAAGTGTATTATCTCATGGGGATTACTTTGAAGGGGACAAAATAAATATTCATGAATAAATAAATAATTTTTGAAAAAACACAAAATTTGATATTTTGAACACACCTCGTACTTTATTTATATGTGTCAAACTCGCGCTCACTCTAACACTCTCCCTCTCTCGCTTTCTCGTTATAATTGTTGTTCGTACCATATTTTATTTGTTGACTGGTGCTGCTGACCGAAAGAGACGCGCAACTTTGTCGCGCTTGTGCTACCGATGCTGCTCCGACTGGCGCCGCTGACCTGAAGCAGCAGCTCCGACTTGCTTTGCTAAGGACAAGCAGCGAAAAGCAAATTGATTAAAAAGCGTTATGCGACAACTGTTGGTGCTTTTTGCTTGTTCTTATAAATCAGTTCTTGTGCTTGCTTCGACAGCGACTTCTGATTTTTCTCAGAAGCAGCAGCTAGTCAAAAGCAGAGGAAATAAAACTTATTGCAGTTTTTATACCCTTGCAGAGGGTATTATAAAATTGTGCGGATGTTTGTAACGCATTAGAGGAAGCATTTCCGACCACATAAAGTATATATATTCTTGATCAGCATTACGAGCTGATTTCATTTAGGCTTGTCCGTCTGTCTGTCTGTTTCTATGCTATCTCCTCCGTCAGTTTTAAGGCTATCCCCACCAAACTTTGCACGAAGTCTTTTGGTACATATACGCTGCACATTTGTCGGAACCGGCCGGATCGGATGACTATAAAATATAGCTGCCATAGGAACGATCGGTCGAAAAACTAGTCTTTGTTTTTAATGGAAACGCCTCCAAAGTACGTATTTCTTAGTTAACTATCTTTTTCCATGATTTCACTAAGTTTGGTCGAAATCGGAAGACTATAGCATATAGCTGCCATAGGAACGATCGGTCGAAAACTAGTTCTAGTGAGAAAAACTTTTTGGTTTTTAATGAAAACGTCTTCATCATTGGCATACACTTATTTAATATACTTTTACACAATTCAACAAAGTTTGGTCAAAATCGGATGAGCATAGCATATAGCTCCCATAGGAACGATCGGTCGAAAAACTAGTTCGAGTGAAGAAAACTTTTTATTTTTTAATGAAAACGTCCTTTTTATTGGCATATTCTTATTTTATTTACTTTAACACATTTCTACAAAGCTTTATCAAAATCGGCTTATAGCTGCAGTATGAATGATCGGTCGAAAAAGAAGTTCTAGTGAGAAAAGCTTTTTTGTTTTAAATGGGATCGCCTCCACATTTCGTAATTAACAGTGTATTATGCTTTTCCATGATTTCACCAAGTTTGGCCGAAATCAGACATCTATATAGTATAGATTCCATAGAAAAGTAAGGTCCAAAAAATAGTCTTAGTTAGAAAAACTTTTTAGTTTTCAATGGAAGCTGCAAGGGTATACAAAACTTCGGCCGAGATGAAGTTAACTAAAATTTAACCAAGTTAACCTTATATAAACATTCAACGCTTGCTGGCCACAAAGATATAACAAAAGATGTGTTGCAGACAGCGCCGAAAATAGTGCAACGCTTTTTATACTTTGTACCAGAGGTACACAGAGTATATAAAGTTTGTACAAAAGTACAATATGTAACATTCAGAAGGAATCATCTTCGACCCTATGAGGTATATGGGCATTTCCACAGAAAGGTCCACCTAGACCAAAAAATTTAAAAGTGCTCAAAAAAACCATGTCTTATCAAATTTTCATAGGGAAACAATATAGTTGAACTAATAAATGCTTATCTTATATTTATTTATAAACGAATTCGAGACGCACCGCATTTTCGTTATTGAAGATTGCACAAGAAACCATACCATGTCCCGTGCGCAAGTGCTTAAAATTAAATTTTGGAAAAAGTATAAGTAATTTTTGGGTAACATCAAAACCATTTTAAAAAGACATCAATTCACAACATTCTGTCACTAGTCACATTAAAGTGATGCCTCGGAATTCGCTAATATCGGCGTTTGAATTGTTGCGTACGAAAAGCACTTCTATATTTGTCCCGTGCGAATGCCTTGCTTTTTTGCAATTATCTTGAAAACAAAAAGCTTCCCAAAATCAGACTTATAACCAAAACATGGGCTTAAAAAGAGTTACAGGTTAAGCCTATTGTCGAAATTAAAATTCGATTTATTTGACCTTTTTTTTTAAATTTTATTGCGTACGACGGTCACGTTCGACATCATGGAAATGCCCATATATATTCTTGATCAGCATCAACAGCCGAGTCTATCTAGCCATGTCCGTCTGTCCGTATGAACGCACAGATCTCAGAGATGGTAAGAGATTGAGGTTTGGCATGCATGTGACAAAAACTTCTTTTCACTTGCAGGCAGATAAAGTTTACTTTCAATTTTTGCCATGCCCCAGCAAATTGGAAAAAACGTTCGTACCATCTGGACATATTTAGTAATCAGGATTATTTATCGATCCGCCAAAGTTATAAGAAAAAAACAATTATGGGCAGCATTGGTCGCAACAGTGATGGGCAGCACTTCACAGGTTCAGATTATATTATAGTCGGGCTTCACTGACTTTCTTACTTGTTTATATTATAAGAAAAAGGATTTGCGGAACACCGCTACAAATTTTTAGAAGGATTACAAAGACTGGAACGGGAACAGTATGCCAGCTGCCTTGAAAAAGTTAAAATGCTAGTAAGACAGACAGACATTTCATTAAGGGTGAGGCAAGCTGACGGCCTATTGGTCGCCTACCGTGTATCCACAGGTCTGGCGTGTGTCTTCTTTTGAGCCGTCTCCGTATTCGAGTTGTCGCTAGCTCATTGGCGAGACGGTTTGTGTCGGCCAGCAAGCGGTTTTTATATCTACTGGTGTGGCGGTTAATCTGTGAGCAAACTGTTAGAATGCCGGGTTCTTTGTAGAAGGTGGGGTTCCGCGCGTACCAGTGAGCATCGAGTATTCTGCGTAAGATCTTGGTTTGCATCGTTTCGACCGTTTTAATGGAAGTGTCGCAGGCAGTACCCAAGAGGCAGATACCCCCCGGGCCCAAGTCGGAATGATTATTGACTTGAGAGCCCTGATCTCGCTCTAAGGAGCCAGTTTAATTTGTTAGCCTTGGCATAAGTGACAGCCACAGCTCGCTTAATGTGGTCAGACCAAGTAAGTCTTCTATCCAGAGTTATGCCCAGGCCGGACAGAGTGCTTATGTGGAATGACTGAGTGGCCTTTGAGTAAGCCTCGTGTGTTGCCTCTGTTTTTTGGAAAGGTGCAGTGCTGGCTTCTTTCCGGATTGACCGCAATGTTCCAACGGGATGCCCAGGCACTAAGGCCATCCAAAAAGGATTGAGCTGTTGCTCTACTGGCGATTGGGCTTTAAGCCAGGAAGGCTGTGTCATCAGCTTAAGTTGCTATAAGAGTGTTTTGGGCGTCTGAAACCGGCAAGTCCGCGGTGTACAGGGTGTATAGGACTGGGCCAATTACAGTTCCTTGGGGTACTACAACGCGGCGGATACTCGAGAGCTAGTCCCTCAGTTGGACCATGAAGCAGCGTCCTTCGAGAAAGGAGCGCAGCAAAACAAATTGGGAGTAGAGACTAGCTTGAAAAGCAGGCCGCCGTGACAAACGCGATCAAAAGTTTGTCGAACGTCCAGGAAGACAGCAGAGCAGTAAGTGTCTTGCCCCATAGTCTCCTGAATGTGGTTGACAACCCCGTGTACTTGCTCTGGGGCTCCATGGACACTGCGGAACCCAATTTGGTGTTCTGGGAGGACTTAGTCCACGGCACTCACTGCCAACATATTTAAGAATATTCTCTCGAATATTTTAGAGAATGTAGGCAGCAGACTTATTGGGCGGTAGGCATCAGGTGTAGGGTCAGACTCCTTTCCCTTTTTTGGGACCATAACAATTACTGCCCTTAGAAAATAATTCTTTCATTTTTTACAAAATCACCCTAGTATTGAAATCGCCCTAAAATTTAGAAAAATTTCTATAATAAAGGAAACTTTTTCTCATATTGAGAAAATCTACCCTAAATATACAATTTTTTAGAAAAACTTTTCTAAAATTGAGAATTTTGGGTGAATTTGCTTTATTGCATTTTCTTAATTTTAGGGTAATTTTGCCTTTGGTTTTAGAAAATAATCGTTGAAAATTTAGGGCATTTTGTCCTAAAATTATGAAAATTTACCCTAATTTTAAGAAAAATTTTCTAAATCCTTCCTCTTCTTAAAATTTTCCGAAGTTACTGTGTTACTGTGCTGTGCTATCGTTCGGTTAACGGTTAAAAGGCGTCTTTGTGACGGCACTTGTGTACACGCAGTACTTCACATTTGCAATGTGTGAAAAGTGCAGATGTGTTGAGCGCGAGTTGATTTCGTCTTCCTGCAAATTCGTTGCACCAGGACTACACTCAGAAAAAGTGATTCCTGAAATTTTAGGAATCTGCTTTTTAATTGCCTTAAAAATGGTAAAAATAACCTGAATCTTTAATTTTAAAGAAAAGAGTTTAAGGAACTTGACTTCTTAAATATAGTCCAATGGGCTACAAAAAATCGACCTGAAAGAAATTACTTAAGTGAAAAAAAATAAAATAAAACAAGTAAGGGAGCTGTAGACGAGTGCCCAGACTACAAAATACCCTGTTCCCTTGTACACACACTCACACATACACTCTAACATACGCACACACGCACGCGCAATCGCGGTAACTGACAATGCAAGGCCCCCCTCTCTCCTACAAGCAAAATTGATTCGTATATAACTTCGGTGTTTTTTGTCCGATATTATTGATCTTTTCAGAATAGATAGATATTGGGCCTTACTTGATATATACAAAGTTTGAAAGGTCTATCCAAAAATGGTGGCTCTGACAGTTTTTTGCGCTTCAAGGGGGGAGGGGGAGGAATTTTCCAAATCTGAAATAAACTCTATTTGAATCTGGTATACACATACCCACATGCACAAATTTGTGTCTAAGTCTTATAGTCTCTGAGATCGACGCGTTCAAACGGACAGACGGACGGACGGACAGACGGACATGGCTTAATCTACTCGGCTGTTGATGCTGATCAAGAATATATATACTTAATAGGGTCGCAAATGCTTCCTTCTACCTGTTACATACTTTTGCACTACTTCATGATCCCCCTTTTCCCATTTTCAATGGGAACAGGGTATAAAAATAGGGGAAAGTTGGCGGTTTGTTCGCGGGACACTTTCGGGTTAGTGTTGATTTTTTAAATGTGAACGGATTTTTGTAGGCGGTAAGGCGACCGTCTTATCTTGTCAATAGAAAAGTAAAAAAAATAATCAACCGAAAGAATCAACAAATTCGACACGTAGTAGAAGAGGAGCTTCATTAGAGTCCCGCAAGATGTAGGGGGGTAGGTTGGGGAGCTGCTCCTCTACACTGAAATTTGAACCCACGACCTTAACGTTCTATAGAAATAACAGCCCTTCTCTGAGCTAGATTCGTGCTTTCTGAACTCGTTCCAAAATGCTATGCTGGCTTGGGCTACATTTATAATACAATTTAGACGCCTGGGCTGAATTGCGTACTGTGGGGGTGATGGCTCAGACGGCGGTGTTGCTCTTGGAAGACCCCTGTACAGTGGGCCAATCGGAAAGGTTTAGGGGACCGTGCATTTTTTTTTTTTCGACGTGTTTACTTTTATTGGTAAAGTATCCTTTAGTTACTAGCCTTCTGCTACCCTTTTTTGGCCGCTTATGCTAGTGTGATATTGGGTTTTAACAGTATTTGGCAGTGTTCATTTGGGCTTACCGATAATATATAAGTGTTTTAATGTAGGTATTTATTGAGAAAGTGTGAGAATTTGGTGTAAATGGTGTCCTGCTAGAGTCGCCGTGAGTTCAGGTCTTGGGTAAGACTCTCTTTAACCTTCATCTTAGACGTACACCTTGGATTCTCCGTCTTCTTAACAAGGAGTTCAGGAGCTACCCCATGCGCCGTGCTTTGGCAGCCACTGCCTGAGCTGTTGTCCTGACATGTTGTCCAAAGGTCAGTCTTCTTTCCAGTGTCACCCCAAGGTATTTATGGGCTGCTTTATGCCCCATAAGCTGACCGTGCAAGAATACTCCCGGGCAGGTGTCACGACGGGTGGAATAAGTCACCGAAGCACACTTTTCCGTGTTTATGGCAATATTCCATCTAGCGGCCCAATTGTTAAACCTATTCAAGTACTCTTGAAGGGCATCTGTTGCGGGCATTTGTTGCGGGCAAGTATGGCCGTGTCGTCAGCAAATGTTGCAATTAGAAGATCTTCAGGGTTTTCAACCGGAACGCTACAGGCTCTTGGCATATCGTGAGTGAATAGGGAGTATAGCGTAGGACCCAATACGCTACCCTGCGGTACACCAGCCCGAATTGTTCTTGTTTGGGATGTCGCTCCATCCTGTGCAACCTCAAAAGCTCTGTCAGTCAGAAAGCTCTTGATTAGAAGGTACAGTTGGGGCGGAAGAAGTTTCTTGATCTTCGAGAGCAGAGCTGCGTGCCACACTCTATCGAAGGCCTGCTGGATGAGGGGCCGTGCATGGGCTGGGGTGTCCAGGGATTCAATTGAAGAACAAGAGAACCGTCTTGATGCTCGTTATGCGGAGTTCTTGGACCAGTACGAGAGACCGTTTAAGGATTCGGGCAGTTGGCAGGGTCAGTCAGTCGTCGCTCTTGGACTAATTGTTGGTAGACTGTGCATCCTTTATAATTGGTCGAGTGTTTGGAACCGCAGTGGTGGTCGGTAGGCAATAGGTAGCTGTGGCGCACAGCAGCATTAGCATCGGAATTAGGGTTAGGTTGGGTATTCTCATCTTCTGAATGTGGGACTTAACATCGCCCAGGACCTTTAAATAAGCCCCAATGGTAAATATCTAAATTTTTCTCTAGTCTTACACTAAAGGATTTCTTAATTTTAATTAAGTAATAAGATTATTTTGATCAATGCTGCAGATCAAGCCTCAAACGGGTTCGTAAGGCTGAAGGAAGAAGACGGACCGCAACAGCCCTTTTACAGAATACATAAGAAACCTATTAGAAGTCGTTTTTGTCTGCCAATTTTTTTTTTATTAAATTGCCAAAAGTTTATATTAATAACCCTAACCGAAAGCGAAACCCAAACGAAAAAACTTTATTACCCGTACCGTAACTTATAACAGTAATATAACCGTAGCCGGAATCAAATCGTCCTAGCAGCTGTGAACAGCTAATTGACGAATGCTAAATAAAATAAAATCAGTTTCAGAAATCCCACTGACTGAAGATGTAAAATAATTACCTTCGCATATTTTAATTTGTAATATTTTTTTTTTCGAATCAAATCACCTTTGACTTCAAACACGGAGAGACTTCGGAATTTTCTGAAATCAAATCATTAGTATTAAAATGTTTTTAAATTTACGTAGAGCAGAAATTTTGTTGCAGTTCTAAATACGTTTTGGTTTTGGGTTTTTCTTTGGTTGATCGTTCAACTGCGACCCGTGACTGTTGACTCGTGTGCCTATGTTGACTCGTTACAAAGTGGTAGGGCGCTTTTCAACACCAAAACCCGTGTGTCGAAACCAGGGCTGCAGCGTGTGTGTGTGTGTGAGATTGGAAGACAATGGCTGCGGCTGTGGAAGGTGCTCTTGCAAGTAAATATCTGGCGTATTTTAATATATAAAAAGCATGGTGAATTGTTGTTAGTGATGCAAAGTGTATGGCCGTTGCAGTTCGTCAAGTTTTTGGAGAGTCCATCTTGAGAAAGGGGGTGAAGGTGACTAATATGTTTTTGCACTCTCATTTGAAGCGACCTCGTGTGTTTTTATGCCCTGTAATGGCGGGCGTAAGTAGGGTAGGGTATATTAGGTTTAGGCTTTTGATAATACTGGTAGGGCTAAGACTATTTCATATACAGGGCATGCCTAAGTCGACTCGACTCCCGCTCTCCACACACATGTTCATTAATTTTCCTCTCTTCTCTCCCCGATTCACTTTACAGTTCGCTCTAGCGTGGCTGTTGAGCTGTGGTCGTCGGCTGGCCCAAAGCTGCCATATGAACACAAGCCCAATTTGCCCCGAGAGGAGACGAAAAATTCCAGATCGATTTGCTTCAGTCCTGATGGCCGATACTTTGCCTATTCCAATGGCCAGGAGGTGAAGGTGCTGGAGGCAGGGAAGGATTCAAATGATGCGTGGCCCCTACAGTGCTCGCTGCCACGTCCCAAGGCCTTCTATTTGAAATTTTCGCCACGAGGCAATTACTTGTGCACCTGGGAGCTTTATGCCATCACCAAGGATCGTCCCGAGGGATCACCCAATATGCTGGTCTACGAAGTGGCCACCGGGAATGAGGTCTTCTCCATTGTGCAAAAGAACCAAACGGATTGGGAGCCCTCTTGGTCATCGGATGAGTCAATTTTCGCCCTGGTTGTGGGTGGCGAAGCTTTGTTCTATGATCTGGCTGAGGGTGCCGCGAAAGGATTTGCATCTACGACCCGGAAGATTGGTGGCAGCCGTGGCGGCATGCTGTCCTTGGGTCCGGGCAACAGTCCTCCGTTCTTAGCCATTTATACGCCCGGTGCCAAGGCTGCTCCATCCATGTGCAAGCTGTACAAGTACCCCGCCTTGGGCCAGAATCAGTCGGTGGCCTGCAAAAGTTTCTTCCAAGCCGATCGTGTCGAGATGTTGTGGAATAAGCGTGGAAGTGGGCTACTCCTGCTCACCAGCACTGAGGTGGACAAGAGTGGTGCCTCCTACTATGGCAATCAGGCGGTCCATTTCATGGCCACCAAGGGAGACACTTGCTCGGTGCCGCTGTCGAAGGAGGGACCCGTTCACTGTGTCAAATGGAGTCCCAAGGCCAACGAGTTTGTTGTGGTCTACGGATTCATGCCCTCGAAGGCCGCCCTCTACAATCTTAAGTGTGATGTTGTCTTTGATTTCGGCGAGGGTCCACGAAATTGTGCATATTTCAATCCATTTGGTAACCTCATGGTGTTGGCTGGTTTCGGCAATCTGCCGGGAGCTGTCGAAGTGTGGGATGTGCCCAAGCGTGAGAAGTTGGCGAATTTGAAGTGTGCCGATACCACAGTCTTTGAGTGGCATCCGAATGGTGAATGGTTTGTCACCGGCACCACCGCGCCCCGGCTCAGGATTAGCAATGGGTAAGTGAGAATTTAATACAACTAGAAAATGGGCAATTATTTCTCAAGTGGGAAACATTTTTTCTTATGGTCTCCAAAATTGTTTGTTTCAAACTTTTTAAGATTTTTTTATGAAACTTACCTTTGCTAGATGCAAAGATAAAGCGATTTGTTTTTTATTTTCTTAAATTTGCCTATAACTAAATATTCAATGGGCTACAAATTAAATAAAAATTCTCAAAAAATGCTAGTTTTCTCTTAAAGGCATCTATCCAGCACTGCGGAAAATTGCTGCCAGGAATTTGCTATTTATTTTAGTTGTGTGGAACACATTCTTACAGTCATTCGCTAGCAAGCATATACGACATTTATGATATTAATCATGTTCAACACAATAACATGCACTTTTCACAGAAGTTTTGTCAAAATTCTTTTCTGGTATTCGCAAAAGACATGGTCTTGCCCCAACTGCTCTTACAGTTTTTATATTCCTGAACTGTGTTTCAGCTGTTTTTCGATCCACACAAGCTTTTGTTGGGCAAAGTGTGGATTTCGTTCGTGTTGCTGTATACACAACAAGCGAAAAGGTACACTAAAATCCTAATACGCAGTATAAGTTTCAAATTGGGATGGTCATAACTTTCAGAGATGCTGCAAATACAAAAATTTGTGATTTATGATTGCCGATTTTACCTGCTGAATGAAGTGACTGCCGTTTGCGATTGGTAAATTTAACAATTTTGATTGTTGAAAAGCAATCAAACAAAAAGTATGATTGGTAAGCGATTGCAGGGTTAGTCTACCTTTTGCAAACATTCACATAAAATTGTATATTTAATATTGAAGTTAATTTGTTTAAGGGTTGTTTTTTTATACAATGTACAAAAGCCACTGAATATCAAATAATGCCATTCAGCAGAGAATCATCAGCAATCGCAAATCGGAAATTGGCAATCGTAAATCTGATTTACCTGCTGAAAGCGCCCATTGCCTACCGTGAAACCGACCTTTCTGATAGCTTAGAAAAAATGCTGAAAGTATCCTTTCAATATCCCTGGTGAGCTCAAAAGTTTTCATGACGGGACGGACAAGTCTTCATGTTAAATAAAGTGAAAAGGCTTTTTGAGCCGTAAACAAAGCTTACCAAATGTCTCCCGAAGGTATATACGTTTGGACCAAAAAGAAATTGGAGCAATTTAGGTATTTTTTCGTTTAAAGGCAGATATTATAAAAGTAGCATAGGAGTTGTCCGTTCGATTTAAGCATGCGTAAACGTTGTCGGGTTCTCAAAACTAAAACAGCGCACATCGACAATGGCCAACTAATTTTAATTTTTTTAAGAAGTAAGGATTACATCGCTTATGGCTTCGACTATTAAACAAGATTGTCAAATAAAAATATGGCAAAAAAAAAATTAAGAAAGAATTGGATTTCAAAAAAAATGAAAACTCCAACTTATGAACTTTCAAAAAGACTAATATTATCTTAGGGTTGTATTTGTTAATTTAGTTACAGAAGACATTCGTCCCATCGTGAAGTTTTACAGTTCAAAATAAATAAAAATGAAAAACGTCCCTCATTGGTATATGTATATGCTTAATGTCAAAGCATGTTTAATATAAAATTTTCATTTATTTCTTTGCTAGTTAATTTCTCTGGAAGTTATGTCCGTCCCAATTTGAAACTTATACTGCGTATTAGGAATATCATGGGGAGAGCTCGGAAATAACAATTCACCATTTTTCGTTGGTCAAAAATAACCCTTGAGCAAAGAGTCAGAAATGAACCGTTCACATCGGCTCCTGAACGAATCGCTCAGTGCTCAACGAACAACCAATGAATTTGTTTCCTTTTTGCTCTGCTCATTCACTGAACGAATCGTCGCGAGCGAAGAAAATAAAAGTCATTTCCCACCTGACTCACAAGCGAAGATTCGCTTCAAGCGAAAGTTTTGCTAAGAATATTATTAGTTTTTCGTTTAATTTTGGCGAACCTTTTTGTGAGTTTCCTTTTATCTTGCTTCTCTCTGCAGCAGGTAGACAAACTTAAGGAAAAAATTAGGGAAAGTTAACTTCGGCTCGGCCGAAGTTTTGTATACCCTTGCAGATTGTTTTTCTAAATAAGACTACTTTTCGTACCTTACTTTTCTATGGAAGCTATAATATATAGATGTCAGGTTTCGACCAAACTTGGTGGAATCATGGGAAAGCATATCAAACTAATAAATACGAAGTTTGGAGGCGTTTCCATTGAAAACAAATCAGTTTTTTTTCACTAAAACAAGTTTTTCGACCGATCGTTACTAGGACAGCTATATGCTATAGTCATCCTATATAGGGCAAAGTTTGGTGAAGATAGCTTTTAAACTGACGGAGAAGATAGCATAGAAACAGACAGACACGGCTAAATCAATTCAGCTCGTTATGCGTTACAAACATCCAGACAATTTTATAATACCCTCTGCAAGGGTATTCAAATCAATCGCTATATTTTGGCGTCGAGCAAACTTAAATTTCATAAAGAAATCTTAAAAAGATTGAAACCACCAGATTAAGGCCTGATAAATAAAAAAAATAATTGGAGAGAAAAATGTTGCCCAATTTGGAAATAATTACCCTAATCTACATTTTTTACTCTCTTCTCCAGCTTCAAGGTCTACCACTATTCGGGAGCTTTGCTCCACGAGACCATGTGGCCGCAGGGCCAGGAGCTGCTGGGCATCGAATGGCAGCTATTTGCCGAACAAACGTTCACCGAACCAAAAATCACCAAGGCCAAGCATGAGGGCATCAAATCCAGTCAACCAGAGGCCAGCAAAAAGGCCTACACACCGCCCCACTTGCGTCTGTTGAAGGAGGGCAAGAATCCGGAGAAATATCTGCCGCAGCCAAGCATACCCGGATTGACGCCAGCCGGCGGAGCAGGTAATACGATGCGGAAATTTTGGGATAGACAATATGACTTGGACAATCCGATAATGCGCCGCAGCGAGCAGCAATTGATGGTGGCAAATGTAGTGCGTGAGGGTCAGCCAACGGCAGCGAGCTCCACCAGTCGCCACATCCGACGCTATCGACCATATCAGCATAAGCGCTTTTAGTAGTTCAGGTGCCGACATTTAGAGTTGCATCTTAGGATTTTAGGGATTTTATGTGTATGTGTAATATGATGAAAAGCGTGTACGACTGTAAGTAGGCGTTACAGGGGAATGAAACCGAATCTGCATATCGGTAGCAGTTGAATAACGATCGACGAACTAACGGCCAAACCTTTTCAAAATTGAGTTTTAAATGATGACCGACTCCCTAATCTTTGGCTTTCATATGAGAATTTTACTATCATTTCCATCATGTACAGCAGATTCGGTAAAACTGATTCAGAATAGGTAAAATATATATCTTATATCAGAGTCTGATACATACGGGATATTATAGTTTTAATAATGTGTAGGTCAATTTGAGTATAAGATCTCTTCAGTTTTCAGGATGCTCGAAATATTTATATCAGATTGCGATTGAAAGTCAATTTTCACATAAAATTATTCACCATAAAAATAAAAATTAGTCGTAAATTATCAGTATTTTTTAAAATGAAAATGGAAATTTACCGAGAGCTATAGTGAATTACTTACCTAGATTTCATAGACACAGTCAACGGACAGAGCTCAACCGACTTATCAAAATTCAAGTTCTATTGTCCAAACTCCCAAGACTTTTTCGCGTAAAAATAGGTCTTTATTCAGCGTCTAATAAGGATATCCCAGTGAAAAATGAGATGGCGATCATTTAAACGATATCATGTTCAAATCTTAAATGGCATAAAATGATCTATCAAATAAAAGTTTTTGATAGCATTCTAATTAAATACATTTTGTTTTATTCAACTTGGAAGATCAAACGTTCGTATTGGTAAAATCTGGAGTTTGGAGTTTGAATTTTGATAAGTTTGAAAAATTTACAAAACTTGTGGAAGTCAAACTTGGAAAGTCAACAAATAATGATGGATAATGAAATAATCTCGTTAAGCTGCAAAGGGACAAGTTGAGCTTTAAAATCCGTTTGGGTCTTGAATCGAAATTCCTAAATTACTGTTCGAACCTGGTCCTTACCAAACTGATTAAGGTTGGCCCTAGAAGTGGTGCACTCGACAATTTATTATGAGTTGCTCCGGGTTTGAATTGATGCCTTTAAAAAACCCGTCCCGTTCGAACGTCTTGAGAGTTTCAGTGGAGTTTTTGTTGAAGCACTCGGAAAATGGGAACTCGGCTTCTGGCAATTCTTAATATAGAATTTAAGGTTTATTCCATATTCTGTAGTTTTTTTTCCACTTTCATATACTTCCATTTAAATATCAAATTAAAATAGGGGCAAAGAATGATGGTTCGGTCTAATTGGCCTGAATCGTAATTAAACATGGTTATAGTTGTCATTATTTGACAAAGCTTCAAAATTGAATAAGTCTGCTTCGATCTGGAGCTTCAAGATCATAGAAAAGTCAAATGTTTGGTGTTAGCTTATGTGAAGATCAATCGAAACCAAAGTTGTTTTGGGCCCTAGCTAATGAGGCTTATTCACATTTTTAGGTCCTGTAGCCCCATTAAGTAACCTAATTAAACCAAATTGGGTTTAAAGTAAGCTGCATTGAACAACGTTACAGAAAAACCAAACAATATGTTTGGTTTTTGTTCTTAACAATAAGTTTGTGAAAAAGTATGTAACAGCCAGAAAAAAGCATCTCCGACCCTATAAAGAATATATATTCTTGAACAGCCGATTTCGAAACGCACTGATCTCAGCGATGGGACAAAAATTTCTTATACTTGCAGGCAGATCAAGTTTATTTTCAATGTTTGCTACGCCCCCGCGTTTTAAAGATAGGAGGCAGAGTGGGCTTCAATCGATTAAAATTTTTATTTAGTTGTTTAGTCAACTAAAATTTTAATTGATTAAAATCAACTTGATTAAAACTAACTATAACTCAATTTGACTAAAATCAACTTTGAATAATTTTAACTTAGTTAAATTTAGTTGATTGATTTCAACTAAGTTGAAAATTTCAATCAAGTTACATTTTCAACAGATGTATTTACAAGCTTAAAATCAGTTTGATTTTTTAACGAAGTTTTCCAGCCGGGGTAGAACTCAGACTGGCCAAGGTCAATCACAAGAAATTTGTAATTTGCGGGGACTACTGGGAAAGATAAAGTGGTGGGACAGTTATTTTCTTAGGGCGTGTTCGACCGAAATAGCGCCAGTCAATTGTCCCTAGAGAGAAACTTTCTGTACAGAACAGTCGACAGTTTACCCTCTATCCTGAGGTCGTCACACGGCGTGTCTAAATTTGCCTTAGGGGAACCTCCAAGAATGTGATAGAACACGCAATTAGTACCTGGTGTGTCCGTCTCCTAGCTTGAGGCCGTCTAAGGGCGAGTCAGGACACGTGGTTGGTACCCGACGTGACTTGACAACGAACTATGGAGACTTGGGAGGGGTAGATTCATTCGGCTTAATACCTGACATGTATTAACTGCTGACAAATAAACTCTGGGTTGGATTGGGCTTGTCGTAAGTACCCTACGTACCTCGACTACGGCCGAAGGGTCCTCAAGGGTTGCTCAGACCACGCGGCTAATACCCTGCGTGTCTGTTCTACGGTCTAAAGATACTCGGGGATATGGCAAATTCACGTGTTTAGTACCTTACGTGCCTTTGATATGACCTAATGACTCTGGACTATACGGGTCGCACAGCGGATATCTTACTAGACTTGATCACAACCTCAAAACCTTGAGACCGACGATGCTGTCGAGGCTGAAGAACACTTAAAAAATGACGACTTCTTTGAGTTTGATTCGGACCCTGAGGAAATGAGCTGCTTAAATTCCCAAAGGGGTTGTCCGTTTCTATAATGTAGATTTTTATCGGAGAGAGACAAAAGCATAATTTTGAAGGAAAAGTATCCCATCATAAAGAAAATATTCATAAGGTACAACACTCCTATGCCGTCGTCTGGGTCTTTTAAGTAGAAATAAAAATTGCTTTTCTTTTGAAACATGTAGTTTAGTCAAACACCCCCGAGACTATTTGCATATTTAAACTTCAAATTATTTTAAAAAGTTAAGTTGATTAACTTGTAGCTTTAAACTTTCAATCAAGTTACAAAAATTCCCACTCTGATAGAGATAGAAGGTTCGTACCTTCTGGACATATTTAGTATCAGGATTACTTATCGATCCGCCGAAGAATTGGTAAAGATCGGCTGAACGGTAGTCAAGTTATGAGCAAATGAAAGTTCGCAGAATCAGCGCTGCTTGTGGCTGCTACTGCAGTATCAAAATTTTGAGCATACACTTTCGTTGGTACAGAGTATATTATAGTGGGACTTGGCCGACTGTTTTTCTTGTTTTTCGCTTTGAACAATTCTAGCTGAGTGATTTCCAAAGTTGACCAATAGATTGCGACTCTTATGTGACCAGCTTGTTATATATGACAACTAATCCATATATTCATCCGATTTACATCCAAGTCGACAAAATTGTGCTCAAGCAGATAATATTTATATCTGGCCAGTTTAAACACGTAACCATTGCAGCTATATGCTAAAGTCATCCGATTGTGACAAAACTTTGTAGAATTGTGTAAAAGCATACAAAATAATTATATGCCAATGTTAATGACGTTTCCATTAAAAGGTTTTCTCTCTAAGACTAGATTTCAGGCCTTTCTTTTTTATGGAAGCTATACTATATAGATGTCCGATCTCGAACAAACGTAGTGGAATCATGGGAAAGCATTGAAAACAAAAAAGGTTTTTTTTCACTAAACTAGTTTTATGACTGTGTTTAATGACCTTTAAACTGTTAACTTGCAGTTTTCAGCTGCCTCGAGGTCTTGTTATGCTATTCGCATAACTTTAAACAGAGGCACCCACAATAAAACATGAGGGAACAAATACTCACTCATCAGCGATCTTCTGCTTGAAATGACTATCAAAAGAGCAATCTCTCCATGCCCGCGAAGCTGCCGGCAAAACTGTTTTCGAATTCCAAAGTAGCATGCGCCTCGTCTGAAGCAAAAGACCAAAAATACTACAAACTAATTGCATACAAGCAGGATTTTTTGTTGTTTTAACTGAAACTATTTTTATTAAGTTTCGAACAACAATGCGGAATTCACCCATCTCTTAATCGACATCATTAGCGTTCATAAATATTTTAAAAGTTATAAGGGGTTTAATTATAAAATTTATAAAAAAATGTAACAAATGGTACCTAAATTTTGACATTTTTCTTTAAAGATGTTAATTTGAAAACTAAGAAAATCGTGGTAAAAACAGTACGGAATACTCGATTTTAGGGGAAAATTCGTATTGCGCGACCTCTAAATGTCTTCCGAAAAATCTGAAAAAAATCTCAAAAATACTTTACTCTATAAGCTTCGGAAAATGCCAGTGGAAAACATTTTTTTGGACACCCTAATTTAGCTGCAGTTCGAATGATCGGTCGAAAGACAAGTTTTAGAAAGAAACCCTTTTTGTTTTAAATTGAATCGAATCTAAATTTCGTAATTGTTAGTTTGTTATGCATTTTCATGATTCCACAAAGTTTAGTCGAAATCAGACATATTTAAAGTATAGCTCCCTTAGAAAAGTAAAATCCGAAAAGTAGTCTTAGTTAGAAAAACTTTTTTGTTTTCAATGGAGGCTGCAAGGGCATACAAAACTTCGGCCGAAGTTAGCTTTCCCCTATTTTTTTCCTTTCCCATCGTCTAGAATCTTGATGGTTGAAAAATCGCACTGTGCGCTGCCCTAAAAAGATGTAAAATGGCAGATACCCTAGAAAATTTAAATAAATGAAAACAATTGAACCGCAAAATGAAACTGTTTTTAAAAATAAAATAATCCGAATAATTCTGACCAAGCCTGTAGTTGGAATTGTTCTAGGATAGCGGCATATTATATCCAAAATATTGTTTGTATTTTCAGTCGGTGGTTAACTAGTACCACAAAGGTTCGCTTTCTCCAATTTCGTTATAATGTTAACTGCGCCCTTTTTGCAAAGAGAAAAAATAAAATTAGCATAAAAATCACTAAACTGACCTTCGTTGAACACTTATTAACTTGGCAGCTTGTATTTTTTCGTTGAATATTGAGATGAAAATGGAAGAGAAAACGGATTTTTTCATTTATTTTTAAAACTTTGTCACCTTTGGCAACTTAATTTGAATTGAGTGTACATATTTCTATTAACTTACTTTATGTAAGTGTTTTGGGTCTGATTATGGGAGAGTTGATTTGTGAAGATATAAATTATGTTTGGTGGATTGGTTCTGTCTAGTGTATAGAAGGTGATGAAGAAAATGCAATCCCACATAATTTTCAATAATTACTTCTGGTTTTAATTTCAGTATTGTTTTTAAATGTTTTTAAAGTTTAAATTAAATTGGGCGATCCTGTGGTGATTGGCCTAATATCCATAAGTCAGCTGGGTGGATTCTCCTCAGTCTGCGGCGACGATGGAGTCAGAAGAATGGCCAGTCTATTTGTATGGGAATTTAATCTTTCTCTGTAACGATTTAAAAATGTCTATAGTTTCACAAATTGTGGAAATGTTTAGGTCCCGGAATATAGTGCTATTACAGACATATCGGTGTGCATTTAAAATTCTGCGAAGGCATTACTTCTTCATGTTTCTACTCTCTTAATGGTAGTGTTGCAGGCAGTTCCCCAACATGTAATACCTCAGTTAAGCGTAGGGAGGACAATGGTTTTAAAAAAGCCTGACTTTAGCCTTAAGGGAAAGGCCATTCTCTGGCCGGAGTAACCAGTCCATCTTCCGGAATTTTAGACGGGCAGAGTCACACACCCGGTTAACGTGGGGTCTCCAAGTGAGCCGCCCTTCCAGTGTAACACCTAGATACGTTATGGTGTCCTTATGGGCAATTTGAGCTTCGAGTTCTTTGTTAATTTCATCGCTTTGTAAATTTTAGAATAGAAATTTGACTCGTAATGGATAGATTTGTATTTTGACGGTTGTTTGGTTACGATTTCAGGTTACGGTTTCATTCCCTTCTCAATTTATGCTAATTTTTGTTTACTTTCTTTTTTTGTTTGCCTGAAGGTGGTGCCAGCAATAAGAAGAACAAAAAGCCAAAAGGCAACAGAAGAGATGTTGTAAATAATGTAAATGGTGGCGATGCTCCCGATGCTTCTCCTGCCGTTGCAACAGTGGTAGGCGAAGAGCAGCAGCTGCAACAACAGCCACATCAGCAGCAGGCTCAGGCTCCTTTCATTAAACCTAGGCCTCAGCCCCGTCATCAGCAGCAGCAACATCAACAGCAACAAAGTGAAAATGCTGGCGACCAGCGATTTCATCAGCATCCCCAAGCTAATGGCCAGAATATCAGCGAAAAGGATCGCAAAATTCGCAGCGTGGCCAAAAAGCTGTCGGACATTAAAAAGCTCAAGGCCCGACAAAGTCAGGGCGAGTCCCTGGAACTAAATCAATTAAATAAAATTGAAATGGAAGCAAGGTACCTGGATGAGCTGAAGGCTCTGAAGTTGTCCGCCTAAGAACCGGGAAGAGGGTAACCAAAGTGTGATACATGAACTAGAAGGCCAAGACGGACCATCTCACTTCTTCCCCCACCCCCTTCCTGCTGTTATACGCTCAGTTTGCGAGAATTGCAAAACAAGTTTCTAGTTAAAAACATTTTTCTACTATTGTGATTTCTTAATATATATTTTTTTGGCAAAACAAACAGACAAACCAACCAACCAACCGACAGTAACTTCAAAACAAAACAAATTTATGTACCAAATTGTGCTACCAAGTAAATAAAGAATGTTTCCACAACAATTCCCTTAGTCTAGTTTTCCCAGTTGGATTTCCTTTTGATGAACTCTTCCTGGCCATTTTCTTTGACGGCCACATAATAGCCCAAACTTTCGTATTTATAACGCATATAAGCTATGTAGCCAAAGACACCGGCAAAGGCGGTCAGGCCCAGACCCATAATGATTTTGTTCTGAAATTTATATAAGTCCAATTATTTGCAAGATGATTCGCTTTTCTCTTTTACCGGTTTGGTGTACAACTCAAAGTTAATTATACGGAACACGCTGGTACTTCTCAGGGAACGAATGCCCTCTCCTGGTTTCTGTTCTCCAGTCTTGTTTTCGGTCATCTTGATAAATTTATAAAGATTTGGCTAAATTATGTTCACTGTTAAGCTTAATTTTTGTTATGATAATTTGGTCATTACACCGCGGCGTGCTTTTTGTTATCATTAGAGTGACCGTTCCATGGCAGAAATACCTCAAACAGTATCTCCGTAAAAATAGCGCATCGATGAAATAGCGTCGAATTGGAACGATGAAATGTGGAACCTTAAACAATAAAATCCAACATCTTTAAATTTAATATTATTTAGAAATTTATAAACTTTTGTTTTAAATAACTTGTGGGCGAATTCATGCAATGCAGGTACCAAATAATTCAAGTTGAAAAATCCCCTACTCACATTTTCAGTCAGATCTCCGCTCACAGAGTCTGGACCAACATGCACGGTATATCAACTTAAAGGACACATATTCAAGAACATTTCCTGAAAGTCTGATTAAAATTAATCCATACGTTTTCGAGCAATTCGCTTATCAGTGCGCACACCTAGGCTAGGTCTCACAACTGATAAGGCCTGTGCGATGGTTCACATCCGGAACCAGTGAGGTGAACTAGCCAAGCTGCAGGGTTTCCACTATTCGACGCTAACTTTTTTTGAGCTTGGACCGACATGCACGGTATCCCCAGCTATTAATTAGGCCCTAATTAGTATTTCCACTAACTTTCATCTAAATCTATCCAGCCTGTTTAGAGAAAATAACAATTTTACATAACATCTACCTCTATTAATGTTTTATGGTCACACTGCAATAGCCCATTGTTATTTGCAGCGTGGCCATCATTCATGACTATATTCGATGCTAACTTTTTTCGAGCTTGGACCGACATGCACGGTATCCTTAACTGTTAATTCGGCGCTAATTAGTATTCCCACTAACTTTCATCTAAATTTATCCAGCCAATTTAGAGATAATTCGAATTCTTCTTAATATCTACTTTTATCGATGTGCCCTGGGCTTATTTTGATCAGACTTTCAGGAACTGTTCTTGAATATGTGCCTTTTAAGCTGACATACCGTGCATGTTGGTCCAGACTCTTATATTTGAGCAATTAAGAAAGTTCTGGCAACTTGATTTTTTTTCCTTGATTTTGTATGGAAGAATTGTGAGGTTGGTTCACTGATAAGCGAACTGCTCCAAATCGTATAGATTAATTTTGATCATTTTTTGAGGATATGTTCTTGAATATATGTCCTTTAAGTTGATTTACCGTGCATGTTGGTCCAGACTCTGTGAGCGGAGATCTGACCGAAAATGTGAGTAGGTGATTTTTCAACTTGAATTATTTGGTACCTGCAATGCATGAAATCGCCCACAAGTTATTTAGAACAAAAGTTGATGAATTTCTAAACAATATTGCATTTAAAGATGTTGGATTTTATTGTTTATTAAGGCGCTTTATTTATAAGTCAATTTATTGAACTTGCAGCGCTGGGCTAAAATAAAAAATAAAAAAATAATTCAAATTTAAATGCTATTGTGTTCCACATTTCATCGTTCCAATTCGACGCCTTTTTGACGGAGATCTGAAACAGTTGAAGTGACTGAGTCGCAGTGATGTGTTAAATATTATGAAAAGGATTTGCTTTGGATTTCGTGCATCAGCTGCTCACGACTGCTCCATACAAAATTTGCAGTGAGCCCAGAAAAGTAAGGAAGTTGTTGATTTCACGAAATCATCTTCGATGAAATTTCGATTTGATATTATTTTAGTATTACCATTTTCTTGAGCCCCGCGCTTGGCGGCTGTTCGAGCTCTGCTTTTACTTAAATATTAAAGAAGTTGTACGTTTTTTCGCATTTCAAATTTGAGCAATTAAATGAACTATGGATTTCTTGTTTGCATTTTAGAATGCATACGAGCCTATTGTATAAATCGACCAACGGCCTAGAGTGGACGGAGTCATATATGCTCGAGTTTTTGGAACTTTTGCTTGACTAAGAAAAATTATTCGGGACTACATATCTGCATTGCTCTCCTAGAATGTTGGAAGTCACAAATTCTTTTACAATTTTGTCCTGCTTTTCCTTTTAAATTCTGTCAAATGGCATACATCACTTTGCTTGACCATAATCAGAAACATAAATAATTCAAGTAGCCTTTGTAGAGTTGCAAACATTCCTAACACCATATTCTGCCCACAAACTTACTTAAGAAACTTAGAAAACAAGCTCTCACAATTTCATTCGCGCCTATGTTTGAATTGTCGCCAATTGTTCTGCAAACAAAAGCAAATCAAAATGAAATAAGGTTCGTTCCGTCAACTCTTTTTGATTTGTTTCACGAAATGAAAATTGAAAGCAAATCACTTTCAGGAATACCCCTTTTGATTGTACTAGACTTCTGAAGCCGTCACATCATTTCTTAACTATTTGCATATATTCTGCGTTATTAGATACGTAGTTTATTTTGAGTCATTTTTGTACTGTTGTGCACTTTTCATTACAAAAATTGACGCTGGTCATCCAAGATTCAGTGAAAATGATTCCTTAATGTCGTGATGCCCTAAATAAAGACAAGGATCTCACTCGGCGTTGTTCTGAATTCCGCTTTGATGATTCTAATTTAAAAATTTATATGGAGGGTAACAAACATATCTACGGTAACTGGATCTACTCGATGGTTTCCTCGTGGTCAAAGCTCTGATAGCTAGGGCAACCGGACGCGACTTGAGTTTTTTTCTATGACGGCGGCGTGACACTTGATCGTCGACTCATCGTGGCGATCGCTTCGGGGTGGGTTTTGAGTACGAGCGCCTTGTCGCTCGCCGCGCTGGTTTACCGTTGTTTTTGGCTCGCATTCTTGGCGTACGTGCGCACATGGTATAATTATACTAGGTAAGGTCAAGATTTTTTTTGAGTACTCAGCATTTGTCAAGAGCGCGAAAGAGAGTGGGAGAGTGAGAGAGAGAGACCATACTATGCTCGTTATACCATGCGTGCGCATATGCCTGGCCGCTCTCCGAATGCCTGTGTTGTTGTTGTTGTCTGTTGCTTCTGTTCATGGTATGGTCATGCGAGTGTGCGCCCTCGCAAAGTACTCATAATGTTCAGAGTCTTGCGTACCTTTCAACTGTAAGCACTGTCGCGGACGGATTTTTTGCTGATTTTTTTTTATTTGGGGGTGGTTCTTTAAGTGAACTGATCGTTGTTGCTGTTGTCATTTTATGGAATGCAGCAAAAAATGAATACATACTTAACTGTGTACGTTTTGTGTTGTTGCCTTACAACAGAAAATGTATACATACTTTCGTATGTATATAGAAGCATCGGGATGTTCAATTATAGCTTTAATATTAATAGTATTCAAATTGTTCCAATAAATATTTACCACTTAAATTGGTTTTCTTGTTTAAATGTTTGTTATTCTGAAAACCCTTTTTTTACACACACACACAAGCACACAATTGTGCGTCCATTAGCGCCGCTAGCTCGAGCGCTCACTCTCCCACTCTCTCTCGCGCTCTTGACAAATGCTTAGTTCTCAAAAAAAAATCTTGACCTTACCAAGGCATACTTATGTATACTTAAGCGGCCCATACACCGCACAAAATTTTGCGCAAAACGCTTATGTGTGTTAGTGAAATATGAGTGTATGCGTCACACGCACGCATTTGCGTATACGAGACCTAAATCAAAAACGTTTTGATTTTTTGGGTTCTTTGCGCAATGTTTTGTGTGGTGAGTGTGCGATTTGCGCAAATTCTGCTTAGCTCGCAGCAAGTTGTTGTTGGAAAAAGAAGAAGAAGCGCCTGCTTTGAAATGCAATTTGTGCAAATTCTGGCGTAGTGTATGGGCTAAGTGCGTGTGAATTTTGCGCAAAAATTTGTGTGATGTATGGGCCGCTTTAACAAGGTAGCCGCACGCGCTCTCTGTCTCTCTTTGCTTGCCGCTTAAGTGTCAGTCTGTGAACAATAGTCGTGAGGGAAGCATCTCCGCGGACGAATTTTTCTGATTTGCCTCTTAATTTTGTCTGAGACTTTACGTGTTTTTGCTATGGCTCCACACTGCTGTGCAAGAAAAGTTATATTGCATGCACGTACAAATCATGGTATAACGAGAAAGGTATGGACATGCGAGTGTGCGCCCTCCCAAAAGCACGCAAAAGTACGCAGTGTCTTGCGTACCTTTCAACTGTAAGCATTGTCGCGGACGGATTTTTTGTTGATTTTTTTTTTATTTGGGGGTGGTTTTTTAGTGAACTGATCGTTGTTGTTGTCGTTTTATGGAATGCAGCAAAAAATGGATACGTACTTAACTGTGCACGTTTTGTGTTGTTGCCTTACAACAGAAAATGTATACATACTTTTGCATGTACTATATATGAAAGCATCGGGATGTTCAATTCTAGCTTTAATATTAATAATATTCAAATGGTTTCAATAAATATTTACCACTTAAATTGGTTTGTTTGTTAAAATGTTTGTTTTTCTGAAAACCCTTTTTTTTACACACACACAAGCACCCAAATGTGCGTCCATGTGCGCCGCTGGCTGGAGCGCTCACTCTCTCCCTCACTCTCTCTCGCGCTCTTGACAAATGCTTAAGCGGCCCATACACCACACAATATTTTGCACAAAACGCTTATGTGTGTTAGTGAAATATGATCACGTATAACGTACGTGTGACGCATACACTCATATTTCACTAACACACATAAGCGTTTTGCGCAAAATATTGTGTGGTGTATGGGGGGCTTTAGTACGCAGAAAAAAATCTTGTCCCTACCTAGTATAATTATACCATGGTACAAATTTCTTTGCTTTGACTCAAGCGAGAGCAAAAATTCATTACTCTCTGGCTCTCGCTCATTTTAACATTTATATAAGCGGCAATGAGAGAGCAAGTGCGGCTACCTTGTTAAGTATGCCTTGGACCTTACCTAGTATAATTATACCACGCTTCTGTTGGCTCGGCTGTGGGCGTGTGTGTGAGTGCGTATGCGCCTTGTCGCTCGCCGTGCTGCTTTTTGTTTTTACCGTTGTTTGGCTCACATTCTTGGCGTACGTGCCGCTCTATGGGTGTCTTGTTGTTGTTGCTCGCTCACTGCTGCTGATGGAGATGGGCGATCTGCCCAGTGAACTAGTTCCTAACCTTTTAGCGGGTAATTTAAATACGGGCGTGCAGTATATGATTTAATTTTAACTTAAAAGCTACAAAGGATTCCCTATTCTACACAACGGGCAAAATGTGATACTTCTCACAACTTAAAAAATTCTTAAAACAGATCGGCCAATGAAAAAAGTCGCGTAATTAATTGGTTAATAGACCATTTTGTCCTCGAATTTACTACAAGTGTCTTGCCCACCCCTATAGTTGCCGCGCCTGGTTACAAACAACTGAACAAACAACTGCAAGGGTATAATGAAATCAGGGACGTTCCGTCAACTCTTTTTTATTTTCTTTCACGAAATGAAAGTCGAAAGCAAATCACTTTCAGGAATACCACTATTATATGCTAGTAAATAATATAAGTAGTATTTTTTTCTTATATGGGTTGGGCCCTAAACGTGGCGAGTAGAAAAGCAACATGCCGCATGTTAAAATTATTTTCACCCTAGTTTATCGATATGAAATATTGGAACTATATTTGAAATTGAACTCGAATTAGAAACCACCAAAGGATAGATTGGAAAAATATAAGGTGAAGGTGATGTGTATCAGAATTACAAAAAAAGGGTACTTTTATATTTAAATCATGGTTCATAATTTTTTTGATTAAAATTAAGGAACAGAACTGAGTTTCGCATATTTCGTCTTTATTTGTTTTTGGTGTAAGTATCTTTCACGTATTTTCTACAAATTTGTATTACTTGTGTAAAAGGAATTGTTAATTTCGGGCTAATAATCTTATAATATAATATATGCGCTGGTATACCGGCCCCCAATTTTTCCATCAAAATCGGACAATCTATTAGCCCGTCTATCACTTTTTGTTGGGTAGTTTTAGGTCCATTATCAAATTAGAATTTTCCTCCCTTTGCTTCCTATACATTGATTGATAATGACTTTTGCTGTGCAAATAATGCTCCTCCAAATCTTTGGCTTCTTTAAATGACTTTTTGAAACTGTTAGATGGGCTGGCATGTAAAATGAAACATGAATAAACAAAAACAAACATTACATTTACAACATATAAAAAAAAACACAGAAAAGTCTGATTAAACTAATAAAGTCACCCCTTCAGACTCAGCCCACTCAGACCCATAAGTATCCACGTCCACGTCCACTGCAAAAAAAAAAATATATTGTTTAGTTTTCAATCGTTAAAAAGACTTGGATCTTTAGTTTGTTTTAAAGTGGGGCAGAGTTTCCAAGTGTATACAAAGTTCAAACGACTTTCACTTACCTAATGAGCCATCACCATCATCATCTTCCTTACTGACCATCTTCATCTCCTTCTCCATCAGTTTTTCACGCTGAAGGGCCCTTGCTACGACGTCGTGCACTTTTCGTGGTTCGCACCGCTCGCACAAATATATTTCAGGAGGAGTTTCATCAGCGTCAATGCACATGCAGTCTGCATGCTGCCAGACACTGAAACACACGAATCATGGAGAAACTTATTTAAGGCGAAAATGCAAAGCTGACTTCATCTGTGCCGAAGTTTAAGCATAAGCTTTATGCCTTGTCTCATTGGAATTTTAAATAATGCTAATCATCAAAAATATATATACGTTATGTGGTCGGAGAAAATTCCGGGTGGCTCAGCGGCTAGAGTGCGCGACCGCTGAGCATGAGGTCGTGGGTTCGATCCCGCCTCGGAACATCTAATGAAAAGTTTTTTTCTTTGAATAAAACTTTACACCCGGCCACACCTCTTTGCTGTTGGCGCCAGCATTGCAGTAATTAGCCATGAAAAGCTTCTCAAACTGCCGTTCGGATTCGGCTTTAAACTGTAGGTCCCTTTCTCTTGTGCTAAAATTAGAAGCGCACAAGCCAAGAGATTGAGAGAGGCTCGGCTTTGGCCCTTTGGGGCTGTGTCATCTTGACAAGCTAATTTTACTTTTACTTCTGGGTAAAATTATAATACCCTTTTGAAGTGCATAAAAAGACCTTGGTGGCTTCGAACTGGCAACACTTACGAGCACCCATCGCATTTTATCATGTACTCATCATCGTGGGTGTACTCGCATATGCAGCGAGTTATAAAATCATCTTCGGCTTTGGAAGCAGTTTCAGTTTCAAGGATGTCCTCCTCGTCGTTGTCGGCGCTGGACATCTCACGTCCAAAATGGTCAATTGTCTCATCCATTTCTTCCGGAGTGGCAGCCACAGTGGAGACATTTGCTGCGTCAGCCGTCTGGCCTTTGCCTGCCGCAGATACTGCTGGAGCGCGATCTTGCGAGGAGAATGTTGGTTCGTCTGAAATTGGTAAGGTGCAGAACTTATAGCTTGCAGTTTCAGGAGTTAGTAAAGGCCGCAAGCTATAATTGTGTTCGGACAAAATTGTATTTGGTTCATCAGAACATGATAAAGTCCGCGACTTATAGCTTGGAGCGCGAACTGGAGTCATAACCTCGTCAAAGGGCAAGGGCAACTCGGAATCAGATATATTCATTACGACAGTTGATAAAGATGATGATGACGTTTGTTGAGGTTTGCGTGTAATGGGTGATTGTGATTGTCCTTGGTTATGGCTCATGGCCATTTTAAGATTAAATGGCGATTTGGATTTGGCCGATGTTGTGGGCAGATCGAGGTTATGCGTTCTTCTACTTCTACATGAAGGCAGAGGCGGAGCATGTTTGGCCAGTTTCCGCTTGTTCACATTTGCAACAGAAGAAGCATCCAAAGGAGAAAGAGTGGCCTCCTGCTGTTCCTGATCCTGCATGGTATTGGTATCCTCCTTGCTCACAGTGTTAAACTTGTTACATTGCTTTTATCACCTTTTCCTACCATGATCTTTGCTTCTGATGTGCCTAATTAAATGCCCATTGCACTTGAACCCAAAATTGCAAATGGAGCAATAAAATGGTCTTTCACCAGTGTGTGCGCTTCTGGGGACATCGAAGACATATTCAAACTCAACAGCTTATATAGAGTAGCAAAAAATGAAGTCGCCAACGTAGCTGCGCAGCTTTGGTCAGGCTCCTCACGCACGACACGTCGTGATATTAGTTCACTAGAGTAGCAAAAAAAATGAGTCGCAAAAAAGAAGTCGCCGACGTAGCTGCTCACGCACGAAATGGGTGGAACCCCCCAGTTTGATGCGATGGAGGCGGTGGTTCAGTGGATGCCTAACCCGAAGGCCACCGTCATCTGCTTAGATGAATTGTTTATTAATTGTTTATTATTATTATTGAATTGTTTATTATGATCTGTTGGATGAGACAACCCGTTTTGGATCGGATACCATGGCAAAACAAGTGCAAAATCAATTACATATTGTAATGGCCATGCTTGGCCACTTATTTAGGAGCCGGCCGTCTCTTTTTAATTTTTCAATTGCTAGGGCCACGAATGACCAGCTTGAAAACTTTGGTCAATTGGTCCATGCTGTAATTCAAAGCCGCTTCCTCGCACACGTTGTGGAATTGGACGACATGTACATGTTCTACTGCGTGGCGGTATTCGTGGCTTGTCATGCTTTCAATATTGCAATTGGTCCATAAATTTAAAACTACTGCTTTTAGGCAAAGTAATAGATAATTAAAATCTTAATTTTTAAATCAATTTAATTTTATTAAATTTTATTAATTTTTTTTTTTAATCGATAATATTTTGTAGATTGATCAAGAAGTTATATCTAATGAAAGATTTTAGGGCATTTAAAAGATGAAAAACGTTCATATAAAACTCAAATCTTAATTTTAAATCAATTTAAACTTGAATTTATACTTATTACTAACAATGGACAAAGAATTTATAAATAGTTCAGCTACATATGAAAAGAAAAGATACAAAAATAAAGATAAAAGAAAAGGAAATTAAAAGAATAAATAACAAAAAAAAATTATATTAAATTTATTGTTGTTGTTGTAGTTGGTTCACATAGTTTTTGAACCACCGGTCCGGTTTATTACATGGTTTTTTAAGCCAGTTGAACCGCGGTTTCGGTTCGGTTCAGTGGGTTCAGTCTAAATTTATTATAAATTTAATTTTTGTTTTTGCAAATAACCCTAATCTTCCGTAGAATCTGCGCGGAAAGGAATTCGCAACGAACTTTATATTCTTGGATGTCGAAAATCTGTACAATCTCAGCCCTTAAAGCCCATCCTTAAGTTTAACGACCAGAAATTTTCATATTAATATTTAAAAAAATGACAAATTCCCGCCAAACATAAACCCTTAAGGATGACGTTCCGAATTTTACTTAAATTTGTTCGAAAATCTATTTCTTCCCAGACTTTCGAAAGTTGCCAAAAGTTGTTCAAGGATCGTTTTTAATTTTGTCGAGTCTGAAGCCCTAAGCCATTTCTGAAGTAGTTTTGCTCTAGAGTCTGCACGAAAAGATATTTTCCCGCAGTTTCGAAGGAAAAGCAGTCCGATAACGTTTTAGAAACTATATTATTTTCTTGGATCGCCCTTAATTTCGTAGCAATCTTAAAGCAATTTACCCTGAAATCTGCTCGGAAGGTCATTTTTTAGACTTTTGAAGATGTGGCAAGTCCAAAACATATTTTTGTTCTAAGACTACCCTCTATTCCACCAAACTTTAACCATTCAAGCCTATTCTGAAGTCTAAAATTAAGCCGAACCGTTTTCATTTGTGGCTTTCGGTTCGGTTCAGAACCAGTTTGCATCCCTGGTTTTATTAAAACATTAAAATCAGTCCTTTTTTTTTAAATTTACTTTTTAGTTTTTTTTCCCAATTTTGGTTGTTCTTAGAAATTAATTAGTCTTCTTGTTTGTTTTACAGGTTTGTATCACAGGTTTGTTATATTAAAAATTTTTGTACTTGTTTTTTACTATTTGGCATTTTAGAATTTGATTTTAGGAATTTAATTAATTGTAAATTCGATGAAACGTTTGCCTCTCTTCATGTGACATACCAGCTGTCACATGAGAAGGTAGTAATTCATTTGTTTTCTTACATTTGTGCCGTCTAAACGTTTCATAAGATTTTAACTTTTTATTACACTTTTCGCAAATGATAATTGGGTGGATCCGTTTCACGTGATCGCGTAGCGAAATAAATACCACTTTTTGACATATAGAGCAAAACCTGCCCTTTTTAGTCTGTTCAGCTGCCTCTACAGCTGGAGGCGGCGGTGGCAATGCCTTTACAGCTGGAGGCGGCGGTGGCAATGCCACTACAGCTGGAGGCGGCGGTGAAAACGGCGGAAGCGATGGTGAAGATGAAAACGGCGGAGGCGATGGCGGCGGTGAAAACGGCGGAGGCGATGGTGAAGATGAAAACGGCGGAGGCGATGGCGGCGGTGAAAACGGCGGAGGCGATGGTGATGATGTAAACGGCGGAGACGATGACACAACAGCTTGACTCAACCTATAAGTTGCAATAGGTATTGACGAACGGTTCGCCCTTAAGGGCGGTGACACCCTATAAGACGATGACGATGGCTGTGACAATGGTAAATACCCATCGTAGAAGTCATCCGTATCTAAGTGGCTCCTATTTCTACGATCTGGTATCGCCTAAGCTCTTCCACTGATCTCAATGGTCCAATTGCCGATGTATTTGGGATTTGCATCAGCTTTGGCGGCTGTGCAATTGTCGTTGAATTTGCATTAACTGTGGTGACTGTGCGACCGTATATGCCACTTTCGGGTACGCAACATATGGCGGCATCGGATATGTGCCCGTAACCGCATATGGGGCCGAAGTCACATATAAGTTCACATTTGCCCCTTGGTCACCATAGCTGCCATGGGCAGGAAGGTCATTAATGGCTGGGGCCGCATAAACATAGCTTTGCCCATACTGGCCCTGGCCAGCAAAGTAGGCAGGGGGGCCAGCATATTGAACGGCAGGGGGGAAACCATATTGAAGGAATAACGTACGACTGCATTGCTGTACGGATGAAAAACATCAGTTAAGTTTTAATGATTCCCAATGAAAATATGATAAAAAATAGTGTTTCTATCTGGCTGGTATTCCCGTTGGACGGCCGGACGTGGCGTCCACAATGGAGGGCTGGGGGTAGAGTTCCCGATGGTCGGTCGTTGGACGGCCGGGCATGGCGGTCGTTGGACGGCCGGGCGTGGCGTTCCCAATGGACGGCTGGGGGTGGAGTTCCCGATGGACGGTCGTTGGACGGCCGAGCCGGTAAATTCTAACTTAACCGATGAAACATCTCCAATATGGTCGCCGGGCGAGCTGCCCGGGCGGGGATCAAACAAATTCCACTGATTTCAACAATGTTGAGCATTCTTCTACTTCTACATGAAGGCAGAGGCGGATCATGTTTGGCCAGTTTCCGCTTGTTCACATTTGCAACAGAAAAAGCACCCGAAGGAGAAAGAGTGGCCTCATGCTGTTCCTGATCCTGCATCCTCATCCTTGCTGACAGTGTCGAGCATCCAAGCCCAAGCATTTAAAGCTGGAGCAGGAGCAGGTTGCTGTGCATGTGCATGGCTTGACGTTGACCCGTTCCCGTTGCATGGTTTGGGTTGGAGTTGGATCAGTTCAGCTTTCCTATGAATAATTAATATTAAAACTTGTACTTGCAATGTATGCTTTTATCACCTTTACCTACCATGATCTTTGCTTCTGATGTGCCTAATTAAATGCCCATTGCACTTGGACCCAAAATTTCAAATGGAGCAATAAAATGGTCTTTCACCAGTGTGTGCCCTTGTATGTTTTACCAAATCGCATCTATTTTTAGTGTGGTAATAGCAATCGCTAAAATTGCAATAATATTCCGCTTCTGGGGACATCGACGACTTATTCAAACTCAACTTCTATATACGAGGGCGGTCCCAGAAATAGCCGACCTAACTACTAAAAGACAAAAATTTATCATTTTTTTTTATTTTTCAACATCTTTCCTTTTAGGTCGATGCACTTTTTCCAGCGATGTTCAATAGCTTCGATACCCTTTTTATAATAAGAACTGTGAAGCTCTTCAAAATAGGCATTAGCCTCGGACTCCACCTCTTCATTGTTGCCAAATCTTTTTCCTCCGAGCCATTTTTTCAAGTTTGGAAATAAGAAATAATCAGAGGGAGCTAAGTCTGGCGAATAAGGGGCGTGAGGTAGCAATTCAAATTTTAATTCATTAATTTTAGCCATTGCAACGGCAGAGGTGTGAACCGGCTGTTTTTGTTCTGAAGTCAGCAAACGCGGCACCCATCTTGCGCATAACTTTTTCATGTCCAATTTTTCGGTCAATATGCGATGTACAGCGCTTTTTAAAATGCCTACACATTCAGCTAACTCACGAACTTTCAATCGCCGGTCACTCAATACACATTTTTTAATTTTGGCCACCATTTCTGAAGTGGTCACCTCATTTAGACGCCCATTACGATGTTCATCTTCGCAGCTCAAACGACCTCGCTTAAACTCAGCCACCCAATATTTAATTGTTGTAAGCGAGGGAGCAGAATTAGGTTAGGTAGAATCCAGCTCCTTTTTAATATTTGTTGGACTAAGACCTTTTATATGAAAGTATTGTATCACATAACGATGACCAATTTTGTCCGTTTGTTGCTTTTAATAGTCGGTACTTCCCCTTTTTAATATTTTTTGTGAACATGTTCCAGCACTACTGTGCTAGGTCGGTCATTTCTGGGACGGCCTTCGTATATTCCCGCATCAAGCAGATCCAACAGGTACTGACCGTCACTATCAGGTTAACTCACGAACACTCACGAACTTGGCGTTAACCAACACTTACAATACAACAGCTGATTTTCTATTCAGCATTTTTCCCTTTGCCATTTGCGGTCATACCTTAGCCGAAATCTATTGTAACTACGAACTTTAACCATTTGATTTTAGGGTAAGGCTATATTAGCAACCATAAGACTGCATCTAATCCCAACTTCTTTACAGGCTTCGTCCAAATTGTTAACCATGGCTGTTGCCCCACTGCCGGCAATATCGGATATTGTCCAAATTGAACAATCGGCTGAGATCCTAAAACTGAATGATGATTGCCTGGAGTGCATATTTGAACGTCTGCCGGACTTACGTACCGAAGTGGCAGTCTCCCGTGTCTGTCAACGTTTTCAGGCAATCTTGACACGGAAGTGGCGCTACTCGCACGCCTACGATCAGCTGGACCTAGATAAATGGCGTGAGCTGTTGCCCAACTACGAGGACCTGCAGTATTTCCTGCTACTGATGCGTCGGCATATTAAAGAGATGTTTGTCACCAGCTGCTTCTGTACACAGCTCAAAGAACTGGATGAAATGCAGATTCGTGTGTTGCCCATGGTAACCAGCTTTGTGTATGAGCCCGAAGATATGGACTGCTACCCCTCTGATCGCATCATACTTAAAATGGCTTTCATGCTGCCAAATCTAAGAAGATTGCGTCTCACGACGCCCATTCAGGGGCAATATTTGGCCAATTTTCGTCAGTTGCAGGAACTACATTTGTACGAGGATCAGCACAAAGCCTACGAACTGAAGCAGGAGTGTCTGGATCAGGTTTGCAAGTAAGTACAATTCCTCGCTTAACGCCTCGCTTACTTTACTTGTGGAAAAACTTGTGGAAATACTTGTGGAAAAAAATACGGAAAAGATTTTGTAATTCTGTTTTTTGTATTTGGTTGCACAATTCATGCGAGGGCTGTTCAAAAAGTTCTCGGCTACCAAAGTAGGGTCTTCTAAAAAAGGAGTGTCGATGCTTCGCAGCTTTCCGGGGGTCACCGTTATCGGAAAGCAAATCGCAAGCCGGGAAATTGGTTGGTATGAATGCCGTTATGGCCCGAAGCAGAATCATGAATAAAAATTGAATTTGTAAAAATGGCGGCTATGTGAAAACGAGAAATCGATTTTTGATCATTTTTTTTGCAGTCCAGTGAACAAAAATAAAAGAGTAAAAAAAAATTTGTTTACAATGATTAAGGTTCGGGCCATAGCCACGTTAATTCTGCGTCCATTGAGCCCTACATCATCAAAATCGGTTCAGTAGAATTTGAAAAAAGCTGCGAACCAGTTTGCAAACTTGTTTTCGAGAAAAACGCGCTTAAAGTTTTAAGCATTTTGTGAATATAGGCAAAAACATTGCTACACAAAAATGGCCATCAGTCATGCTCCGATTTTCGCATTCGCAAAAGTTTTGCGATTTGGTGAGCAGATTTGGTCGAAAAACCAGTTTCAAATCGCAAAGGTTTAAAAGTACAACATTTGGAGAGTGTTGTGTCAAAATTTCAAGTAAATCGGGTCAAATTTTACGATGATACAGCGTTTCAAGCGACCGGCCTGATGAATGAAATGAATGAGCATAAAAAACTTTAAAGCGTTTTTCCCACAGCTCACGTTTTCAAAGTCGGTGGCCATCATAACTTCAAAACTACTGCACCGATCTTTTTGAAATTTTGAATACTATTTCTGTACATAATTTGCGAGGTAACGCTGTCGAGTTTTTCAAATTTGTTAATATTTTTTATTTTACAATAACAAATAAGCTGATTTTTTTCACTAAAAATCGCGTTTTTCCCTTCAAAATTTTCCAAAAAAGTGAAAAATAAAAATCTTTCTCTTATATTAGCTTATATTTATTTACTTAAATGTTTAACATTGAATCTTATACTTAATAGACCCAGCTGTTCGAGCTACTTTTATAGTATTATCATTAGAATAGCCAGAAAAATAATGGTATGACTTTACAGCTGTAATATTTTTTACATTTATCCATGTTTTTGAAATTTCGTTAGTTGTATTTTTGACATAATTTTTACCATCGTAAATTAGGAAAACGCCATTTATATTTTTTTTTTGCTAAATTGTGAAAATCCCGATTATTTTTTAAGATGATGTTTTGGGCTTTTACTAGTTGCCAAACTTTTCGCTTGACAGCGCCAACTCCGTCCACCGCATTTTTTCGGTGTCACATCAAATTCTTTTACGAATTGTGGAATTTTTCTCAGAATGAAATTTACTTCCACAGCCATTAGAAAATATTTTTTTTTATTTATTATTTTTATAAAACAATAAACAGAGTTTTTATTGTGCGACAACTCATCACTTACAATGCAATAGGACTTGGTGCAATTGTTAAACCAAGCCACGCATGTAAACAAAGTTACTTGTGAGTAACTAAAATGGGCAGATTGAACCTTATTTTGCGACAAAATTCTGTAATTTTCAGCAAAGTCAACTTGCAATATCAGATCATTGGGTTGAATTTGCTTATTTGAGGCACCAAAATAGTTTTGCTGCGAACGAGGCACCAAAATAGTTTTGCTGCGAACGTTTAATGTATGAATGGAGCCTAAAAGCAGGAAGCTTAGCGTTAAGCTCATATATAAATTCTTTAACTGATCCTTCGGTGTTGCATAGTACCATCCTGTTGTTTACCATTCTCCACAGCTTCCAAGCAGCAGTTTTGTCCATGCGATTAACATACAACAATGGTACAATATCTCCTATGTCAACCACACATTTTTCAAACTCGTTGGACATACAGATTTCACTGTCAACATTACAACAAGTTTCCTTTAACAACTTATCAAAGTTTGATGGAAACGTTTTAACAATTTTAACCAAACTTTTTAATAAGAAAGCTATGTTTGCGTGATATTGGCAAACGCACATGTAATGTGGTATTTTTTCAGTCAGTTCAACTGCTGGTGGACGGTTTTCGTAGAACTTGGTTCGAGAAATATGTCTTTATGGAAACTCATGTTGAATAAGGTCATACGCCTGATTCACAGTGACTAGAATATATCGCTTGGAAACTGGAAATTGATTAGTTCCTGCTAATAGAGTTCCCTTTCTTCATACATACTCACGACTTAATGGTATTGTACTGGAGGCAATAAAACCCATTTATGAGGATTTATCGGCCGACGACTTGCTGCATGCTCAAAATAACAATGAGTCTTTTAATTCCTTATTGTGGACCTTTGCTCCTAAGCACATTCACTGCGGTGCACACACGGTTGAAATTGCTAATTTTCTTGCTACATGCATTTTCAACGAAGGCTTCATTTATATCTTAAAAGTAATGACCCTAATGGGTGACACAATTGACCCACAATCACATAAATATGCTATAAAACGCGATGCATTCCGATGCAGACGTTCGGATGTCGAAATGGCCTCATCATCGAAAGAGAGGCGTACTGCCCGGAGAGCCGATAGATCCGCTAATGAACGCTTTTTTGAAAAGGAAGAAGGACCAGTATATGGAGCTGGAGTTGCTAATAAGTATATGTAAATATTGCAACAAAAAATCAATGTTTACTTTTTGTTGTGTACCAGAAAATTGAGCTTAAAACTTTGAGTTTTAATTTTGTATTTGTATACCCTGTTCTTATTGAAAATGGGAAAAGGGGGATTATGAAGTTGTGCAAAAGTATGTAACGACCCTATAAAGTATATATTTATATTCTTGATCAGCATCAACAGCCGAGTCGATTTAGCCCTGTCCGTCTGTCCGTCCGTCTGTCCGTATGAACGCGTCGATCTCAGAGACTATAAGAGCTAGAGCCACAAATTTTGTGCATGTAGATAGGTGTATACCCGATTCAAATCAAGTTTGCTTCAGATTTGGAAAATTCCTCCCCCTCCCCCTTTAAGCGCAAAAATCTATCAGAGCCACAATTTTTAAGATAGACCTTCCAAACTTTACATATATCAAGTAAGGCCCAATATCTATCTATTCTGAAAAGATCACTAAGATCGGACAATAAACACCGAAGTTATATACGAATCAGTTTTGCTTGTGGGAGAGAGGGGGGAACTTGCATTGTCAGTTATCGCGCGCGGCCGCATGCCAAGTGTTTGTGTGTATGTTGGAGTGTGTGTATGTGTGAGTGTTTGTGTATGTACCCAGCCAACCAAACGCTCGCAAACGATATCCCAAGCGAGTGAATTGCGTGAGTTAACCCGGCAAATGATAGTAAAATGATCGTGTCGTTCAGTTTGTGCGTGAAGTACATTTACGATAGTGCAAGCAATACGGTTAGGTAGCTAGGGTATCTTTTGGAGACTTTTTGTAGTACTTGCGAGTCTTGTTTTTTATTTAAAATAAAAAAATATTTGTGAGCCCGTAGGTGCAAGACAGGAAAATGGGGTTGCGGTAAAGGAAAACACACGAAATCAAGGGAACAGGGTATTTTATAGTCGGGGCACTCGACTGCAGCTCCCTTAGTTGTTAATAATGAATTGTTCAACCAAATACAAAAAAACAGAATTACAAAATCTCTTCCCGATTTCTTACCACGAATTTTTAAAAAACATGTAAAATGTAGCCCTCTGTACTAGAAGAGGGCCTTAAGTGCTTGTCTTACCTTTTAAAAAATTTTGTTTTGTGTATTTTTCACACTACTTTATTTAAATTCGTTGCTTCAGTCATCTGCTAATGCTGTCACAAACTGAAGTGACGGCAAAAGCAAGGGGGGGGTATAACGAAAAGGAGGAAGTCGCGCGGTCGTGGGGGAGTGGGTTGGGGGGGGGGGTGGGGGTTTGGGTGGTGGGGCTCGTCGGGTGGGAAGGGGTGGGTGAAGGATATCGGTGGTGGAGTCGTCCAGGTCTATAAGAGTACAGAGGAAGCGAGTGGTGTGGAGGGCCGTCAGGGAAAATAAAAAGCACGATCCTTCTAGTCATCAGAAAGAAGGAAACAAAATTTGGTAGAATGTCGCTAGGCCGTGATAAAATTTTTATTCGAAATGCGTCACACAACGGGGAATGACAATAGGGTATAGTCCCATCTTTAAATTGTGCCAAATAATGATTCGATAGATATACTCAATTTGATTGTTGCAGATGAAGTGCGGTTCGTTTTATTGATGTTTGCTAGCCAAACACTAGACTGATCTAGAGAAGTGCGTCACCGACAAACCTTAAAAATAGCGGTTTGTGGTGTTTTTTAGTGGCGTGTGTGGAGCTATGCTTGTATTTGTGTTTTTGTGGAAGAAAGTGTGCAAGAGCTGTGATTGTTCGGTCCTGTGATCGTGGTCTAGGTTGCAAGGAAAAAGTTTTCCATAAAACTAAGACAGGAGTTAGGTGTTTTCCAGCTCGTATCAGCAAAATTTCGAAATGGTGGGCTGCTATGTGTGGTTTGGTGAACGGCCATACGAAAGTACAATAAAGTAAACGTGGAGTTTCGGAGTCTGGCGGGTCGCATCGGTGTTGCGAGGTTTGGGGGTGGTGACTGGTGAAAAAAAAGTTTTTAATAAATTATTGTAAATAAAAGGAGGTACATAATACTGCAAGAGTGTATTCATTGGAACGTGTGCTGGTGGGGATCCTCAGGGCTTCGGGGGTTGTGTAGGTGCGTGGGGTTGTTCGGCGATTAGGTGGACAGGTGGTGCTTTTTTCTAAGGGTCGGTGGGGTGCGGGTCCGGGGCCCTGTTAATTGTAGTAGTTATGATAAGTGCGTTTGAATCTTTTCTGGTCCGGATCTTAAAACAGGGCTGGTGGGATTTGTTTCGGTTTAGATGTTTTTGCTTTGGTCGGTTGGGTCTGTTCAGTATTTTCCTGATGGTTGGTGCGGTGTTGGGGTTTTTTGTTTTGGGTTGTTTTTTGGGTCGCGGTGGTGCGGTGGTGGCTGGGTGGAGTGGGGGTTCGCGGCGGTGTTGGGTGGTGTCGCAGTTTTTCGTGTGGGGCTTTCCCTTGGGTTCGTGGCCGGTGTCATTAGAGGGTGCGCAGTTTGTTTTTCTAAATAAGACTACTTTTCGGGCATTACTTTTCTATGAGAGCTATACTATATAGAAGTCCGATTTTGACCAAACTTAGTGGAATCATGAAAAAGCAAAAAAACTGACAGTTTCAAAATTTGGAGGCGATCCCATTTAAAACAAAAAAGTTTTTTTCACTAGAACTTCATTTTCGAAAGTCATCCGATTTTGACAAAACTTTGTATAATTGTGTTAAAGTATATAAAATAAATATATGCCAATGATAAAGACGTTCCCATTGAAATCTAAAAAGTTTTTCTCACTAGAAATAGTTTTTCGACCGATCGTTCCTATGAGAGCTATGTATATGCTATAGTCATCCAATTTTGACCAAAATTTGTAGAACTATGTGAAAGCATTCCAAATGAATAAATGCCAATTTTTAGGACATTTCCAGTTTTTATACCCTTGCAGAGGGTATTATAAAATTGTGCGGATGTTCGTAACGCATTGAAGGAAGCATCTCCGACCACATTAAGTATATATATTCTTGATCAGGATGACGAGCTGAGTTGATTTAGCCATGTCCATCTGTCCGTCTGCTATCCTCACCAAACTTTGCACGAAGTCTTTTGGTACAAATACGCTGCACATTTTTGAAACCGGCCGGATCGGATGACTATAGCATATAGCTGTCATAGGAACGATCGGTCGAAAAACTAGTTTTAGTGAGAAAAACTTTTATTTTCAATAGAAACGCCTCCAAACTTCGTATTTCTTAGTTTACTATGTTTTTCCATGATTCCATCAAATTTGGTCGAAATATTGGTCGAATATATACTTAGTATAGCTGTCATAGAAAAGTAGAGTCTGAAAAGTAAAACTTTTTTGTTTTCGATGGAAATGTCCTCAAAATTGGCATGTATTTGTTTTATATGCTTTTTCACGATTCTAGAAAGTTTGGTCAAAATCGGGTGACTATAGCATATAGCTGACATAGGAACGATAGGTCGAAAAACTAGTTCTTGTGAGAAAAACTTTTTTGTTTTAATGGAAAAGTCCGTTACGTTAGCATATATTTATTTTATATACTTTTACACAATTCTACAAAGTTTTGTCAAAATTGGATGACTAAAGCATATATAAATAAATAAAATAAGTTCTAGTGAGAAAAACTTTGGTTTTAATTGGGATCGCCTCCAAATTTTGTAATTCACAGTTTGTACTGCTTTTCCATGATTGCACTAAGTTTGGTCGAAATCGGACATCTATATAGTATAGCTCCCATTGAAAAGTAAGGAACGAAAATTAGTCTTATTTAGAAAATCAAACTGCAAGGGTATTCAAAACTTCGGTCGAGCCGAAGTTAACTTTCCCCTATTTTTTTTTTCTTAAATTATTTTTCGATTTTCGAATTATTCTTGCAAAAAAATCGGAGTTCGCATGATGTACCTTTTGAAATAGTAACGATTGTATTTCAGATATTTCTTCAATGTTGTTCGATGGTCCCTAAAAATACCTTTCTACCTTTTTATGTATCCTTTCTCTCGTTATTTTTTCCGCAGTCAACTGGTCGACCTTAAAGTTCTGGATATACGCGTATACGATGTGATAAGCAAATTGCGCCTCAACAATTGTCTTCAAAATCTTAAGAATCTCTCTACGCTCAAATTAAATTTGGCCACCCTGAAATCGGTGCTCCCAGAGGTCTTGGAATTACCAAAGCTAAAGCAATTGATTGTTCTTCTGGATACGGAATGGAATATTCCCGCTCATTTCAGTCCAGATAGTTTCGATCATAAAATACGAGAAGTTGGCGAATTCTATGAAATAATGGAACGTAAAGCCAAAAATATTATTGGTCTTGCCGTGGATGGATATTATATGCCTCTTGAACCAGAATGGGATGCCCAATTGCCCATATGGCCATATAAGAGACTGCAACGCTTGGCCATTTGCAGTTGGGCTCATGATGTGGATCAATATTTGGAGCGATATACCACAATGACAGATCTTCGTTTGCTTTGCTTGAGAAATTGTTCTAAACTAAATGATGATTTCTTAATGAAATTTATCGAGCTATGCCCAAAACTTCAACATTTGGATGTTTCCTATTGCCGCAAGTTGACGCCGAAATTTTTGGAACGTTCGTTGAACCTTATGCGAGCGAGGGAGCCATATAAACAGCATAAGGGATGTAGACTGACGCCGCCCTTAATGATATACTGTGTACTGTGTGGTTTTGAAGATTATGTCGATGCCAAGGTATGTGGAGGGGAAAAAAAATCCTTGAAATCAATTGACTTTGTACATCTTTGCAGGATCTGAAGAACTCTTTGGACTACAGGGACTATATGATGTTTGTGAATGATTTTCCGGTTAGCTCGGAGCGTGGTCTGAGTTTTGTCGATCGTGGCTATCAGTTTGACTTTGATTAGTTGGCAGCTGGACACGCTTGTATATATTATCTTTTTAGTTTCACTTGTGTAAATATAAATATTATTTAATTATTAAACATAATTTGATAAAAAAAAGTAGCTGCTTAAAAATATTTAATGGGATAAAGTAAAGTACAATTTTCATACAAAAATGTTAGAGGTACAGAAAAAATAAAATTTTACTTCAACATTTGCATTTGGAGTGTTCCGAGATGACAAGTACTGTTAAGTTACATGTAGAAACTATGCTATTTACAAAACAATTGATCAGCAGATATTATATTAGTTAGTTACTGCGGTGTACTTAGCTACAAATTATGGTAAGTCACATGTGGAGGAACCGATTTTTACACAATTGTGTAGTGGATTTTATATAGCTTAACTCAACTGAAGTAATAATGTTCTGAGCATTGGTACTTCTTGTAGGAGGCTTTGTCATTGTTGGCAAAAAAAAAACAAATATAATGAATGATACAAAAAAATCAGAAATATAAAAACATGTCTAAATAACGTAAAACTAAACCTGGGCCGTTCAGGCCATTGCTTTTCCAAAAGGCTGATCTAAGCGTATTCTCTTCATTTCTAAGCTCTTTACTTGTCCGCTGGACAATGCCTAAGTTCGTCACAAAAAGATAACTATAGCAAGCGCAGCTTCGATATTCTCAATCGGCCGTGATTCGATGATTCAAAAGTGTAATCCGGTATACCGAACTGACATAGTCACTTTCGATTTCCTGGTGTAGAAAATAACTTGTGTCGAAATCTGTTAAAAATGTAATAAACAATGTAATATATCAAACTTTGTAGCCCTGGGTTTTGTGTGTTTTTCGGACCTGGTGTTCGATAAATTCTCGCTCATGCGAAAAGGCACTTCCGTTTGCGCTACCTTGTAGTTATTGTATCATGTATCTATAGCTGTGGTGTCCAAACTCACACAATGAAAGCGTTGCGCTTGTGTGCGAAGCAGCGAAACACAATTATATGTTGTACCAAACATTGAGTATAGTCTACCAATTTCATTTTTAAGCCAATAATATTTGTTATCGAGTTCTCGCCAGAAATGCTCGCCAGTTTTTAAAGGAATTTCAGTATCATCTCGTAACTCTTTTAGATCGCTTTGGATTTCTGCGTTATGTTACTGGACTTCGCATATAAAAGGGTAGTCATGCAGATCTATCAAATTTTGAATGCAGCTTATGTCTTAAAATCTTTGGTTGGAATTATTTTCAATTGATATCACGATGTTGGCATAATTTTGAAAGAAGTCCAAATTATTCAATTCTAAGCCAGAAAAAATGAGTGAAATTTTCTTTAGAGATTTAAGGCTATTGTTTTTGAGTTGGTCTTTTAGTAAATGCAGCTTTCTAGTAAAATGGTGTATTATTGTTACAAGAGTTTGTTATATTGGTGTTTTTGCCTTGAAGAGATAAGTTCAGGTCATTTAGCATTTCGGTTAGGTCGCATAAAAACGCCAAGTCCAGTTGAAATTCCTTATCTTCCAATGCAATTACAAACTCATCTGTAGTCGGTGTTGGTGACGATTTAAAAAATAATACAATTTCTTGTCTTAAATTAAAAAACGCTCAAAGCTGTAGCAAGATCTCCGTAGTCTGCATGCAAATCTTCTAAAAAACTCTTAAATTTTCAGTGCATTGTGTCCGCCTCTTATTTTATTTATCGTTTTTGTGTCCATAACGTCTTTTCATTTTTTTTCCTTTGCGAAAAGTGCTTGCTGATGAATAATGCAATGGAATGTTGGACAAGACAGACCGTTTTTCCGCATTATTCCCACGAGACCCATTATTATTTCCTCTCATTACTTTTGCACCATCTGTCCACATAGCGCTAATTTTTTCTTTATTCACAATTGAAAAGACACGGGATTCTAAAACGTCATATAAAACTTTTCCTGTTACATTGCCGTGCAAAGAAACAACATCAAAAACTTCTTCAAAGCAGTTTAAATTAGCATCAACTGTTTTAACACAAATTATTAACTGGCAAATGTTATTGATGTCGGTACTCTCGTCTAGCGATATCGAAAAAAATGTGAAATTTTCCAGGCGCTTTCTTGCTTATATCCTCGGTTCTGCGTTCAAGAGTATTACGTGATATGGGAATACTTTTACAAATTTCAACGGCTTTCTGGCACTGCTCTCCAAAGCACTGTAACACATCTGTCGTTAAATTCATAAAAAATGTTCCATCACTAAATGGGCCACATTGTTTGGCCAGACCTAAAGCAACTGCATAAGATGCTAAGTTTAGCGAAGTTGTATCAATTTTATTGTTGTCAGGTTGGATGAATTCTTCCTTGTCAGCTATAAACATTAAAATGTCTTGCCTGCATCTCTAAAATTTTTAAATCTCTCTCCCTCCCCTTTATTTCATTATAACCTCCGTGTCAAAGTTGGTAGTGCCTTTTAATGACACCAAAGGTAAAGCGACATGCAACGTAATGGCACAATAAACATTGAGCGTTACCATCCATATTCTCAATGAAAAATAATTCATTTTCCCATTTGAGATCAAACATTTTTTTTCGGTGTAGCCGAACACATGAGTCGTGAGAGCAAATGCAGCCGAACACGCGCATCGTACGAGAACAAGCTGCCGAGCGTTCTATTTATAGAATATACATATTCTCTCTCTCTATATGTGTCGGCTGCGACGCCGGCAGAATTTGGCTTGCCAACCACGCGTGGCTGCCGATTCAAATTTTAGACATCGCTGATTTAAATTAATTCAAACCACTAATTTAGGAATTAATTGTCGATCCCCTACATCTTCCAACATCAAAAATTCTTTTTTTCATTGAATCTATCAGATTCACAAATACCTGCGGTTCAAGGAGGTTCCATTCTCTTAAAATCGCACTTTTAAGGTTGCTAACACTGTCGTAGCTTGTGTTTTCCTTGTAGACACGTCTTGCGAGGATTTCCCAAATATTTTCAATTGGATTTAAGTCTGGTGAGCATGCTGGCCATTTCAATAATTCGACCGAACACTCTTGTAAAAAATCTTTGGTGACCCGACTAGTGTGAATTCGGGCATTGTCTTGCATGAAAATATAGAGAGCTTCCCGGTTTTCATTTAAATAGGGGAGCAAACTATTTTCTGGGACTCGAATGTAGTCTGCACTATTCATTCTGGAGCTCGTAAATTGCAAATCCAGCTTTCCAAACTTATTGAATGCTTCCCAAACCATTGCTGACCCGCCACGAAAATTTCTTTTCGAAAAGTAAAGGGGCTCCTTTTTTTGCAGTTTTTTTGCAGTATTCTTCAGGATTCTTCAAAAAATTGGCAACAACTGTGCGACTTCGACCGATTTCACGTGATATTTGGCTTATATTCAAGCCGGACTTTGAAAAGGCAAGAATTAAGCCCTTTTTTTCTCGCAAAGCAGTGTTGATCGACCCATTTTATTTCAAATTGCTTAAATTACAATCGTGAAAAAAAAAAAATACAAGTGGAGTTGTTTTTGACAGTCTGGCCTAAGTTTTCGTTATGTGTCTGATACAGCTGCAAGCTAGTAAATTTCTATGACTTGAACGCAAAATTAACGAGAGTTTTCCAAGCACGAGAGTGATAAAAATCGCTCCCAACGGTAAATTTTCATTGCGTATGTGTTTTTCTTTCGTTCGTCATATTTGTTTCTATTATATTCCAGTTCAGAAAGATTTTGCGAGGGAGGAAAAGCAAGTTATAATAGTGTCTTATAATTTTGATATGGACCTTACATTTGGATCGTTTGCTATATTCTCTGGTTAAAAAGTTGCCTCTTTTTGTAAACTTGTGAATTATTTACGTTGCGTCACGCATTGAACATACTCGTGACTTGTAACGACTACCTCCGTTTGGCTCATCACTAGTTTTTGGACCCTCTCTGGTCACACTTGCAACCAAAACACGTGTGTGTGCGCAGATTCTTTTTCATTGTGGACGACGTGCGGCAAAGTTTTAGTTTTTACGGACAACTTGGGATAAACTGTATAATATTTTTACAACAATGGCGGATCTGGTGAAACTGATCGATGCTCTTGTATTGGAATATCTACAAGGGAAGGACAAGAACCTGGCCAAAGTATTTGAGCAGAAGACGAAGGCGGTAAGAAGTCGATTTCAATTCTTTGGGTGTTTTTTTTTGTTGTATGCTGCAAGCTGCATTTACCGTTTATGTACATATGCAGGTGTGTGTGCGGCTGTTTAGTAGAGCGGTAAGGTGCTTAGCTCCTTTGATGGGGGGCAGATTAGTTTTATTTGGAGTATGCTCCAGCACCAAACAGCCTGACCACGTGTTTTTTTCTCATACTAACCAAATTTTTCGTTTTGCTTCTACCCCGGCAGGCCAAGGTAGCAAAGAACACTCCCAAGCTCCATGAGATTCTGCAATTTTATCAAAGCAAAAGCTCGACCAAGATTCCACAAATCAAGGCACCAGCTCAGGACAGCGAGAGCGATGACAGTGACTCGGATGAGGATGAAGCTCCGGCCAAGAAACCGGCTTTGACCAATGGCCAGTCCGCCAAGCCCATACCAGCCAAAGCTGCTTCCTCCAGCAGTGAGGACAGTGACTCCGAGGAGGAGACGAAGAAACCAGTGACTAAGGCTGCTCCTGTAAAGCCCGCAGCCGCTAAGAAAGCTGACACCTCCAGTGAGGAAAGTACTTCAGAGGAGGAAAAGGCACCCAAAAAATCACCTGCCAAGGCAGCACCGCCTTCAAAAGAGCGCGGCTTGTCCACCGATGACGACTCTTCCGAGGAGGAGGCACCTGCCAAGAAGCCAGCAGTGGTAGCTACTCCAGCCAAGAAGGCCGCTGCCTCCTCCAGTGAGGAGAGCTCTTCAGAAGAAGAAACGGCCAAGAAACCACCGGCAAAGACACCAGTCAAACCGGCACCTGTCAAGAAGGCCGAGAGTTCAAGCGAAGATAGCGATTCAGATGATGAGCCTGCACAGAAACCAGCTGTCAAGGCTGCAGCCAAGGCGACTCCGGCCAAAAAAGCTGAGTCCTCCAGTGACGATTCATCTTCAGAAGAAGAAGCCCCCAAAAAGGCCGTCCCTGTCAAGGCCGCTCCAGCTAAGGCCACCCCAGCCAAAAAACCGGTTGCTGCCAGTTCCAGTGAGGATTCCTCCTCAGAAGAGGAAAAGCCTGCTGTCAAGAAACCAGCCCCAGCTTCAGCTGCACCAGCGAAGAAACCAGTTGAATCCGAAGATTCCTCAGATGACAGCGATAGCTCGGAGGATGAGAAACCCAAGGCCAAGGCTCCAGCGCCAGCTGCTAGCAAAGCCAAGGCAGCTGCTGCCACCAGCAGTGAGGATTCGTCCAGCGAAGACGAGACACCGGCAGCTGTTAAGCCTGCAGTGAAGAAACCTGCTGCTCCTGCCAAGAAAGCAGCCTCCTCCAGCGATGACGACTCTTCCGATGAGGAGGAAAAGGCCAAGCCAGCCCCCAAGGCTGCAGCAGCTAAACCTGCACCCAAAAAGGCTGCTGACAGCTCTGACAGTTCCTCATCTGATGAAGATGAGTCACCCCCAGCCAAGAAGAAGCCTGCACCTGCCAAAAAGGCAGAAAGCAGCAGTGATGATGACAGCGAGTCTGCTGAGTCCGGTGAGGTAAAGCCTCCGGCGGTGGCTAATGGTGCTGGATCTAAGGCTGGCCAGAAGCGCAAGTTCAGCGGTGGCGATCCCGAAGAGGCCACACCCAATAAAAAATACAACAACTTTGTCAAATCAGGAGAGAATCAGGAGGTGAGTTGGGCGGGAACACAAAATGAAGAAGGGGGAAGTGTTATATACGTCAAATTGGTCCGAATTGTAATTTCTGATCTGGCTTATTAATAAAGCAGATGGTAGTGAAGTTAGTGAGGAACAGCTTTAATTAATTCTAACATCTTAGTCAAAATATCAACTTATGTTAAAAGTTAACAAGAGAGGGAGCTGAAGTCGAGCGGCCCAACTCAAAAATACCCTGTTCCCTCGACTTTGTGTTTTGGCAGCTGATGATGCTGTACCCCCGCTCTATAGAGCAAAGTTGTTTCATATAAAACTTCGGTGTTTTTGGTCCGATCTTAATGATCTTATTTTCTTTATTGAATTTGATAGGTTAAAAATGATCCAAAGATAGAGCCTCGTGACTTAATACAAGGTGGGCCAAAAGAAGTCACCCTATTAGAAGGTGCTCTTATTTTTACAAATAGCCGCCAAAATATAAAGAGGTAAATATAATATATATTCTACATCTGTCTAGTCCACAAATGTCAAAACAGATCTGACTTTGACGGCTATTTGTAAAAATAAGAGCATCATCCAATAGGGTGACTTCTTTTGACCCGGGTGACTTCTTTTGGTCCACCTTGTATTAAGTCACGAGGCTCTATCTTAAAAACTGTGTCTTTGAATGTTTTTTGCGGTAAAATGGTGGAGGGGTAAAATTTTTCCAAATTTGAAACAAACTTGATCTGTGTATGGTGCATGCAAAATTTTGTGGTTCTATTTCGCGCAGAGGGTCGATTTATTATTAAGATTAAAGCAGAATTTCGGATTTTGTTTATTTTAAAAATCCATAATAATTTCGATTCGATTTCTATTTAAAAATTCATGACAATTTCGATTATCCATTTATTTCATTTAATGTACTCTGTACTAATGTACTTTGTACTCTGAAACATTTTGCTTAAGATAAGCACATTTAAAATTACCGATTTGTGCCTAATTTATTAATGTTAACTTAACAATTTTAAAACTTCATTTCAAAAAACTGTTTTAGATAAATATTCCAGCCAAGCTAGAATTTTTCGATGCATGAAATAAGGACCAGCCAGATTTTTGATATGAGGTAGGGGATTGTCTAAAAGACTTAGGTTCAAATTTTTGTCAATTTGTGGCATTGGGAACGGCCGCTATATTGCAAAACGTGAACTGGTCCATATCTCTGGAACTATTGCTTTTAAACAAAAATTTTCAAAGACAAAGTTATAGATAATTACTTTCTATAACCTTTCTTTTTGTTTTCTCGAATTTTGTGTGCGGGCAATGGTTTTCAAGTTATGTATGTACGCTCAATGCACTGAGGCTGGTTGCATTGCGGTCTCTTACTGAACGGAACACTTTTTCTCGCACCTCGTGTGTTTTCTGTTACGTGATTTCGGTTGAGCAAAACAAACGAGTCGGTCTGTTAGCGACCTCTGACAGAAACCCTTGTGAGCGAGCGCTCACCAAACAACTGGCTGCAAATGAGCAGAACAAATACATAAGTGTCTGGAAAAGTGTTTTCTATGTTGTTGCATGGTTCGTGTGGCAGGCGATGGGCTTATGTACTCACATAATTAAATATTTTGCGTTATTTTGGCGCTAAGCTTAATTAAAAATTAATATTTTCTTTATTGAGTTTGATAGGTTAAAAATGATCCAAACGCATTTAATTCACACAGCCTTACGACGTTAGTTATTCAAAGTTTGTTGTCAAAGACACACACACACACGTGCGCAACACACAACCACGCATACATAAGCAAAAGACAGTTTGGCAAAACTGTCAGTGAAACCCATGAGAGAAACAGAAACGAAAAAAGCGGTCTTTGCTCTAAGCGCAACAGAATTGAGAGTTTTTCGCTCCCACTTTTCGTCCGTAACCAAACTGTTTTTTGTTGACACGCTGTAAATGTTAAGTGTTATTTGGTAGTTCTGTTAAAAACATATCTTTTGAGAAAAAACCTATTTTTTCAAGAAGGCGCAAATTCACGCAAACAAATTTAGTTGCATATGATTATGGACGCTTTAGTTATAAATTCTACATTTAAAAGCCTGTGCGCCTTGAAAGTTCTACGCCACGAAACACAGCTGCACTTGCTATGGCGAATCTAAAAATACACAATAAAGTACTATTCACATGGACAAAAAAACATACAATTGACGAAAATGTTACTGAACTCTAGTTTGACACACCTAAACTACGATTTTCCATCATTAAAAGATGTGTTTTTATTTATTTGGATAACGTGACAATAACCCAAAGTGAGCCTCCATAATCAGCTGACTTTGAAAGCGTACCGTTCAATCAGTGTGTCCTTATAAAATGTTTTCGATTGAAAAAAATGTAAAATGGCTTGACACAGCTTGGCTTGTGCGCTTCTAATTTTCGCACAAGAGAAGTGGACCTACAGTTTAACGCCGAATCCACAGCTGTTAGCTGGTGCTAACAAATTTTAATTTTAGTTCTTAATTTGCCCAAACATTTTTTTCTAGCTATTGAATTAAATTATGGACCCTGAAAAGAACGCTTTGAAGTAATTATATTGTTTTTTGGCTGCGTCAATAATGTTAGGGCCAATCATTTTTAAATATTTTTCCGGCATATTTTTATTGTAGCAAGCATTATGTCGACGTAGTCTAAATCTAATAACAAAATTTTGATCTTTAATATACACATATAAGCCTTAATTTTAAAGCAGTAATACGTTACGTGATAGACAAAATTGCTAGACAAAATTAATATCTGTGTTTTTTAGCGATTTCTCAGATTGTCTTTGAAAAAAGTTACTTGGCTAAAAACTCGCTCAACATCCGCTCTCCACAACGGACATGACAATATATTGACGACAAGCGGTGCTAGCTCAAAAAATTTGTTGTTTCCAGCTGAGTCCATATAAAAAATAGACTCTGCCCTAAACTTAACAGTGTTGTCAACATTGATCCATATATTGAATTCATATTTTATCAATTTCATTACAAAAGATCAAGTATGGTATATGAGTGATGGTAAAAGCTTTGATTAATTTGTAATTTTTGCATATAAAAATTATTTTTTGCAAACAAAATTCAGAAGCTAAAAAGTGAGGACAAGGTGATTTTGAAATTTTTCAGTTAAAAAGTGACAGATCTGGAAGCAGTTTAAAATTATTTTATAGCACTTTGGAAATTTTAGGCTTGGAGTTGTGAAAAATGAGATGTCCTGCTAGAAAATTCCTTCATTGTCATTTGAGGCCTCTTTCATGCGACTTAAACACCCCAATAACCCTTTTTTTTGAGTTAATCGACTAATATTATTGCGAGAGCATTCCATATTATAGCTGATATGTACGTTTTGGGCAGTTTCTAACCATTCAGCTGACAATCAAATTAACTCTGAACCTTAGTGATGTATCAAGGCTTTATCCACGATTTCATACAGCATAAACAAAGTACTTACATTTTTGCCAAACAAAGCTCTGAAGCGTCAAAACGTTACTTCTTTTGTTCTACTGAAAGCAAACGCTGTCCCTAGCGGACCAACTCCTTTTCAGCCTCAACTTTTGGTGTAAAATTGAAATTGAGAATCCTATTGATAACTTTGATTCATCAGTTACTCCAATGGATTTTATTTTTCAATCGGCTTTTCTCATTTTGTGAATCTCGTTTAAAGTCAATAATTATTGCTTTTCCATAAACAGGGTCCACTTAACATTAACACTCAAGAGAATGTTTTCCAAGGCTGCAAACATTTTAAAGTTCAAAACCATTGGAAACTCTCAAGGTACGGTTCTCGTACCGCTTCCCTTAGCGAACGTATAGTTTTGGTTCTCATTTTGGTGTACGGATTCTTAGATTGTTGGGACGATTAAAATTCGTACATATGAGACTTGTTTTTCCATTTAAGATCTTAACTTATGGTTTACTTCCTTATCGCAGTGGTATTAGTCCGAGTTTTCAATATTGTGATAGTTTTAAAAGTTCTTTAAAATCTGACTAAAATTATTCTGCGAACCGAACCAAGAGGGGGTTCAGTTCAGTTCCAGGTTCGTGAGGTTTACAATTTAGAAGGATCGGTTCTGGGCCTGGATCGCTAGACCCAAAACATTTGAACCATGCTTCAACAGGTCTCCAGACCCTCTCAATATCTAGATTTTTGGAGTTAACTTTCATAATTTATTTTTAACTTCGAGATTGAGGTTAAAATTCTATTTTATGACTTTGAAGTACAAAACAAAGCTTCTAAGCATTTGTAGAGAAGGAGAGAGAGATTGGTAGCTTCTAATTCTGAGGATACAACATAAGACTTCATAGGGAATCTCTTTAACCTGGTTTATTTTGACTGAATTTTTCATACCCAATAGCAGAATGGTTTCACCTCTACTCCCAACAACACCCACAACAATCAGTTGAACAACAGTGGCGGGGGGAGTGGTCGTCGGCGTTCACCTTTTCGTCGTGTGCGCACTGAAGAGATCACAGTGGATTCACGTGTTCAGGACATGTCCTTTGAGGCCAAGGTGAGTGCCGCAAATGCATTTGAGTGGTGCGTGTGTATGTGTGTGTAGGTAGTGGGTAAGGGCTTAGGTAGGTGGCTTAGGATTAACATAAAAGTTTTCTGAAAAGGATTACGTACAGAGAGGGAATACACACAAATTAGCAAAAAGAACTCAAATCCATTTGTGGCACCATGATTCTGGCCATTTTTTGAAAAAGAAAACATTTTAAAACCAATTTGTGTTTAACCCTCTTTGACGTATTTCTTTTTTCTTTTCCACAGGATGGTGGCTTTAACAAGCAAGGTTTCAGAGGACGTGGTCGTGGAGGCACTGGTTTTTCTGGACGGCCTGATCGCAGCAAGTGGGACAGCAACAAACAGAATGGCGAAGGAGGAGATGAAGGCGGATTTAAGAAGATTGGCGATCGCAAGAGTTTTGGTGGCTTTGACAGGAAAGAAGGAGGAGGACGCGGTGGATTTGGCGACAGAGGCCGAGGTGGACGCGGCGGGTTCGGTGATAGAGGACGTGGTGGCCGCGGTGGCTTTGGCGACAGAGGACGAGGTGGACGCGGCGGCTTTGGAGACAGAGGCCGAGGTGGACGCGGTGGCTTTGGTGGCGGACGTGGTGGTGGTTTCGGCGGCAACAAATCGTTCGATTCGGGACAAAAACAAAACAAGAAAATTACCTTTGACAATTAAGTTTAGCCTAATCTAGAGGGGTTAGCCCAACCCACACACATACACACAATCGCGTAGATTTTTGTTTTATTATAATTTTATTTGCCTATAGAAAAACGCTGCCGGATCTTGGGGCGAACGTGCCAATAAAGACCTTAAGCACACGCGCGGCAAATCCTTCAAACACGAGAAGACCAAGAAGAAGCGTGGTAGTTATCGGGGCGGCCAAATTGACATGGGCGTCAATTCAATAAAATTTGATTAACTTTATATAAATATACCACATAAACTTATACATTTAGCAGTAAGGCAAAAAAAAAGCAAATAATGTAACATTAGTCACTTAAACATACAAACAGATTCATATACATAAATATTGTTTATATGCAATAACCTTTTCTCTTTCGGAGCTTAGATAACAAAAATCTAAAACAAAAACAATTGTAAATCCGTAGATTTTATTGTGAAATAATCTAAATGAGAACTGACGGTCAATAAAACCGTTTCCTACAAAGAACCCCCCTGTGTATGAAATATTTTGAAATAATGGAGCAAGCCTAGAAATATACAAAAATCTGTATGAGGATCCGGTAAGTAATAATTAAGTTGTGTTTTCAATTGTCTAATATCTCATTTGACTTTCTTATAGGCATGTTGCGGTTTTCACTTTATTGACCTCGAATTTGGTACATGTCTGTCGGGCGTTTGAACGCATTCCTTCTCAGCGCTATAACATATTCTACATAAGTTCTTGATGCAATATATGCAGAAACAAATTTTTTCGGGGTCAACCCCCTTCAGCAAAAATTTTTTTAAATATTTTTCTTGGCTTAAATTTTGTGCTAGGTGTTAAAGACATCCCTCGTTGGCTCGTTTTCCAAAAACTCGTTGCAAATATCAAATTTCGAGTTGTTGAATTTGGCAAAACTATTGATGCACTTTAATTAGGAATTGATCAAGATATTTAATAACGTAAAATAAATAATTTTACAATTTGTTCTTTGAGGGGGTATTCTTGTCTAGAATTTTGGAAAAATCAATTTTATTTTAGTAATCCACATATATTTAAATACACACACAGAATTTCAAGTCAATCCGGCAACTATTTTCGAAGATATACGCACATTTGTAAAGACGCTTCAAGTGAATTTACAGGGCTGCTAAAACTATAACCGCCTTTTTCTAGAAACTACTTCACGTTTGACATGATTTCTCAAGTTCCAATGGACCAATTAACTTGAAATTTTGTGTGGGCCTTTCTAATACATCCCCCTATGGCCCGAACTAGGATTGTTCAAAAATTTTGATTTTTAGTATTTTAAAAAATTAAAAACTTAAAAAAATGCCAAAAAAAAAAATGATTTTTTTCAAACCGTCACCATTCTGCGAAAAAAAAATTTTTTTTTTTATTCTAGTTCGGGCTATAGCGACATTCTTACCAATTAAGAATCTTGTTTCCATTTTTTTTTCGAATGACTAGAAAGGTTGAAATCGTGTCAAGATGGAGGCAATTTTTTTGTAAACACCCCCTGCTTTAACAGCGTGTAACTTTTTTAATTTTTTTTCATTTTTATTTTTTTTATTGTTCAAATATTAACTAACATTTAAGGGAAAAAATTATTGTAAAAATATTTTGAGTTTTTTTTTATTGAATTTAAAAAAAACGCCTAATACACGGAGAACGCAAAAAAACGCTCGCAAAAAAATCTTCATATAAAAATGACACTGTAAAACCGCTCGCAAAACTAGTAAGCTGACAAGCAAATAGGGGGGGTGGTAAAATCCACACGGGCTTCGTCGCGTTGCCAACTACTCTGCGCGTGTGGATTTTATTGAACAGCTGTTCGAGTTTTGTTTGTGCACCCAAGCACAAACAGAGCAAAATAGAGCAAAAATATGTCTAAAAATTAAAAATTCGATTGAAGCGCTTTCATAAGGAAGAAAAAAAAGTTAATTATTTGGGGCCACATTAATAGAGTATTATGATTCAGTTGCAATAAACAGCCTTGAAAGAGCAGCAACAAAATTGTTGCTTGCACCGGCCAATGAAGATGAAGAGAAACCACCGTAATATACATATACTAACTTTTATAAAATAAAAACAAATAAATAATGAAAATGTGTAACATTTATTATTGATCTCGCACACCAGCAGATTCGTATCGCGTCTGCACCAGGTGCTTTGGAATGAACCAGAGCTCGTAAATAACAATTGAACATTTTTGCCTTTGCGGACTGCTCAATAACAAAACCGAACAAATCCATGCACGCTTGCTCTCGCTCTGAGCAGAGCACTTCGTTTCTTCTTGTTTTGGTTTTCCGTTGACTGTTCTCAGTAGAGCTTTTCTTGTTTTGCTCATTCAATAACAATTTATAGACAGCGATCCTACTGAGCGCTCGCACATTAAGAGTCAGTAGATGAGCAAAAAGCCGAACGAATCACCTCAAAGAGTTTTTTTTTTCTTGTATTTGTTTTGTGTGTGTGGCTTGTGTGAGTCGCAACCCTTCAGTTCTAGAATTCATGCATCGTCAAATTCATGCCTTTTTCCCCGCTTCTGCTTTGACGTCGTCGTCGGCAGAACAGAAATTTATGTATACTTGTTATTGCAAATTTACCTACTGTGTTGCGCTGCGACACACAAGCACCCAAAAACAGTTTGCCATCGCCGAACGAAGAAGTTTGCATACCCTTCAAATTTTACCGAACATTAAAACCATATTCTATATGTATTGTAAAGAATTTTGAATGAGTGGATTGCACAGATCGTTAGTGGAATAGCCCTAATATTGACTTTTATTATTATTATCCCAAAATAAATAATTTATTTATGGATCATTAATAAATGTACACAAATACTTCTTAAGTCGGATATGCCCTTACATAATATGAGTAGAATAGGGTATCGCGTGAAGAACGCAAAAGACAAAGAAGGAACAGAATAACTGTGTTTCTGTTTTTGCGTTTGACGCGTGCCACCTTTTCCCAATCGCCACTTGCCAGAAAATTTTTAGTGGAGCATTTCTGCAGCGCAAGATTTTATTAACAACAAAACCGAATTTTTTTACAAACAACTAATTATTAGTTAAACAGGTAAATAGTTATAAGAGAAGTGATTAAATAAGCAGTGTGAATCGTCGTATCGTCACCTTTGTGCGAATTATGTTTGTTCATGTGATGTTTTGAGATGTTGTGTTTTGTTTGTTTTCGTCGTAAGTATGTATGTATTTATGTTTGTGCATTAATTGTCCGCAGGTCAGTTGCTGTGCTGCATAGTGAATTCCTCGACTTGTTGTGGTTTATTGTTTGTATTGTGGTAGACCAATTTGATGATTGTTGCTTAAAATAAGCATAATTAATCTTAAATTATTTAAACATGATTTCTTTGCAAAAGTCTGCGAGGAATCATGGGTGAATCTAACATGAATTTATAGGTGAATTCATCAATGAATTTTGCAAAGAAATCATGTGTGAGTCATTGATGAACCGATTCGTGAATTCATGGGTGATTCACCCATAAACTGTCATGCGTGAGCGCCTAGGACATGCCAATGTTAAATTCATGTATAATTTGTATGGGAGCTCACCTATGATTTATCGATACCTCTGACCAATTCATCGATGAATTCTTGGTGATTCACTAATGATGAGTACTGAAGGGAAGCCTAAACAGACACCTAACTCACACATACACACACATACAAACGCAAATGACTTTTATCTTCTTCGCTCGCGACGATTTGCTCAGTGAATGAGCAGAGCAAAGTGTAAACAAATCCATTGGTTGCTCGTTGAGCACTGAGCGATTCGTTCATGAGCCGATTCGAAGGGTTCATCTCCGACTTTTTGCTCAAAGGATCCGTAAATAACTGTTATTTTTGGACAACGAAAAAAGGGTCAATTGTTATTTTTTAGCTCAGGAATGAACACTTCTGTGACTCGAACTAGTATTGGGTGAAATCACATTAGATCTCACAATCTCTCTTAGCTTTGTCGATATACTCATCTCGTTAGCAAGTCTGTCAAATATGGCAAATGTGTGGCGTAAATGAAAACTTGAGTATTCAGATTCAAAATCTGTAATATAGTGGGACAACTGCCTTCTGGCTTCGCATTTGGACATTACCGATCTGCATTTCATATACTAACTGTTGCGATTTGAAATCATCATTTAATGTTTGTAAGCCGGGAAAAGTGTGACCGAAACTTAAAAAATACCAATAACGCCTTATTTGGCGTTCTTGGTATTTTTTGGCTGTCTCAGCACACTATTTAGGTTTTACGATCAACTTCTGAAAAGATGGGAAAAAAAATTACTTAAAAGTGCAAAGTTAAATGCATGTCTCTCAAAAACCACTTTAGATAGAGACTTAATTTTTTTCCCCCGACTAAAAGGATTAATTCAAAATGCGATTTTGTGAATTTAAAAAAAAATCTTAATTTATTAATGAGGGTATTCCACTCGTAAAATGGCAAAGCGTAAATTCAAAAGTTTCAAAGCAACAACTAAACACATACGAAAACAAGAAAGATAGTCGGTCATGCCCTCTGTACCTGTGAAGTGCTGCCCATCACCGTTGCTGCCCATAATTGATTGTTTTCTTTGTGTTTTTATTAACTTCTTATTAATTTATTTACTAGCTAAATACCCTGCAACGCCCGGGTCCTTTCCATTGTGAAAATATGCTACTTACGATTCAAACCTAGGTTTAAATTGAGAAAATATCAAACTACGTATTTCCAAACCACTGACCAAACTTCCAAAACAGTCTGATGAATCGCCATCTGTCTTTGTAGGAAGAAAGATGGTGGTGGCATCGGAGAGCTAAAATTAAGAACTGTTTTGGCACCGATTCCAGTTGACCTTGTTATGACTATTAAAATATCACTGGGGAACAAATTGTACACACAAATCATCCACTTGAAAAGCTTTATTTTGTCATTATTTATTTGTATTTTATCATCTCTGCCTAATCTCCCAATTGAGTCCACTTACTTCTCAGAAAATCACGATAGTTTTTAGCTGGCACATTGTTGATCTCATCGAAGTATGGTAACTCTGCTTTGAGGCGTTCCAACCAGGCGGTGACCTTGGGATACTTTTCTGGATCTATATCCAATACAATTGACATGGAAGTAATGGTCGCGGCACAGCTCAGATCAGCGACAGTCAACGATTCGCCCACAATATAGGTATTCTGGCTCAAAAACGTCTCAGTCATCTTAAGAGCTTCGTGCAAAGCGTCCAACCTTTCCTGGGGTACTACAGTAGTTCCCTTGCGCCAGAACGATGCACTCACATTCACCACGTCGGGGAACAGTACACCAGCATCAAAGAAAAGACGTTGATTGATGACAGCACGCTTGGCCAGATCCTTGGGATAGAGTTCATCCGATTTGGCATACTTGTCGACTAGATAGGTGATCACAGCATGGGAATCCCAGATAATGGTGCCATTATCGTCCAGTACAGGCACTGTGTGCTGAGGATTCATTTTTAGATACTTCTCGGTTAAATGCTCGCCACCACCTAGGTTAACCTCCTTGTACTCATACTCTACTCCGAGGGCTTTGAGGGTGAGCTTGGCAGCCCTTACACAGGGACTGAAATCGATACCATAAAGAACAATATTCGACATTTTGCTATAAGTTTAAAGTAAGTTTCGACGCAGATTGGTACATTCGACTGATCTGTAATTTGCTGGCAGAACTGGATTTTATATACATACACAGCTCAACAGAGCTTTTTTATGCTTGTACATTAGAGGGTGGATCGGTTAGTATCAGAGTTTTTTCTTCGCTCTGAATTTATAAAGGTAGAAAATAAAAAAAAGTCTTACTATGCGGAACCTTCCCCTTCTATGATAACCGTTCGAGTTTATTCGCGATTTCGTTTTTGATGAGGAGATTCCACGCAGACAAGCAAGCGTATAGCGATTACAAATTCTAGTGATAGTTTTAAGAAAATCTACCCTAGAAACCATAGGTGTAAAATAAAATTCGTTCCACGATGTTGATCATCAAAAACTTCACCATAATCTTCTCATATTCTCTATCAATTTTAAAAATGGGGTTTCTTAATGCATATTCGAAAAGATGTCAAATTTGCCATCAACAAGCAAACAATTTTAGCTCATACGATGAGTTTACAGCCGTGACATCGCATTTTTTGTGGTCTTTGAAAAATCCTACTTATCTTCTTATTTATTCTCTATTTTTTTTTTCTTAAATCTTTTTACCTGCCTCTTTATGACTAACTAATAAGTAACCGTACTTATTGATCCACTCTCGAATAGAAAGACATGTGTAATCAAAAGCTCGCAGAGAGCTTTCAGAGATAAATATGCGCGTCAAGAGAAGTGTCATCATGATTATCATTTTTATACACTAGCAAAGTGTATATTCACTTTGTACAGAATTTTGCAAAGCATTCGTATGTTCATTTCACATCTTGAATTAGTTACCTCATTTTATCCAAAATATTAGTAGCGCACACTTATTTAAGTTAATAATGCACCTAAAACAGTTATAAAAGCAGTTACTAAAGTAAAAATAAAATTCTCGATGTTCATTTAAATATGTAACATAATTTTAGTATAAGTAGTAGTATACGAACCACTAGTACTGGGCTTGTACTGCGTCACATAGTGTCACATTTTAGTGTCACAATGTCAAATTCGTATGGAGCTGTGACATTGTGACACTGAAATGTGACACTTTGTGACGCAGTATAAACCCAGCATGAGTAGTGAGATTATTATTATTATTATTTGAAAAAATTGGTACACAATTACAAATTGTGTCCAATTGGAAAGCCATAGCAACGTGGGCCTTTTGCTGATAAGTAGTGAGATAACAAATGCTTAGCAAGTATCACTATTTGAAATTTTGACTTTAAGTTATTTGGCAATCCAGTTTCTCAGTTTTCCAGCTTTTGATCTAAAATTTTGCAGTTGGATTTACATTGCCCGCTTCTAAATATATGTTTATATCAGTCACTAATTCCGAAACCGAAATCGTTCACCGAAATAAACCGTTTCCAATAACGTATCGGAACTACGGTTGGGCGAATCAATTATTTTTCAACAACTGTATAAAATATTAGTATTCACAATTAAAACTAACGCCCAGTGGGGCCATTTGAATTTTTTAGTTGCAAAAATCATCACTTTTGAACCACATAAGATAATTGAATAATTTAAATGGCATATGATAGATAACACAAGGCAGCAACATTCGACTTTTTTCAGTATATGGAAGGGTTGGTAGTGATTCTAGATGATTTTCGTGTGCTAAGCAAGACTGGTGTTTTTTAAAATTGCCCACCACGTCGAGATTTTTAGTAATTTGAGCTTAAAGTTGCTAAAAGTGCCTTTCTTGACCCTTATTAGGAATTTTAAGTCGAAAAATTTTTTTTTCATTTTTTGGTATTATTTTATGTAATATTTATGTATTTTAGTTGTTAGCAGAACAAATAAAAAAGATTTTTAGTAAAATCTCTTCTCGTAGACCACTTGTTGTCGCGCCATACAGTGCACTGTGGGCCAGAAACCTCATTTTTTGCCCAAAACTCTAGCATTTATACACCAGACTAGCTAGAAAGCTGAAATTTTTACGAAATGTTTTAAAAAGATTGAACTTAACGCACATAATTTAAGAAAAAAATTTAAAAATTTTGTAACATATTGATAATGCAAAATAAAATTTGAAAAATTGTTCAACATTTTGGTTTTTTTTATTAAATGGGGGAGCTTAAGTTAAAGTCGGTCCTGCCCGACTTCGATATACCCGTTACTCAGGGCAATTAGTGTTTAATAGCCTTTCCTTTTGTTAATTAACAGTGCTGTTCAAAGATATTTGAACAAGGGCATTTGAATCCAGGTACCTGCTGGGAAGTCAAATGTTCTTGTCACCTAAAAAATAGCCGCACAAAACAAAAAACACAAGTGCAGAGGGCATAGCATGTAAGAAGACCTATGCATTGATAATCTGTGCATTCAGTGCTTGGGTCTACAAACCAAATCAACCCTTGTAACAGATCACATCTGCTAAAAATAACACCTAAGCAACATACGTATATGTAAATGTTGCGGGTATCATTCAAAATGTTGCTATCCTAAAAATGTATAAAAAACAGAACAACAATCGAAATAAATATTCATTCATGACAATAGCTCCTAGTTGAGCTGAATTGGGTCACTCACAATTGTATTGTGTTTTAATCAGTGCATTGACATTAATGTGACCATTTCAACATTATGTAAGCAAACAATGCAAGTAGAGGCAAAACGTATGCAACGTTTTTAATAACCTTTATACCTCTGCCATTTATTATCCTATCTTTATGCAAATTTCAGAGATTGTAGATAATAGTCACATACACTACACTGCAAAATATGATCGTGATATCTTTAAAATTGTTATTCAACATTTTTTATTGTGGAGGCGGGAGGGGGCGGGCCAAAATTTGAAATAAACTTGATCTGCGTAGGGACAATAGAGGTCTACATAAAAAATTTGGTCGCTCTAGCTCTTTTAGTCTCCGAGATCTAGGTATTCATACAGACAGACGGACATGACTATATCGACTAGGCTGTTGATGCTGATCAAGAATATATACACTCTATGCCTTCTTCTGCCTGTTACTTACATACATTTGCACGACTATAGTATACCCCTTTTACTCTACGAGTAACGGGTATAAAAAAACTTGTAATTAGATTTAACCAAATTTGGCAGAGAGGTACAAATAAGTAAAAGTTGTTTTTTGAAAAACAAAACTGTCATGATCTGATTTGTCGTTTATGAGTTATTAACCCAAAATGGTATTTACTTTGAGTGCCCACCCCGTTAAGGATTTTCTATCAGGCTGACTACTTTTAAAGAAAATAATTAGTAATGTTGCGAGTGAATACCCATCGGCACTCGTGGACACTCATAAGTCAAATTTGCCAAATGTAAAACAAGAAAGAAAGTCGGCCAAGCCCGACTATAATATACGCCGTACCTGTGAAGTGCTGCCCATCACCGTTGCGACCGGTGCTGTCCATAATTGTTTATTTTCCTTATAACTCGACAACCGTTCTTACGATCTTTGCCATTCCTTTTGCGGAACTGCCTACAAGTATAAGAAGCATATGTCCCATACATGTCAATCCTCTATCTCCTACCATCTCTGAGATCTGTTTGTTCATACGGACGGACAGACAGACTAAAGCCCAATTTACACGACCTGATCTCGCAGGTGAGTTTTGTATCTGAGTATCTGTCAGTCCGACTAAACAGGAGTCTGAACCTACTCAACTGAGCGCTCAGGTGTAATAGAACCGGCTCAAATTGAACTGACCGCTCAATGAACCATTGGTTTTGTAACTGAGTCAACTGAGCTACTCAGACATGTGTAAATGCTAAACCAATTTGCTCAGCAGAGTTTTTGACACTCAGGTCTGAAAAACTCAGCTGAGTGATCAGGTCGTGTAAATCGAGCTTAACGGACAGACGGACATGGCTAGACCGACTCGGCTGTTGATGCTGTTGATGATTACTAGACAGCGGATTTTGCATATTTGCATATTTTGAACCGTTTATCCGATTTAAGTTCTCATTGCACACATCTTATTTTTATTGAAAATCGATCTCAGATCGCTAAAAACATTTTTGCATATTTTGCATATTTGCATATAAAAATATGCAAATATGCAAAAACATATTTTTTATGCAAACTCATATTTCAAATAAATTTATGTCACAGTAGGCTAGATTTCATGTGTTGCTTTTGTGATTGTAAGCTTACCACAAGCTTATTTTGTGTAAAAACGCCAACGTTTTCTAATGGATAACATAAAAAAATACTTAATTATTTATTGTTACAACAATACTAACAAAGACTTTTCTGAATAATAAAAGTTTCAAATTAAAAAGTGGCTGAGTGATTGGTACAGAGAGCCCTTCACCATCAAGAACACGAAGAACTTATGCTGATGCTGTTTTCTTTTTTTTTTTTTTTTAATATTTTTTATTTATTTAGGGACCTTAATCTAAATTTTACAATTTAGTGTTATTTTTATAATAACTTATATTGTAGGGGAGGGGGTTTTTCTAAGTTTTATTTTGTTCATGTTTGGGGGTTTGTTTTTGTGTGTGCTTAGTTGTAAGGTCTTTAACATCTAAGGTTGAATGTAGTATGAGAAGTTTTTGTGTTTGTATTTTGGTTAGGATTATGTTGCTGAATGGAGTCCGGACTCTGGATCTTTTCATAGCCCAAATAAAATATTTTTATAAAAAAAAAATTTGTCGCTAATCTTTGCCACAAATGGCTCATGGGCGTAGTGTTCAGTGCGCACTGGGACAAAACGAAAATCTGACCAGCAAAAATTCCAAAAATCGAGGCTGTAGTTCTGCTGCATTAAGGCCCGATTTCTCAAAGGTTCCGGTCGGCCAACCGCCGGTCAAATTTGTTCCTCCAGTTGACAAGCGGTCAAGTCATTTGGTGTTCTCAACATCAGTTTTATCCGATCGATAAATTCCTATTGCTGCGTTAGGGTGACCAGACACTGTCAATAAATTAGGTATTTTTGTTAGGGATTTTTTAATCTTATTGAATGCTGCTGGTAATATTTTTGCAAAAAATTTATTAAAATTGATTGCGATGAATCAAAATCAATAGCTGGGGACACTTGTTTACCTGCCGGCCGGAGTGGCTCAGTGGTTAGTGTGCGCGGCTTCTGAGCATGAGGTCGTGGGTTCGATCCCGCCTTGGAACATCTAATGAAAAGTTTTTTTCTTTGAATAATACTTTACACCCGGCCACACCTCTTGCTGTTTGCGGCCAGCATTGCAGTAATTAGCCATGAAAAGCCTCTTTGGCCCCTCGGGGCTGTTGTCATCTTGACAAGCCGATTTTACTTTACTTTACTTACTTGTTTACCTGCGCGGCTTATCAAAGGAACGCTGACTATACAGAAGTCAGCTGCTGTAATAAGGAAGTTGCCACATGCATAAGAACGCAGCGCCGCCAAGTCCAGCTAACAATTCTAGTCCCAACAAATTGAATCTCAGCTGAAGTAAAGGCTTTAACTTAAACTCTGATCCTAGCATAAATTATTTTACATGTAGATTTTGTCAAATTGAATCATTGAACAAATGTGGCTTCATTCTGATCAGTACTTTCTGTACTCTCTTGCATTGTTTATTCGTTGCTCTGCCTCTTCAAATTCAATTTGCATTGCGTGAAGTTGAAAAATTGGTTTATTTATAATCCACAAAATGGCAGAAAATAATAAAATAAACAAATCAAATGTTGGAGCCTGCTGTTTGTAAAACGATAAAAATATCGATTATTCCATCGGCACTGAACTCGCGGTTAACTTTAACCAGTGCTCGAGCAGCGGTTAATTCAGTACCTCCGGTTGCGCCACACACTGCATGAGACACGCAAATTCGGTTAAGCTGCCTGCCAAGTTGACTAACCGCACATTGAGAAATCGGGCCTAAGTGGTTTAGCCAGTGGCCAACTAACGCATGAGTTCGGAAATGTACAGTTTTGAAGGTTTCGTGAACGGCAGACATGGAACCCAAAGTCGAGCATAGTGGCGACGAGCTGAGTTGATTTAGCCCTGTCCGTCTGTCCGTATGTTTGTTTCTATGCTATCTCCTCCGTCAGTTTGAAAGCGATCCTCACCAAACTTTGCACGAAGTCTTTTGGTACATATACGCTGTACATTCGTCGGAGCCAGCCGGATCGGATGACTATAGTTCACTATGCATTTCCATGATTCCACCAAATTTGGTCGAAATCGGATAGAAAAGTAAGGCCCGAAAAGTAGTCTTATTTAGAAAAACAAACTGCAAGGGTATACAAAACTTCGGCCGAGCCGAAGTTAACTTCCCCTATTTTTGGGTTCACTTTGTAAGGGAGCTATTTCTAAAAATTGACCGATCTTAACGAAAATCGGCCAGAATGTTAGGCTTCATAAGCGACTACCAAAAACTGTCCAAATCGGACTAGTTTGATGTATGACCTTATCTTCCTTGGGTTGCTCATCGATCTCCTGATTGGAAAAATATTGCCAAAAATGCAGTCGGCGCACCCAAAAACATATGAAACAATACCCCAGTACTGATTTTGACACTTCTAAGGCCAAAGAAAACTACGTTATTAATTTCTGCCGGTCAGTTTTTCCTCGCACTAAGCTAAAACTCTATCCCCCTGACAACGCTATTACCACAAAGCGGTTATTATTGGTGACGGAAAAGGCTACATAATTTAGTCGTTGACTTGTTCATCCGTCATGGACGATCACCCGTTAGCACATTTATCTTTTAAGAGGAAATCTACAGAAAGAATGAGGAATTTTAAAAATAAAACTCTTTTTGGGCTTTATGGATTAAAATTACTAGCACAGAATTAATTTGTCGTCGAAGATTCATTTATACAACTTCTAAATTAAAAGAAATAACATTTAAGTAAAAAATTTTATACTCAAATTAATTTTAAGACTATTAAAAACATTTTACATATTTTTAGCATATTTGCAAAAATATTTGCATATTTTTATTTTGCATATGCAAAATATGCAAAAAGAACATATTTTGGATATGCAGTTTTTAATGGAAAGAGAGATATTTAATTAGTATAAAACCCGAATTACTCTTCAATTTGTCTTCATTTAAAAAGTTGCATAAAATCCGATGTCTATTGATTACATACTTTTGCACAAACTTAATAGTGATTTATTATTTGCTATCATCGGCATGGTTTAACAGGACCTAGCACAAGTTTAACAGATTACTAAAACGATTCATTTAATATTTAAGACCTATATTTTAGAGCGTCCATAAGGATTTTTCCAATTTGTTCTATTCAAAATTTTAAGGTACTCTTCCACTTGCAGGTTTTGTTTCTCGAAGTGTAGCAGTCGGTACTCCCGTAGAATTGGACATCTGGCTACAAAATGTTGGATATCCTCTCTTTCTGTGGTGTTGCAAATTGGGCATTGCTCGTTTTCATTTTCAAGGTGAGGGCGGTAGTTCAAATGCAGCAATCCTATTCCCGCCTTGCTACCGCAAGGTCATCCTGGAAGTAGTTGTTTGATCCAAGGTCGTATGTCAGCCTGCTGTAAGTGGTCCTTGTGCGACTTTGCCGTGCTGCACTTAAATAAGTTTGCCTGGTGAGGCTATCTATGCTTGCTAGCAAATTTTCCTGCTCAACAATCCATCCACTTTGGTTATCTAATGATATCTCCGTGTTATAACGTGACGCAAGTTCCTGCCAGCTCTGGCTCAGACTGCGTTCTACATCCTCGTATTGCTGACTTCCCAGACCTACGCTGCATAGCTGGTAATGGACCTAGCCGTTGCCAGATACATCTTATATTTCACGCTCGTGCTGACATTTTTTCTCCGCCTTATGCTCGCCCATGTACAGTTAATAGCTACCCGAGTGTCTTTGGGCTTTTCTTGGAGGTGGGTGTCGACCTTCATATTTGGCGTTGAAGCCCATCCCGCCACCGCTCCGTTCATTCATAACCTTTGACTTCTCCCCGTTGATGCTGAGGTTCCACATTTGACAATATTTATATGTTGCGTTTATCATTCTTTGCAGCATGATTACCCTGTCGTCCGCGTACATGAGGATCTTGAATTTTTGTTCTCCAAGCTTGACTCCACCTTCCATCTGCTATGTCACACAAACTTAATTTACTCTGTGTACCACGTTAAGGTGTCACCCTGCCTTAAACCTCGGAGAGGTTTTATCCTTTTTGAGGAAGCTTTGTGTGCTTCTCAACGTCAGCATTATTTGCTGTCCATCCTACATAGGTGTTTGGTTTCGACTTTCAACCGTGACTGCCAGAATAATGGATAAAACAAGCCTTATCAAAAGCTCGCTCGAACGAAACTTGTGTTGCAGGAACAGCTAATACAACAAATGCGACATTGTTCTTCACAATGATAGTTTTAGCAAAACATTAAAACGTTCGAATTTTGAGACAGTCTTCTAAAAGGAAAATGAAAAGGAAAATTTTCATTATCTACATCCCTATTCTACCTCCTTGGCCAAAGAATCGTTTATGCTTCCATTCATTAATTCCTTTTAAAAATTATACAATTCTGCATTATGTTTCTAAGCAAGCTGTTTTTGTTCTAAGGTCAAAAATATTTGGTTTCTTGGACCAAAAAACAGATGTAAGAAGTGGGACTAAATTTAAAATGTGAGAATGATTTTCTAAACACTTTAATAAGGTATTACGGCATTTGCAGAAGACTTTAGAACTTGTGTGCGACAAGTGTAGTAGAAATCGCTGGGAAAACTTTAAGCCGAGACCCACTTTGAAGACATTAAGTGTAACTCTTTTTTTAAGCATTCTTTCAAAGTTATTAATTAAAGTGAAGCATTGCTTTGTTGAGATTATCCAATTAAAGTAGAGTTCGCAGCTTCTAAAAGAAAAGCAAGTCTTTGGCAACCAAATTAAAAAAAAATTTTTTAACCGAACCCTTTTTAAAATATTGTGGCTCCGGTTCAGGTTCGGCCGGGAAAAAATTGTTTACTCCGGTTCGGGTTCGTTTCCGACTACCTAAAAGTCCCGGCCGCTCCGACTCCGACACAACGTTCTTTTCGTATGAAGGCACTGATCTAAGAGATGGTAAGAGATGAAAGATTATACTTGCAGGCAGATCAAGTTTATTTTCAATTTTTGACCACGCCTCCTCCCTCCCACGCAATTTTGAAAAATTCATATCTCCCACAGTTTAGAAGATACATGGTTCGTACCTTTTTGGCATTTTTAGTAATCAGGACTATTTACTGAGTAAAGATTGGATAAACGGTAGTCGAGTTATAAGGAATACAAACCAATATGCTGGGCAGGCTAGTTGGTGGAGGAGGTATCGGACGACGTTTCATTATAGCGATCTTGAGCGGTCTTGAGTCGACGTTTGTAACTTGTATTTCTTAATTTTAGCATTTAAATAAAAAATTCGAAAAGTTTCTACTTAAAAACGGGATTTAGATTTTAGACCCATGGTTTCTTGGGCAAACCTTCTTAGAATTCGTCGTAGATGACGATTTTGACAACCGCTTTGTGCACTTTTTTTAGTCCATACAAATTGACCCACTCTAATATAGTCCTAGAAACCAAAGTTAACTAAACTCCCATTTAAATATAATAACATACTTTGAAAATGGTTTAAAACCATTGTTTTTATTTACTTCTAGCTTTACCCATTCTGTTTTATATATCCTTGAGTGGTTATGAAAAAAACAAGTTATAAGCTTTTGGAATAAGAAAAAGGACCAGCGCGACCACCACAATGATAATTAACCGTTCGACCATAACGGATTTTTGCGATGGCAAAAGACTATTATTAATCAACATTGCTTTTAAGCACTCGCTATTAGTAATAAGTGGCTCATCTAATTCAGTAGTCACCAGTACGTCGCCTATCATGGATTTAGACTGCAAAGTATGAAGTTAAATAAGCGTATGTCTGTCAGAAGAGCTATTCCGTACTCACTTCCTTGCGTTTAGTTTTAGGCGCTTTAGTCTTCGACTTGGGCTTATGGTTGCCCACTTTTAGCTCCACAACTGATGGCATATCAGCCAAACTGTCGAAGCCCAGTTTTTGAGCCATATGATCATCATTCTCACAGTAGAGATAATTAAACAGGTCCTCATCGCTGTCCACTTGGCATACTACCTTGGGACACTTTTTGCCGATCTGGCGTTGTGAACGAGAGCGATTGCGTTGAGACATTCTTAGGAAAATGCAAAAGACCAAAATTGAAAACTGATTAAAAATTTGTAAGAAGTTATGTGTATATATTTTGGATATGTTTTCTTATCTGAATTGTGTCAACAACTAAAATAAGTCAAAAGGTTTTGCCATATCCCAACAGTTGGATAATTCTTTGAAACTTTTTTCTCAGACGACTTTGTTGATACAAAATAAATCCCGAAAGCTTTGTTTTTCACAACTATGCGCATCATGAACCCTTCGTTAAACTTTACCTTCTTTGGCATGCCTTTTTCGTGCTGGCTACGGCCGAGCACAAACATGGCCAGGTCACACTTTCTTCTTATTCGTAATTCTTAATGAATTAGCTCAGGAGTGCTTTCATATAATTCCTCTTCATTTTTATTATTTTCAAAACATGTAGCTTTATACATTTTTAGTTCGTCTTAATGCTTGAGAAAAGAAAAGAGATGGTGTCATTCGAATCCAATTTTCTTTTTCGACTTGCAGTTCATCGGGTAGATTGGCTTGTGGCTTAAAAAAGAATCAATCAACCGAACAGCAACGATACATATAAATTTTTGTTCCAATTTTCGCCATTCATTAAACTCAATTTATTTTGACTGAATTTAATATTTTTTAATGTAACCATTTTTTTGTTTCGTTTCACATTTAGTATTGAAAATGTATTGTCAAGTGTTTTGCTTTTACATATTTACGCAAAAAAAGAGGAAAAACAAAAATAAAAAGCAGCCAACATAATTAAAAATCATATAGTTAAATATAATCACAATACGGTTTAAAACTTTATGTATGTACGCATAGAGGATACACATATAGAGAGATATTATATAGTAATCCAGTTAGATATATTCATAGTTGTTTTGGGTGGTTTGTAAATGTAATCAGCATATCAATTTACAACATTTTCGTGGCATTTCTTTCATTCGAGATTTGTGTACAACATTTAACTAGGTGAAATAAGGAGCGTGTGGGTGGGGTGGGTTTAAAAATAGTTCAACAAAATACATATACATTTATATATATTTATATAAAGTTAGTTAGTGTTATATGAGATTCCTGTCGGTTTGTAATTCCCCTCTCTCCAGTCACCTTATTCGCTCATGTAGGGATAGTTAACGTCACGCAAGGGAACAAATGTCTCCTTGATGGACTGAGGTGAGGTCCAGCGCAGAATATAGTGTGGTCCGCCAGCCTTGTCATTTGTGCCAGACAAGCGACCGCCACCGAATGGTTGTTGGCCCACCACAGAGCCAGTGGACTTGTCATTAATATAGAAATTGCCAGCAGACATTTTGAACTCCTCAAAAGCACAGTTGATAAAGTCCCTAGTAAAAATAATTATTAATTAAAAGTCCTTATATCATGTCTTTTCTCCACTTACTCATCATGTCCAAATACTGCTCCGGTCAAAGCAAACTTTGTCGATGTATGCACCAGATTCATGGTCTGCGACAAATCCGCATCTTTGTATACATAAACAGTCAAAACTGGGCCAAAGATCTCTTCAACCATTAAACGGTCCTTGGGATCTTTGCTTTGCACTATGGTTGGATTGACAAAGTAACCCTTGCTATCCGAATAGGTACCACCAGCAATCATTTCTATGTTTGATGACTTTTTGGCATAATCTATATAGCTGGTAATACGTTTAAATGCTTTATCATCAATGACAGCTGAAGTGAAGCTGCTGAAATCTTGGACATCGCCTATCTTCAATTTCTCCACCTCACGTTGAAGGCCAGCTTTGATCTGTCGAAAGAAATAGATGTAAGTTTAAAGAATAAAAGATTGTGGATGCGTTTAGATAGGCGAATGATATTGTCTAATTTAAATAAAACTTATTCCTATAATTGCAATCTATATTAACAGCCTTACTTTTAGAATTAAAGACTACGACTCCCAAAAACGAATCTTTAAGGATGTATTTTAAAAGTTTGACAAAAAATGTATTTATTTTCATTTTATAATAAAAGAGTTGTGAAAATTTTTATTTAAGATGATGAAGTTGCAAATAAATCATATTGAAATGGGATACAAGGTTTCCAATGAGTGTTTGACATTACTTCTCGATTCCATTGCATCTGGTGATTACAGATTAAACCAGGGATGCATTCCTGTTCTGAACCGAAACGAACCAATAGGAAGCCGAACCGCTAGTTCCAGCCTATGATCGAACCGGCTTTCTTTGCTAAACCGAATCAAAAACCACAAAGAAAATCGTTCGGTTCAATTCGGTTCTTTACCTTGATCAAAGTTTAAACATGAGATTATTTTCCCAAACTCTTTTTAACGTTTGTTAGGAGCTCGGTAAATAATTCGTTCGTTCCGACATATCTTTGCTGTGCATATCCTAGTAGTAGACAATCCAATCGATTAATGGACTGATTTCGAAGTGCGATCCTTTTGAAGGAAAACCGAATACAAGGTTTTAATAATTAAAATAATGTTTAGCAATCCAATTTTGTAAGTGTGCAAAAAGTCAAAATATTCAGATATTCGTAAACAGAAACAGCTTCTCGTAAATATAAAAATAGTAAGCCACTGAAAAAACCGTAACCACGGTACAGTTAGCTCCACAATTTGTCGAACCGAACCGGCGGTTTAAGAACTGTGTGAACAACTTAATCGAACTAAGAGCGTGGGACGCTAAGTAAATTATTAAAATGTCGCCATCGGACCTATCTGTTCATATAATAAATAGCTAATGAACGCAAGAAAGCGCGGACATCGCTGCGTGATAGTTTCCGCTACCACCGAAAACACGTCCAGAACAGGAGCAAGTTGCAGCGACGGTGGTGATGATTTCGCTGCCACTGCTAGTCCGACCACGATAGCGCTCAACAGAATGTCTTGTCTTCTCCTACATTTTTCGTAATTAATTTTTATTTTCAAGAAATAAAAAATCATAACAATCACCTGTCAATGAAAGGAATTGCCCCTTTTAGTATTTTTGTTTTGGCAGCTCCTTTGTTGAGGTGTATACTAAGCATAAAGCCTTGTTCGTAAACAAATCGACCCCCTAATATGTCTAACTTTTGGAAAAAGTTCAAGACAAAAGATGCTCTAAAACGTATCTATCAGTCGTAGAGAACATTAGGATCAAAATCTTTCAACAACTAGTTATGACCTGATTGATGATTGATTACTGCTTTGGCTTCTGATTCTTGCTTGAAAGACTACAAGATATTGTACCGTTTAAGAATTTGGAGAGAGAGTCACCTGTTCCCATTTACGAGTGTAATTTAAGAGTACAGCGATCGCAATTCCGAATCGTTTTCGTTTTGGTGTTCCCGTTTCCGGGTGAAATAAAAATCGATTGTCTTTTCAAATGAATGTTCGATCAGCAATGCACTTGCGCTGATTCGGAATTGCGAACAGCTCGGTTTCATTTCGATCGTGTTTCTTTCGTCTACATGCAATTTCTGAGGTAAAAATATAAAAAAATGATTTTAATTCAAATTGTAGGCTCGATATATCTATTAAAATGTCGACAACATTTAAAATGTTAAAACAAAAATACTTGCAAGATGAAAAAATCACCGTTGCAAAGAAAATTGCCATTTAATTTTCATTCCACAGACTCTTGGGCAAAACATTTAAAACCGAATAACTTAATTGATTTTCAGAAAAGGAAACAGCTACCAGTTCCGATTCCGCATGATCTGTTCGAAAGCGAAAACGGACACAGGCATGTTAGAGATAAATATGATTGATGAAATGTAAATTTCCTATCCCTTTGAATTGCTTAAAAAAAATTGATATTAAGCAAGTTATTTTTTGAGTTGCTTTGCATTAGAACAACTTCATTGAATTATATGAAAAACTATGATTTACTTAGGTCCGTTTTCTGATGTTCCTGTTTTTGCAAATCCAGGTGAATTTAACGCGTTTGAATAGCTCAAGCTCAAAATAAGCAGTGCAAATTCACCAAATCCACCTAGATTTGCAAAAACAAGAACATGGGCAAATGGACCTTAGAGGCTTTTTTCCTAACAGCCATATTCTTCGGTACCAGTTAAAATCGTTAGTGTTAATAAAGAAGTGTTTACGTTTGGAAATTTTACATTTTCAATGTAATTCGAACTAAAATAAACAATCTCAAAAGCATATGGCTGCGTCTTCTCTGTTCGACGCTTGCGTCATAATTAGACAGCGGATTTTGCATATTTTTAAACAAATTTTAACCCTAGTAGGCCAAGGTAAATGTGTTTTTAAACGAACTTTTGTGCACAACATTTAATGCTGACTCTTTAAAGCCCTCTTCTGGTCTAGAAAATTTTTTTTTCCATTGCTTGTTTTCCCATTTTTTTTTAGTTTTAGTTATTATACCCTTGCAGAGGGTATTATAAAATTGTCCGGATGTTTGTAACGCATAGAAGGAAGCATCTCCGACCACATAAAGTATATATATTCTTGATCAGCACGACGAGCTGAGTTGATTTAGCCCTGTCCGTCTGTCTGTCTGTTTCTATGCTATCTCCTCCGTCAGTTTTAAAGCTATCCTCACCAAACTTTGTACAAATACGCTGCACATTTGTCGGAACCGGCCGGATCGGATGACTATAGCATATAGCTGCCATAGGAACGATCGGTTGAAAAACTAGTCTTAAAGAGAAAAACTTTTTTGTTTTTAATGGAAACGCCTCCAAAGTCCGTATTTCTTAGTTTACTATCCCTTCCCATGATTTCACTAAGTTTGGTCGAAATCGGATGACTATAGCATATAGCTGCCATAGGAACGATCGGTCGAAAAACTAGTTCTAGTGAGAAAAACTTTTTTGTTTTTAATGAAAACGTCCTTATCATTGGCATACACTTAATCTATATACTTTTACACAATTCTACAAAGATTGGTTGAAATCGGATGACTATAGCATATAGCTCCCATAGGAACGATCGGTCGAAAAACTAGTTCTAGTGCGAAAAACTTTTTTGTTTGTAATGAAAACGTCCTTATCATTGGCGTACACTTAATCTATATACTTTTACACAATTCTACAAAGATTGGTTGAAATCGGATGACTATAGCATATAGCTCCCATAGGAACGATCGGTCGAAAAACTAGTTCTAGTGAGAAAAACTTTTTTGTTTTTAATGAAAACGTCCTTATCATTGGCATACACTTATTTTATATACTTTTACACAATTCTACAAAGATTGGTCGAAATCGGATGACTATAGCATATAGCTCCCATAGGAACGATCGGTAGATAAACTAGTTCTAGTGAGAAAAACTTTTTTGTTTTTAATGAAAACGTCCTTATCATTGGCATACACTTATTTTATATACTTTTACACAATTCTACAAAGATTGGTCGAAATCGGATGACTATAGCATATAGCTCCCATAGGAACGATCGGTCGAAAAACTAGTTCTAGTGAGAAAAACTTTTTTTTTTTTTAATGAAAACGTCCTTATTATTGGCATACACTTATTTTATTTACTTTGGACACATTTCTACAAAGTTTTATCAAAATCGGATGACTATAGCATATAGCTGCAGTATGAATGATCGGTCGAAAAAGAAGTTGAAGTGAGAAAAACTTTTTGTCTTAAATGACATCGCCTCCAAATTTCGCAATTAACAGTGTATTATGCTTTTCCATGATTTCATCAAGTTTAATAGAAATCAGACATCTTTATAGTATAGATCCCATAGAAAAGTAACGTCCAAAAAGTAGTCTTAGAAAAACTTTTTTGTTATCAATGAAAGCTGCAAGGGTATACAAAACTTCGGCCGAGCCGAAGTTAACTTACCCCTATTTTTCAAAAATAATATCCCAAACGGATTTTTCAAAATTTGGAATACTTACGGAGTTATAGCGATTTTAGTGACCCAAGGAGACCCAAATTTGCTAGCAACTGCAAACTTTAAACGCGATTTTCTCGAACTCACGTTTTCTAGCTGGTTCGCAGCTTTTCTCAAGTTTTACTGAACCGATTTAGATGATGTCGGGCTAAATGGATGTAGAATGGCTATGGCCGGAACTTCGATCATTGGGGAAAAATTTTTTTTTAATGTTTTTTGGTTCGTTGGACAGCAAAAAAAATTGTCAAAAATGGATATCTTATTTTATATCGCCGCCATTCTTACAAATTCAATTTATTTTTCATGATTCTGCTTCGGGCCATAAAGGCATTTATTCCAAACAACTTCCCATCTTGCGACTTTTAAAATTTTGTATTATTTTTAATGAATCGTGCAACCAAATAAAAAAAAAACCGAATTACCAAATCTTTTTTCCAATTTTTTCCCACAAGTTTTTAAAAACAGGTAAACTTCAGTCGCCTAGACCAAAAGAGGGCCTAAAGTTAAAAAAAAACTTAAAAAAAATTGAATTTATTTCACAAATGACTTAGATTATTATATAATAAGTTGAACCTCCAGCAAAACACAAAATGACAAAAAAAAGTTGTCTAAAAAGTTTTCGTCCTACCATATTAAATTGAAAATCGATTTAAAAGATATTTATTTATTCGCCAAATGGACAGAGTCCTTAACTGGCTACACTAGTATTAACCTAAATTATAAAATAAACAAAATTGATTGCCTTATGAACGAAAAATACTCAGCTAGCAGTTTCTTTACTATTGGTTTGTTGGAGTCGAAGTCAAAACGCATGCTAACGGGGAAGGAACAAAAATTTTTAAGAGCCCTACAAATAGGTTCGTTAAGGGAATAGTTGGTTCGGGAAATTTGATTGGAAAAGGGTTGAAAATATCTAAGATTCCTACTTGGTACATTAAAGCTTATCTTGCCTAACAAGAAAGGACAATCAATTCAGCCTAATACAAGGTCATTTAAGAACATTAGAGACGCAATGGTTCTCCGCCGATCCTCCAGGGTTAAGAGATGCAACAGGGTGTGCCCTGTGCCTACTAATAAAAGGCGGCAAAGGGTCAGAAAAGTTGAGCGGTAGAAGCGCAAATTTCAAAAAATTTTTCTGTACCCTTTCGAGCTTCTTTATATGAATTGCACCAGAGGGGTTCCAAATAAGTGAAGCGTATTCCAACTTGGAACGAACAAATGCAAAATAAAGCCTCAACCTGGTGTAAGAGTCCATAAATTGGCTGGCATTGCGCTTAACAAAGCCAAACATTGAATAGGCTTTAGGCAAAATATAGTTTAAGTGCTCATTGAAAAGAAATTTTGTGTCGAATTTTACTCCCAAATCAATGGCCTCATCCCGGCTCGATAAAAGTTGATTGGCGATTGAATAATTCGCTGTAATGTTGTAGAGCATTGGTGGGCAAGCTCTTGCTCTTTGTGCTCCCATTACTCCCACTGCTCCCAAGAGCACCGCAGTTGCATTTAAAAATGCCTCGTCGTGAGCACAAGCTGGGTGCATGACTTGCAAAATTTCCTCATATCACAACAACAATGCCAGGGATTTGTCCGCACAAGCTGTGTGCATGACAAGCGAAATTTCTGACGCTGACTTCGATTTGTACACTGACAAAATTAAGTTGTGTGTCAAGACAGCGGCGCGCAAAAATACCCCATTTTAAAAACGTCAATGCTCAAGTTGGAATCGTCTTTTGTGTGTGAAGCCGCATTTTCTCACATAAAACATATAAAAAACGCATATAGAAATAAACTTTCTGACATAAGCCTTCTAGATCTGCTGCGAACTTCACTAAGCAACGAAAAAGTCGATTTTGATTTATTAATAAATAATTATAAAAATTTTTATAAATATGCTTAACTAATTTTTCTAAGTGTACACATTTTTTTCTCGCTTCGCACAGAAGCAGACGCCTGCTGGTGGTTGATTTTTTATTGTTGTTGTCAACTGCTCCCAAAATAAAATTTCGTGCCCACCAATGTTGTAGAGGCATTTGCTATATCTGACAGTAAAGCATTTGCTTAGATTAAGTGGTAGTAGGTTGCGTGCACACCAAGAGCTGACCCTATCTAGGTCGTTTTGTAATAAGCTATTATTTATAGCAAGGATTAATACCGAAACGAATTTCAGCTTCGATCACGGCGTTCATATTATCGGAAGGCTTGTTTTTAACTGTTTATGACAAAAATTAGAAATCTATAGCCACTTTCCATTATAAACCGAAACTTAAATATTGCTATCGGCCGAGATATACACCCTTACCGATACCAAAAATCGTTTCGGTATTAATCCCTGATTTATAGTCGTATTATGATTAAATGCAGGCCTGCAAGAAAATCATGAAAAAGAAACTAACGATACCAAAACCAAGAAAGATTTGGGATTGACTTGGCCCTGGTAAGTTGTGTGCTCATCGATCATTCGGCTTCTGTTGTCGGAAACCACACTTTGTTAAGCCGAAGCCAACATAAATACAAAAAAAATATTCGATAGTGAAATATTTTTTTTAAATGTTTTAACTAAGCGATATTGTTCTTTAAATAAAGTAAAAAGCTGAGTTTTGTTTGAAATTATAGCATTTCTTAGACAATTTTCCTCTCCGGTATTTTTTCACCGACTAGCTTTACTAACTTTTTGATACTTATTAACCATTAGATTCCCCCTATCAATAACTCGGCTTTCTCACCTGTGGCCACAAGGACTCCGGCACATACATACGCGAACACGCCGAACATTTCTGTCCACAATACTCAAAGGCTGCCCGAATGGTCGAAGTCACCACCGACTCCACATCCGCCGATTTGTGTATAAAGTGGAAATTTTTACCACCACATTCACCAATCAGACGTGGGAAGTTGATGTAGTTATCAATATTGTTGCCCACCTGTTTCCACAGGCGATTGAATGTCCTGCAAAAAAAAAAGGATATTTCATTTAAGCAAAAATCAATAGGAAGCAATTACTTACGGCACTGAGCCGGTGAAATTAATACCGGCCAGGTGTGGACTGGCAGTAATTGTATCACCAAAGACTGGGCCATCGGTTGGTATGAAGTTGACAACACCATCCGGCACTCCCGCCTCCCGCATTATGTTGAAAATGCGCCAATTGGACAACAGAGCTGTGTCCGAAGGTTTCCACAAGACAGCGTTGCCCTGAGTGAAGAGTTAAGAAATATTTATTGATTTTGTATGCCAATTTTGCAAGGGTGTTTCTTGCCATCAATGCTGGTGTGTAGGCCAAGTTGCCGCCAATGGCCGTAAAGTTGAAAGGACTAACAGCAGCGATAAAACCATCAATGCCACGATATCGCATGGAATTCTTTGTGACCTTAATATCTTCGCTAATGGGTTGATATTTGGCGCACTCCTTAAGGAAATAGGCATTTAAGCTAGAGAAATGATAACATTAAAATCGGCAAAATTAGGAAATATATTTCACTTACCGTATAAAGTCGATCAATTCTGCAGCCGAATCGATTTCCGCCTGTATCGCCGTCTTCGACTGTCCCAACATGGTGGCTGCATTTAAATCCTGACGATATTTATTAGCCATTAAATCGGCAGCACGTTCCCAAATCTTCAAACGTTCGCCCAGAGGTACGCGATCCCATTTGGGTTGAGTTTCGACAGCAGTTTTAATGGCGCTCTGGACCAGCTTCTGATCGGCATAGTAGAATTTGGCTATTTTGTGTGCATGATTGTGGGGCATCACCTGATGCATCACTTTTGATGTTTTGAACTCTTTGCCGCCAATTACAATGGGAACTTCCTCGCAAGTTGAGGCGGTTTTCTCCAGAGCCTGCTGCAAAGCCTTGCGCTCCGGAGAATTCTTGCCATAGCCCAGAATGGGTTCATTTGCAACGGTGAAATCTTGAAGATTAGTTTCCGGCACCACAGAGCCGAGGCTTCGAGTGCAGCTGAAAGGAAAACAGAGAATTGGTTGGTGTAAATAAATCTAAAGGAATAGCGCAGCAACTAAATCTGCAGAAAAGGAGAATAATCAATTAAGGCCCTCTTCTGGTCTAGGCGACTGGATTTTACCTGTTTTTTAAAAACTTGTGGAAAAAAATCGGGAAAACATTTTATACTTCGATTTTTTGTATTTGGTTGCACAATTCATTAAAAATAATAGTAAATTAAAAATGTTTGAATGCGAGGGCTGTTCAAAAAGTTCTTGACCTTCAAAATAGTGTCTTCTTAAAAAATATGTGTTAATGGTTCGCAGCTTTCCGGAAGTCACCATTATCGGAATGCAAAACGGAAGATGGGAAGTTGTTTGGAATGACTGCCCTTATGGCCCGAAGCAGAATCATGAAAAAAAATTGAATTTATAAAAGTTGTGGCCATTTAAAAATGAGAAATCGATTTTTGACAAATTTTTTGCAGTCCAGTGAACAAAAAAATAGTAATAAATTGTTTTTTTTTTCAATGGTTGAGGTTCCACGTTAATTTTACATCCATTAAGCCCTACATCTTCAAAATCTGTTCAGTAGAACTTGAGAAAAGCTGCGAACCAGTTAGAAAAACGTGGTTTCGAGAAAATCGCGCTTAAAGTTGGGTCACTAAAATAGCTATATTTCCGTAAGTATTCAGATTTTTGAAAAATCCTTATGGGATTTTATTTTTGAATATCTCTAAAAAAAAATGTGAAAACAAAAAATCGAAAAAAAAAAATTTCTAGTCCAGAAGAGGGCCTTAAACTTATGAAGGGGTTAAATGCTTAAGACTCGTTGAAATAGGGACGATCCTTGAACAGAAACAGAAAATAAAAGAATAGATTTTGGCACAAGTACGAACTGCCTTACCTTCAAAAATCCGAAAAATATTTTCAAATAGATTTAAGAAATATTCGGGGAGTTATCACTAAGTACTGGCGCGAAGTGTTGAGATTTTGGCTATTTTTAAAACTTGCCGTAACTTCAAAAGTATCCGTACATAACATGAATATATAGGGTCGTTATACTTTAGAACGGGCTTTAAGGGTTGAGCATTTTGGATGATCCAAAAACATAAATAGCGTTTTTTTACATTTTTCGCGTTGCTTTAGCTGTGTAAGATCAGGAAAAAATCTCTGACAATAAGACATAACAGCATAACTCGAGATGTCAAAATTGAGATTTTAATAACAATGGCTTCCTTGGTTTCAATCGGAAAAGTGGTTACAGAGATAAAACGAAAAAAAAAAACAGAAGTCTAGAAAAGTCCAAAATAGTAACGGTCTGTAAGAGAAAATAATAAGCAGACAACTTGATTCTTTTAAAAAATCTATATATCTATAAAATCAATAACACAGATTGGATCCGTAAAACATTTCCACTTTACGACAAATCCTATTTTTCAGAAATTTATTAAAAGTTAAGAATTGCTCTCCTAAAAAAAAGAAAAAACACACTTGTGCCGTTTTTGCTGATTGCCAGAGAATTCCTTTCCGCGCAGATTTGAGGGAATATCGGGAATTTCAACGAAAATGGAAACTTTTTTTTATATGGCTTGACACAGCCCCATAGCCGAGCTCCTCTCAATCTCTTGTTCTTATGCCTTCAATAAATATGTAAAAATTGAAGTCTGAACTACTGATTCTGTTCAAAAACCGAATAACAAACCATATCAGTGGTGCAAAAACTGTGTTAACCACTGAACCAAATCAGTCCTTATTTCCGATCGGTTTGCATCCCGGCGCATTAACAAATTTTTGTACTGTACCAAAGGTACGGAGTGGCTCAGCGACCGCTGTGCATGAGGTTCGTGGGTTCGATCCCGCCTCAGAACATCTAATGAAAAGTTTTTTTCTTTGAATAAACTTTACACCCAGCCACACCTCTTTGCTGTTGGCGCCAGCATTGCAGTAATTAGCCATGAAAAGCTTCTCAAACTGCCGTTCGGATTCGGCGTTAAACTGTAGGTCCCTTTCTCTTGTGCTAAAAATTAGATGCGCACAAGCCAAGAGATTGAGAGAGGCTTGGCTTTTGGCCCTTTGGGGCTGTGTCATCTTAACAAGCTAATTTTACTTTACCAAAGGTACACAGAGTATATTAAGTTTGTGCTAAAGAAAGTCTGTCCGAATGAACAAACAGATCTCGGAGGTTTGACAAGTATGGAACAAAAACTTCTTATACTTGCAGGCAGATCAAGTTTATTTTCAATTTTGGCCACGCCCCCTCCCGCCCCCGCAAATTGGAAAAAAGACGTATCTCCGGCAGTTTTTAGATAGATGTGGACATTTTTGAAATTGGGATTCTTTATCGATCCGCCAAAGGAATGGTAAAGATCGGATGAACGGTAGTCGAGTTATAAGGAAACCAAACAATTATGGGCAGCACAAGTCGCAACGGTGATGGGCAGCACTTCACAGGTACAGAGTATATTATAGTCGGGCTTGACCGACTGACTTGTTATATTTTTTTGTCTTAAAGTCACATTTTTCACGCGTTTTTGTTGTGCAAACTTGTTTTAATTTATAGAATCTATGTATATTCTCTAAGGGCCGATTTCTCATCTCCTAGATAGCTGCTATGTGTCAGATAAACTCGGAATTTACTCTGTTAATTACTAGTTTATCTGCCAGATAGCTTTATGTAGAAGATGTGAAATCGGCCCTAAATAGATAAAAAAATTAAACATAAATTTTTGGAGCATCTCGAAACTGAATTATAGAAAGTTGCAAAATTGTTTGTTAAGTTTGTAAAAATTCAATGTTAACATCAAAATTGAGAAAATAAGTGAAAAAATTAAAAAATAAATATCTTATATTACACTGTCTTCAACAGAGCTCGCAAAAAACTTCCAACAGTTTCAACGTGTCGGCAAAACACAGTTTGTTTACGGACACAACGAAAACAGGGAGCGAAAGACAGTTTCAGTTCTGTTTTTGCTCAATTCTGTTGCTCTCAGAGCAAAGACCTTTTTTCGTTCTTGTTTCTCTCCCGTCTTTCACTACTTGCCAAACTTCCAAACTGTTTTTGCTATGTTAGCTTGACACTTTTACGTCACACTACCAAGCAAAAAAGCACTTTTCGCAGACACTTATTGTGTGCTGCTCATTTGCAGACAGTTAACAATCGCTAACAATTGTTTAGTGAGCGCTCGCTCAAAAGAGTTGCTGTCGGAGGTTGTCGGAAGACCGAATCGTGTGTTTTGCTCAACCGAAAACACGTAACAGAAAACACTCCGCTCAGTGAGAGACCGATTGTGCTGCGTTTGTTTCTGTTTTTCACTGAAGCTGGTCGCATTGAAATAAGTGTTGACAGTTTTTTGCGAGCTATGGTCTTCATGCATTTCAGTGTTGCCAGAACCTGAGGTCCAAAAGCTGCTAAAAAGAATAGGTAAATGTGAGCACTTAAAAAATTGTTGTTTTCTAACTAAAAATGGATCAAAAGTGTTTAAAAAAGTAGCCAAGTGTAAGACTAAGACAAAACAATAATCTCAGTACGGAGAATAATGTACCGGATTTTAGTGATTTCGTCCATATCAGCATTATTTGTGAATTTTTGGCTCATTTGGCCCTCTTCCGAATTCCGAATCGGTTTTCGTGTAAACGTTGGTTTTTCTAATTTAAAGAGCACTACTTTGTATGAAAGTAAAAAGAATGTCTTTGGTTAAGGCGTATTCTCAGGAACAATAAATTTTATTTTTGTCACAGTACTTTATATGAATAGAGCACCATTGCACAGCTGTTAAAGCTAAAAACTTTTGAACTACTGTCTTATTCATACGAAGCATTGTGACAAAAATAAGATGTATTGTTCCTGAGAACAGGCCTTCACAAGACCACGTTGACATTTTTGACGAGTTGAACCAATTCCCATTTGCCTCAAACCTGATCTAGAAACCGTTGATATGCTTGTCACCTTCCATATAATTCAAGCCGACTCGGAGTTTGGAAGAGGGCCGATTAAAAGGAGTTTAAAAGAATATTAAGACTGAAGACACACTGAATGTTTTTATTGGAGTATCACTACTGTGCACAGCTGTGGAAAGAACCCATCAGGTAGGCTCATTAGCGAATCAGTACTGGAATACGCGCTGATTTGAAAAAGTTGGTGCTAAAAACATGGCTTTTCTTACTAGCTCTTAAGTCAAGAATTAAACTCTGGCAATGCGATCTTTCACGACGTTCGCGCTTCTTAGGCATAAATGGCAGTACTGAATTTCATGAGTTGCGAAACTTCAACTGAAATTACTCATGAACTGAAGCTAAAGGGTGATTTTTTAGCTATTATCTTTTTGGCAACACTGGTTTAAACAGCTCACGCACGTTTCGTGTTTTGTTTCACTGTCAAACATCTTCAGTTTGGTCTATAATTTGTCCATGAATCGTCTTACAAGCGAACAACGCTTGCAAATTATTGAATTTTATTATCAAAATGCGTGCTCAGTTAAGAAAGTTCTTCGCGCGCTTCTTCCATTTTATGGTCAGTTTCAGTTGTGACTAAATTTCGCACCAAATTTACATTGTTGGACATTAAGCCACCAACACGCTTACGTAGAGTGCGGCCAGTGTTAATGATGACCATCAATTATCGATTCGTCGCCGTTCGCAGCAATTGGGCCTCTGTTACTCAACAACGTGGAAAATTTTGCGGAAGGATTTAAGTGTGAAGCCTTTCAAAATACAGCTGGTGCAAGAATTGAAGCCGAACGACCTACCGCAACGTAGAATTTTTGGTGAATGGGCTCTTGGAAAGTTGGTCGAAGATCCACTTTTTTACCAAAAAATTGTGTTCAGCGACGAAGCTCGTTTTTGTCTCAATGGGTACGTAAATAAGCAGAATTGTCGATTTTGGAGTGAGTATCAGCCAGAAGCATTGCAAGAGCTACCAATGCATCCAGAAAAAGTCACAGTTTGGTGCGGTTCATGGGCTGGTGGCATCATTGGACCGTACTTCTTCAAAGATGATGCGAATCGTAACGTAACTGTGAATGGTGAGCGCTACCGTGAGATGATATCCAACTTTTTTTTGCCCAAAATGCAAAAGCTTGACTTGCAAGACATGTGGTTTTAACAAGACGGTGCCACATGTCACACAGCACGCGTAACAATGGACTTATTGAAAGGCGAGTTCGGTGAACATTTTGTTTCACGTTCGGGACCGGTCAATTGGCCGCCTAGATCGTGCGATTTAACGCCTTTAGACTATTTTTTGTGGGGCTACGTTAAAGCTCATGTCTATACAGACAAGCCCGCTTCAATTGACGCATTGGAAGACAACATTGAAGCATTTATTCGTGAGATACCGGCCGAAATGTTGGAAGGAGTACGAGGGCGGTCACAGATATAGCCGACCTAACTACAAAACACAAAAATTTATCATTTTTTTTTTTTTTTTTTCAATATAGGATCCTTTTAGGTCGATACCCTTTTCCCAGCGATGTTCAATAGCTTCGATACCTTTTTTATAATAAGAACTGTGAAGCTCTTCAAAATAGACATTAACCTCGGACTCCACCTCTTCATTGTTGCCAAATCTTTTTCCTCCGAGCCATTTTTTCAAGTTTGGAAATAAGAAATAATCAGAGGGAGCTAAGTCTGGCGAATAAGGGGCGTGAGGTTGCAATTCAAACTTTAATTCATTAATTTTAGCCATTGCAACGGCAGAGGTGTGAACCGGCGCATTGTCATGATGGAACAGCAAACGCGGCACCCATCTTGCGCATAACTTTTTTATGTCCAATTTTTCGGTCAATATGCGATGTACAGCACTTTTTGAAATGCCTACACATTCAGCTAACTCAATACACATTTTTTAATTTTGGCCACCATTTCTGAAGTGGTCACCTCATTTGGACGCCCATTACGATGTTTATCTTCGCAGCTCAAACGACCTCGCTTAAACTCAGCCACCCAATATTTTATTGTTGTAAACGAGGGAGCAGAATTACGTAAGGTAGAATCCAGCTCCTTTTTATTATTGGTTGGACTAAGACCTTTTATATGAAAGTATTGTATCACATAACGATGACCAATTTTGTCCATGTTTGCAAATCAATAACAAGCGTTCTCTATTAAAATCGACCAAAAAAAACTTTGCAAGGTAAAGGCACCAAACTTCAAACTTAAGCTTTTAATAGTCGGTACTTCCCCTTTTGAATATTTTTTGTGAACATTTTCCAACACTACTGTGCTAGGTCGGCCATTTCTGGGACGGCCCTCGTATGCCAAAATTGGACTAAGCGGATGGACCATTTGAGGCGCAGTCACGGTCAACATTTGCATGAAATAATCTTCAAACATTAAATTATATGGACCGTACTATCGATTCAAATAAAGATTTCATGCATTTTTCTGAATTTTATGTGTTTTTTTTTTTTAAACTTTCCTATAGCTCTTAAAAAATCACCCTTTATTTCTAATGATTATGCCTTAAATTATCACTCCGAAATTTACTTCTGAGACTTTTTACACAGGGAAAGTACGATAGTAAATAATGTTTAAGTTTCAAACCAATTGAATAGGCATTGTTTCGCACTTCATCTCAAAAATATCGAAATAAAAAGTTGCAGATTTATAGCTAATAGCATTTTCAAATATTTATAAACATTCCCACTTTCAAAATTGCTAGATCTAGCAACTAAATAGCTAATCGTCCGGGAATTTTTTTCAAAAATTATATTTTGATCTGACCCCTGTTCGTGACTAAGACTTTAGGCCAAAAAAATCGAGAAAGTCACCAATGTGCTCTGATGGAAACAGGTCATGGTCGCAGGGGTCTAAATATGGTAGCAGTTCGTAGTCGAATTTATGGATTTCTGCCCTGGCGTGCAACGCCATTATTTCGTGTTTTCTTTAAATAAATGCAGTTTCTCTTTCTATCTCTCTCTATTTAACTGCGGCCACCTCGAACCTTTTTGACTGCTTCTTGGTGTCCGGTTTGCTAAAATGGAACAATATTTCGTTAATGGTTAGGAAACGAGCTAAAAGGTCGTGCGCATTGCAGTTAAACTTCGCCAAATACTTGGTTGATAACATTTTTGTGTTAAAATAATTATCATCGATTTGTGGCGTGACCAACACAACTGTTAATCACTTCTTCATCCTATGGTACAGAGTTCCCATAGTGTTTAACACGTTTTTTCTACAAAACCAACACAGAAAACACCTTGCTTAATAAAGAAGAATAAAACTTTCTCAATATTAGACAGTAGTCCATTAACACTTAACTCCAAAAAAACATACTGACTTATCAAACAGCCCTCTCAACTGTAAATTAACCGCGGGCTGGCACCAATTAACGATTTTTTCCAAAAAAATATATAAAATGGAAGTATATAAAAAACTTACTTATTGATCAAGCCTTGCGGCAGCGAGGAGCGACGAAGCAGTTGCAACATCTTGAATGACTTCTTTAAATGTTTTTGGGGATTCTAGGGGCTCTCGCTTTCAATTGCCTTCTTTTATAAAACGATTCTTGTTCCCGCTTAGAATTTTTCGCTCTCTGAAACAGATAAGGCAACAATTTGATTAGCTTTCATTTATCAGCAGCAACCTTGACAATTCATTTGTGGGGGGTCTGGGTCTCCTTGGGGTCTGACGAGGCGGCGCCGCCGCGTGCCCGGCAACGTCGCGTGATTTTGATAAGCGGCCAAACGTGAACGCTTGCACACAATCGACACAGACGACACACCTCCTCCGCCCCACGTTATCAACACAACGGAGATAAGAATACACTTGAGTGAATATCATTTTATTTATTTACTTGGGCCAAGTTTATATTTATGCACGCTCGATATGTACATAGATTTGTATGTAATATTCGCTGTTTGCCAGTTTGACGACTGAAAAGTGTTGTGCAAGTTTCTTTTCTATTCCGCATCAAAGTTCACAGTCAAACACATTCACACACACTCTTACGCACACACAGAAGCGAAATTTTTGACAAGCATCAGCTGTTTGGTCAGCGGCTAGCACAGTGGTTCGCAATCCGAAGAAATTCTGAGCAAAAAAAAAACATTTTCAGATGTACAAATGAAATGTAAGTAGAATCGTAGTGGTATTTCTGAAAGTGATTAAGATTTGATTTAAATTTCGTTTAAGCAAAGTACCGGAAAGTACTAAAAAAACCTCACAAGGCTCTTCGGTTTCTTTGAATCAGCGCATTTTTTATTTTCGTTTGTCAAATTTTGTGTAATCATCTCTCTTTAAGCACCTACAGTTATATGCTATCATATTAATGTCCCACCTTCCCTGGTACCTTTCTTCCATTTCTTTGAAATCCTGGTGGAACCTCTTACTGAAGAGCCTTGAAGAGCCAATGTGCAGCTGTGAACAGCAGATCGACGAAATCCAAAATCAAATCTAATAGGCTATTTATGTATGTATGAATTCATGCTTGTGCGTTTGTTTGTAAATATGGACTTGGTTATTTTTCCGTTACAAATGTGGAAAGCGATTAACAGCTGTTTTCAACTTGATAGCTAACTCTCTCATAACGGAAAAAATATGATATCAATTTGATTCCTCTGTAACTAAGTAAAATTAAAAATTTATTCAATCCAAATTCCCGTAAACGTATAAAATTGTTTTAAAAAAATCAGAAGTAAAGAAATATTACATCAACTTAATTAGAAAAGCAGCCTTTAATTTTAAGTGGTATTCCCGAAAGAGATTTAAATTTTCTGAAAGCAAAACTAAATCAGTTGACGGAGCGTGAACAGCGAGTATTGTGACCGGGCGGCGGATTGGCAATTGGCGCTAAGTCAAACAAAGGCGTGTATGCAAAACATGCTAAAAAAGTGTGAAAACTATTTTTAAAGTTTATTAAATAATAGCTTGTTGCCAGAATATGTAATTGTATTACTTACACAATTTTACAATGTTGAATTCAATTAATTAAGTATTTGTTTTTGGTAAATTAAAGTCACTTATGCAAATTGGCAGATCTTAAGTGGAAGAGGCAGGATGAAATTGTGAAAGAATATGTTAAGTAAAACATTTTAAGAGAATTGTGCAAATATGGAATCGCGAACTTATTTGACCAAGTCAAACACAAGGTGTAAAAACTGGAGTACTTATGACTCCGTCCACTTTTGGCCAATGGTCTTTCTTTCCTGCAAAGAGACTCGAAAGCATTCTAAAATGCATTAAATTAATAATCATTTAATTATTAAAACTTGAAATGCAAAAACTTTCGTTCTCCATGATTTCAAAACAGCGGAATTCAAACACCAAGCGCGCCTTGAAAGAACGGTCACACCAAAACTAAATCAAATCTAAACCAAATCTAATACAACATTTACACGAGGACTGCGTTATTCGTTAATAGCCAACAAACAGCTATTTTTCTATGAAAAAAAACTAGTTGTTAGCTATTAACGCATAACGCACTCCTAGTGTATATAGCCTATAAATCAGTCTCAAAGTTGATTATTTGAAATCAATTAGTAAGACCCTCAATTACTCACTTACACAGAGATCACTTGACATTTTGTATGGAGCAGCTGTGAACAGCTGATCGACGAATTCTAAATCAAATGTAAATCATTTTCAGGAATACCACTTTTATATGTATAATCCAATCACATTCGGCAATTCAAACGAATACGAGCCGACTGTTTTAATAAATTTTATTTTCGCATTCATTCGGAACGCTTCGATGCTGTTAAAGATTCTAAAATTAAACAATTAAACAAAACGACCCCAAAGTACGCGGCCAAATATTCATAAATCACCCAGATGGAATTTCTTTAGTCTTTGTAGCCAAACGGTGCCAACCTTGTAATTTTTGTGCAGGCCGAATTTCGAAAAAATTTGTTTTCTATTTTTTTTGCAAATCAACTGTTGGTTCCGAAAAAAACATTAGTGGTATTCCTGAAAGTGATTTGCTTTCGACTGATTCATACAAAATGTGCAGTGTGCCCGAAAAAAGTAAGGAAAAAAGTTGATTTCACGAAATCAACTCCGAGGTTGATTTGAATTTGAATTCATTTTAGTGTGACCATTTTCTTGCACCACGAGCTTGGCGGTTGTTTAAATTCTGCTGTTACTTAAATGTGAAAAGAGTTGTAAGTTTTTTCTCATTTCAAATTTAAGTAATTAAATGAACAACGTATTTATCGTACATTGTACAAATAAACCAGCGGCCTAGAGTGGACGATGTCATAAGTGCTCGAGTTTTTGGAATGTGTTACTTACTAGCATAATTTGCCTTCAATTCTTCCACCATTTTGTCCTGACCTTTCCTCTTAAGTTCTGCCAAATGGCATAAGACACTTCCCGTGGCCTTAATCAAATACATAATTAATTGAATTAACTTTTGTAAAACAGAAACTAGTTTTTACAATTTAGTTCGAATTATTTTGGTTTCGCGCCTTTGTTTTTGCCGCCAACTGTTCTGCAAACGAAAGCAAATCAAAATGAATTCAGGGTGTGAACTACAATATTTGTGATTGGAAATAGTCATCAAAAACATCGAAAGGCAGGTCAGATTTTTGTTGAACCGATAGGAAATTTTGGACTCGGAACAGATTTTAGTTTCAGCTACTAATTTAAACGTGAAAACGAAAGAATAAGTCGGAATGCCGTTTAAGCCGGTTGGGTTGGATTTGACTGTATGTTGACTATAAGAACCACTGTGCGGTGGCAACGGAAATTTCTGTTGCCGAAACTTATACACAAAAGGCAAGGCGGGGGCGAAGAGGGGTTCACTGGGGTAGTGTCAGCGGCAGGAAAAAGTAGTTCTTGATGTTTGTTAACCACTGCTGTTTCTGCTGCCGCCTTGATTTATAAATTGAAGCAGTCCGCGGGTAAGGGGAAAGAAGAGAGGGGAGCACCCCAGCAAAAGCAGCTGAGACTAGCAAATATAGGAGAGCGAGAAGGCGAGAACGCCGCGGCGCGTGAGCAAGAGAAAGAGAATTTGTGCTTGGATATGGAAATGTGGAGCAAGCAAAAATTCTTAACTTGAAGCTGTCAGTGTATTGTTGTAGTATGCAAATATATACAGATGCACCTAGTTACGTCAAGTGTTTAATTACATACCTACATAAGAATTAAGGGCTTTCGGTGGGAAGAGGTTGAGGCAGCTTACAGCTGATTGATTTTTCCCCCGTAATAAAAAGCAAGCAGCGGCAAATTCTAAGCATTTATCAAACAACAACAAGAACCAGTACATAAACAAGTCACAAGCTTTTTTAAGGCCAAGTAAAACATGCGAAAAAAAGAACAATAAATCGTTACTCAGCTGCAGATACACACACACAGGCACATTTGAATGCATTCACATTCACTTGCAATTGTTGTTGTTGCTGCTTCCCCCAATTATGCAATGATTGGGAATTCTTGGCTTTGTTCTATTAATTCGTTTTATCTACGCTTATGTGCTTTAGTAGGTTTTGATTGAAACTGATGCGTTTTTTCACCCTTTTTGTTGATTTTTTGTTACTCGTCTAACATTGGTTTTACGCTTACATTTTTGTATTTGTTTTGGCGAGGACAACTGAGGCCGTCTGTGCTTTTGTTTAGCTTTTTCGATACTATTTAAGCCCCAAATAGCAGTGGGCCAACGGAAATTTAGCCGTTTCTTCAGTGTGACCGTGTGCAGGGGAATTAGAGGGGAAAAAAAGAGTTAGTGATGGGAAAAAGTTTAAACAGGAATCAGCATCAATATCATTATTTTAATAGTTCGTTAAAGGTTATAAGAACTTTAGTCCATTTCTTTTCACTTAGTAATAATAATAGAGATCAAAATTTACTCCCGACTCACATCATTACTGAAGCTGTTAGCAATCGAGGTTATCGAAATCGAAATTGTGCTGTTAAGCGGCAACTCATGCCAAAGCGGCAAATGCTCTGTTATTCAAATGCTTAACAGTTTTGTGAATAGAAATATGTTAAGAAACATGAAAATATGTTTTGGGAATTTGTACTATAAACTGGCCTGTCGAAAGGGGATTCCGGGTCCGAGGGGTTTTCTCATATTGTACATAGTTTATTTAAGTTCTCGCCAAAAATCCGCGCTCCGGGACCCTCTCAAAAGTTCGGGCCCGGACACGAATCTATGTTCGGAAATGTTTCATCACATGTAGATTGTTAGTAAAATTCATTTTTGACATTTCTTAGGCACTTTTTTGAGGACCCTATTTATACTCTTGTTTTAACTCTCTGTATTATTATCCTAAAGTCTTACTTTTTAGGTTTAAAGCCAGTGATTGGAAAGGTACTCATTTTTTTACCTAGGTAAGGTACAAGGTAAATGTTAAAAAATATACCTAGGTAAAGTAAATGGTATCCAGAATTTTTTAGTATCTATGTAAAAGTACAGGTACGAAAAAGGAACTTTTAAATTTAAAAGCATGATTCATCCATTTTATTATTAAAATCAAAACAAAACAACCTTAGTTCATTAAAAATATTGATAGTCATACATTGATACAAGGCACAGTAAAAACTTAAATCCAAAAAGAAGATTTGAAAATCAGATTTTCGATGTCCTTTATAAATGGTTTGGAGTTGTACGCATTGAGGAAGCATCTCCGACCACATAAATTATATATTCTGATCAGCAGACGAGCTGGTTGTTAGCCTTGTCCGTCGCCGTCTGTTTCTATGTATCTCCTCGTCAGTTTTAGAGCTATCCTCACCAAACTTTGCGAACTTTTGGTACAAATACGAAATCGAAAAACTAGTTCTAGTGAGAAAAACTTTTTTGTTTTTAATGAAAACGTCCTTATCATTGGCATACACTTATTTTTATATACTTTTACACAATTCTACAAAGTTTGGTCGAAATCGGAGGACTATAGCATATAGCTCCCATAGGAACGATCCGTCGAAAAACTAGTTCGATCGCCTCCAAAATTCGTAATTAACAGTGTATTATGCTTTTCCATGATTTCTCCAAGTTTGGTCTTAGTTAGGAAAACTTTTTTGTTTTCAATGGAAGCTGCAAGGGCCGAGCCGAAGTTTTAAAGCTATCCTCACCAAACTTCTTTTGGTACAAATACGCTGCACATTTGTCGGAACCGGACGGATAAGATGACTATAGCATATAGCTGTCATAGGAACGATCGGTCGAAAAACTAGTTTTAGTGAGAAAAACTTTTTTGTTTTCAATTGAAATCGAATTTCTTAGTTTACTATGCTTTTCCATGATTCCACCAAATTTGATCGAAATCGGACATCTACAGGGTGGGTCAAGTTTGGTCGAAATCGGACATCTATATAGTATAGCTCCCATAGAAAAGTAAGGTCCGAAAAGTAGTCTTATTTAGAAACACAAACTGCAAGGGTACACAAAACTTCGGCCGAGCCGAAGTTAACTTTCCCCTATTTTTCGATTTTATTTAGCAATGTTTATCCATATTTGATATGACATATTCAAATGTTATATTTAAATACTGGTTTAAATGAAAATAAATGGTTTTAAAGAGTAAATAAGAGCTTGGTAAATTTTAATTATTGAGATGATGGCAACTCTGGCTGCTGTCGATATACACAAACACATGCGCAGGCCAGCCAGCGAGCTGTTTTCGAGTTCGAAAAGTCGAAAAGTATCCAAATCGTTCGGAATTGGGAACAGCAAATAGTAAAACATTCGTTTTCGTTTCGTTTTTACTTTTTGAAAACGTACTTATAAAAAGCATTACAAATATTTTTATAATTAAGTTTAGACTCTAAGGACTTGCTATTATCGGACAAATAAGTTAAGACTTCCAAATCAATATTAGAATTTGCAGAACAATTCTCAGTTTCGTCCAATGTTACATTATTGGAATCGAAAAAGTTTTCAGAATCCATTGAATTTGAGCTCTCATTGACAACAGTTTCCAAATTGTCTGTTACTTCTTCTACAATCCAATTTTAAAGCCCTTTACCATTTTGTTGGTCTTATTTGGAGTCCACTTCACTTCACTGTCTTAGTGGACAAAACAAAAGTCTTTACTTAGCTTGAACTCAGGTTATCAATAAAAGAAATCGTTTTAGAACTCCTCTTTTTAAGAGCATCTAAATAGCCTATTTCCACTGCACAGGGTCCTTCTCCTTTTTTTTTTTTTTTTTTTGTGGTTTTTTTTGGTTTTTTTTTAAAAAGCACTTGAAATTGCCTTGCATGGAAGCTGGCATGAGAAATTTGTTGATGACATGCGAAAAAATCATCCCGACATGATGTAGATCTGCCCACCTTCACAAAAGACCTTTGATTCCAAAAATTGCGAGCAGCGCTTGCATCGGTAATACCAAAGCCCACATACCAAATCACATAAGATTTGGTTACCAAGAAGTGATGGTAAATTTATTAAATTTATTAGCGACAGGAACAGTAGAGAGAGCACTCAAAGGGTCTTACTGTGTGAGGAAGACCAAGCATGACGGTCTTTCAACAATCTCCATATGTTTCTTAAAGCTGCTATTGTTGACCAAATATTAAATAAATGTCGTGCCAATTTCTTTTTTCTTTAAATATTTTTGTATTATTTTAAATTCAATACATGTTTGAGAGCGTCAACTGACAGATGTAAGATGTTAGATGATACCAGTGTAAATTTCCATTTCACATCATCATCAAATTCCATGCGTTCTTCTAAAATGTACTCAGTGTGCAGAGACTATAAGGGTCGATTTCACATCTTCTACATAGTCCTATCTGTCACATAAAATTTCAAATAACAGAGTAAATTTTGGCATCTATATAGAAGATGTGAAATCAGCCCTAAGTGGATCACAATGTTTAAAATTATTCAAAAATTCTAGTTTATGTAAGACTTGAAGTAAAGTGGGCAGCAAAAATTCCAAATAACAATGGGATTCGCCATGCAGAAGATCAATAACCTTTGCGAATATGCCAGTAACATTATTCAATTCGTGCAAAAAATTAATTTCTGTATTTGTAAATAATGTTTTTTTAAAGTTGTACAAACATCTTGTGGCAAATTTTCTCAACTTCATCTGCTGCGTCTGTGGATCTGCTAACAGCATTCCAAATTCCAAAGAGTTGTACAATCGATTGTATGATGTGTTAAGAAGAGCCTGCTCAGCATCTTTCGATCCGTGGACGCAAAAAAAAGACTTTCGAAAAAGTACGTATACCTTATCTATTGACACGGTAAGGTAAATGAAAATTTAGACCTAGGTAAGGTAAAAGGCTCCCAAAAATAGAATACCTAGGTAAGGTAAAAGATACACAAAATTTGTATCTAGGTATGTACCTAGGTACAAATACCTAGGTAATTCTAAACACTGTTTAAAACAAACTATCCAGAACATTTCTGTGATTTTTTTAAGGGAAGATGAGCCATTTTTAACAATGCTGCAAGCCGGTCCGGAACGGAACCCCTGAGATCCGGTTCAGATCGGGTATTTTGGGGTTCGCGAACCGGATCATGAACCAGGCGACTTATATTTTTGACTCCTCGAACCTGAACTCGAACCGGACCACTTTTTCGAAAAATGAGGATCGGTTCACCAATTTAGTTAATTTGTTCAACGATACATCAGTGATATAACATACGAGGTGCCTTTAAAGGAAAAGGTGAGTTTTAAATTTTTTTGAAAACTATTAATTTATTCATCAATATCCATTTGGTCCCCTTCAAAGTAATCGCCCTCGGATATAAAACACTTGTGCCAACGATTTTTCCAATCCACGAAGCACTTCTGAAATGTGCTTTTTGGTATGGCCATCAGCTCGTTCTTCTGAATTGGTTTCTGACTTGACGTTGATTCTGACTTGATCTCATCAATTGTGGCAAAATGCTTTCCTTTCATTGGTCTCTTCAGTTTTGGGAATAGGAAACAGTCGCAGGGAGCCAAATCTGGTGAAAACGGTGGTAAAGGCATGATTACGGTGTTATTTTTGGCCAAAAAATCACGAACAAGCATTGATGTGTGAACTGGTGCATTATCATGATGCAGAATCCACGATTTGTTTTTCCACAATTCCTATCGTTAGAGCCGTCTTGCTTCACGCAAAACGTTGCATAACTTCCTTGTAGTATTCCTTATTAACTGTACGACCTCTTGACAGGAACTCATGATGAACCACACCATTGTAATCAAAGAAATCAGTGAGCAAAACCTTCACATTTGATCGAACTTGGCTTGCTTTTTTCGGTCTTGCCTCATCTGGCCGCTTCCATTGGGATGATTGGGCCTTGGTTTCGATGTCATAACCACATATCCACGTTTCCTCACCAGCTATGACCCGTTTGAGCAAACCCGGATCGTCGTTGACGTCATTAAACAACTCCTGAGCGATACTAATGCAACGTTGCTTTTTCTCAAAATTTAGCAAAAATCGAAGAGCACACAAAATCGTGGCTAACCTTTTCAGTTGCGAATAACAAACTACTAATCGAAATTGGCTGCTAATGCAAACATATGATAAACATACATATATGTCCGAATATAACAAAAACAAAATATCGATAATCGAATGTACACAGCCCGCGAAAATTCCAAATTCACCTTTTCCTTTGAACACACCCCGTATATATCAAGAAAGGTTGTATATCTATCGATTCCGAGAAGTTCAATAAGATCGGACCAAAAACAGCGAACAATTTTGCTTTATGGAGCGGGGCTACTGCATCGTCAACTTCAGCTCCCACTCTTCTTACTTTAACTTTTACTGTTTTCAGTTGTTGGAATTGGTGACCTGTTCTTAATTATTTCAGAAATGCTTGTTAACCGGCTCACGGTCGTGTGTCTTTTATGTGCTGTAAATTAAAAACAACACAATATTTTTGATGTCTCCGATATATTTCGATTTGCCGACGGCATTTGTCATCAGGGCAGGGCTGTATATAACAATAACACAAGTAACAAAAAGGAACAATTTTAAACTTGACAAGACGGTGTCTGTAAATATGTGCACAATTTTCTGTGTCCTTTTTGTAGTTCAGTCTTATGTGCGTAGGTGTGTTTATGATGTGCACCATCTCCAAAAAGAACCGTTTTTGGTATTGTTGTTCTTGTTGTAATAGGCTCACAGCTAAGAAGTCTGGTGAGTGTCTGCTCTCTGTACAATGGGCTGTTAGTCTAGTTTTTAATTTGGATTTAGTCGTACCAATATATACCTTGTCGCATATATTAGTTCCGTCTCCATCACACGGGATTTTATATATTAAATTGCTTTTATCCAGCGTTAATATCTTGCTCTTCGTATTACTAAAAAATCTTTTATAAGTATGAATTGGTTTATGGGCTATGGAGTATAAATCTTTGTTGTAGCAGTCTGAATGTATTAGTCGATCCGAGAACTTTGGTATATAATTCACAGATTTATAAGTTTTGGGAGTTTTTTCTTTCGGTGAGCAATTTCGGTGTGTTTGTTTTAAAGAGGTTTCTGTTTTTAAAAGTCCATAAATTGTATGTGTGGGAAAGTTGTTAGATTTGAGAATTTCAATTAGTTCTGGAAATTAATTGTCTATAAAGAAAACTTCATTGTACAAAAGTTCAATCTTCTTACCCTACTTATCGTATGAGAAAAAACTCCTCTGGCTTCGATTAAAATAAGTTGTAGAAGTACTACAGAAAATTGAGAATATTGCCCTGTAGAGGACGAAAAATAAATTATCAACTTTCAAGAAAAGAATGCAGACAGGTGACAGTTATATTAAGAGATCGGCTGGCAATTGCGGTAGACTTACAGGAGTACATGTAAAATTTGTGTCAAGCCATCCTTAAAGGCTTTATCTCTCCTAAGGATCAATTTGGTCTATCAGTGGTTTCTTTAGTAGACGGTCGAACTAAAATTATCTTAGGAAAACGAAATTAATAAGTATCATTGGCTAAAGGAAAGCTATTCAAGTTTTAAGACTCTTTAGAGAGCTGAACCGAACCGAACCATTTTTTTTTGTGGTTTTCGGTTCGGTTCAGTATTTCTTAGAGGAAGCCGGTTCGGTTTGCGGTTCGGTTCACCAGCTGAAAAAAGCGGTTCGGCTAAAAACCGGTTTGGTTCAGAGCCGGTTTGCATCCCTATTAATTTTTTTACAGCACATAGAAGACACACGACCTTGAGCCGGCTAACCAGCATTCCTTTTTACTGTTGACTTTCACTTACGCTCTCTAAGTTACTTAATAACAAGAAAGAAAGTCGGTCAAACCCGACTATAATATACTCTGTATGTGAAAAGTGCTGCCCATCGTCGTTGCGACCGGTGATGCCAATAAGTGTTTTTTTCCCTTATAACTAGACTATTGTTCATCCGATCTTTACCATTCCTTTGGCGGTTCGATAAAAATCCTGATTATTAAATATGTCCAAAGCGTTGCAACCTTCTATCTACAAAACTGTGGGAGATATTGCGTTTTTTCAAATTGCGGGGGCGGTAGGGGACGCGGTGATAATTGAAATTAAACTTGATCTTCATTCAATTTAGAAGGTTCCATACAAGTCAAACCTCTATCTCTTACCATCTCTGAGACTGACATGGCTAAATCGACTCGTCTGTTGATGCTGATCAAGAGTATATATACTTTATAGGGTCGCAAATTTTTCCTTCTACCTTTTACATACTTTTGCACAACTTCATGATCCCCCTTTTCCCATTTTTAATGGAAACAGGGTATTACAACTGTCTTGGTTCCATGGAAATTGGCAGAATTAAATTCATATACTTGGTTAACGGTTTGGCAGAGCTATAAAACGATCCGAGGTCAGAAATAGGTTTTTGAAGTTTTGTAGGTGGATGTACCTTTATAAAGTTGGAGAAAATACAGATATCACAAAAAAAAAATAGACTGCCAAGTTTTTAACATTATCCTAGATTACGTTTAAACGGAACAAGAGCATTAAAACCCCCAAAAAAATCATACATTCCTCTGATTAGACCTCCTGGATTGTACACTGATTCCTTCAATTTTTGATATCAACATAAGCCCCATCTTTCCAAGTCCCTAACAATTCATTTTCTTCAGTAATATCAGGGCTTTCCACAATAGAATTCTACTTTCATAATTTAATTTCTTTATTATTGCTTAAATCAAATTTATTTTCGATGCGCACACAAATCATATTCGACTGAGCTGAACAAAAGTCCTTCACAATGAACTTTAAGCAAAATGATTTCGGTTTGAAAATTCCCAAATAAATCCAATATAATTATTTTAAAGTATCGGTCGCATATTAATTGCTGACCTCAATTGAAGGGCGTCGACGAGCATTGACCAAGAACTAGGCAATGAACCCCCTAAAAAATAACACATGACTGTGGTACCAATGGCTTAAGGTTAATGACTGTGTTAATGTCCAAATGGTGGTGAACCACTCGTAAAATGAAATGAAAACCGAACACAAAAAATATATTATTTCAATTGAAAACAAACCTCTCCATTATAATGGTGTGTCATGTAATTGCCTCCCCCCAAAAATACTTTGTTTAGACTAAACGCACATGTAAATGGCCAAATGTTTACAAAATGTAAAAATTGCGTATACGCCACTTGGGTCATGCACGAATAAGCAAAGCTACAGCACAGACAACGATTAAACTTCATTAAAATAAATTCTATTTTTCCATATAAACCAGTTAGTTCTGCAACATTTTTATTCAGTAAACATTTGAGAACCAAACAATACACATACCGCAAATAGAACTGAAAATAATGTCATCATCACACCTGATGAGCTACCTGTGCCTTATCCTAGCTGCTACCCTGCTACAACTGACACAATCTCAATATTATGGATATCCCTATTATGGAGGAGTAGGAGCCGGTGCGGGTGCAGGAACAATAGGTGGACAAGGCTTCGGGAACATGTATGGAACTAGCATGTATGGGTATCCTTCATATGGAAGTTATCCATATTACTCTTATCCCGGTTATGGTTATGGAGGAGGATATCCCGGTTACGGCTATGGTGGATATCCCAACTATGGGTGGGGTGGTTATCCATCCTATGGAGGCAATGGCATGAGTAAGTCTCTTGCACTTTAATTTGACTTGACTGAGTTGTTTTCACATTCTACAAGTGTTTTGGACATGCTTTTTATTGTAGACACGGCCTATGCGAGCAGCAGTGGAGGATTTGCCAGCGCCAGTGCAGGCAGCGGAGGAGGAGGCTACTATGGTTAAAAGCATTAGGATGGTAGTTAAAAGAACTGTGTAAATATTTACCATATATAGTGTTTAAGTATTGTTTTGTTTTAGTGTTGTAGCCTAAAGAAATAAAAAATATACTCAGAAAACAACGCATGTCAGTGTTTTGTTACAGGATTGATTCAGAATTTCCTTGAAATTCAATTAGTATTATGGAGATCAGTTAACTTATTATACCCGTTACTCGTAGAGAAAAAGGGGTATTTTAAAGTCGTGCAAATGTATGTAACAGGCAGAACGAAGCATCTCCGAGACCATAAAGTATATATTCTTGATCAACATGAACATCTGAGCCGAAATAGCCATATCCGGCTGTCTGTATGAACACCTAGATCTCGGAGACTAGTAGAGCTAGAGCGACCAAATTTTTTTATTAAGTCTCCTATTGTCCCTACGCAGAGTTTATCTGAAATATTGGCAGCCCAAAATAAAAAATGTTGATGAACTCCAACAATTTCAATGATATTAAACTCATATTTTGCAGTGCAGTGTAAGTGTCCAATATCTACAATCTCTCAAATTTTCATAAAGATCGAATAATAAATGGCAGAGTTATTAAAATTATACAAAACGTTTTAACTTTTTGGCGCAGCATCCGCTGTTTGCTTACATAATGTTGAAATGGGTGGCATGACATAAAGCCCGAGGACTTATCGCCCAAATTTAATTCGGGCGTTAAGTCCGTTTTCATTTCGGACTTAACGCCCGAATGGGGTGTTATGTCCGTTTTTCTTTCGGACTTTACGCCCAAATTTCAATTGGGCGATAAGTCCGTTTTGAAAACGGTCACAACGCCCGAAAATTTTTTGGGGCGCTGTGACCGGCAGACATTCAGATATACAGTGGGTCGCAGATTCAAAAACTGGTCAAACAAATTTAATGGTACTGTATGTGTATACCTCCAGATGTAAGTGATGCTAACAAGCGGTTTATTTTATTTTATAGGTAATCGATTGAATTAAATTTATACATTTTTTTGTTGTTGTTGTTGCTGCGGTTATTGTTGTATTCCAGTCCAAAGTTTAACAAAACTTTAAAACATGAGATTTTCATAAGATTTTTGAAAACGGATTATTTGAAAGTAAAAAAAATAGCGGTAAGGTAACTTCGGCTCGGCCGAAGTTTTGTATACCCTTGCAGCTTTCACTGATAACAAAAAAGTTTTTCTAAGACTACTTTTTGGACATTACTTTTCTATGGGATCTATACTATATAGATGTCTGATTTCTATTAAACTTGATGAAATCATGGAAAAGCATAATACACTGTTAATTGCGAAATTTGGAGGCGATGTCATTTAAGACAAAAAGTTTTTCTCACTTTAACTTCTTTTTCGACCGATCATTCATACTGCAGCTATATGCTATTGTCATCCGATTTTGATAAAACTTTGTAGAAATGTGTCCAAAGTAAATAAAATAAGTGTATGCCAATGATAAGGAAGTTTTCATTAAAAACAAAAAAGTTTTTCTCACTAGAACTAGTTTTTCGACCGATCGTTCCTATGGGAGCTATATGCTATGTATCCGATTTCGACCAATCTTGGAATTGTGTAAAAGAAAAAGGTAAAGATCGTTTCTAAAAAAAACGCGATGGAGGAATTGGTAAGTATAAAGGAAATAAGGCGTTTTCATAAAAACAAAAATTTTTCTCACAGACTATCGACCGATCGTAGGGGCATATGCTGTCGTTCATTGTGTGTAAGTATATGTTGAAGTAGGTTCAAATTTAAATTCGCGATGTTCGGAGTAAGCGGGGAAAAGGACTTCAAAAAGTGCGGTATGTTAATTATAAGAAATAAGTATTAAAAAAAAAAAGTTTTAGAAATTTGCGTCGGTAAAGCGTTTAATGTGATTGTGTAAAGTATATAGATTAAGTGTATGCAATGAAACGTTTTCATTAAAAACAAAAAGTTTTTTATAGACTAGTTTTTCGACCGATCGTTCCAGGAGTATATGCTATAGTCATCCGATTTCGACCAAACTTAGTGAAATCATGGGAAGGGATAGTAAACTAAGAAATACGGACTTTGCGTTCATTAAAAACAAAAAGTTTTTCTTTAAGACTAGTTTTTCAACCGATCGTTCCTATGCAGCTATATGATAGTCATCCGATCCGGCCGGTTCCGACAAATGTGCGTATTTCCAAAAGACTTTGTGCAAAGTTTGGTGAGGATAGCTTTAAAACTGACGGAGGAGATAGCATAGAAACAGACGGACAGACGGACAAGGCTAAATCAACTCAGCTCGTCGTGCTGATCAAAAATATATATACTTTATGTGGTCGGAGATGCTTCCTTCTATGCGTTACAAACATCCGGACAATTTTATAATACCCTCTGCAAGGGTATAAAAATGAAATCGGAGGTTTGTTAGGAGCTGATGTGGTTATGGTGTGAACTAGGATATTCGGGATCGTTTATTAAATAAAAAGTTAAGGGTTTCAAAGTCAAAAATTCGAAAATCACTTTTTTTTACCTCTTTCATTCCAATTCTATTTCCACTGAATTGATACATGTTCTCTAAACACAAAAACTATTTCGTTTTAAAAAGTTATGCCTATGGCCGGTGAAATATTAAATAATTAGCTAATTACGCCACTGTACAGTTGCTAAATGTACATTAAGCAAATTTTTTCTTAATTCCTTGATTAATTTGGAATTTGTTAATGTAATTTGACTTGCATTTAAGTCTTTAACTGAATTAAAAATGATTTTTTTGCTAAGGGTCTTAAGAATTTGCCAGTGTCAGAAAAAAAAGTAAAACGTAAGAGTCAGCCTCTCTCATTTCCGAATGTTCCATTTACGGTCGTTTCGCTTGGTGCGCTCGTGCCGATTTCGTTTGGCCCGTGACTTGCCACAAGTAAAAAGTAAGCAATATCCTTCGGAATTGAGAACAGCAAAACCAAACCGAAGCGGAACTGTGATCGGCTTACTTTTTAGAAAGGTTTGGAATTGAGAACATTCCTGTATTTCTTTTTGGCCAGCGCACGGTATGATTTGGCTGTGCTACCCACCATTTCAGTCTAATTTGGCGAACCTTTGGATTAGACTGCCAATCAGATAGAAAATCTGGAACAGTTGTTTTATTTATTGTAATTATTATTCTTTTAGACTGACGGCGGCGAAGCGAAGCGTGCTGGGATATATGCTAGAATACATATAAAAGTGAAAGTATGTTCGTATTACAGTAAGCTTGTACCTTAAAGGCGTCTAGACCGCTGAACCTTTCATCAAGAAATTTTCACATTATGTTCATGTCGATCAAGAAAGAGTCGTTTCGAAAGCGGTTATAAACGGATAAAAAGTGGTTCAGAAATCAGAAGCTATATAAGCTAGAAACTCGAAATTTTGTCTGTAAGTTGGTAATAGGGAGTTTATCTTAATGGTTCAGGGGTTATTTACTCAAAGATTTTAAAACTTGATGTGTACTATGAAGTTAAACATTTTCCCAGCTTCGAACCATCCGGATGAACCACTTTATAAGTGGTTTAGGTCCATTTGATTTTATTAGTGGTCTGAAGGTTTCTAATGTAAGTGGTAGACGTTTACCCATGTTCAGAATTTATTTTAGCATAGACTGTAAATTTTTTGTGTGGGATGGAAATATAGTTTTATATTCAGCTAGTGATATAAAAAAAAAGCAAATGTTAACAAAATGAAAGCTACAATAGAAAAAGCAACAAAACTCAAATTGGCCCAATACACAAATCCATATTCTCAAAACCTTCCTTGTTTTTTTAACAAACTTTAAACCAACTTCATAAGAAGGGTTTAATAAGGCAAAATGTCATTAAATTTAAATAAAATAAAAATAAAGTTATCAAATGTTCGGAATTTTCCAAAAAGTAAGTTTTTTTTTTTAAATTTGCTTGGCAGTTTTCTTGGACTTTTTTCCCTATGTCCTTACGCACTTTAACCTGAATTTTATTATCCACTTTGCTGTCCGCTACAACAAAAACCTCAATGACAACAAAAAAAGTTTTATTTAATATCATCTTATATCTATTCAATATAAAAAACCGTTTGTTCTTATCAGTTGTAGTTGTAGAGTAATTCAATTTCTAGCGAGGCGTTAAAAAATGAATCTATCTTAATTCAGTTTTCAGCAATTCGGGCGTAATGTCCAAAAATTTTTTGGACATTATGTCCGGTTTTATTTCAGACATAAAGCCCGAATGATTTTGGGTCTTATGTCCGCTTTCATTTCGGTCATTTCGCCCAAATTTAATTCGGACGTTAAGTCCGAAATGAAAACGGACTTAACGCCCGAATTAAATTTGGGCGATAGGTCCTCGGGCGTTATGTCATGCCACCGTTAAAATGTTCACATTAATGTAAATGCTCTGTTAGCTAACATAAGGGAAGGCTATACAACATAAAACTCCCCTGAGTAACGGGTATATCGGAGTCGGGAACAGTGTTGCCAGTTTCGCTTTTTTCCCGTCAAATCTGGCTTTTTTCAAAACCGGATTGTGGGAAAATTTTTCAAACAGCGGTCAGCGGGAATTCTGGATTTTTAAAAAGTGATTTCGGCTTTTTTTCAGCTTTATTTTAGATTTTGAGTCTTTTTAGTTAAAGCTTATAAGTAAATCGATAGTTTGTCAACTCTCTCAGTCATTTGAGGACTCAATGCTCAGCAAACTGTCATTTCAAAGTGCATGCCAAGTTCATAGATCGATTGAGAAAAAAGCTGAAAGTTTTCAAAGAATAATGTCAAAGAATAATATTTCCCAAACTGAAAAGTTGGCTAAAAGAGATTACAGCAGTATTTGTATTGAGTCCGGGGAATTGATTTGAATTCAAATAATTTAATTTGACAGAACAATTAAAGGTTTTTTTCTTAATCATCCGCGAAAATGAAGTCTGTAACAAGAAAGAATGTCGGTCAAGCCCGACTATAGACGAAAGTGTATGCTTATTTTGAAATTTGGTGGTTTAGTTGCAGCTGAAAGCAGCGCTGCCGCAGCGATCACTCTTTTGCTCATAACTCCAGTATTGTTCATCCGATCTTCACCATTCCTTTTTATAATCCTGATTACTACACTGAACCAAAAATTGATCCATTCGGGATCAACTCTATCAAAAACGCGATTAATAATGGGCTGTTCTCGAAATGTCGTAAATTGAACCCGTCCGGGATCAACACTTTGATCCCAGTTTTTGCCTTTCCAGGCTTAAACTGATCCTTTCCGAGATCAATTTCGAAATACATAAAAAAATTTAAGGGGAGGGGGAGAGGGAAGGGGGGGGGGGGTACCACAATACTCACTCACCCCACCCCTCTCCTCCTTTTGTTGTCATAAATTTAAAAAGTTTTTTTTTAAATTTATTTTTTACTTACCCTGACTGGGACTCGAACTCGGGACCTCGAATTACGCACTCACTGACAGCGCCGCTCAGCCAACTTTACCACACCAGGCTTAAAATTTTCCCGGCATTTTTTTCGGTGTAAATATGTCTAAGAGGTATAAAACTTATATCTTCAAAACTGTGGGAGATATGAAGTTTTTTCCAAATTCCAGGGCGGACGGACGGACATGGCTATACGAGGGCGGTCCCAGAAATAGCCGACCTAACTACTAAAACACAAAAATGTATAATTTTTTTTTATTTTTTCAACACAGGAACCTTTTAGGTCGATACACTTTTACCAGCGATTTTCAATAGCTTCGATACCTTTTTTATAATAAGAACTGTGAAGCTCTTCGAAATAGGCATTAACCTCGGACTCCACCTCTTTATTGTTGCCAAATCTTTTTTCTCCGAGCCATTTTTTCGAGTTTGGAAAAAAGAAATAATCAAAGGGAGCTAAGTCTGGCAAATAAGGGGCGTGAGGTAGCAATTCAAATTTTAATTCATTAATTTTAGCCATTGCAACGGCAGAGGTGTGAACCGGCGCATTGTCATGATGGAACAGCAAACGCGTCACCCATCTTGCGCATAACTTTTCCATGTGCAATTTTTCGGTCAATATGCGATGTACAGCACTTTTTGAAATGCCTACACATTCAGCTAACTCACGAACTTTCAATCGCCGGTCACTCAATACACATTTTTTAATTTTGGCCACCATTTTTGAAGTGGTCACCTCCTTTGAACGCTTTTAATAGTCGGTACTTCCCCTTTTGAATATTTTTTGTGAACATTTTCCAACACTACTGTGCTAGGTCGGCCATTTCTGGGACGGCCCTCGTATCGACTAGGCTGTTAATGGTCGGAAATGATTCCTTCTGGCTGTTACATACTTTTGCACAAAATAATATATTCTGTAATATGGTTTAGAGTATAAAAAATAATTTGAAGAAATGCATGGAATTACTTGGGATGTGAGTTCGTTTAACTGTGTACTTAGGTTCTGTGCAAAATGCACTTTGTTAGCCTATTCATAAATTGTTTGAATTGTCTTTGGAGTCATCCGCTTTCCCTTTGTTATAGAAGGAGCCATTTATTATTCCACTCCATAAAAAAGGTAATAAGTCAGATGTTGAAAATTATAGGGGTATATCCAAATTATCTGCAATTCCTAAGGCTTTTGAGAGAATTATAGCATCTCAACTGCAACATTTATGTAGGTCCATTATCTCACCCTTCCAACATGGATTTGTGAAGCGTAGATCTACTACCACTAACCTTTTAGAATTCGCATCTTCAGTGATCAAAGGGTTCATAGGTAAAATGCAGACTGACGTCATTTATACTGATTTTAGTAAGGCTTTCGATTCTGTTAACCACTCCTTGCTGCTTCACAAACTAAATTTAATCGGCTTTCCAACTAACCTCCTCAGTTGGATTTCTGATTACCTAAGTAGCAGAACCCAAAAAGATCTATTTCGTAATTCATATTCTAAGTGCATCCAGGTTACTTCTGGAGTTCCCCAAGGAAGTCACTTGGTTCTATTGCTTTTTACTATCTTTATCAATGATCTTCCTTCAGTCTTGGCTCTTTCTCGGGTGCTTATGTACGCCGATGATGTGAAAATTTGTTTAACATACAATGATTTGGTTTCCTGCTATAATTTGCCAGCAGACTTGGACGCATTTCACTCTTGGTGTCAAGATAATCTTCTAAACCTTAACAGTTTAAAGTGTAAGGTTATGACATTTTACAGAAGCTTACCACAATTAGTCCCTTACATGCTTGATAATGTGGCATTGCAGCGCCTAATGAAGTAAATGATCTTGGGGTTATTCTTGACCATCAACTTAAATTTAACTCTTATGTAACTGCTTCTGTTAATAAGGCCAGAAGTGTTCTTGGGTTTATTAAGCGGATAATTTGACGATCCCTACACTACCAAGATTTTTTACACTTCTCTTGTCCGTCCTACACTTGACTATGTATCATGTGTGTGGTCTCCGCAATATTCGACCTATCAAGATAGAATAGAATCTGTGAAAAAGCAATTCTTATTGTTTGCCCTTCGTGGCTTGAACTGAAATCCTGAGGTCCGCTAACCATCTTACTCTAGTAGACAACTTTTAATTAATCTTCCTTCCTTACTTAAACGTAGAGTGTAATCTTCATACATAGACTAATTAATGGCGAAATCGACTCATCGGAGTTGGTTAGCCAAATTAATCTTAATGTTCCTTGTAGACTGTCCCGTATCTTTGTCCCCTTATCTTTGAAACATTGCACTACTAACTATGCCTTGCATGATCCGTTTCGTGTCCTCTGTACTGATTACAACAAACTCTACCGCTTAATCAATTCGGAACTTTCTCTTCCTGCTTTAAAAACCTCTATTTTAACTCATTTGTCCCGTACTTAACATTATTTTGTACTTTTCGATCCGGTTTTCGTGTCGCACGTTGGCGGCTGCGCCTCTAGGTCGGTTTTGGTCGGGAGGTGGACTGCTATTTTGCCTGGGGTTCGCGCGTAACAGGCTTCGGCTTGGTGTCGCAAGGGCCACTTGAACGTACTGTGCATTGTACGTCAACGTCCATAAAAAAAAATGTGGTTACACAACATTTTTAAAAAAATAGGGGAAAGTGAACTTCGGCTCGGCCGAAGTTTTCTATTAACTCGCAGTTTGTTTTTCTAAATAAGACTACTTTTCGGACCTTACTTTACTATATAGATGTCCGACTTCGACCAAACTTAGTGCAATCATGGAAAAGTGTAACAAACTGTTAATTGCGAAATTTGGAGGCGACCCCAATTAAAACAAAAAATAGGGGAAAGTTAACTTCGGCTCGCCCGAAATCTTGTATACCCTTGCAGCTTCCATTGAAAACAAAAATATTTTTCTAACTAAGACTACTTTTTGGACCTTACTTTTCTATGGGATCTATACTATATAGATGTCTGATTTCGACCAAACTTGGGAAAATCTTGGAAAAGCGTAATACACTGTTAAATACGAAATTTGGAGGCGATCCCATTTAAAACTGAAAAGTTTTTCTCACTACAACTTCTTTTTCGACCGATCAATCACACTGCAGCTATATGCTATAGTTATCCGATTTTGATAAAACTTTGTAGAAATATGTTGAAGTATATAAAATAAGAATATGAAAAAAAGGACGTTTTCATTAAAAACAAAAAAGTTTTTCTCACTAGAACTAGTTTTTCGACCGATCGTTCCTATGGGAGCTATATGTTATAGTCATCCGATTTCGACCCAACTTTCGACCGATCGTTATATCGAAAAACAAGTTTTTGTGAGAAAAACTTTTTGTTTTTAATGAAAACGTCTTTTTCATCATTTTATATACTTTACAAAATGTGCAAACAAATCATGCTGACATTGCTCATTTATTTGCGAACTTCTTTCAATCCACGTACACATCTACAACCTATGACTCGTCTTCACCTTATCCATATACACTTCCCCACACGTGTGGTATTTTAATGCCTTCTTTCAAACCTTTTTATACCCTTGCAGAGGGTATTATAAAATTGTCCGGATGTTTGTAACGCATAGAAGGAAGCATCTCCGACCACATAAAGTATATATATTCTTGATCAGCACGACGAGCTGAGTTGATTTAGCTTTGTCCGTCTGTACGTCTGTCCGTCTGTCCTTCTGTCCGTCTGTCCGTCTGTTTCTATGCTATCTCCTCCGTCAGTTTTAAAGCTATCCTCACCAAACTTTGCACGAAGTCTTTTGGTACAAATACGCTGCACATTTGTCGGAACCGGCCGGATCGGATGACTATAGCATATAGCTGCCATAGGAACGATCGGTTGAAAAACTAGTCTTAAAGAGAAAAACTTTCTTGTTTTTAATGGAAACGCCTCCAAACTACGTATTTCTTAGTTTACTATCCTTTCCCATAATTTCACTAAGTTTGGTCGAAATCGGATGACTATAGCTTATAGCTGCCATAGGAACGATCGGTCGAAAAACTAGTTCTAGTGAGAAAAACTTTTTTGTTTTTAATGAAAACGTCCTTTTCATTGGCATACACTTAATTTATATACTTCTACACAATTCTACAAAGTTTGGTCGAAATCGGATGACTATAGCATGTAGCTCCCATAGGAACGATCGGTCGAAAAACTTGTTCGAGTGAGACTTTTTTGAAAGGGAGGAAAACTTTTTTGTTTTTAATGAAAACGTACTTTTTATTGGCGTACACTTATTGTATATACTTTGGACACATTTCTACAAAGTTTTATCAAAATCGGATGACTATAGCATATAGCTGCAGTATGAATGATCGGTCGAAAAACAAATTCTAGTGAGAAAAACTTTTTGTTTTAAATCGGATTGCCTCCAAATTTCGTAATTAACAGTGTATTATGCTTTTCCATGATTTCACCAAGTTTAATCGAAATCAGACATCTTTATAGTATAGATCCCCTAGAAAAGTAATGTCCAAAAAGTAGTCTTAGAAAAGCTTTTTTGTTTTCAATGGAAGCTGCAAGGGTATACAAAACTTCGGCCGAGCCGAAGTTACCTTTCCCCTATTTTTAAACCTTCTTTTTCGTCTGGGCCGGATAATATTCCTGGAATTTATTTCAAATGTCTCTCAATAAATCGTTTATTCCCACTATATGGAAGGAATCTTACGTTATACCTCTCCACAAAAAGGGTAGCAAATCCAATATTGAGAACTATCGTGGTATTGCCAAACTATGTGCGATCCCCAAGCTATTTGAAAAAATAATCACCACCCAGGTGCAATACTTTTGCAGCTCCATATTTTCTCCGACGCAACACGGTTTTATGAAGCGTCGTTCTACAACAACCAATCTTCTTGAGTTTAGCTCTTACATCCGTCACGGTTTTTTGGAAAAACAGCAAACTGATGTGGTTTTTACTGACTTCAGCAAAGCTTTCGATTCCGTTAATCACCTTCTGCTTTTGAATAAACTTTCATTAATAGGGTTCCCTGACCTACTCCTCAAATGGATCTCTGTGTATTTGTCAAATCGGACTCAGCGAGTCCTATTTAATTCCACTTCATCCAAATTGATAAATGTTTCTTCTGGTGTTCCTCAGGGGAGTCATCTTGGCACATTGCTCTTTGGTCTGTTTATCAATGACCTTCCCCAGGTAATCACCGAATCGCATGTTTTAATGTACGCAGATGATGTAAAAATATTTCTATCTTTTAATAGCAGAGATTCTTATAACTTGCTACAGAATGATCTTCTTAGCCTACAGTCTTGGTGCCAAATCAATCTGCTGCATTTAAACCATTCCAAGTGCAAGTGCATGACATTTCACCGGAATAATCCTCAATGGTTCTCTTACTCTATTGGGCATAACAACCTTGAACGCATTTAAACTGTTACAGATCTGGGTGTTCTTTTCGACCACAAATTGTGCTTGAATGACCATATCGGCATTACCGTAAAAAAATCTAAGGGTGTATTGGCTTTATTAAGCGCTGGTCAAAGGAATTCGATGATCCTTACATCACCAAACTATTATTTACTTCTCTTGTTCGCCCAATTCTTGAATATTGCTCTTGTGTTTGGTCTCCTCAGTACGATAAATATCAGGACCTTATAGAAAGTGTTCAGAAACAATTTCTTTTATTTGCATTGCGCGGCTTAAACTGGGATCCTCATCGCCTACTTCCATCTTATGTTGACCGGCCACAATTAATAAATTGGCCAACTTTGAAGAGCCGTAGGACATGTCATGGCGTAATATTCGTCCACAAGCTGATTTATGGAGATGTGGATTCGACTTTCCTACTAAGTCAGCTCCGATTTGCTGTTCCATCAAGATTCACGCGATCGTATCAACCTCTTGCGCTACAGATAATTGTTAACTATATTTATACAAATAAACAAATAAACAAATAATGGAATACGACTGATTGTGACGAATTTTATTGACTTCAACCAATTGGCAGTTCAACGTCTTCAGTTCCCAGTGAAACCTCCACTTGCGATCGAAATTCATATCGGCAGTCGCTGTAAGTGTGCAACATAAATTTGGAAGTGCCATAATTTTTACACGGCCTATATTCGGCTTGTTCCCGAGTTAGGAAACAATCTGCATTCTTCATTTACGAACAAAACAGAAAACAAAAAATTGATTTAGCCACAATCGTGCAGCCTTAAATTGAAATCAATCAATCCTCTTTTCTATTCTTTTGATTTGGGTCATATGTTAACGATACCTTATTTTCGATCAAAAAAACATATTTTGGGTGGAATCGGGAATGACAATCAATATAAGCATTATCATTAAGCTATTGCAAGTGTATTATAACTTCTGCCCAGACGTGTTTTTCTTTGCCTTTTCGTTTTCAGCAAATTTAACTTGCTTTTAATTGCGAATTCTTCCCATGCTGATTGCCATTTCCGCAACCGTCCGCAACCGCGTGATATTGAATTTAACTTTTAAATTCTAGTCGATTATCCGTGCCCGTTGGTTGCTCCACTTTCCAAACACACTCCACCCTTGAATACCCTCATATCTGTTATTTTTCAAGCCAATTTACCATACTTCTGTCTCTTCCCTTTAAATTGATTACCTATAGCCACCTATTTTCCACTGCTGCAAGCACAAATGCGAAATTATCCCTCCACTCACACACTTTGACTGTATTGAAGCAGCATTTTTTGTGAAACTGTAACATTGACAAATTGCACTTAAAAATACAAGTCCAAGTCACAGAACTTTATGCAATTTTCCCTGCCAATTTTGTTTACAAAAAAAGTATACGAAAATTTCATTCATAAATATTTGAATCATTTGCCTGATGTCCGTGAGTGAGTGTGTGTGTGTTATTACACTGCTCAACAATTGCATGCGACAACTACGACAATATCCTTTTCCAGTTATTGCTGTCGGCTAACATTTTGGTATGGAGCCTTTGGGTTTATGTGCAGCTGGCGTTTGTTTTTTTGGTCGTCTGTTTTACACTTGCTCACGTATTGTTTTTTGCACTCAATGGCTCAGGTGTTGTTTCTGAGTGCCGCTTATTGTTGTTGACTCGAGTCGAGAGTTGAGTTGAGTTTCGAATTGAGCTTACATAGCTGTGCGCATGTCCCGCCGCCAGGCTGGACACCCTGTGTTTCAAATGTTTGAGTTTTGTGGGTGGGCTTTTGTAATTGTTATTGATGGGTTTGAGTCTGTGACATAGATCTGTTTTGGGTTGTTGTACTGGATAAGTGGTGGTCATTTTTAGGGGAGGAGAATTGCAAGGGAATAGAAAAACTATTTAAATATTTAGTAAAGTATTCCAATTATTTAGGCAGTAGCAATATTTGATGTATTTTGTATATTAAAATATTAATTATTGTAATAAGCGGAAAAACCGTTGCATACTTTGTAGCGGGAACAGGATATATATAAAGTTCTAGGAATAACAAAATCTGTACCTCAACTTTTAACGCCTAAGTACTTTCCTTTAAAAATTGCTGATATCTAAAATGTCTAAAGCTAAGTTTACACGGGCAAACTAATTTGTCAAAAACGACAAAATTTTGTCAAAATTAGTTTGATTTGTGTGTGAACGCCAAATCAATTTGCAGCCAAGCACATGTGTCAAACGGTTTGGCGAGTTTGACAAGTAAAGTTTTCGAAAAATTTGCGTGCTGTCTGAACACAATGTGAACACTACCCCGCAAACTGTTATCAAATTTGCCGAGTTTGTTCTTACAAGGCAAATGTAAGAACAAATTACGGCAAACTTGTGATGCTTGTCTGAGTAATTTCAAGTGCAATGACGTTTGTAAATCAATTTTAATATTAAACTAATTTGGATAAGATTTGCATAATTGTGTAAGACTGAGTTCATTAATATTGTTTTATTGTAAGATATTCAGGGCTGCATTGTGAAATAACATAAAAGGTTCAGAAGACTTGCTGCAGGGATGAAGTTGCGCATTGCCGTGACCTTTTTGACGCTGCATCCTTTGCTTTCCCTTCGCTTTACCCATTCTCTGCGTTATATTTTACGGTGGTTTTATTCAGAGAAGTTAGGGAATGCAAAAGTGCAGCGCCAAGGCAAATAATTAACAAATTCTTTTCCTTATAGTTTGCCTATGTCAGTGTTTGCAAAAATATTAAGCAGCTAGAGATTTCGATGAGCCCGATATTTAATATCGCACAAAGCCGATTACTTGACAGCCTCTATAGTCAAACCAATTGGTTTGTGGTGAATCACAAAATTTTCGCAATCCATGTTTGGGAGTGTGAACACTGAGCCAAATTCAATGCAAACTTTCGACGTTCCGAAAAATTTATTTGGCGTGCTTGTGAACACCTAGACAAATTCGGACACAAAACAGGCAAACTCAGCCATGACAGTTTGTGTTAAATGATTTGCCCGTGTGAACTTGGCTTAATACTCACATTACACAGTTCAACAAATATTGGGTCATCGCTGGCACTCGAATGAAATTATTACCGTTTGACAGAGGGTTTTAAGCTGAATACAAGTCCATTTCTAGAATTTCTCTAGCAAGTCAAGTTTTAAGCCTAGTACGGAGAACGCAAAAAAGCGCTCGCAAACAAAAATCTTCATATAAAAATGACACTGTAAAACCGCTCGCAAAGTTTTCAACGTAAAACGTTTTGCGACTAGCATGCTGCCAAGCAAACAGGGGGGTGTTAAAATCCACACTGGCGTCCTCGCGTTACCAACTACTCTGCGCATGTGGATTTTATTGAACAGCTGTTCGAGTTTTGTTTGTGCGCCCAAACTAATTAAATTTATTTATAGCCAAGTACGAAGAACGCCAAACAGTTTGTTCGCACAAAAAAGCCATTTATTGCGAAAGTGGATCGTAAAAACACATTAGTGTGCTGAGACAGCCAAAAAATACCAAGAATAAGACGTTATTGGTAATTTTTAAAGGTACGGTCACACTTCCCCGGCTTACAAACAATTTAATGAGGATTTCAAGCCGCAACAATAAAAAAATTAGTTTATGAAATGGAGATCAGTAAGGTCCAATGGCGAAGCCAGGAGGCAGTTGTCCCCCTATATTACAGATTTTGCATCTGAAAACTCAAGTTTTCATTTATGCCGCACAAATTGCCTTGGATGAGGAAGGCAGAGCATACAAGAAGCAGACGCTAGCGTCTCAGTTGGCATATTTGTAAGATTTGCTAACGATATGAGTATATCGACAAAGTTAAGAGAGATTGTAAGATCTAAAGTGATTTCACCAATAGTTCGAGTCACAGAAGTGTTCATTCAAAACTTCAAAATGAACGCCAACAGTTTTAATTGGCTCCAAAACAAAGCACCCGGTGCAGATCAATAATAAATGTTACTCATTTTCATTATTTATTTGTTTTTATTTCATAAACGTTAGTACATATATATTAATGTGGGTTCTCTTCATCGACATTGGCCGTTGGAAGCAACAAATTTGTTGCTGCTCTTTCTGGATTTCTAGACTGGCTATGGCAACTGAATCTAAATACTCAAAATATTGATGAGGCCCCAAATAATTAGCTGTTTTCTTCCTCTTGAAAGCACTTCAATCAAATTTTAATTTTTTTTTACATATTTTTGCTCTACCGACCGTCAAAATAAATAAATTTAATTAGTTTGGGCGCACAAACAAAACTCGAACAGCTGTTCAATAAAATCCACATGCGCAGAGTAGTTGGTAACGCGAGGACACAAGTGTGGATTGATATTACAACCCCCTTGTTTGCTTGTCAGCATACTAGTCGCAAAACGATTTACGTCAAAAATTTTGCGAGCGGTTTTACAGTGTCATTATACCCTGTTCCCATTGAAAATGGGAAAAGGGGGATCATGAAGTTGTGCAAAAGTATGTAACAGATAGAAGGAAACATTTGCGACCCTATAAAGTATATATATTCTTGATCAGCATCAACAGCCGAGTCGATTTAGCCCTGTCCGTCTGTCCGTCCGTCTGTCCGTCTGTCCGTCCGTCCGTCCGTATGAACGCGTGTTTCTCAGAGACTATAAGAGCTAGAGCCACAAATTTTTGCATGTAGGTAGGTGTATACCCGATTCAATACGAGTTTGTTTCAGATTTGGAAAATTCCTCCCCCCTCCCCCCCTTTAAGCGCAAAAAACTGTCAGAGCCACAATTTTTAGAGCTAGACCTTCCAAACTTTACATATATCTAGTATGGCCCAATATCTATCTATTCTGAAAAGATCAATAAGATCGGACAATAAACACCGAAGTTATAAACGAATCAATTTTGCTTGTGGGAGAGAGGGGGGTCTTGCATTGTCAGTTATCTCGCGCGGCCGCATGCCATGCGTTTGTGTGTATGTTGGAGTGTGTGTATGTGTGAGTGTGTGTATATGTAAAGGAAAACAAACGAAATCAAGGGAACAGGGTATTTTGTAGTCGGGGCACTCGACTGCAGCTCCCTTACTTGTTTTTATATGAAGATTTTACTAGACTAGGCTTACTTTGACGGTCGGTAGGGCAAAAATATGTCAAAAAAATAAAGATTCGACTGAAGCGCTTTCATGAGGAAGAAAAAAAGCTAATTATTTGGGGTCTCACCAATATTTTGAGTATTTAGTTTCAGTTGCCATAGGCAGCCTCGAAGTCCAGAAAGAGCAGCAACAAATTGGTTGCTTTCACCGGCCAATGCCGATGAAGAGAAACCACATTAATATATATGTTCTAACCAGGGTCTGTAATCATTATAAGTTTTATAATAAAAATTATAAAATAATGATTAATATTAGTTTTTATTGATTTACTCACAAAATAATGATTAATTTTGAGTTATACTTTACAACTCAACCAATAATCATTATTTTTGAGCAAAAAAATAATACTCATGACATAATGATTATTCTTTAAGTTTTATTTTTTGCTCAAAAATAAAACTCAAATTGTTATTGCGCGCTTTTCTTAGGGAGTAAGTGAAAAATTTTTGTATATTCCTAATCAGTAACCCAAGACCAACCAATAAAATTCATTTAAAAAAAAAAAAAATTCTTCAAAAAATTATTTTTTTAAGAAAGTATTTTGTTATTTTTTTTTTATTCAATAATAATTTTATTTATTTCGTATTTAATTTTACAAAAAATAGCTTCTGCAATGACTCTGAAGAGAGGTTGCACCTTAAATCTGATAGCACCAATCTGTGTGCAGAAAACGCCCTTTTGACACTGACTTCTGTTGCAGGAGCGGAATGCACTATTTTGGCCAGCTCATATAGATTGGGATATTGTAACTTTTTGTTTTCCCAATACTGCATAATATTCCAATTTACATCGATTGGTTTCGGGCTATAATTATCAATTTCCAGATAAGCTTTTTGCAATTTCTTATCAGTAATTTCATCTTCCTCTTCGTCCCCTGAAACTACCTCAATAGAATTGAGATATTCATTTAAGAGAGAGCAGGTATTTGATTCCTTGAACAGTTCTGTACTCTCAGCCTGAGAGGATGTTGATGACTGCGAGTTGCCAATGCATGGGACTGGTACGTGGTTCATCTAAATAAATAATATAAATTAAAAATGTAGGTACACACTATACGATAGAAATTAGATATTTACTTACGTTATGGTCCATAATTTATAGTCTTAGCATAAGTTTTTTAAGTTGAGTCCTAGCGAGCATAAGTGTTAAGGGAGTATGCAGCAGTACAACTGTCAAATTTTCCAGTTCTCAAACTCAAGTTTTTGCTCACCAAGGCTTTAAACGACTTGTTGTTTCTTATAGCGTACTTTTTTGGTCTTGGGTTACTGATTAGGAATATACAAAAATTTTTCACTTACTCCCTAAGAAAAGCGCGCAATAACAATTTGAGTTTTATTTTTGAGCAAAAAATAAAACTTAAAGAATAATCATTATGTCATGAGTTTTATTTTTTTGCTCAAAAATAATGATTATTGGTTGACTTGTAAAGTAAAACTCAAAATTAATTATTATTATGTGAGTATAACAATAAATCCTGAAAAATCCTTAATCATGGTGAAAATGGATAAAGGATCCTTAAACAAGAATTTTGGTATATCTCTCGCTGTCTTAAAGTATCTACAAGTGAATGATTTTTTGATTTAAAAAAAAACCCATAATCATTATTTGCAGTCCCTGGTTCTAACGTTTTTGAAATAAAAACAAATAAATAATGAAAATGTGTAACATTTATTATTGATCTGCACCGGGTGCTTTGTTTTGAAGCCAATTTTTAATTGGCTTCATCTGTGGGCGGTCATTTGGAAGTTTCGAATGAACACTTCTCTGACTCGAACTATTGGTGAAATCACATTAGATCTTACAATCTCTCTTAGCTTTGTCGATATACTCATATCGTTAGCAAATCTTTCAAATATGCCAACTGAGACGCTAGCGTCTGCTTCTTGTATGCTCTGCCTTCCTCATCCAAGGCAATTTGTGCGGCATAAATGAAAACTTGAGTTTTCAGATACAAAACTGTAATATAGGGGGACAACTGCCTCCTGGCTTCGCCATTAGACCTTAGCGATCTCCATTTCATATACTAATTTGTTTATTGTTGCGACTTGAAATCCTCATTAAATTGTTTGTAAGCCGGGGAAGTGTGACCGTACCTTTAAAAATTACCAATAACGCCTTATTCTTGGTATTTTTTGGCTGTCTCAGCACACTAAACACATTAGTGTACGATCCACTTTCGCAATAAATGGCTTTTTTGTGCGCGCAAACTGTTTGGCGTTCTCCGTACTAGGCTTCAGAGAAATCAATGGTCAATGTTGTTAAAAAGGCCTAAATGGCGAATGATACGCTTGACAATTTAGATGCATAGAGGGTAATATACTCTTTGGACGGCAATTAACCAAATTCCTGGTTGTTGGTCCATGATCCATAAATAAATTCAAAAAGAAGTAGAATTTATATTTCCCTAACAATTAACCTAAATTAGCGGTGAGTCAGTAGAGCCTTTTTAAAATCTGGGTCTAATTGTCTTTAAATTTAAAGTTGTATTAAATTCACCGCAAGATACACACCAAAGTCTCAGAGAAAGACCGTTAAGCAAACTTATCAAACGGTTTACGAAAGGTTCTTTGGGAGTAGTATGGTCAATTTGGACAAATCGTGGGTACCACATGTTACTTATACACAGAAAAAAACCAATAATTTTGTACTTGAATTAAGTACAAACGAAAATACTTGATCCAAGTAAAAAATTCTTGGATCAAGTACGATTTTTTCAGTCCCAAAATACTTGATTTAAGACTGTTTCGGGATATTTTAAGTACATTTCGAAGTATTTTAAAATATTTTTGATCATCCTTTTATGTTGTAATGGCCTTAAGTCAAGTCCGATTAACTCTCAAAATAAGTACAAAATGTTCTTTTTCAAATTACAGTTATTTCGAAAGTCAGCCCAAAAACATTGTAGATAGAAAAAATGATAATTTCAAACAAGTACAAAATGTTCTTGGTTTGTGCCCATTCCCAAGTTCTCCTAAAATGAGTTCCTTTATTGAACCAAAGAAGTCTGGAAATATCCAAGGGCCATAAGTAAAACTATTTGGTAAAACTATTGTAGGTCAGAAATTCACCAACGCTCCATAAGAAAAGAGTTAGAATCAGTTGGGAATTTAAAACGTATAATTTACATTTTACGTTGCACACATTTCGGAGCTAGCATTATAAGTCAATTTTGTACTCAATCCAGCATGTTTTGTACTTGAACTTACAGTAAGTACAAAATGTTCTTGGTTCAAGAACATTTGTTCTCATTTCAATAATAATAGCACTTGTTATACCCTTGCAGGGGGTATTATAAAATTGTCCGGATGTTTGTAACGCTTCTAAGCGGAAGCATCTCCGACCACATAAAGAATATGCATTCTTTGTTAAAACAGCCACCCCATCTGCCCATTTTATTTTTGCGTTAAAAGTACTTTATCATACATCAAAATTTTTGTTATGAAGTCTAGTTCTTGATAACGTTTGGTGTTTTCAAAATAACGGTTCCATCAGGAAACAACACAAAAAAATACATTTTTTCCACAAAAATCTCATAAAAAAATACAAAAATATACTTTCTTGACCGGGAGATATTCTGTTAGGGGTTTTCAGGGTCACTGATTGCGAATCCGATGTCAGATTTTCAAAATTTTCATAATTCAAAATGGCGGACACAAGATGGCGAACGACTTTTTTAAAAATCGATCCAATTGTCCTTAAACTTGTTACTCGGGGGTTTTTAGGGTCGCTGATTACGAAAACAATGTCAGTTTTTAAATTTTCAAAATGGCGGAACCAAAATGGCGGACGAATTTTTAAAAATCGATCCATTTGGCCTGAAAATTTTCACTCGGGGGTTTTCGGGGTCGCTCGTTTGTTTCAGAAGCTCGTTTTGCCTTTTTCTTTTGTGCTTGAGACGTAGAACGACCAATCGATCGTTTTTTGGGAGGCATAACTGCACAAAAATGGACTTATATGATTGAATTTATAAATGTTGAGCGTTGATCAGAAATTAAAATCTCAAATGTTTTCGACAAAATAGTCACACTCTTACTCTAAGAGACAGACTTACAGGCAGACAAACATTGACTGTAAGATTATATCCCTTTTCATTTATGCACTTATGGTTGGGAATCCAATAAAAAATCACGCTCGATCTTCACCTCAATTTACCTGTCTTCATGATAATCTAAACTCATATGAAAATTTTGCGAGTTTTCCGACAACTAGACTGTTTTATCCTACTTACCCGTCTACAATTGCCGTCTATCAAGTCTTCTTAAAAAATGTCGAAAATGTTAAAATTTTGCCAATTTTGCGACTTTTGGTTTGCACCTCCTAGCATTTTGGACCGTTCAATCTGCATCTTCCATTTACCCACGCCTGCATTGTAATCTCAAAATTAAGCGCTTTCATAAATATGATCACTAGATAGTTTAGCAAATTTTGCGATTTTTTGATCATTTTCCGCCCATTAATTCAACTTAGAAGCCTTTGCAACCTTGCAATCAGATGAATGGTATTCTTTTTTGAATATCGCGGATTTTGGACCATTTCCCGCTCATTTCTTCAACTCAGAACCTTCCCGGGCAAGCGTCCAACGAGGTCCAAAAGTTTCGTCGCAATTGGAAATTTGACAAATTTCGCGGTTTTTGGACCATTTTCCTCTCATTTCTTCAAATTAGAAACCTTTCAGTACAAGCGTATAACCAATCCCGAAAATTTCATTACAATCGGATGGACGCCATAATTTAGCTAATTTCGCGGTTTTTAGACCATTACTCTGCCATTTTTCCAACTTGATCATTAGATAATTTTGCAAATTTCGCGGGCTTTTTTAACTTAGAAACCGTCGCCGGTAAACGTCCGACCATTCCTTAAAGTTTATTCTTTATGATCGGTAACACTTAAATGTAAACATTTCTTGATCACTCGGGGGGGGGGGGTGGGGTGTGGGAGGCGTGCTTGCAAGCGTCACAACACATTCCTCATAGTTTTATCGCAATTGAATGAACGGTTTTTTTATACCCTGTTGCCATTAAAAATGGGAAAAGGTGGCTCATGAAGTTGTGCAAAAGTATATAACAGGTAGAAGGAAGCATTTGCGACCCTATAAAGTATAAATATTCTTGATCAGCATCAACAGCCGAGTCGATTTAGCCATGTCCGTCTGTCCGTCCGTCTGTCCGTCTGTCTGTCTGTCTGTCCGTATGAACGCGTGTTTCTCAAAGACTATAAGAGCTAGAGCCACAAATTGCATGTTGATAGGTGTATACCCGATTCAAATCGAGTTTGTTTCAGATTTGGAAAATTCCTCCCCCTCCCCCCTTTAAGCGCAAAAAACTGTCAGAGCCACAATTTTAAAGATTGGCCTTCCAAACTTTTCATATATCAAGTAAGGCCCAATATCTATCTATTCTGAAAAGATCACTAAGATCGGACAATAAACACCGAAGTTATATACGAATCAATTTTGCATGTGGTGAGAGGGGGGTCTTGCATTGTCAGTTATCGCGCGCGGCCGCATGCCATGCGTTTGTGTGTATGTTGGAGTGTGTGTATGTGTGAGTGTGTGTGTAAAGTAAAATCGGCTTGTCAAGATGTCAACAGCCCCAAGGAGCCCAAGCCGAGCCTCTCTCAATCTCTTGGCTTGTGCGCTTCTAATTTTAGCACAAGAGAAAGGGACCTACAGTTTAACGCCGAATCCGAACGGCAGTTTTTGAGAAGCTTTTCATGGCTAATTACTGCAATGCTGGCGCCAACAGCAAGAGGTGTGGCCGGGTGTAAAGTTTTATTCAAAGAAAAAAACTTTTCATTAGATGTTCCGAGGCGGGATCGAACCCACGACCTCATGCTCAGCAGTCGCGCACACTAACCGCTGAGTGAGTGTGTGTGTATGTAAAGAAAAAAAACGAAATCAAGGGAACAGGGTATTTTGTAGTCGGGGCACTCGACTGCAGCTCCCCTACTTGTTTTGATTTGAACTTCCAACAGAGTTTGCTTTTGAACTCCCTACTCGGTTTGCACGAAGAATTCTTGTTCAAATAACATCAGTTTGTTGTGTTCGCTGGTTTTCATAGTAACAAAGTAAACCAAATCATTTGCAACCTTAAAGTCGAACTCTCCAATTGCAAATTTCTGGCGTAGATATTGGAAAGCAGCACCATTTTTGTCCATTGCTTTTACGAAATTCTTCGTCAGAGCGAGTTTATTGTGTAATGATGGAAGTAACACCTTTTTGGGTCAACTAATGGTTCATTTTGAACATTTTTTTTGACCAGGTTCAAGTGAATTGCGAAGGCTTTTTTATACTCTGTACCAGAGGTACACAGAGTATAATAAGTTTGTGCATAAGTATGTAACAGGTAGAAGGAAGCATCTCCGACTCTATAAAATATATATATTCTTGATCAGCATCAACAGCCGAGTCTATCTAACCATGTCCGTCTGTCCGTCCGTCTGTTTGTCCGTCCGTCTGTCCGTATGAACAAACCGATCTCAGAGATGGTAAGGGATAGAGGTTTGACATGTATGGGACATATGCTTCTTATACTTGCAGGCAGATCAAGTTTATGTTCAATTTTTGCCACACCCCTGCAAATGGAAAAAAAAACGTCATATCTCCTACAGTTTAATAGATAGAAGGTTTTTCCTTCTGGACATATTTAGTAATCAGGATTATTTATTGATCCGCCAAAGGAATGGTAAAAATCGTATGAACGGTTTCGTGTTATAAGGAAAAAAAGCAATTATGAGCACTTCACAGTTAAAGAGTATGTTATAGTTGGGCTTGACCTACTTTCTCTTTTGTTTATAATACGAAACTTCGTGTATCCAAATTGTAGTCCTAGAGCAGAGCAACGACCTTCAAGTCTCCGTAAATTTTCCATTAGTGTTCATTATACTTAATAGTAATGAAGCAAAAGGTTCTTCATATTTTGAGATGACTCTTTCATATGAACAATAGGAATTGAAGGTGCTACATTTCCGTTATAAAAAAGTCTTATTTTCCACAATTTTACATATAGGTTTATTCTTTTTGGACATATGTATTGAGTAATTAGGATTAATTTTCGATCCGCCAACGGATTGGTTAAGATCGGATAAACGGTATTAAAATTCTGAGCAAAAGAGTGTTCGCTGTTGCAGCGCAGCGGCAGCGCAGCTTTCTGCTGATACTGCGGCAACAAAACACATCTTGAGTAGAGACTTTCTTTGGTACAGAGTATAATACAGTCGGGCTTGACCGATTTTCTTTCTTGTTTTAAACTTGAGTTGAGCTCTTAATATCTTTCTTTCTGTAAGAAGGTCATTTCTAGTTTAAAAGTGGACGTGTAGAATGTGTGAGCTATAATCTATATATTAATACACTAAAAAGCTTTCATACGAATGTACGGCACCCTTTTTAGCATAGTAAAATAAATTCAATTAACCCAAGATTTATACCATATGTTCGTATGAGTTTTTAGACCCTGCCATTGCAAAAAAAAAATTAATTGCAATTATTTATTGTTTTAAATCGAATTAAAAGTTGTACTAACACAGACACACTTTACACAGATAGGTGAGCAGACCAACGCATTGTTTTTGTTTCAAACACCAACAGCAACAGGCCAACACTCACTGTGTGCTTTGCTCAGTTGTATTTTGAGCTTTGTAAACATAGAGAGTGGCTCTCAGTGCGCTCTCCCTGTGAAGAGACGATCAACGGGAAAAAAGCTTCTACGCATATTTTGTTTTGGTTTTAAGCAGACTTACAGTTGCTGCTCTGACTGAAATCCAATTGACAAGAAATTTTTTTGCGAGGCAAGTGCTGCTAAAAAATTGTATTTTGGAGCGTAAACAATAACTAATATTCTTAAAAAATTTGTTATATTGTTAATCCTATTGATATGTTCGTCTTTCTTTCTAACATATAGTAATGTTGGAATGAGTATTAATACCAAAAAAAATTTTATTTCAATTATTTATTGTTTTATAGCGGATCAAAGATACTTACGGTGACATGCAGATGGCATTAAAGTCAATTGACTAAACAAATTAGTGCGAAAATAGTCAGTATTGTCCGGGAAGTTTAATAAGATGACAGGAATGGTACTTTATAAGGAAACATTCAATTCTATGGCAAATTCACTATTCAAATTTAAATACACCGAGCACAACTGGAGACTGTGCAGTGATCTTGAGATCGAAAAGGTATTACATCGAATCGGAAATACATCGAATCTATGGATTTAACGCCTGTGGTAGGGGCAGCCACTATATATTTTGTCTTTCCACACTTTCTTTGGAGCCATCCTCAAGCAACAAGAAATGCATTGAAAATTGCTTTAAGACTTACACTTTACCAAAACTTTAACAAAAGATCAAGGAAAGAACGAAACGATGTTTATAGCTTTCTGGGAAGTTTAAAAAAGACCAAACTATGCCAAGTTAGTTAACCAAATGTTGGCTGACTGTTCAAAATTGGAATATTTGTTAATCAGGTTTTCCAGGGTTTCAAACCGATTGAGATATAATTATTTTTGGACCAAAAACTATGCAAATATGAGACTTTTTTGACATATTATTTTAGACTTAAAAGTGTACATCCTTTAACGTTAAGTGTTAATTTGTTCGATGGTCGAATTTCGACCACAGAGCGAGCCTAGTTTATACATAATAGTGTGTATTTGTGTAAGGGTTTTTATTTACATTGTGATCAATTAAAATGAATAGATTAATTCTTTTGACTTAAAACTTTCAATATTTATAATTAAAATATTCAAAATAGTATTTCAGATAGTTGGTGTAGCTGGGGATAGGAACAAGTATGAAAGGCAGCCTTTTTATAAATATAATAAAAAATATTATCAATTTTAACGTTTTGTCTTAGCACAAAAGTATAAAGACCTCTTTGCGTATCTTCATCTTTCAATCGGGATTGAGAAAACATTTCGAAAGCGTTTTTATATCCAGCTTTAAGCATTACTTACATTTTTATCATTTTATTTTAATTATTTTCTTGAAAATGCTTTTCATTAAGGACTGCATACCTTATCCCGCCCCAATTCATTCTGCTTCCCTTCACATTTCACCTAACCCACCCCCAAAATCGCTTTTTGTATTAAAAACTTTTCCTACTCCCTACTCCTCCCCCAAATAGATGACTGAAAGCTGTAGCTATCCTTCACAGAACTTCATTATACGTGCTTTTTTTTGTTTGCTATATATTTGGGACAGTAAAAAATGCTAATTGTTTGCCCAGTTTGAAATTTAGCTCATCTCCAGCAATTTCACAAGTAATTAATTAAAAATTTGTTGCAACATCAACTTTTGTCTGCTGTCAAAATAACAACGAGAAAAACCTAATTAAAACTTAAAAATATGAGAGGAGAAAGCGAAACTGACCTAGAACAGATCACAAAAGTCGAAAGAAAAAATAAACTCACTCAAGCTCGGGAAATTTTCACTCAGAAGGTGAAATGCAACTGTGAAATGTTACGCATACGCCGCGTGTACCAAACGAGAGAGAGCGAGAGTGCGAAGAAGAGAGAGTGAGTTATGACCATCCTGCTCTGAGGCAAAGCAAATGTGCATAAAAAAATCAATTAAAATGCACTCGAGTGCATTTCCCCCTCCCCGAACCCACCAAGCCGCTTGGGGCTTTAGAAATGTGTAAGAAGTTTTTTGGCGAATGCCCCACTCTCCACCCTCTTTCTCTCTCCTTCTCTCTCGCTCGCTCTCGCACTCTGTGCTTGGGCCCTTACCGAATGCACTCGGCGTTGTGTGTTTGTGGGGGAAATTTCATTTCAGTTATTTGTGCAATTTCGCTCAGTCAAGTTGTGTGTTTTGCCCAAAGTGTGCGCAAATTAGCATCATCATCCCATAAAGATCCACAAAAAAGTCACGAAAATTTGAGAATCTGTTAATGTGTTAAGCGACTGGCCAGTGTCCTGTCCTGTCATCCTCATCATCCACAGCCACACGCACACAGTGGAAAATCCAATAAACGTCGCTTTGGCAAACAAAACTGCATTAATCTGCCCCAGCTGCAAATCCTCTGGCCTGACTGACTGACTGCCGTTTGCCGCCAATCGCCAACCGCAACAAACATCATAATAAACAGCCGGAGAGAAAGCCCGGAAGAGGAGTGGAAAGCGGAGATCTCGCCCTGCCGAAAAACCATTTGACAGCTAATAACATTTGCTCTGTGTCGCTGTGATTGCGTGTGGGCGCGTGTGTGTGCGTGTTTCTGTGCGGCTTCTGGTGTTTGTGTGTGTATTTGTGACTGTACTTTGGCGCCCAAAAACAAAAACAAACAGTCGAAACAAACGAATTGAACAGCTCAGCCAGCCACATTTGGTTTATTGCTCGTTCGATTTGAAAATCAACTAAAAGTTTTAACGAAATTAACTGACAGGTGAGTTTTAGTGGCCTTAACTGAGGATTTGATAGTAATCATTTTAGATAGAATACATTCAATTGTTTCAGAAATTATATACAAAATAAATGAATTTGTTTCAGATTGATAGTCTACACAATTAAAGATAAGTTCAATGAAAAAAGATATAAGTTTCTGGTTTTATATGATAACTACGAGTTGCCAGCATCTGAACAGTGAGACCGGTTATTATCGTTCTGTGGCGCTCGCGCTGAGGATTATGCCTTACCAACGGTGCTTTCAATGAAGTACCGCTCGACACATGAAATTCATTTCTGCATTAGGACCTCCCGAACCACTTGTGGGTTGGCTTCATTCGTTACTTATGATAATTATTCCGCCAAAACTCGAACAATTTTATTACTTGGACGTGATGCTCAGCTGTAAAGATTGTCACATGATATTTGTCACAAACTTAAACTCAAAAGAAATCAATCCAAACGGGATTACATCAATCCGAAACAGATTTGAAAACGGGTAATCCTGGATATTCTTAAGCCGATCCGAAAAAAGATTGATTTGATCTCACTTTTTTCAAAGATCAAATTTATCGCGCAAAAGGATTAAATAAATCAATAAATTCGAGCTCAGTTTAATCCCAAAACAGGATCACTTTAAGCTTTATTGAGATTAATTTGCTCCCAGAAAGATTCCTCTACTTTTCCTTTCTTCCTCCATTTTCCATTGGACACACCCACCACCGGACACCAGTTTTGGTATATTTAAAGCTTCTGAAAAATCAAAGATATATAAAAAAAATAGGGGAAAAGTACCCCCGCCGGGGCGGAGTTTTGTATACCCTTGCAGCTTCCATTGAAAACAAAAAAGCTTTTCTAAGACTACTTTTTGGACATTACTTTTCTAGGGGATCTATACTATAAAGATGTCTGATTTCGATTGAACTTGGTGAAATCATGGAAAAGCATAATACACTGTTAATTACGAAATTTGAAGGCAATCCGATTTAAAACAAAAAGTTTTTCTCACTAGAACTTGTTTTTAAACCGATCATTCATACTGCAGCTATATGCTATAGTCATCCGATTTTGATAAAACTTTGTAAAAATGTGTCCAAAGTATATAAAATAAGTGTATGCCAATAAAAAGGACGTTTTCATTAAAAACAAAAAAAGTTTTCTTCACTCAAACTAGTTTTTCGACCGATCGTTCCTATGGGAGCTATATGCTATAGTCATCCGATTTCGACCAAACTTTGAAGAATTGTGTAAAAGTATATAAATTAATTGTAAGCCAATGATAAGGACGTTTTCATTAAAAACAAAAAAGTTTTTCTCACTAGAACTAGTTTTTCGACCGATCGTTCCCATGGCAGCTATATGCTATAGTCATCCGATTTCGACCAAACTTAGTGAAATCATAGGAAGGGATAGTAAACTAAGAAATAAAAAGTTTTTCTCTTTAAGACAAGTTTTTCAACAGATCGTTCCTATGGCAGCTTATGCTATAGTCATCCGATTTCGACCAAACTTGGTGAAATCATGGGAAGGGATAGTAGAAAGAAATACTTACTTTGGAGGCGTTTCCATTAAAAACAAAAAAGTTTTTCTCTTTAAGACTAGTTTTTCAACCGATCGTTCCTATGGCAGCTATATGCTATAGTCATCCGATCCGGCCGGTTCCGACAAATGTGCAGCGTATTTGTAACAAAAGACTTCGTGCAAAGTTTGGTGAGGATAGCTTTAAAACTGACGGAGGAGATAGCATAGAAACAGACGGACAGACGGACAGGGCTAAATCAACTCAGCTCGTCGTGCTGATCAAGAATATATATACTTTATGTGGTCGGAGATGCTTCCTTCTATGCGTTACAAACATCCGGACAATTTTATAATACCCTCTGCAAGGGTATAATTATTGTTGTAATGTCTGGGACTCGAACTCACAACCTTTCAGCTTTGCACTGAACACGAATGGCATGGTATTTCACCACCATAGCACATGATTGTTGCGGCATGTCTAAAGTGCGGCTTGCAAAATCAAATTAAATTGCGGTGCATCAAAAATGATTTTATTTTGCAATCTTGGAAATGAGTTGTATTGGTTCGATTTGATTCACTTATTAAGGATACGCATCAAATTTGCGACAAATCCTTATGCACTAACCGTAATCTGGGTTTGAGTAATATTTTTGAGCAAAAAAATAAAACTCAAATGATAATCATTATATTTGAGTTTTATTTATTTTACTCAAGTCATAATTATAATTGTTGATTTTTTATTTATTTTACTCAAAAATATTCATTAACCATTAGGCAATAAAATAAAAATAAGAAAATATAATTCATTGCGGAAATGCATAGATTATCGAAATATAATCGTATTATATTATGATTCATTTTCCCATACGGGTACTCCAAGTTGATGATTTTTGTGGATGAAAATTTAACAAATAATCATTATTCCCTGCAAATGAATACGGAAATCATCAAATGGATATTTTTTTAAAATCCTTTATATACCCTGTTCCCATTAAAAATGGAAACAGGGGATCATGAAGTTATGCAAAACTATGAAACAGGTAGAAGGTAGCATTTGCTACCCTATAAAGTATATATATTCTTGATCAGCATTATCTGCCGAGTCAATTTAGCCATGTCCGTCTGTCCGTCCGTCCGTCTGTCCGTATAAACGCGTCGATTTCAGAGACTATAAGAGATAGAGCCACAATTTTTTGCACGTAGGTAGGTGTATACCAGATTCAAACCGAGTTTGTTTCAGATTTAGAAAATTCCTCCCCCTCCCCGCTTTAAGCGCAAAAATCTGTCAGAGCCACTATTTTTAAGATAGATCGAGACTTTATTTATATCATGTAAGGCCCAATATCTATCTATTCTAAAAAGATCAACAAGATCGGACAAAAAACACCGAAGTTATATACGAATCAATTTTGCTTGTGGGAGAGATGGGGGGGGGGGGGGGCCCTTGCATTGTCAGTTTGCGCGTGCGTGTATGCGTATGTCAGAGTGTGTGTGTGTATGTGTGAGTGTGTGTATATGTGTATGAAAACACAAGAAGTCAAGGGAACAGGGTATTTTGTAGTCGGGGCACTCGACTACAGCTCCCTTACTTTTTTTCTCTGTGTAAGGGACTAGTTTGAGTAGAATTCGACAGACGGACGGATAAGGCTCAATCGACTCAGCTCGTCATGCTGATCAAGTATATATATTCTTTATGTGGTCGAAGATGATTCCTTCTATGCGTTCCAAGCTTCTAAGCAAAATTAAAATACAATTTTTAAGTGTTTAAGTATATACAAGGTGGGCCAAAAGAAGTCATCCGATGTTGTTTGTCGGTGTTGAATGCCGGTGGTGGCTCGCGCAGTGTGTGCCGTTGCTCCGTCCTGTTGTAACCACATGTCCTCCAGTCCTAATTCGTCCAATTGCGGCAGAAAAAACCCGGTTAACATGACCCTATAACGAGCACCGTCCACTGTTGTCGTTTGACCAGCGGCGTTCTCGAAAAAAAATGACCCGATGACTCCTCCAGCGTGAACAGCGCACCATGCAGTCACTTTGAGCGGGTGTAATGGCTCCTCGTGCATCACTCGTGGATTTTCGGTGCCCCAAAAGCGATAGTTTTGCTTGTTCACGTACCCGCTGAGGTGGAAATGAGCCTCATAAATCATTATGATTTTGGTCGAAAAATCGATTATTCACGATTATTCCGCGTTCTTGGGGAGTATATCGATCCATGGCTTGTTCACATGTATTCTACATCTGTCTAGTCCACAAATGTCAAAACAGATCTGCCTTTGGCGGCTATTTGTAAAAATAAGAGCATCTTCCAATAGGGTGACTTCTTTTGGCCCACCCTGTATAATTTGTAGTTGTTTAAAACTTGAAAATGAGAATGCGATATTATTGCCATATCGCTTGAGTAAGCGATACCTACTGGAAGAGTCGCATTCTTATCTTCCGCGTTAACAAATGTTTGCTGAGTTAACACAATATTATGTCCTTTAGCCGTAACTGGCCCGACATTTAATGTGATAACGTATAAAGTGGATAACGTATAAAGGGGCACTATAGAAAATTTTTTCAGGCATAAATTAATATCTTCACAACTAAAAAAAGTTTTTGGGTCTAGTTTATTGGTACAAAATCAAAAGGTCATTAGGAATTATTTTTGAAAAATTTTAAAACCCATTTGCCACCCATATAATTTTATTGAGGGAATCATCGAAAGTTTTTATGCAGAAAGTGGACTTTAATTGTAACGGAATGAAAAATAGTCAAAAGTGAATGTTAGCAGGCTCAAGGTCGAGGTTTTATTATAGTTCAATAATCAACCAGAAAATTCAACAGAGAATACATTTGAACATGAACAGTAGCAGCTGTGGCTGTGTAGACGGCCGTTTCGGCTGCCGCCATGGCAAAGCCTTCGTCAGTACACTTTTAGTTGCTGTCACACCAACAAGCCATTTGCAAATCCTATTTATACTACCCAGGCGGCGAATAAATTGTTGAGAATTCCAAGTGCACAAATTTGCACGAACTTTCAACTAGCTTTAAAGCTAGAATTCCAAGTGCACAAACTTGCACGAACTTTCAACTAGCTTTAAGCTCCGCTTTTTTAGGGTATATGAAGGTATATGCATTGGCATTGAAGGTTGTTCAATGTATCTCTGTTGTTTATGGCCACTATTTTAATTACTGAGAAATTCGTCTCAGAGTGTGATTAAAGTGTGCCACGATTTTCTTAATCGTTAATTCAAAATTTCTTCAATAGTTCGCAAAATAAGCATATAAGTACATATGCTCCTTATTTCCAACAAACATTAGTTAGCAAAAGCTGACTTTAAATGAAGGTGTACCAAGATTTCTGGTATGCAATATTAAAGATTTATGTATTGGTGACCTAATGACAAAAAAATTGTATGTTTTCATTCCACTTGATTTCGGAAGTGCAATAGGACCGATGGTATATTGGTCTTTTAAGCATCGTTACGTAGAGAAAGATGTTAAAGAATAATTCAAGGAATTCAGTCTTGTTTCTCGAGATTGCACTCTTCTTGAAAAAGGAATACTACTTCCGAAATTTTACGTAGATAGTCAGTTCCTAACAAACTATTATATTCCACGGTGTTTAATTTGATCTTAATTCCTTCCCTTAAATACTCCACACTCCTTCATACTCGAAACTAATTTGGTAGGATACCCAAATTAGTATGTACAAACTATTATTTCTTCAACTAGTATCATTCACTCTTGACCTGTTCTCATTTTTCATGGTCTTCAAAAGAGTCCCCCTCCCCCTGAGGATACTTGAGCAGAGTAATATAAAACAATTCGGCAAGTAAATCTCATAAAATTTTCAACAATTTTGTATATTTTTTTCTTTTTATTCTTTGGGTAAGACAATTGCCCCGACGCAAGGAGCCACGAGCGCACACACACACAGGCACAATGAGTAGTAGCAGAAGATGGAGGACTAATTAAAACTCCGCTAGACGCCATGAAAAAGCTGGGGAAAGGGAACTGGTTACAAGTAAATTAACTAGGCGAAGACTGAAAAGCGTTTTCGTTGCCCATTGAAAGTGCATACAACTTTTTTTTGCACCAACAATCCAGACGAATGATAAGCACAAAACAACTTGCCGCACATTTGCACAGTAGAAATAGTAAAAACTAAAAAAAATGTGTAAGGCAGAAAATATATTTTTACGTGCCCAGTAATGAAAGGCCTTGGGCATAAGTTTTAAATAAATATTTGTCTGTGTATGTGTGCATGTAATTTAACAAAAAGAATGCAGAAAAACAGAAACCAAAGAGTGAAAGCAAGCCAAAGAAAGGGGCAAGGGCTGAATGGTGAGTGCGGGGGAAGAGGCTAAGAATGTACAGAAACTAACTACTGCACATTGAAATTATATGCGAAAATGATAGTCCTTGGACAGAGTCGAAGATGTCATACCTTTTGAATTAGAAACGTTAGTGTGGTTGCTACCAATAACCAGACTTAGACTGGCGGAAATAATAACTGTTGAACGCACGCAAGCGTCTGCAGTTTGAATTGTTGAAACTCCCAAGTAGTAACTTTAAGTGCATCACAAATCCGGTTAAGTACCATCTGATAAAAGATTGATTTACTTTGCGTTTGACAGCCATTGAGGGCTGATAGCCACATGAATGAAACATAGAACACAGCGAGCAAGGAACAGTTAAAACAGAAATAGACTACTGTTGGTGAAGGTGGATCAAAGATGGCCAAGGTCTGTTAATCTGCTGACAAGGTCATTACCCCGAAGACGCTCAAACCAGCAGCGGCGAAATTATTCTGAGTTGTTGTACAGACTTAATAATAAAAATAGGGGAAAGTTAAGTTTTGTATACCCTTGCAGCTTCCATTGAAAACTAAAAAGTTTTTCTAAGACTACTTCTTTGACCTTATTTTTCTAAGGGATCTATACTATATAGATGTCTGATTTCGACCAAACTTGGAAATTATGGATAAGCATAATACACTGTTAATTACGAGATTTGGAGGCGATCCCATTTAAAACAAAAAAGTTTTTCTCACTGGAACTTCTTTTTCGACCGATCATTCATACTGCAGCTGTATTCTATGGTCATCCGATTTTAAGAATACTTTGTAGAAATGTGTTAAAGTATATAAAATAAGAATATGCCAATAAAAAGGGCGTTTTCATTAAAAACAAAAAAGTTTTCTTCAATCGAACTAGTTTTTCGACCGATCGTTCCTATGGGAGCTATATGCTATAGTCATCCGACTTCGACCAAACTTTGAAGAATTATGTAAAATTATATACAATAAGTGTATGCCAATGATAAGGACGTTTTCATTAAAAACAAAAAAGTTTTTTTCACTAGAACTAGTTTTTCGACCGATCGTTCCAATGGCAGCTATATGCTATAGTATCGATTTTGACCAAACTTAGTGAAATCATTGGAGGGGTAGTAAACTAAGATACGTACTTGGGGCATTTCCATTAAAAACAAAAAGTTTTTCTCTAAGACTAGTTTTTCAACCGATCGTTCCATGGAGCTATATGCTATAGTCATCCGATCCGGCCGGTTCCGACAAATGTATAGCGTATTTGTACCAAAAAACTTCGTGCAAAGTTTGGTGAGGACAGCTTTAAAACTGACGGAGGAGATAGCATAGAAACAGACGGACAGACGGACGGACAGACGGACAGGGCTAAATCAACTCAGCTCGTCGTGCTGATCAAGAATATATATACTTTATGTGGTCGGACAATTTTATAATACCCTTTGCAAGGGTATAAAAATTGATCTAAATGTATCAAGCTATGAGGAGACAATCACCAAGCAACGAGATATCTTTCTCCACCTGGTCTCCCTATGTCAGCTTCGGACTTTGCGTAAAACCGTTTTCGTAGAGCTTTATTATCCCTATTCTATCCACTGCAGTCGCTGTTGTTTTATGAGCTTGACAAGATCAGTGTCACCAAAGAGCTCGTACAGTTCGCGATTCATTCGGAAGCGAAATTCGTCTGCAACTTTTAAAGGTCTCTTAATTCTTTTCTCTCGAGCTGGACTGGGGTGATAAGCGGCTTTCATAGCGCAATTAATGTTTCGAAAGAGGGCTCTGCTCTTGAATTCTCTACGCAGCCCGTAGTAACATCATCGTTCCGAGGTAGACAAAGATCTTAACAAACCTTGAAGTTGTATTCTACCATTGCAACAGATTCTCCAAGAATCATCATTTACCGCTAAGCCCATGAGTTTCGACTGCTTCTCTATCTCTGAGAACGCCTATCTTACCACTGCTTCGCTTCTGGCAATGATATCAATATCATCGGTTTATGCAAGTAGCATGTTACTTCTGGTAAAGATGGTGCCCGTTCTGTTAGCATTTGGGCACTTTCGCAGTATATACTCCATAAGTAGATTAATGAAGTCACACGAGAAGGTGTCACCGTTCCCAAAACCTCTTTCGGTATCGAAAGGCTCGGAGAGGTTTTTTCCTATTTAGACGGAGCTTTGTGTGCTTCTCAACGTCATCATGCAAAATCATGCTGGTATATCATAAGTAGTCAAGACTTCAAAGAACTTTGACCTTATCGGAGTGTTAAAGTCGGCATTTTAGTCTACAAAAAGGTGGTGGGTTTCGATCTCTCTCTCAAAGGTCTTCTCCGGGATTTGTCGTAATAAGAATATCTTGTCTATGGTGGATTTACCAGGTCTAAAGTCTAAGGTTTGATCAGTTTGCTCGTTATCGGCTCAAGATGTTTACATAGGAAGCATGACCGAAGCTTATATGCAATGGATAGGAAACTGATCCCTCGGTTATTGGCAAAAACTGCAGGGTCTCCTTTTTTAAATATTGTACAGAGAACACTTAAACTCCAATATTCGGGCATACTCACTTCCGACCATATTCTGCATAGGAGTTGGTGCATGCACCTTACCAACTCCTCGCCGCCAGCCTTGAACAATTCAGCAGGCAGCTCATCAGCTCCAGCTGACTTTGTTGTTTTTCAGGCTGTTTATGGCTAACCAGATTTATTTTGGCCCGGTGGGTCTATCTCTATGTCATCGATTGATGGTTCCACTACTTCTCCAGAGGTGTCATTGTGTTCGTCATCGCATCCCAGCAGGTTGGAGAAATAGTTTCTCCATTTGTCTAGTGTGTGTGGCCGGGTGGCTCAGCGGCTAGTGTGCGCGACCGCTGTGCAAGAGGTCGTGGGTTCGATCCCGGCTTGGAACATCTAATGAAAATTTTTTTTAATAAACTTTACACCCGGTCACGCCTCTCTGCTGTTGGGGCTTTGAAATAATTAGCCATGAAAAGCTTCTCAAGCTGCCGTTCGGATTCGGCGTTAAACTGTAGGTCCCTTTCTCTTGTGCGAAAATTAGAAGGGCACAAGCCAAGAGATTGAGAGAAGCTCGGCTTTGGCCCTTTGGGGCTGTGTCAACGTGACAAGCCTTGGGGCTGTGTCAACTAGACAAGCCATTTTACTTTACTTACTTTGTCTAGAGCCACTTGCGAATCTGTGACCAAATTTCGTTGCTCGTCTTTGGAGAGTGTGACTCCCGTTTTAAATTCGTCGGTTTGTTGCCTAAACTTTTTTTAGTATTTTCGTGTCTCAATCATGCCGAAAAGTGCTTCGACTTCCATACGCATGTGCCTTTCCTGTTCGTTCTTCTTCCTTCTGAAAATGCGCTTCTCCTTTCTCCTTTTCTACCGGCATCGCTCCTTAACAGACCGCGTTGCTTCCGACTGCGTAGGCAGCGTCTTTCTCTTCAGTAGCTCGGCGGATCTCATGACTGTTTTCGGGTGTGCTCGGTGGTGTGAAGCTTATGACAGAATGATGCAATCTTCTACTGACTACAAAGCCGCATCCAAACTCGTGCTTGGAAGCATGTCTGCTATAGTAGATTTCCCAGGGAGCATTGTTTGGGGATGTTCTCAACGTTTTTCCATGTCAAATCCATGGCATTTCCTAAACTACGGTAACGTCCGATGAATATCTCTCGAGAACTTCCACTAACTGGATATCAGCACCCTACCTGTTGAAAGTGTGAACATTCCAAGTGCGTATCCTCAAATCGTGGTCCTTAAATCGTTTGCGTTAGGTCGTCGTCGTGGCGGGTCCTTATCCGAGGCGTTGTTGTCACAGTTTTCTTTGGCAAATGTTTATTTGACGACAGTCGGGTGCCAAGCCCAATGTATCGCCCCCTATTTGTCCTAGGGCGGCATCGCTGCTCACGTCAGCCAGCAGCTTTACGGGTGCATCGCTCTGTTACCAGGGGCTACCACGGGGAGATGTGAGTCGACTCGAGACGCAGTAATCCAGGATTGCGCTTGGTTCGCCATGTTAAACCGATCAGCAACTTTACCTCACTACATACGCCCGCGTAACCACAGCAGAGTTCCTGCCTTCCAAGGAACAGCATATATATTAATCAGGATTATTTGAAGATCCGCCAAAGGATTGGTAAAGATCGGACGAACAATGGCCAAGCTATGAGCAAAAGAATATTCGCTGCAGCAGCGCAGTAGCAATGCAGCTTCCAGCTGCTACTGCAGCATCAAGATTAATCTATAAATTTTTGCATACATATACCAGTAAAGATTGTTCTTTATGGGCGTCTAAAACGCTGCACCGATCTTAGCGAAATGTTGTCAGTATGTTCATGTCGATCAGGAAAGAATCAAAGGCTATGTTTGAAGTCTGTGAACCGGTTCGAAAGCGGTTAAAAACGAGCCATATCTCAGAAGTTATTTAAGCTATGTCAAGACTTTTGGTATGTAGGTTGGTAGTTTGGAGTTGGATGTTTTACTGGTTTAGAGCCGGTTTCAAACGGGTTAAACATTGTTTCAGAGCCACATCTCAATAGTTCTTAGAGTTATGAACTTCAAAATGTGTGTACAATATAAAGTTAGACATTTTACTGGTTCAGAACCGGTTTCGAACCGGTTCAAAAGTGGTTCATAGATACGCCCCCTCCCGCCCCCACAATAAAAAATGTTTAATAACTCCAACAATTTTAAACATTTTTAAAGATATTTTGCAGTGTTGTGTATGTGCCCAATATCTACAATCTCTGAAAGTTTCATAAAGATCAGATAATAAATGACAGAGTTATAAAGGTTATAAAAAACGTTGCATACTTTTTTGCATACTCTGTTAGCCCTGACTAAAGGGTAAATCGAAGTCGGGCAGGACCGACTATAACTTACGCTCTCGTTTAAGTCATCGGCTGATTCAAATGAGTCATGCGGTTCAGTTTGCAATTCGGGACTTACAGAATACGGAACACAATTTGAGTGATGAACTGGAGGGGTCCACCGAGACCAAAAAATTAAAAGTACTTAAAAACACTTTTTTCGATCATATTTTTATCGGAAAACAATTAAATTAAACTAGTTTAAGCCAATCTTAAATTTACTCAAATTCCATTTCGAGATTTCCATATGCAAAGTCGAGCAATCACCATTTTTCTTATTTTTTCATTCTTTTGCAAGGTTTTTTTCCTAAACAAGTACCTATAGATTTCTTTAAATTTTGCTTCCTAAAGTCATTTTAAGGGTACAAAGTGTAAACAAAGATTGCATAAGAAACCATAACAAACTATGTGAGTGCAATTAACAGTAAGTTTTTTCTTTGCAATATCAAAGAAACCACACAAGTAATCATAGAGAAAAATGTGTTACATAACGTATGTCACGTAACGTATCATAATGAGTCAAATATAAAAAACACCAAAAATTGTTTTTCAACGAATCCGCTCTAAATACATAGTAACATTATTGCAGATCGTATTAAAATAAGTTGTATTAAGAAAATCGAAAGGGTTTCGCAGATTTTTGAATTTTTATGAAAGCCAAATAAACGCACTTCCATATTCTGTCACATAACGTATTCCTCTTTGTCTGCCAGTATCTTGGGAGCTTCTCTTTCTACAACTCCCAGATAATACATTAAAAATAGGGCTACTCAAAAACCAATATGGACAAATTTATTTTAAAATTTTTTTTTGTTTTTCTTTATGATGAAGGTTAATAAATTCGTACGACTGTCGAGTGCGTGCTGTGAAAATGCCCATATTGAACTGTAAGTTGACGTCCATGTTGCTTTACGTTGGTCAAGCAAAAATAACAATCTTCCTTGTTATAGAGTGGTTGTCTCCAAATTGCAGGCACGTCAAAGGGCAAGTAGCATCTAAATGGAAATATGCAAATATGTATGCAATATATCGCACATTAATAGTGTCAACTTCAGTGGAGATAGTAAGAAGCACTATGACACTTGCTTGGACTTAAGTCAACCCAAGAAAAAGTATGCATATTTCGTCCAAAGAAATTTTCACTATGGAGTATTTTAACAATTACATATATTCTTACTTTGCTCCTGACTTCCTCTGGGTAAGCTTATACCTACAATTATTGCACAAAACATTCGGCACAGCCTGAGCAAAGCAAAACGGATCATAAACATTTTTAATACCATTTGAACAGTAAAACTAAAAATGCTGATAAGCTGAACCGCAAATCGAGCCGGCGTCCCTTCGAAAATACTGAGCCGAACCGGAAACCACAATTGAAAACGGTTCGGTTCGGTTTAGTTCACTGACGAGACGTCACACTCAAGACGTACAAATTTTGGGAATTATAATCGAAATGTTACGATAAGTCCTTATCGATGCCGGTTCTATGTAGCACCCAACCATTTTAAAACATGTGATCCCTACACCTACTGCAATTGTCCATAGACTTCTTAATATGCCTGCACAAGCTAACATTCCTTCTTTGGAAGTTGCTAATCGAATTGTTTCTTATTTCCTTAATGGGACGATATTCTCATTAGTCTGTCGAGCTTCTTCACTTTAGGCAAGAGTACAGCTTTTAAAGTGAAATCATTATGGACGAAGCCAGCACATCCGGCTATTCAAATATTCTCTAGGAATTCAATTTCGAAATGGTCGAAAAGTCACATATTCACTTTAGGAATCATTAAATTTCGAACATTGAAGCAAAAGTTCGGGAAAAAGACATTATAAGTGAGCTTTAACATTTTAAAAACTTTGTGGCATGTAATACCTTTTTTGGAGAAAATGTTCAATATTTCAACGATTAGCTAGACCAAATAGAGTTGGTTCAAACAAAAAACCGGGGTGTAATACCTCTAAAAACCAGAACTAACAGCCATGCTCCGGTTTTCACTTAATTTTACGAATTGCGATTTATGCAAATTCGTACGATTTCAATTTAGAGCGCTCCGAAATTCGCCAGTTTTTGTAATCGATAATGTTTCATTCCCAACTTGTTTTGTGTCATTTCACATGACAAAAGCTGCTCATGAGCGCCTATCAATAGTCACATATCGATATACACCATGGCAAAATCGCAAATAGTTGTTATTGTGAGCAGTCTCCCCCTTGTTCAATTTCGTGTGTCTCTATTAAAGAATTGTTTAAAATATAATTTTAATGCGAATTGAGCAGAAGAGTAAGTAAGAATAATCTTAAAATGTTAAAGAACTAAATAAAAATAGCTCCATGGAGTGTCTGTTTGTGCATCAACCTATAATGTCAATTTACTGTTCATTTCACGGACTCAGATGTCGCCGGTTTAAAAACGTTAAGACTTTGAGATTTCCGAATTTCGGAGCACGCTTTTACGATTTGGCGATCGAATCGCAAAGTTTTTGCGAAAGCGAAAATGGGAGCATGGCTGTAATACTTTATAATGTATTCGAATCCAACAGACACAGCTTTATTTTACATTAAATAGTCGCACCAATTAAAAACATATCTGAATGTTAGACTTCAGAATGGGCTTAAAGGGTTAAGATTCGGTGGAATTAAGGGAGATCCTAAAACAAAAAGAAGTTTTTGGCATCATTTTGTGTTTTTGAAACGTTTTCGGACTGCTTTACCTTCGAAACTTCTGAAAAAATACCTTTCCCCGCAGACTTGAGGGCAAACTGGGACTAAATACTTAAAAGGGCTAAAAAGCTTGAGACTCGGCAAAATTAAATACGATCCTTGAACAGAAATGCGATTTTGACAACTTTTTGCACTACCTTACCTTCGAAAGTTTGGAAAAAAATTGACTTTCCAAACAGATTTAAGAAAATTCGGGACGTGACGTTATCCTTAAGGCCAGGCTTTAAGCGTTTATACTCTGCGGAAATTAGGGCAATCCAAGAAAAAAGTTTTTGTCATTTTTTTTACTAATCGTAATTTCAAAGGTCCATGAAAATATCTGTTTGTTATACTTTATTAGGGGCTTTAAGGGTTAAGTTTTCACAGATTTGCGGTATCCAAGAACATCTTTTCGCGCAGATTTAAGGTAAGATCGGGATTATTTGCGAGAACGGAAAATGGACTTCAATAAATATATAATTAATTATGACTGAACCGAACCGAAACCGCGGTTCAGTTGGCTTCAAAAACCATGTAATAAACCGAACTGGTGGTTCAAAAACAGTGTGAACCACTGAACCGAACCAGTCCTTACTTTCGATCGGTTTGCATCCCTGCATTTTTTCTACAAATACACAGAAAAAAAGTATAGTTTTTCATGATCCCCAGGATGATTTTGCAGTATCCATTTGGACTGGATATTGTTATATCCTTTTTTTAGATCCATTGGATATTTTCGAAGTCAATTAATTTTCGATAAAAGGATATTAAAATATCCAAAGGCGGGCCAAGAACTATCCTATTGAGCTGAGGAAAATATCCTTTTTTTTCTCATCCATTAATCTTTTTGAAATATCTATTTTATCTTTTATTAATATCTCCCATGGATATGCTAATAATATCCTTTTAATATCCATTTGATCTGAATTACATATCCCGTGGATCTGTTATTAAGATCATTTCCAATTTAAAGGCAGCGTAATAATTTGAATCAATTTATTTACTTTTAAAATTATACATTTAATGTATTGTACTAAAAATGTGAGAATGTATTGACTTATAAAGGGTGGATTTGTAGCTATTATTTTTTTGGCAACACTGGTTTAAACAGCTTACGCACGTTTCGTGTTTTGTTTCACTGTCAAACATCTTCAGTTTGGTCTATAATTTAACCATGAATCGTCTTACAAACGAACAACGCTTGCAAATTATTGAATTTTATTATCAAAATGCGTGTTCTGTTAAGAAAGTTCATCGCGCGCTTCTTCCATTTTATTTTTGGCTCATTTTTGGCTCAATGGGTTCGTAAATAAGCAGAATTGTCGATTTTGGAGTAAATATCAGCCAGAAGCATTGCAAGAGCTACCAATGCATCTAGAAAAAGTCACAGTTTGGTGCGGTTTATGGGCTGGTGGCATCATTGGACCGTACTTCTTCAAAGATGATGCGAATCGTGAGATGATATCCAACTTTTTTTTGCCCAAAATGCAAGAGCTTGACTTGCATGACATTTGGTTTCAACAAGACGGTGCCACATGCCACACAGCACGCGCAACAATGGACTTATTTAGAGGCGAGTTCGGTGAACATTTTATTTCACGTTCGAGACCGGTCAATTGGCCGCCTAGATCGTGCGATTTAACGCCTTTAAACTATTTTTTGTGGGGCTATTTTAAAGCTCATGTCTATACAGACAAGCCCGCTTCAATTGACGCATTGGAAGACAACATTGAAGCAATTATTCGTGAGATACCGGCCGAAATGTTGGAAAGAGTATGCCAAAATTAGACTAAGCGGATGGACCATTTGAGGCGCAGTCACGGTCAACATTTGCATGAAATAATCTTCAAACATTAAATTATATGAACCGTACTATCGATTCAAATAAAGATTTCATGCATTTTTCCCAATATTATGTGTTTTTTTTTTTTAAACTTTCCTATAGCTCTTAAAAAATCACCCTTTAAAAAATGTATGCATTGACTTATAAATAGTGGGTAACAATATCAAGTTCCAATGGCCATCAGCGGTCCACCCGAATCTTTTGACACGAATCCTGGCCGCTATTGCGATAAGCGGCATACAGCATCTCCTGGTAGACAGTCACATTACAGACATTCTAGCGATGCTAATGCTCGCAGATGCGTATTTCAATAACAGGCACATCCACAGCCTGCAGAGTCTTGGGACGATCACGGGAGCGGACTTAAGTTTTTATTCTTTTCGGGCACACAAACGGGCACTAGGAATGGAATAGATCGATGAAGTATGAGAAAAGAGTAAAGAAGCAAGTAAGTTCCTATATGTGTCATAAACTGCACAATACGCTCCAGTGTCAGCACGGAGATATCAAATCGACTTCAAATAGTGATGCACTTCTATGCGTCGCACTCCAAAGGGATATGCCGGCAGCGGTTCCATAGCCCGCGACACACAATGACCAGCGATGACCACATGGCAACCCGACATTAGTGATCCAACACATCTAAAAGAAAACAAATGGATATCGACTTACAGAATTAAATCCAATTTACCTGGTGGAGCCAATGTGTATGTAGGCGGGAACGAACCAAGTCTAGCGCCATCTCCGTCCATAGCCTAAAAATGATAGGCGCACGCATTTACTCAAATAAATAACTTGTTCATAGAGAGAAACAAAGGCAAGATATGTATGGCATTCATATGTAAAGAAACATATACAAACATAAACGGGCGTTCTTCCCTTCTATTCTCTTCTAAATAAAGCAGTACGACTATGTCAAAATTCGAAGAAAATGTGTCTTTCTCTTCTCTTTCGCACCTACGGTCATACATGACTCGTTGGCTATCGAGCTATCGATTACTGATAAGTTCGAAACTTGAAGCAAAAAAAAAAAATCCTTTTGACATTATTTCGCCATCCCTTGGAGTTTTTAATGTAAAAAGGATATGTCAAAAAAAGGATATTGAATTGACTTTTTAATTTGTTATATATTAATTTTCATCATCCAAAAGAGAAAAAAATTAAAAAAAATTTTTTAGTTCAAATAACGGTGTAATTAACGGCTTTTTCAAATTTTCGATAAAAAATCAAACAAAATGTTAGATATCCTTAATTAGCATCCACACTTGAAGTTTGACAATAAAATAACGTATGAATGATGGAAAAATAATTTATGCCATAGATTATTTTAGCTATAAATTGGTATATAAATATTACTTATTCATAAGTTAATGCATAATTGAAATATTTGTTTTTTTGTGAGAAGATCTTTTTCAAAAATGCAAAAAACTAAAATTTGGGATTATCTCAAAGTCTGTTCTAGTTAAAATTTTTTGAACTCAGCTCGTGATTTTACATAAGGAATGACATAAAAAAATGTCGAGGATGAGAATATCATTAATTAATGTAATGTGAGTGTTAGACAATTTAAAATTCTTAGAATTAATTTAAGTTAAGCACTGGAAATTTGTTGTATAAACATGTTGTTTGATTTTTTTCCAACAGTTAATATCGATGTGCAGCCTGTACGCGGCGACGCACAGTGCACACTGGGCCAGCAGGCCGAAATTTTGGCCAAAAGTCTCACTTTTTTGTTTGGGAAACTGGATAAAACGATTGTCGGAAAAGATTAAGAATACTTATAGCTATTTTATGACAAAATTTGGTCCATTTTAACAAATTGATTTTAGAATGGTAGCAATTCAAAGTTGTTTTTTCTTGAAATTGCTCAAAAAAATGGAAAATTAATAGTCGAAACTAGGAAAGAAACAGGTTGTATATTTTCGACTACGGAATAGAATTCAATAAAAAATTAAAAAAAGTTTCCAATTCAATTCCATGAATTCGATTAAACTTGGTGAATTCATGGAAAAGCATAATACACTGTTAATTGCGAAATTTGGAGGCGATCCCATTTAAAACAAAAAGTTTTTCTCACTAGAACTTCTTTTTCGACCGATCATTCATACTGCAGCCATATGCTATAGTCATCCGATTTTGATAAAACTTAGTAGAAATGTGTCCAAAGTATATACAATAAGTGTTTGCCAATAAAAAGGACGTCTTCATTAAAAACAAAAAAGTTTTCCTCACTCGAACTAGTTTTTCGACCGATCGTTCCAATGGGAGCTATATGCTATAGTCATCCGATTTCGACCAAACTTTGTAGAATTGTGTAAAAGTATATAAAACAAGTATATGCCAATGATAAAGACGTTTTCATTAAAAACAAAAAAGTTTTCCTCACTAGAACTAATTTTTCGACCGATCGTTCCCATGGCAGCTATATGCTATAGTCATCCGATTTCTACCAAACTTAGTGAAATCATGGGAAAAGATACTTAACTAAGAAATACGTACTTTGGAGGCGTTTCCATTAAAAACAAAAAAGTTTTTCCCTTTAAGACTAGTTTTTCAACTGATCGTTCCTATGGCAGCTATATGCTATAGTCATCCGATCCGGCCGGTTCCGACAAATGTACAGCGTATTTGTACCAAAAGATTCCGTGCAAAGTTTGGTGAGAATAGCTTTACAACTGACGGAGGAGATAGCATAGAAACACGGACCGACGCACAGACGGACGGACAGACGGACAGGGCTAAATCAACTCAGCTCGTCGTGCTGATCAAGAATATATATACTTTATGTGGTCGGAGATGCTTCCTTCTATGCGTTACAAACATCCGGACAATTTTATAATACCCTCTGCAAGGGTATAAAAATAAACCACACTGCCAATTTTTAATTTTTTTCAACAATTTTCTTTATTCCATCCTCATCGCTACTTTTAATTATTTGACTAGAGAATTCCTCTTAAGCTTCAGGTACATTTTGCAATAAATCTAAAGGTTATTTTGGCATTTGATTTATTTTTTTCTGACTCTTGATACTAGAGGATCCGAGGTAATGAATATTCTATTTAGAACATCGAGGTTGCACTTTTCCCGACTGCATTTATCTCGTAAAATGTTCTCGGTAAAACTCGAAATCTTTGTTTTGTGCTTTCTGGGCCTCCTCAGTTAATTGACCAATTGGGAGCAATGCATGCTTAATTATTTCCGGGCCATGAGTAAAAATTTATGTAAAGTTGGCGACATATTAAGTATACCAAGGGTACAAATTTACGAAATTCCAAGCAGTCTCCAAGGCTTAATTTTTGAATTTGTCTACATTTGTTTGTTTCATGGTTACATGAAACATCTGTTAATAGTGTGTATTATTTCAAGAAAATCGATGTCTATCTTTGTTATCTCTGCAGGCAATTCTGTGTTTTGAAAAAATTGCCGAGCAGTGGTACCATTATTACTACTTCCAAATCCAGGTTTCGGGGGATCTAAAGTAAGCTTATTGGCAATTTGTAGGACAAATGCAGAAGGCATTCAAAAAACCGAATCCATCCATCAATTTTCTGTTTTCACTTCATTTAATAAAATTTCGTAATTGTTATTTAATTGTTCGCTTGTTGCTACACTTAAATGTTGATAATGTATCCGTCAATGCACTACAAGCTTTTCCGTCAATCATTAAAAGAATTAACTGATGGCTAGCTTTAACTTCAGCGCATTCAATTTGCATCACAGTGTTAATTTCTTTCTCGACTCTATCATTTTCTGCCATCGAAACACTGGGAGTTTCCTTTACAAATTCAATTTTTAAAGGTCGACAAAACTATGTAGATCCGGGTCGGGGGCTCTGACAAATACACAGATGTGTTAAACATCTGACTAATGCCTTTCAATCATGGCTTTGTAAATGCTCGCGAATGTTCCAGAGCTGGCGATATTTAGATTTTTGAAACTGACTTCACTTACTAAAATTTAAGACTTATACTTATAGTCAAAACTTATACTTTCAATTGCCACATATCCGAATAAATGCTTCATATTCATGTAAAACAGTTGCAAACAGACATTAAAATGCCCTATTCGGTGAATTCCTTTAAATCGAATTCGAAAGGCGAACTTTAAATGCGTGTTATGGGAGAACCAAACATCCTAGACTATTTTTCTTTTGGATTATTAGGCAATATTTTATCATCTTTAAAGTTTCATTTAAACTTTCTTCAGTCTCTAAAAAAAATTAATTTTTGCGCGTCATTTGCTCTAGTCGCCCCAACGTGTGACGCCGCGTATTCAACTAGTAGGGTATATAATGGAGGGTATATTACAGTCGGGCTTGGCCGACTTTCTAACTTGTTTTAACTATTATAAGGTTCAGGAGGCGGCGAACAAAATCTCACTTATCATCTATACGAGTATATATTGCCAATTCATTATTCAATACGCTTATTTTCCCAACATCCTTATTGCAGTTACAGGGTATCCTTATGGGAATAGCTCATGATGATGAGCATGAAAGGGTTCTAGGTAAACAAACAGTATAACTAAACTGGCTGACTGACTGCCTTAATGTTGACTGACTGTATGATGAAGAGGGGGCGAGCAGGGACTGTAGGCACTATTAAAGTCTTAACGACAGCGACAACGCAGTCTGCTGTTGCCTCCGCTGCTACTGCTGCTCCACCAAAAAAGTAGGTTGAGGTAGCCGAGCCGAGAGCGCCGCCATGTTTAGAATATGCACACAAAGCGTAAGGCCAAACAAAAGCTACTACCAGAAAACGATGGCTTGGGTAGGAGGATGGGGCTAGACACAGTGTAACAAAAGATTTGCTTAGCTTTCATGTAAAGCGTAAAATACAAACAATTATGCAGTGTAGGTAGGTGTACAGCAGGTCCTCCCCCTTCCACCACATCATATTCCGTTTTTAGTAGGCCGTCGAGCCACTTGAGTCCGAGACTTTGCTGCTTGAAATATTTTGGGACGCTGCCGTCGACGTTGACGTTGTGGAGGCCTAGAAAATATGACAAATTACAAAATAATTGCGCACACCGTCAAAATGTTGTGTCCTCGTTTGTCCTACCCTTCCCCCAGCTCTCCACAATGTCGTCAGCGTCTGCATACCTTGCAATATTAATGAACTCTTTTACATCGTCTGTCATTTCCATGGCTTTCCGGGGGCGGAGGCCGTGCAAACCACAGCTCCCATTTTGTTTCCTTGCACACCCCGATTTTCCCTTGGTCGACAATTCTCATTTTTATTATATAGGCTTGCTCCTATTTGCATTCGCTGTTCTGGAGTAGACACAGACGGTAGTAACAACAACAACAGGATGATGTATTTACTTTAGGCAGTTTAAAAACTTTAGGTTTATGCGGATAAATTCGGAATCGGTCAGTTACCATTTATATATAAGATATATAAGGACACTTTGAATATGGAACTTTTCTTTTGCAAAATAAGAGAACACCCAGAAAAAGAATGAGTCTTACACTTAAAGAAAGGTCAAGAGGTTTCAGAAAGTCCGGAAATACTCAATTATCATTCATAATTATTTGTCGAAACTGTTTCATTTTTCTAATTTTCAATGTGCGGTTGGATGGGCGGACTTTTATATTTTCCAAACTGAAAATTTTTAAAGTAAACTGAGCTATTTTTCACCTATTTCATATGAGATCTCGATAAGTAAAAATTTTCCTTCAAGAAATTTACTAGATATTCATTTTTCGCGTAAAGAAGGCCCAAAAACCGCAGAATGGCCACCACCGCCAACAGCCGAGCCAGCTCTGGTGACAATTTTGAAAATACTTTTGTGTATTGCTTTGTTTCTGAGTTTCAAACAACAAAACGAGGCAATGAAAATGTTCTTTAAGTAATTTTTATACCCGTTACTCGTAGAGTAAAGAGGGTATACTAAAGTCGTGCAAATGTATGTAACAGGCAGAAGGAAGCATCTCCGACACCATAAAGTATATATATTTCTTGATCAGCATCAATAGTCGAATCGATCTAGCAATGTCCGTCTGTCTCGGAGACTAGGAGAGCTAGAGCCACCAAATTTTGTATGTAGACTCCTATTGTCCCTACGCAGGTCAAGTTTATTTCAAATTTTGGCCACGCCCCCTGAATAACTCCAACAATTTTAAAGATATCAAGCTCATACTTTGCAGTGCAGTGTATGTGCCCAATATCTACAAGTTTCATAAAGATCGGATAATAAATGGCAGAGTTATATAGGTTATACAAAAGTTTGCATACTTTTAGGCGCTACATGCACTTTTTGCTCACCTAATGTTGAAATGGTCAAATTAATGTTAATGCTCTGTTAATTAAAATAGGGTAAGGCTATTAAACACAAATTGCCCTGAGTAACGGGTATATCGAAGTCTGGCAGGACCGACTTTAACTTACGCTCTTGTGTAATATGGAATTAGACGGCGCAAGGAAAATTCGAACGTTCTCTGTACTTACCTTAGGAAAGGACTGAAAAAATTTGTTGGTTGGAAAATCAAATATTTTTCAGAGGCGATATATCGGATATTTTTGGTAACATTTTTTCGCCGATATTTTGTCCCAGCTTTTCGAATGCTTTTCATTGAAAGATGCTGCAAAAAGTATACACCCCTTTTGTAATGGGTGACTTTTTAGCTATTATCTTTTTGGCAATACTGGTTTAAACAGCTCACGCACGTTTCGTGCTTTGTTTCACTGTCAAACATCTTCAGTTTGGTCTATAATTTAACCATGAATCGTCTTACAAACGAACAACGCTAGCAAATTCTTGAATTTTATTATCAAAATGCGTGCTCAGTTAAGAAAGTTTATCGCGCGCTTCTTCCATTTTATGGTCAGTTTAATCGACCCACTGAAGCGGCTATTCGGGCTATTGTTACTAAATTTCGCACCAAATTTACATTGTTGGACATTAAACCACGAACACGCTTACGTAGAGTGCGAACTGAAAAAAATATCGCAGCTGTATCGGCCAGTGTTAGTGATGACCATCAATTATCGATTCGTCGCCGTTCGCAGCAATTGGGCCTCTGTTACTCAACAACGTGGAAAATTTTGCGGAAGGATTTAGGTGTGAAGCCTTTCAAAATACAGCTGGTGCAAGAATTGAAGCCGAACGACCTACCGCAACGTAGAATTTTTGGTGAATGGGCTCTTGGAAAGTCGGCCGAAGATCCACTTTTTTACCGAAAAATTGTGTTCAGCGACGAAGCTCATTTTTGGCTCAATGGGTACGTAAATAAGCAGAATTGTCGATTTTGGAGTGAATATCAGTCAGAAGCATTGCAAGAGCTACCAATGCATCCAGAAAAAGTCACAGTTTGGTGCGGTTTATGGGCAGGTGGCATCATTGGACCGTACTTCTTCAAAGATGATGCGAATCGTAACGTAACTGTAAATGGTGAGCGCTACCGTGAGATGATATCCAACTTTTTTTTGCCCAAAATGTAAGAGCTTGACTTGCATGACATGTGGTTTCAACAAGTCGGTGCCACATGCCACACAGCACGCGCAACAATGGACTTTTTGAGAGGCGAGTTCGGTGAACATTTTATTTCACGTTCGGGACCGGTCGATTGGCCGCCTAGATCGTGCGATTTAACGCCTTTAAACTATTTTTTGTGGGGCTATGTTAAAGCTCATGTCTATACAGACAAGCCCGATTCACTTGACGCATTGGAAGACAACATTGAAGCATTTATTCGTGAGATACCGGCCGAAATGTTGGAAAGAGTATGCCAAAATTAGACTAAGCGGATGGACCATTTGAGGCGCAGTCACGGTCAACATTTGCATGAAATAATCTTCAAACATTAAATTATATGGACCGTACTATCGATTTAAATAAAGATTTCATGCATTTTTCTCAATTTTATGTGTTTTTTTTTGAAAACTTTCCTATAGCTCTTAAAGAATCACTCTTTATTTCTATTCTGAAAAGATCAATAAGATCGGACCAAAAACACCGAAGTTATATACGAATCAAATATGCTTGTGGGAGAGATGGGGGCCTTGCATTGTCAGTTACCGCGTTTGCGCGTGCGTGTGTGCGTATGTTAGAGTGCGCGTATGAATGTGTGAGTGTGAGTATATGTGTAAAACACAAGAAGTCAAGGAAACAGGGTATTTTGTAGTCGGGGCACTCGTTAACAAGTCCCCTAACTTGTTTTTTGTTTTATATAGCAAGAAAAAAATGGTCCTAAAACATGCCCAAGCCAATCAAAAAGTAGACAACCACTGTTCATGATTTAAGGAAAAGCGGGATTACACTACTTTTGTTCGTTAGATTTAAAACGATTTTTTCTTAGTGTGGCAAGGTATTTCGGTATACTCTGGACCATTATGAAACATTTTTCAAATTAAGGTCTTAATCATAAGATTGTTATTATAATCTTTCATACTAATTAGGCAACGGGCCTTAAGGGGGTATTGCTACTTGGCAAACATTTTTTTCGATTTTTTTTGCATATTTTTTCAGCTTAGATATTTGAGAATACCGTCCTAAAAGGATTTTTTAAAATTCGAAATACTTTAGAAGATATAGCCCTTTTAGTGAAACTTTACAAGCGTTTATCTCGAAAACTCATTTTTTGAGCTGGCGGCACTGATTGCGCCCGTAGTTCTTAACCGATTTTGATGAAATAATGTGCAATCGACGCAGAATTTTCAATCGACCCAGATTTCAATCACCATTTTAATTTTTTACTTACATAACTGCAAAAAAAATTGACCTAAATCAATTTTTTTCATTTTTCAATGGCCGCCATTTTGTAAAAAAAAATCGCAAAACTATGATTGAAATAGGGGCCCGATGTACAACTTTGATAGGCTACGCCGTGACAACTTTTTTTCGACTCCAACCTTGGGCAACTTTTGAACAGCCCTCGTACAAAGAAAATTTTTATTTTATTCCATATGTTTTTAATACAATAAAAAAATCAGAGTTTAAAAGACTATTTCCGTTTTAAAATAAGATTTTTTTTTAAAAAAGGTCCAAAAACAGCCTTCCAAGCAGAAATACCCCCTTCAGAGTATGAATCATTTCATTTGATATCTTCCTCTATGGTTTTAATAAGAGTATCCTTTTGAAAGTACGAAAACATTTTGTTCGACAGCAACGCCAACTACAAAAAGTTAAAAGGCAACACTACGTATGAGTAATACCGTGTCCACTAAAACATAACTTTTTAACTTTCTTCTCGTTAAATATACACCATAATCTAGCGAATAAGGAGGCGCCAGTAGTATGACCTTAAATTTTCCATACAAAAAAAGTCCGTTCTAGTCTACACATTAATTTTCATAATTTTTTCTTACGCATAAACGTTCAATGAAATTCCCATCGACAGACCCCGACACCCTCAACTACATATTCCCACTGTCGCGCCTCCTCGTCGGCAATGTTGTTCCCAAATGAACGCGTTCCGCTTGGGCTTAAAGTTTGTTACTCGAAATGCATTTTATATGGCCCGTTAGTTGTTACTTTAGTCGTTTTTTTTTGGTTTGCACTTGCCTCGCGAGTATTCATTAAAGTTGAGTCTTTAAGCTGACAATTTTAGTGCCATCAAATGTTCAACAGGGAAATGCCAAGTTTGTAGTTGGCGTAGTAAATAAAAAACGGAAAATGAAAAACTAAAAAGGAAATTAAAGGAAAATGTTGCGTCTGCACTCCTGGTTTGAGTAATGGAACTTTGTCGGAGGTTAGACAAACACAGAGTTTGGGATAGACAGTCAGGGAGAATTGGCTTATTACATGGCCAACTCAACAGCTGTGTGTGTGTGTGTGTGTGTTAGCCAAAAACTTATTAGACAGTCGGAAATTGAATATTGTTCCTGGAAAATGGTCGTCCTGCTGATGTGTCCTGTGTATTTTAAACTTCACTCATTTTGTGCTTGACATTTTGTGTGGTTTTTTTTATAAAGGACTTTAAAATTGTTTCTATAAATGCAACATGTAATTAGAGAAATGTTGTGATATGCTGTTAAAAGTTTGTTAAGTTTTATTTTTTCTGAACGAAGCATAAAGTTTAGGATGTGGGTAGTTGGGAAGTGTGAGAAAAGTAATTGAGATTACATGACTAGAGAAAGGGAAAAGGAGGATGATGATGAGAGGCATAAGCCGGATTAGAAAGTTGCAAAGTGTGGCTCAGGTGAGATTGTAAATTAGTTTATTTTTCAATATTAAAACTGCCAGGAAACCAATTAGGAAATACTCCTCTAGAATTTTTGGTCTGTCAATAGCATAAAAATATAACAATATCCAATGCCAATTTTAATTTTCCACCATTTTGGGCAAATGGCAGCAAAAATGCATTTCCTTCGAGAGATAGAGACTTAGATAGCCGAGCCACCACCCCCACCCGACTTCAACGGCTGTCAAACAAACAACAAATAAAATGCAAAAAAGTAAAAAAAAAAATAACTAAAAGAGAAATCAACAAAAAAGTGCGCCAGTTGCAAATCAAAAGATGTGCAATGCCAGAAACGCAAAAGGGAAGAAAAGGATTTTATGCAATTTTTTGTGCTGATGCCAAGCAAAAGCAACCTCACCCGGCAAAGGGTGGGACAGCACAAAATTGGCCAATTTACATGCGTTTGTAGAAAGAAAAGAAGGCTAGATTGAAGTTCAATTTTGAGTTTTGTCTGGGTGTGTTTGTGTGTGTGTGGACAACGAATGCAAAGTGGCATTGTAGATCCCGCAGATGGAGCTGCGTTGAAATGCCAAGCAAAGAGTTTAAACCCAGCCAAGCGGAGCACTCAAGAGGCATTAGGACTGGAGACAGCAAGAGAATAGCAGGAGAAGCAAACGAGAATTTCTCGGCTTTAATAAGGCTGCAGGTGAGCACTGAACACTAAGAAGATGGTTTACTTACAATTTAAAAAGCATTTAGTTTTGGGGTATCAAACACATGCACACTCACACGTACACCTTGCGTATACTAAATGTCGGCTTGATAACAAGCAAACCTCCTGACATTGTTTACGCTTGCATTAAGCTAATGAGCTTATCATTTTGCCCTGAGAATGTAACTAATGAAGGGTCTTTGGGGTTTCAGATGGCTTTTTGATATTAATCATTGGCTGTGGTTTAGAAGTCATGGAAACGGCATATCGCTGCGAAGTAAAGTGGTGTGTTGGCGGAGGGGTGAGCTTACATATTCAAGATTGAACTTAAATCTGTTATTTTGACAAACATACATATATATACTTTGATCCCGATTTCGGAAAAAAGTCAGAAAAATAGTACTCGCAAAAGTCTATTTTCATTTGATTAACTTGAGACTAGGTTTTTGAAGATAGTAAAATTTAAGATTTGGTTTTTGATGTTGAAAAATCCGCTCCAGGGTGTGAAAATTTCTTTTAAATTTTTAATGGAAATAATTTTTTTGTTTCCTTCAGACTTCAAACTCGGGTAGTAGAGATAGAACGCAAAATAATTAGAAAAGTGAAGTCCCGATTCTGAAAATTGAACTCACCGCGTGGGTGAAGGTGACAATCCAGATTTCTTCCGATTCACTTGAAACTTGGTTGGCTAGAGTAGTATTGAAAATAGTCTGTGATTTTATTTCCTGATTTTTGAAAATCCGCCCCCAGTGTGGGAAAATTCAATAATATTAAGTATGTGACAAACTATTACTCAATTAATTACTCTAATTAATTATACATGTATTTTTTTTCGAATTTTAGAAAATTGGACCAAGTTTCATTAAATTGATGACGAGAATTTCATGGCCATACAATATTTTTTAGACCATCTGTATAAGTTTCGCTTAATAAGTATAATCAAAATTAATGTTGAACATAAGGTGGATGGTTGAAAGCCAATAGTTTTTTATGCCGATCTAAACCAATCTCGTTTTCATTAAAAGCAAAAAAGGATTTCTTCAATCGTCCGTTCCGGCCAGTTTCGAAAAATCTTGCAGCGATTTCATCTACAAGAAGCTCGTTAAGCTGAATGAGAATACATGTATTTTTTTTGGATCGGAGAAGTTTCCAGGGATGCAAACTGCTTGAAAGTTAGGACTGGTTCGGTATAGTGGTTCACACTGTTTTTGAACCTTTGGTTTGGTTCATTGCCAGGTTTTTGGATCTAACTGAACTGCGGATCACTCTTAATTTATTATTTTTTTTTTGTGGAGGCCTTTCTTGATTTCGAATTTAAGAATGTTCGGCCTTAAAACCTAAATATATTTATGCCGGAAATATGTGAAGTCGAATATTCATCATCCAATCTAGTATATTTGTGGTCTTAACTCGAGACCTTTTATTGGAAGTGTATATTGGCAACCAAGAAGTAAGCAAAACTATGCTCTGCTTATCAAAACTGGGCTGGACCCGATATATTTCTATACACTGCGTTTGCATAACTACATACAAACGGTTAAGAGCCAGATAGCCGGTTACAAAAAAATTGTAACAAGGTATCTCTTGGAGAATGTGCTCCAATATTTCCAAGAGTGGAAGGATTGGCAGTGAACTTGATGTAACCATGTAAAAAGTCGCATATAGAATTAATCGATAAAACGTATGACACAACGAGGAATTCATGTTGAAATCTGGCAAAGCAAAGCACCACCCGAACGAGCTTTAAGACTTTAAATTTAAGTCTAGGAGAGCTTAACTACTTCAACGATGTAAACAAACTGCAGCTTAATATGCCGAGCTTGCACTGAAATGTTACCTCTCAACCATAAACATCACATGGAAACGAAAATCACGCAATGCACCTTTTGCAACCTCGTAGCTGCAGAAGAGGTCGTGGGTTAGATTCCGCCACGGAACATCTAAGAAAAAGTTTTTTCTTCACTCAGGGAAAAAAACACTGATATTTTAATATTTACACGTTGATTTTACAATTTTCACCATTGATTTAGCGTTAAGCATGGAATTCGTATATCTAAAGAGTGAACACTTGAAACTAAATATTGGAAATAGTTAAATTTAATATTGGATGTAGTTAAAAATTTTTTTTTTATTTTAAAAATTTTACAAGCCAGTCTAGACTCAATTTATTTTGTAATGATCCAAGAAGCAGAAGAATTCTATTAGATTTGGTTCTGAAAAACTTAGGATTATATAAAATTAAATGAATGTTTATAAATGCTTACTTACTCTGTTGGGGGACTCGAACTCGGGACCTTTGCACTTGAACACGATTGGCATGCCGACTTTACCAGTGGCACTACCGCACATGATGGTTGTCACACGGCTAAAATTCTACTTATATTGAATTGCCTTGAAGTAAACTACGATATATTTCTGGCATGTTGTCGCTTGTATGGCCGCTTGTAATTCTCAAGTTGGAATTCCATGCTTTGGGAATATAAAAGAGGTAACTGAATTTTGCCGTTCAAATATGATTTTAGTCAACTCAACATGCTTTTTAATTTATTTTAATACGAAATAGGCATAGTTAAATCAAATATGATTTTTATTGATTTTACTATGTGTTTTTTCCCTGAGTGTTTGAATAAACTGTTCACCCGGTCACCCCTCTCTGCTGTTGGCGCCAGCTTTGTAGTAATTAGCCATGCAAAAGCTTCTCAAACTGCTGTTCGGATTCGGCGTTAAACTGTAGGTCCCTTTCTCTTGTGCGAATATTAGAAGCGCACTAGCCAAAAGATTGACAGAAGCTTTACATTTACTGAGCTTTACAATTAACAAAGTGATCAGCACAAAAGAATGCAAATTAAACATTAGTAGGATAAAAGGAGTTTATTTAGCTGCAAGAAACATAACATCAAAAATTGGCTAGGGTCAACAAAATAATGGGTCAAGCCATTGTTGTGTTCATGCCAGTGGCTCATGTGGCCTCTTCAGACCAATTGAAAATACGTTGGGAGTCTACACTTTCTTAAATTCATAGCGTTAATATTGTAATTTTTAATAAGTTCATGAAAGTGTAAATTAATTGCAAATTTTAACCTACTCAATTGAACGAATCAATCGATTGTGCAATGCCAAAATCTGTTATATTGGGTGGGGGGTGTTCCAGAAACCTCTAGAGATTTTCGTATAAACAATTGGATTTTGAACTAAACTAGGAGTTTATATGTAAATTGTCAAGAATAATGTCGCCTACTGGATTATAGGGCGCTGAGCAGTCTACGCTTGACATGTAAGGGCAGCAGATGTAAATAGTTTAAAACGAAAATCTCTAGAGATTTCTGGGACACCTCCGATTATCTCAAAAAATAATCGAGATAGCTAACGAGAAATTCGACAAAATTTTTTCAAAAAGTTTTTTTCTGTCATTTGAAGTGGCTGTACACAATTATAAATTTCGAAAATGCAAAATGAAACTCATATTTATTGGTTTCTTATGCTTTTTCAATATTATACTACGATTGGTATAAGTCGCAACATGCACAAAAAATAGGTCTGAAAAATTCTAACATTTGTTTAATCTTATGTTTTCACCTAGTTCTACAAAGTTTTGTAAAGATAGGATGACTATAGCATATATCAGCCATACGAACGGTCGTTCTTTGCTGAGCGTATGCTTTTATACCCTTGCAGAGGGTATTATAAAATTGTCCGGAAGTTTGTAACGCATTGAAGGAAGCATCTCCGACCACATAAAGTTTATATATTCTTGATCAGCCCGACGAGCTGAGTTGATTTAGCCCTGTCCGTATGTCCGTCCGTCCGTCTGTCTGCCTCCTCCGTCAGTTTTAAAGCTTTCCTCACCAAATTTTGCTCGAAGTCTTTTGGTACAAATACGCTGCACATTTGTCGGAACCGGCCGGATCGGATGACTATAGCATAAAGCTGTCATAGGAACGATCGGTCGAAAAACTAGCTTTAGTAAGAAAAACTTTTTTGTTTTCAATAGAAACGATTCCAAAATTCGTATTTCTTAGTTTGCTATGTTCTTACATGATTCCATTAATTTTGGTCGAAATCGGACATCTATATAGTATAGCAGTCATAGAAAAGAATAGTCTGAAAACTAGTCTTAGTTAGAAAAATATGGGAAAGTTAACTTCGGCTCGGCCGATGTTTTGTATACCCTTGCAGCTTCCATTGAAGACAAAAAAGTTTTTCTAACTAAGACTACTTTTTAGACCTTAGTTTTTTATGGGATCTATACTATATAGATGTCTGATTTCGACCAAACTTGGTGAAATCATGGAAAAGCATAATACACTGAGAGTTACGAAATCTGAAGGCGATCTTATTTAAAACAAAAAAGTTTTTCTCACTAGATCTTTTTTTTTCGACCGAACATTCATACTGCAGCTACATGCTATGGTCATCCAAAATTTGGTAAAACTTTGCAGAAATGTGTTAAAGTATATAAATAAAGAATATGCCAATAAAATGGACGTTTTCATTAAAAACAAAAAGTTTTCCTCACTCGAACTAGTTTTTCGACCGATCGTTCCTATGAGAGGTATATGCTATAGTCATTCGATTTCGAACAAACTTTGTAGAATTGTGTAAAAGTATATAAAATAAGTGTAAGCCAATGATAAGGACGGTTTCATAAAGAGCAAAAAAGTTTTTCTCACTAGAACTAGTTTTTCGACCGATCGTTCCTATGGCAGCTATATTCTATAGTCATTCGATTTCGACCAATTTTTGTGAAATCAAGGGAAAGGATAGTAAACTAAGAAATACGGACTTTGGAGGCGTTTCCATTAAAAACAAAAAAGTTTAAATGAACTCAGCTAAATGAACTCAGCTCGTCTTGCTGATCAAGAATATATATTCTTTATGTGGTCGGAGATGCTTCCTTCAATGCGTTACAAACATTTGCATAATTTATAATACCCTCTTCAAGGGTATAAAAATAGGGGAAAGTTAACTTCGGCTCGGCCGAAGTTTTGTATACCCTTGCAGTTTGTTTTTCTAAATAAGACTACTTTTCGGACCTTACTTTTCTATGGGACCTATACTATATAGATTTCCGATTTCGACCAAATTCGGTGGAATCATGGAAAAGCATAGTATACTGAGAAATACGAAGTTTGGAGGCATTTCAATAGAAAACAAAAAAGTTTTTCTCACTAAAACTAGTTTTTCGACCGATCTCGTTCGTATGCCAGCTATATATGCTATAGTCATCCGGATCCGGCCGGTTCCGCTTCACACTACTGCTACTGCTCGTTCCACACCCCTAACCCTCCCCCTCCTACTTTTGCCGTGATAATTTTCGGGTGTAACGAAGAATGCATAGACAAGAACACACACACGAAATAGATACTTCGCGAGGCTCGTTACTGCAACCATCTTTCCTAAAATTTAGAAAATTATTTTATTGTTTTTAGGTGAAGACGAGTGCATCGTTTTTTCTAATTTTTAGGACACTTTTTCTTGTTTTAGGTGAAGTCGAGTGCATCGATTTTCTTATTTTTAGGAAGTTATTTTCTTGTTTTTAGGTAAAGACGAGTGCATCGATTTATCTTATTTTAGGGAATTTTTTCTCTTTTAGGACTTTATATTTTAATGGTTTAGTTTTTTTTTAAATTCAGGTCAAAAATTTCACCAAGTTAGGAAAATTTTTTTTAAATTAAGGGCAAAACCATTTTATTGCTAGATTTTCTGAAATCTAAGAAAACATTCTGTGTAAATTTTCTTGCTAATAGTAAATATTTTCTTAATTTTAGAAAGTCACAGTCCTATTATAAGAAATTATCTTTAATTATAAGGTGAATCCTTTTTTAATTATTTTTTTTATTCTCTGTACCAGAGGTACACACAGTTAATTTAGTTTGCTTATTCATCAGCCCGACGCCTACTTAACCCAGAGCGACATACATGAACACAAAGTTTATTAGAAAATTCCCCATATAAGCTCGATTAAACATCTGGGGGTATAGCTCAGGGGTAGAGCATTCGACTGCAGATCGAGAGGTCCCCGGTTCAAATCCGGGTGCCCCCTATTTGGTTTTTATTAATATTTTTTTTATATAAAATATTTGGCATTTTGAATGAAATATATCGCTCACTCAGCCACACAAAGAGGAGAAATCTTTTCTCTGCTTGTCGTTGTTATTCCGTGAGATATGATATACATATATTGTACATACCTAATGACCATGTAAGGAGCTTGTAAGCTTCCCCCTCCTTGTTCTCCTCTGCTCTATTCCCCAATGCCATTGTCATGCACATCAATCACGTGTCGTCCTTGCATGCGCCACGAAAAGTATGCAACACTTTTTGCGCTTAAGTAGCTGCGTGTGCGTGCGTCTGCGTTGCCACAAAAATATGCTGCGATTTGTCAAGGCAACAACACACAGACGGCAACTTCTCATTAAAATTTTACATAAATATTGTGTCAAACAGAGAGCGGTGGGTGTAAATAATTAATGAAATGTAATAGCAGGCAACTTGAGTTGGTTGACCACAAAAGGTAACTTTCCTGCTGCTAAGGATGATGATTGCGTTCAGGTAGAGCAAACTCTAATTTGATTAGTAGCGAGCAAAGCCATTTACCACAGCTTAAGCGGCTTCTTCTACTGGAGCTGATGCTGTTGCTGCTGCTGATTGATGCTTCTCTGGGCTGAAGGAAGATGCTCGTTCAAAGTCAAAAATGTTTTGCTCTGGCAGCTTCATTAAAAGTTTCGCAATGTACCGTTGCGGTAGCGATTGGTTGTGGTCTTTACTACGCTAGGAAGAGATAACCGCAACTTTTCATTAAAACTGAGGTTGTCAACTTGCCAGGATGTTTTTGAGATTGGAATTTGGATTGGCACGCAGTAGAAGGAGTATGTAAGTGGAAGCTTAAATTGAATAGTGCATTGGGATGCAATCATTGCACTCCCATTTTGAGAGTGGTTTATATCGATAGCCCAATGCAGACTACGATTGAGGTTAGGATAATTAGAGCCGAAAGTATGTGTGTATCGAAAGTATGTGTGTATTCCATTAGAAACGCTGACAGTTAAAAATTCCTCCTAGGTTAAAAAATTCGCAATTTCGATTTTCGACCGAGCCCCATTCCATGATTGCAAACAACTGACGCTAAAAACTTTTGATGTAGTAATATAGCATAAATAACACTTGTCAAATATCCGTCACGTTGGAGTGGATGCGATTAATGGTTCTCGAGAACGAGTGTGTTCCATAATTAGTACGAATTTCGGAGAAGTTGCCATTGAATGTCAAAAAATTCTTTTTCGCCGATCCGACCGATCGTTCCTATCGCATATATGCTATAGTCATCCGATTCGAACTCTTCCGATAAATGTGTAGCGTATTTGTATTAAAAAACTTCGTCAAAGTTTCGAGAATACTTAAAACTGACGGATGTGAAAGGAGATAGCAGTATCAACTCTGCTCATTAAGTTGATCAAGAATATACATATGTACATATATATTTTATGTTGTCGAAGATGCGTCCTTATAAGCATTACAAACTGGAAGGGAATAAAAACAAGAAATGTTCTGTACCAGAGGTACACAGAGTATGTTAAGTTTGTGCAAAAGTTTGTAACAGCCAGAAGGAAGCATTTCCGACCCTGTAAAGTATATATATTCATGATCAGCATCAACAGGCGAGTCGATCTAGCAGTGTCCGTCTGTCCGTCCGTCTGTCTGTCCGTATGAACAAACAGATCTCAGAGATGGTAGGAGATAGAAGTTCGACGAGTATGGGACAAGAACTTCTTAGACTTGCAGGCAGATCAAGTTTATTTTCAATTTTTGCCACGCCCCCTCCCTCCCCCGAAATTTAGAAAAATCGTCATATCTCCGTCAGTTTTATAGATAGAAGTTTCGAACCTTTTGGACACATTTTGAAATCAATATTATTTATCGATCCGCCAATAGAATGGTAATTATCGGATGAACGGTTGGCGAGTTATAAAGAAAACAAACAATTATGGGCAGCACCGGTTGAAACGGTGATGGGCAGCACTTCACAGGTACAGAGTATGTTATAGTTGGTCTTCACCGACTGTCTTTCTTGTTAAAACTAGAAAAATAATTTAAAACATTGATTTGATCTTGACATTCGTAATGAAGTTTCAGGTATGACTCGTACTTGATCGAGTTTGATATATATCAGTAAGAAAGGCTTGTAACCAGGATTTCAAACCGGTTCAGAGTCAAACTGCTGCGGAGAGACTCCGGGAGCAAACAATTTTTTCCCGACCGAACTTGAACCCGAACCGGAGCAACAAATATTAAAAAAGAATTCGGTTAAAATAAATGATTTTTTTGTAAGATATATCAAAGACTCGCACTCTTTGTAAGACGTTGCGAGCTCTTCTTCGATTGGAAAATCTTAACAAAGCAGTGCTTGATTGCGTAACACGTTCGAATTCGACTTACAAAATGCGCGAAAGATAACTAACTTTGAATGAATTCTGTGTTAAAAGCTCTTCAGATGTAAAAGAGTTACACTTAAAGCCTTCAGAGTGGGATTCGGTTGCAAATTTTTTCAGGGAGCTCTACTCAACTTGATACACTTGTTGCACACAAGTTCTAAAGTCTTTTGCAAGATACAGTATTACCTTATTAAAGTGTTTAGAAACACATTCTCACATTTTAAATTTAAACCCAATTCTACCATCTGTATTTTTTTAGATCCAAGAAACCAAATATGTTTAACCTTAGAAAAAAAAAGCTTGCAAGCAAACATATTGCAATGATGAATGAATATGATAATGAAAAACTCACAAATATAAGATCAGCATACGACTTCATAGCTCCTTTTGACGGAATTGAAAGACTGTTTCAAAATGCTAATGCCTTAAAGTTTTGGGAAAACTATCTTTGTAATGATTGTTGTATTAGCTGTTCCTGCAGCACAAGTTTTATTCGAGCGCGCTTTTTCTAAGGTTCGTTTTATCACGACATTAAATTTGAAAAATATCTCGAAGAAATATTAATGGTTAGCTTAAACTAAGCTCAAATATTAAATATTTAAAACCACTCGAAAATAAGTACTGGTTCGGTTCAGTGGTTCACACAGTTTCTGTACCGTCGGTTCGGTTCATTACATGGTTTTTGAAGCTAACTGAACCGCGGTTTTGGTTCGGTTCAGTGGTTCATAAAGGCATATTATGAAATACAGTCGATCTTCTGTATAGCGAATCTTAAGGGGACAAAAATACACTTCGTTATATAGAAAATTTGTAATATAGAATAGTTTGAATATTGAACGATATTGCAGTGTTCTGGAAGTTAACTCGCTATAAAGAAAACTTCATTGTACAAAAGTTTGTAATAGAGAAGTTCGACTGTATTATGATTTCTGTCGTAATGAGACTTTTAGTACATTTTGGAAATTGAGTTCCATAAACCAGCCGCTAAAAAAAACAAATCAAGAATAACAACAAAAGAGATAGAGAGAACCGATTTTTTTGTGGGGACGTGGGGGGGGGGGGGGGGGGGGAGAGAGAGAGAAAAAGAAGTTGTTTTCAGGTGAGCAAAGATTTTTTTTGCGGTTAGCTCGCCAGTATACCGGCTATTTCGTAGAAAACAAAAAGCGTGTCCGTAGGGCGGCCCCTGCTATAAACCATCTGAGTATCTTTAAGATCGGGTGGCTCAGCGGCTAGTGTGCGCGACCGCTGAGCAAGAGGTCGTGGGTTCGATCCCACCTCGGAACATCTAATGAAAAGGTTTTTCTTTGAATAAACTTTACACCCGGTCACCCCTCTCTGCTGTTGGCGCCAGCTTTGTAGTAATTAGCCATGCAAAAGCAAAAGGTCCCTTTCTCTTGTGCGAAAATTAGAAGCGCACAAGCCAAGAGATTGAGAGAAACTCGGCTTTGGCCCTTTGGGGCTGTGTCAAGCCATTTTACATAAGTTCTGGGGATGCACTTCGAAAACGGAGAGTGTCGGCAAGAAGAGAATACGTACTATGCATCATACACACCCTATTAATGGTATGAGGTAAAACTCTCCTGTCTAAGCTTAAATGATCATCAACTTTCAAGAGATTGGCTTGCAATTGCGGTAGACTTACAGGAGTACATGGATCAATTCGGTCTATCAGTGGTCCCTTTGGTATAGGGTCGAACTAAAATTATCTTAGGAAATCAATGTTTATAAGTAGGTATCATTGGCTAGAGGAAAGATATTCACGTTTTAAAACTCATCAGAGAACTGAACCGAAAAGAACCGTTTTTCTTTGTGGTTCGGTTCAGCATTTCTGCAAGGAAGCCGGCATGGTTTGCGGTTCGTTTCACCAGCTGGAAAAAGCGGTTCGGTTCGGTTCAAAACCGGTTCGGTTCAGAACCTGATTGCATCCCTGTTGAAAACATCTTCTTTAAATAAAATTACTAATTTTCTTTCAATTTACATACATGTCTTCTAAACTAGCGAAAAAATGTATAACTGAACCCTGGTCCTTAAGTCAAAGCGAAAGAAACCTAGAGCAAGAAAATCTTTCTCACAATACCGTGAGGCTAAGTGTCTTTGAAGTCCCAAACAGTCATATCAATGCTGGAAGCTGAAGACCTGTAAATATGGATCTAATGACCTGGCTCGAGCTCAGTTTAATCTCGGACCAACTTGCATTAAGCCGATTTTAAGGTCAAAACCAGTACGAATGTCGAGCTTAAATCAATATCGGGCCTTCTTGGTTTGATCCTACTAAGGGATCAAGTCGAGTTTGGATAACAAATTAAACTGTATAAATTTAGACTAAGGGTATCTAAATTCTAATAAATAGTTGACTTTTAAAACAATAAAAAAAAAATCTGGGTGTTGTTGATCCAAGCCTATAGTCGGGATGACGACAAGAATTCCGGGATTGGAAAATCGATACTCATGTCAATCCTTTTCATGCTTGGATTGAGAAATTCCGGGATAGATTGACTTCTGACATCGTTTGGGTTTGAATTTAGCCTCTCTCTCTTGACATTACAAAATCAACTCTACGGCGTTTTTAAAAGCAAAGAGTGCGAGAGCAAACAAATGTGTTTGTGCCGTGAGCGTGCTAAGTTAAAAACAACGACCGAAACCGCAGTCATAACAGATGCAACAAAATTGACACTCAATCACTCAGATACTCAGTCACAGGAACACCAATGCGACAATGAGTTGCGTTTAATTTGGATGTAAATTTCAGGCGACAGTAACACTGCATTCGCTATTAGAGCAAGTGCTCTTGTAGTCAAAAAACAGGCACTCTTGCAAATCTCTGGTACTCAATTATTAAGTCAGGGAATCAGAACAAAAGAAATTGTATGAAATGGCTTATCTGGCTGATTCAAATGGAATTATGTCGGCTAATAAATAATTTAAGCTTTCCAAACACAAAGTGAGCCCAGAGGGAAATTAGTGGCTATTCATAGCTGAGCTATATACAATTATGTCATTTTGTTGTCGTAAAGCTTCATTCCCCCAATTAGCCTTATTGCGTATTTCATGTCCCTCTTAGTATTGTCCGTTCAATTTAAATTAACAATAAATTTAATGCATTTCTAAATGTTCAGTTTCTTGTTGTTGAACAGCAATTTTTGCCAAAAATCAGAAATAATTACAGCAAATAATTTTTTTTGTAGCAATTTCGCATATTTTTGCGTAGCATTGTAAGTGAGCAAATGGCAACAGAAATGAAGGAAAAAACAAAAACAGAAATTTAGCTATAAATAAACGACGTCAGCGACGACAACGACGTTGGCACTCTAAAGTGCCTCCTTGTCGGTTGGTTACAGCGAGGAGAACCGAGACGAGAGTGCCTCGACCATCTCGACCATCTCTGAATTCCCGTTGTCGCCTCTATGCCAAATGCAGTGGCCTGGCGAGGCACTTGAGATGTCACAGGGCTGGAGGCAAAAAACGTGGATCTCTTCTCATTTCATCGTCTTTTTTTGTGGAGTGGCTTACTCGGTAAAAATGTTTATGCAGATTTGGCAGCAGAGCAGAGTAGAAGCGGTTTATGTTGTCATGGCGACGGGATATTTGAGAAAATATAATAAGGAAAAATGATTGAAATTGTTTTGTGCCAGAAATTTACTACTAAAAAAAAGTAACTGTGAATATGCATATCCTTTTTGAGGTAAAATTAAAAAAAAATACGTTGAAAGGGGGCACCCGGATTTGAACCGGGGACCTCTCGATCTGCAGTCGAATGCTCTACCCCTGAGCTATACCCCCATATGAATTATTATGCTCAGAGTATTGAATTTACAATATGACTTTAACCAGAGAATATAAAATACCTATGTAGAAGGGACATGACTAGACCTCGGATTTTGCAAATTTCCTAGTAGGCAAAAGAAAATGTGCACATCAATAAATGTTGTGCTGACTCTTTGCGCTAATAAATTGCAAAAACAATGCACTAAATTCCAAGATGACTTAAATTTTTATTCACTAAGTTAAACCGTCAGCAAAACACAAATTTCAGTCATCAACCCCACCCGACAACCGGTATCGAGAACGGAACCGTTTTCGACATTTTCTCGAAGGTTTCTTTTACAAAACTATCGAGAATGTGTTCCGTTCTCGGTCCGAAAAAGTATTACCTGTCGCTCAGTTTGTGGCAGCAAAGCATAAGTTCTCGATATCCGTTTTCGGATCCGTTCTCGACACTTTCTCGATAGCGAAAACGTATCGAAAACTAATCCGTTTCCAATACGTTTTCGCTATCGAGAAAGTGTCGAGAACGGATCCGAAAACGTGTTGAAAACGTTTAGTTTCGCGATAGTTGAAAAAAAGTTTTGTTTCATTCCATTTTGTTTCCCAAATAAATACTAGGCATTTTTGTTAGTTTTGTATATTTACTTATTTTAGTTTATTCTGAATCATAAAACTGAATCACAGGATTCGTGATTTAAATATTTATTAACATTACATTACATTTACATTTTACATTAAATTAACAACATTCTCTGCTAGCTGTTCAAGAAGCAGCGTTATTTAATGGTTAAACTCGTTGAAATACTGGCGTCTTTTTCTTTTTAATTGCATTTTATCTTAACTTTATTAAACACTTTTATGAACAAACTTTGAACGAACCTTTTAAAGCAAAATTGTTTACAAATGACCGGCGTCAGCACAAAGTCAACAGGCAATAATTCGACAATTGCAACAAAAACCACATTTGACTTCCGAAAAGTGCGTTGTGTTGTTATTGTTTCGCCTCTGACTTTCTGTACATTTTTCTCTTTCCTTTGTTTCTCTTCTTTGCTGCTGTCACAAATAGAGAAAAAATAGCTTATGTCCGTTTGAAACCCGCATCTCTTAAGAAAAACGGATTTCGATTAAAGGAGAAACTCCTATCGTCATTTTCGTAGGTCTGGGGATACATACGAGAAATTGTCGGGTGGGCACCCACATCAACACAACCACCACCACTCCTAATTTACTGTGTGCGATTGATTTTTATTTTTAAAAAACCATATAAAATATTTTCACTTACCCTTACGGGGGGGGATTCGAACTCAGGTCTTCATCAAAGACTGCAACAATCACGGACACCGCCGTCCTAGCCATCACCACCAAACCTCGCGCTATTCTGTATGCTTCTAAATCTTATTATAGATTGCATCCCAAACCCGCTTGGCATTTTGCAACGAATTTGGAATGCAGGCATTTAGCTCGGAAAAGGGCTGTTATTTCTCTGGAACGTTGTTGAGGTCCAGGGTTCAAGTCCCCGTAGGAGCATCGTTTTTATACCCTTGCAGAGGGTATTATAAAATTGTCCGGATGTTTGTAACGCATAGAAGGAAGCATCTCCGACCACATAAAGTATATATATTCTTGATCAGCACGACGAGCTGAGTTGATTTAGCCCTGTCCGTCTGTCCGTCTGTTTCTATGCTATCTCCTCCGTCAGTTTTAAAGCTATCCTCACCAAACTTTGCACAAAGTCTTTTGGTACAAATACGCTGCACATTTGTCGGAACCGGCCGGATCGGATGACTATAGCATATAGCTGCCATAGGAACGATCGGTTGAAAAACTAGTCTTAAAGAGAAAAACTTTTTTGTTTTTAATGGAAACGCCTCCAAAGTACGTATTTCTTAGTTTACTATCCTTTATATAGCTGCCATAGGAACGATCGGTCGAAAAACTAGTTCTAGTGAGAAAAACTTTTTTGTTTTTAATAAAAGCGTCCTTATCATTGGCATACACTTAATCTATATACATTTACACAATTCTACGAAGATTGGTTGAAATCGGATGACTATAGCATATAGCTCCCATAGGAACGATCGGTCGAAAAAGAAGTTCTAGTGAGAAAAACTTTTTTGTTTTTAATGAAAACGTCCTTATCATTGGCATACACTTAATCTATAAACTTTTACACAATTCTACAAAGTTTGGTCGAAATTGGATGACTATAGCATATAGCTCCCATAGGAACGATCGGTCGAAAAACTAGTTCTAGTGAGAAAAACTTTTTTGTTTTTAATGAAAACGTCCTTATCATTGGCATACACTTATTTTATATACTTTTACACAATTCTACAAAGATTGGTCGAAATCGGATGACTATAGCATATAGCTCCCATAAGAACGATCGGTCGAAAAACTAGTTCTAGTGAGAAAAACTTTTTTTTTTAATGAAAACGTCCTTATCATTGGCATACACTTATTTTATTTACTTCGGACACATTTCTACAAAGTTTTATCAAAATCGGATGACTATAGCATATAGCTGCAGTATGAATGATCGGTCGAAAAACAAGTTCTAGTGAGAAAAATTTTTTGTTTTAAATCGGATTGCCTCCAAATTTCGTAATTAACAGTGTATTTTGCTTCTCCATGATTTCACCAAGTTTAATCGAAATCAGACATCTATATAGTATAGATCCCCTAGAAAAGTAATGTCCAAAAAGTAGTCTTAGAAAAGCTTTTTTGTTTTCAATGGAAGCTGTAAGGGTATACAAAACTTCGGCCGAGCCGAAGTTAACTTTCCCCTATTTTTTTTTTTTTTTTTTTAATTTATTAATTTTTATAAGGTGTTTTCAGTATTGTCCATATTTCTTACAACGCATTAATCGATTTTTTACGTCCATAACGTCAAAAAATACAAAATTTATGGGCTAAAATTTATTTAGCCTCTTGAACGTTGAGGTCGTGGGTTCAAATCCCCGTAGGAGCATCTGTTTTTTTTAAATTTTTTTTTTTAATTTTTTTTTTTAAGGTGTCTTTAGCATTGTCTATATTTTTGTACATTGCATTTATTCATTTTTTACGAACATAACGTCAAAATATACAAAATATATAGGCAAAAATATTTTTAGCCCATTGGACTATTTTAAGGCACTCAAATTCCTAAGACTTTTTTACCTAAAATGGAAAGATTTAGGCTGTATGTAACATTTTTAAGGCAATTATTGCCTAAAAAGAAAATTTTAGGCCATCAAAACCAGATTCCTAAAATTTTAGGAATCACTTTTCTTCTCAGTGTATTTTTACTCAGTACCAGAGGTACACAGAGTATATTAAGTTTGTGCAAAAGTGTCCGTCTGTCCGTCAGTCTGTCTGTCCGTCTGTCCGTATGAACAAACAGATTTCAGAGATGGTACACTCAGAAATTTTTTTTCTTAGATTTGAGAAAATCTAGCCATAAAATGGTTTTGTCCTTAATTCAAGAAATTTTTCCTAAATTGTTGAAATTTTGAACTGAATTTTAAAAAAACTAACCATTAAAATATAAAGCCCTAAAATTGAGAAAAAATTTCCTAAAAATAAGAAAAAACGATGCACTCGTCTTAACCTAAAAGTAGGCAAAAAACGATGCACTCGTCTCAACCTAAAAGTAGGCAAAAAAACGATGCACTCGTCTTTACCTAAAAACAAGAAAATAATTTCCTAAATTTTAGGAAAGATGCCTGCAGTGACGAGCTTCGCGTTTGACGAAAACACGTATTTGAGAGTGCATTGTAAAAATATCGGAAAAATATAGAAAATTTTTGAAACACCAAAGCTAAAAAACAAAAGAAAAAAAAAGAGAAAATAAAAATAATTTTTATGTCAATGCCTTGAATGGGATTCGAAGAGCAGCAACGGCTTTTCTATATTTGAGAAATTTTTTTCTAAATTTGATTAACACAAAACCCTTGTTTCAAGAAAAAAAAAGTTATATTTTTTGTGAAAAGCCTTTTCTAAAATTAAAGATTGTTAACCCTAGGCGCAAAAATAAGGGCGATTTTCTTAATTTTAGGGAGATTCTGGCCTTGTTTAGAAAGGAATTTTTCTGGGTGTAGGAGACAGAGGTTTGTCATGTATGAAACATATGTTTCTTATACTTGCAGGCAGATCAAGTTTAATTTTAATTTTTGCCACGCCCCCTCTCTGCCCCTGATCTGCCTGTCAAGTTTATTTTCAATTTTGGCCACGCCGCCGCCCGTCCCCGCAATATCAAAAAACGTCATACTGGCCGGCAGATCCAAAGAAATTACTTGATCTTATATAACAAGAACTATATTGCTATAACAAGAAAAGTTCCACAAAACTTGGTAACTGCAGAAGCCCTTGCTGACTTGTCGTCAGACCATTCTCCAATAATATTCACCCTTCTGGAGTGTCCTCATGTTAGAGAATATCCTCGGAGACCCCAAACTACAAAAACAGCACCTCAGCAAGATCGTAGATTAACAAACAGTTGCATTGACCGGCTGGTCTCTGATAAGCGGCGTGTAAGAAGAGAATGGCAAAGCTTTAGATCGCGTACCGCAAAAAATCGTCTGAGACTTGCAGAACACGTACTTCGCAAAGCACTCCAGCATAAAGTCACCTGCAAAGGTAGACACGCCTCTAAAAGATCAGACCGGAAGATGGGCCCGCAGCGACTACGAAAAGGCAACTGTCTTTGCACTACACCTTTGAAATGTTTTCCAGCCAAATCCTCCAACCAATGGCTATAAACTTCTATTGGTTCCGACCGCCGCACAAACTGACCCAATCAAAGGGGGTAACGACATATCTCCGACGTCATATTTCCGGCGCTTCACAGACGACATATCTCCGCGCGTAGCTATGTCGTTTCCAAGCGACATAACTCCGCTCGGAGATATGTCGTATTAAAACGACATAACTCCGCGCGGAGATATATCGTTTTTAACACGTCGAAGATATGTCGTTTCAAAACGACACAACTCCGCGCGGAGATATGTCGTCTGTGAAGCGTCGGAGATATGTCGTTTTAAAACGACATAACTCAGCGCGGAGATATGACTTTTTTTTCTGTCGGAGATATGTCGTTTCAAAACGACATAACTCCGCGCGGAGATATGACGCTTTTTTTCTGTCGAGATATGTCGTTTCAAAACGACATATCTCCGCGCGGAGATATATCGTTTTTAACACGTCGAAGATATGTCGTTTCAAAACGACACAACTCCGCGCGGAGATATGTCGTCTGTGAAGCGTCGGAGATATGTCGTTTTAAAACGACATAACTCAGCGCGGAGATATGACGTTTTTTTTCTGTCGGAGATATGTCGTTTCAAAACGACATAACTCCGCGCGGAGATATGACGCTTTTTTTCTGTCGGAGATATGTCGTTTCAAAACGACATAACTCCGACAGAAAAAAGGCGTCATATCTCCGACGTGTTGCAAACGACATATCTCCGACGCACAGTGGCTCCCTTTCTCAAAACACGTTGCATAAATCATAACTCTTGATCTATTCGAGTTATCCACAAAATATTTTTTCCTAATAATCTGGAAACGTACAGATCTTAAATCTTAGATCTTAGGGTTACGCCCACAAATAAGGGCGTAATTACATCGGTAAACTCAAAATTTTAATTTTTGATCAAAATTGATCAAATTTAAAAAAAAAATGAAAAGAACCAGACATTTTTTTAAATATTCATTCTCTCATTTTTAAGAAAAAAATATAAAAAAATGTTTAGTAAAAAAAACATTTTTTTGTTTTTTTTTATATTTCGATCTTATATTGACAAACGTTTTTTTATTGAGTAGATAACACAGTTCAGCAAATATTGGGTCCATGCGGGCCGAGGAATAAAATTAATACCGTTCGACGGATTTTTTTAAGCTGAACACAAACCAATTCTCAAAATTTTCTAGCACGTCAAGTTTATGAGCAACCAACTTTTCAAAAATTTATTAATAAGACATCATTAGCGCAATGAGGCACTTGAAAATTTACATGCATAGAGAGAGCTATAGTCTTTGGACGGCAATTAATTAAATTCCTGCTTGCTTGTTCCTGCCCAGGAACCATAAATAAATTAAAAAAGAAGTACAATTTACTGAATTATAGAAACAACCTTAAATAGCTGTGTGTCGCTAGGGTCTTTTTAAAATTAGTGATAAATAATCTAAAAAAAAATTAAATTTGCTTAAATTCACCGCAAAGTTTCAGGGAAGGACCATAAACTACACTGTTCAAACGAATAAGGAAAGGGTCTTTGGGTCTTTGATTACCCAATATTTGTTGAACTCTGTATTAAATAAAATTATAAATTAAATTTTTAGATTTGTTGTTAATGCGGCTGTTAGTGTAGCGCCCTTTAAAGTTGGGAAAAAATAAAGAGTTCGTCGAATGGTTCCGTATTTTGTTTGGAAACGGCTTATCCGTAATGTTTAAAATAAAAAAGGATGTGTTCAGAATTAATGCGATTTTCGCACCTGCCTCCACGTTTGAGGTAGCTTCAAAAACACCAGAGCTGCAAAGCCAAAACTTCGAAAATCGATCATTTTTATTCGAAATCGATCAATGTTTTCTGGAACCTGTTCAAAAAAGTGATATTGAGAAAATCGCGTTAAAAGATTGGATTTTGTTTTCGACATACTAAAATTAATATATAATTTGTATTCTTTTATAATTTGTATTCTCTGCAAAAGTATGCAACAGCCAGAAGGAAGCATCTCCGACCGTATAAAGTGTATATATTCTTGATCAACATCAATAGCCGAGTCAATATAACCATGTCTGTCTGTCCATCCGTCTGTATGAGCACCTCGATCTCAGAGACCAGAAGTGCTAAATAGAGCAACCAAATGTAGACTAGCATTGTCTGCAGGCACAAAGAAAGTTAGCTGTGCTATCTCGCTTTTACAGTTCACAGGCTAAAGTTAAAAAGTTGAACGTCAGGATTGAGTCATTGTGAAACAACAAATCTCCGCGTGTTTTTACTACTCGAAGATATGTCGTTATTAACACGGCGGAGATATGTCGCTTTGGAACGACATAGCTCCGCGCGAATATATGTTGTTTGTAACACGTCGGAGATATTTCGTTTCAAAAAGACAAACTCCGCTCGGAGATATGTCGTTTGTAACACGTCGCTCAGTGGCTCGTTTTCCAAAAACTCGTTGCAAAAATCAAATTTCGAGTTGTTGAATTTGGCAAAACTATTGATGCACTTTTATTAGGAATTGGTCAAGCTATTTAATAACGTAAAACAAAGAATTTTACAATTTTTTTTTAGATGTAGGAGCTTTGTAAGTAGGAGCTTTGTGGAAACATTTTTAAACTTTTGAAAAGATGGAAAAAAAATTACTTAAAAGGGCAAAGTTAAATGCATATCTCTCAAAAACCACTTAAGCTACCGACCTAATTTTCATTGAATAAAATGGGCCCGGCGTGCTTAGAGATTTGACCTTACAAAAAGTTAAAGACTATATTTAAGAAACGAATTTTAAAAAAATCCATTGCAATTGATCCCAATTGGAGATATTAGCCATTTTTCATGCCAACCCATGATAACTAAACGACCCCAAGAGGTCGGATCATAGAGGTTTTACTCAAAATTTTTTATTTCAAGCTCTAACGTCTTACCAATTGATATGCATATTTAAAAAGATCGAAATATGAAAAAAAACTGAAAAAACAATAATTCATTTTTACTAAATTTTTTTTTTAAGTATTTTTTTTTCTTTAAAATTAGTGAGAATGAATATTCAAAAAAAATATCTGGTTCTTTTCATTTTTTTTTTTTAAAACCGCCAATTTTGATCAAAAAATTATAATTTTGAGTTTACCGACGTAATTACGCCCTTATTTGTGGGCGTATCCCTAAGAACTATACGTCAATCTTTGAAGTTTCCAGAATATTAGGAAAAAAATGTTGTGGATAACTCGAATAGATCAAGAGTTATGATTTATGCAACGTGTTTCGAGAAAGCGATCCACTGTGCGTCGGAGATATGTCGTTTGAAACACGTCGGAGATATGTCGTTTTAAAACGACATATCTCCGCGCGGAGATATGACGCTTTTCCGTCGGAGATATGTCGTTTTAAAACGACATATCTCCGACAGAAAAAAAGCGTCATATCTCCGCTGGCAAAATGTACTGGTCGGAGATATGACGTTGGAGATATGTCGCTATGCCAATCAAAGTTCATTCGCTAGAAATAAAAAATGCTATCGGAGAGCTAAATCCCAGAAAAGCTCCTGGACATGACCTAATTACGCCTAAAATGATTTTTGAACTTCCAAGTCCCGCCATTACATATATCTCAAGAATTTTCAATGCTGTTCTGCGATGTGGATACTTTCCAACTCAGTGGAGGAATTCCACAATCATAATGATTCAGAAACCAGGAAAAAATAAAAGACAAGCGTCATCATACAGACCCATTAGTCTGCTACCTTGCCTGTCAAAACTATTTGAGCAAGTCAACCGTTTAACTTCGGACTGCGTTTGAGCACCACGAATACTGCTCTGCAATTTTCTTAGATGTTGCCCAAGCATTTGACCGCGTTTGGTTGGATAGTCTTATATTTAAGATAAGGACAATGCTTCCACCAAATACTCACAAAGTCTTAGAAAGTTACGTCAGTAACAGAGTATTTACAGTTCGTCAAAATGAGTACACAACGGAAGAGTTCACTATAGGAGCCGGAGTGCCGCAGGGTAGCGTACGCGGTCCTCTCCTATGGTATATGTAATGTACACTGCCGACATTCCAACGGACCTTCGACTTACAATTAGTACTTTTGCGGATGAAACGGCAATACTAAGTGGAAGAGTGGCTGGCCAACGGGCGCATAAAAATCAACGAGCAAAAGTTTAAACATGTGACGTTCATACTTAACAGAAGCACCTGTCCCCAGCTATCCTTAAATGCAACACAGATCCCGCAATCAAACGATGTTGTTTACCTAGGTGTGCACGTCTATAAAAGGCTTACATGGAGTCGAAAAAACTTCAAATCAATCTAAGGCCATCAGCCTTCACTGGCTAATCAACTCCCGATCCCCTCTAAAGATCACAATCAAAAATTCTTAGAACCATCACTGGAGCGCCATGGTACATTCGCAATGAGTGTATCCACAACGACCTCAGCATCCCATTGGTCGAAACTGAAATAGGTCAACTTAAAAAAAAATATTCTGAGAAGCTTCTTACCCACCCAAACCAACTTGCAAAATCTATTTCCAGGTTAGCAACGTACTCTCATTTTCTAAATTTTAAAAAAGGTTTTCTAAAAAATTTATATTAATGGTAGCTTTTCTTAATATAAGAAAAAGTTTTCTTAATTATAGAAATTTTTTCTAAGTTTTAGGGCGATTTCACGTCTTTTCAATTCAATTCTAAAAAATAGAAAAATTATTTTCTGAATTTACGCATATCGAGTTTGTTTCAGATTTGTTAAATTCCTCCCCCTTTCCCCGTTTAAGCGCAAAAAAGTGTCAGAGCCACAAGTATTACTTCACTTGGGGGAGCTGGCAAAAAAGCCTCCACTAGATTTCTATCTAGGACTTGAAGTCATTCTGCGCTGTCTGTCAGCGCGACTCAAGGATATGATTATTTGTGCTGCATAGTTCCTAAAAGCAGACCAATTGTTTTGAGCTACGTAGAATACCTATCAAGTCATTGACTATGAATGGTCTCCCAATCTCTAACCTTTGCTTTTCCCGTTCAGCAGCGAATCTAGGACAGATAAAAATGACATGTTCAGCGTCTTCTGGGATCCCTGCACAGTGTGTGCAAAAAGGATCCGTCTCATGCTTAAACCTAAACAAGTAGGACTTGAAGCATCCTTGTCCCATCAGTGCTTGCGTCATGTAAAAGTCGATTTGCCCGTGCGTCCTGCAAACTCACGGTCGTAAGTTCGGTATTATTCGTCTGGTCCATTGACCGTTTCTAGCAGTTCTCCATCTTCTCTCCCAGTGTGCGAGAGTATCTTCCCGGCGATCAGGGGCGCATCTATTCTGCAGGCAAATTCCTACTTTTCATTTCCTACTTTTCCTATCATCGTCCTATTCTCAACAGAATAACACAGATTGTAAGAAATTAAATATTACACATGTTTAAAAGTTGTAAAACAATTGCTCAACGCACATTTATACTTGTAAAAACTATTAAATTGTAAAAAAAAAATTGACGTAATTGTATTTATGCGTACAAATAAATCTAACTTGATCAATTTCATTGTGATTTCCAATTACCTCCTTCTCTATATACATACAAATCTATTAAACAAATGAAATTAAAATTTTCTTTTGAAAAATGCTACCATTCCATCAGTATTTTCTTAAGACGTTGTCACGTTCAACTATCGTCAGTAAACCGACTTTACAGACAACCAATTTTTTTTTTTTATTTTTCAATATAGGATCCTTTTAGGTCGATACACTTTTCCCAGCGATGTTCAATAGCTTTGATACCTTTTAATACCCTGTTCCCATTGAAAATGGGAAAAGGGGGATCATGAAGTTGTGCAAAAGTATGTAACAGGTAGAAGGAAGCATTTGCGACCCCATAAGGTATATATATTCTTGATCAGCATCAACAGCCGAGTCGATTTAGCCCTGTCCGTCTCTCTGTCTGTCAGTATGAACGCGTGTTTCTCAGAGACTATAAGAGCTAGAGCCACAAATTTTTGCATGTAGATAGGTGTATACCCGATTCAACACGAGTTTGTTTCAGATTTGGAATTCCTCCCCCTCCCCCCTTTAAGCGCAAAAAACTGTCAGAGCCACAATTTTTTAGATAGACCTTCCAAACTTTACATATGTTAAGTAAGGCCCAATATCTATCTATTCTGAAAAGATCACTAAGATCGGACAACAAACACCGAAGTTATATACGAATCAATTTTGCTTGTGGTCTTGCATTGTCAGTTATCGCGCTCGGCCGCATGCCATGCGTTTGTGTGTATGTTGGAGTGTGTGTATGTGTGAGTGTGTGTGTATGTAAAGAAAAAACACACGAAATCAAGGGAACAGGGTATTTTGTAGTAGGGGCACTCGACTGCAGCTCCCTTACTTGTTTATAATGAGAACTGTGAAGCTCTTCAAAATAGGCTTTAACCTCGGACTCCACCCTTTCATTGTTTTTAATTTTGGCCACCATTTCTGAAGTGGACGGACGGAAGGATGGACAGACAGACGGATGTGGCTATATTGTCTCGGCTGTTGATGCTCATCAAGAATAAATATACTTTATCGGTTCAGAGACTCGTCATTCTGGATGTTACCTGGCACTCTTCAGCCTTCTTCAACATATTGACGTTTTTAGGGTTTACAAAATTTTACTAGCAAAAAAAGTAAAGCATTGTTTTCATTTTAGAAGAATTTTCCGTGGGAGATATTGGGAAAATTGAGTATCAATATGATGATGCACACTTAGTCAAATGGCTCAAAAACGATGAAACTATAAAGTTTTACAGTGAAGTAATAGCTTTCAGAGACTCTGGAAGTAATCAAGGCAGAAGTTGAGCGTGTCTTTAGTCAAGTCAATATTGTTAAGTCAAAACTCAAAAACCGAACGGAAGTTGAGCACGCTCAACTCAGTACTATGTATAAAGTAATGGACGTTAGAGTATCTGAGGGCGGGGGACTTCATCACACAGATGATATATTAAACATAAAATTACATATAAAGTAAGAAATGTAATGCACCTTTTTCAGCTATTTCCCAAGCTTTTTCCCTCTCCGTCCCATCGAAAACGCCTTTATTGCTCCACAAAAGATGGCAGCACTGCACCCTACTGTTGGGAAAAAAATTAATTTGTCGAATTGGACTTTTGTCCTTCTTTCTTAATATTTTTTGCCGGCGGCGCACTATCAACTGCACACTTCTTATTCTTATTTGGCCCGATAATTCACTCACAACCGTTTGACGGTCTCGGCCGCTGCAATTGATGCCCGTCACTCGCCTCTGTCTTGCGCGAGCTGGCATCAGTTGGTTAGTTCAAGCGCCTCAATATGTTTCAGCACCTGATCTTCCCATCTTTGTTTTGGGCGTCCTACCCTTCTTTCTTTCCCTAATTCGTTCGCCCTCCGCCTGAACACTTTTTTTACTGGAGCTTCTTCATCCATACGAGTAACATGTCCAAGCCAGCGCAGCCCCATAGAGCTCATACAGTTCGCGGTTCATACGGGTGCGGAACTCATCGCCAACTTTTACAAGTCCGTAAATCCTCCGAAGAACTTTTCTCTCGAACATACCGATCGCCTCCTCATTCAATACTTTTGATTTCAAAATATGTCCAGAAGGTATGAAAGTCTTATCTATAAAACTGACGAAGATATCTCTTACCATCTCTGAGATACGGACAGACGGATGGACAGACGTACGGACATGGCTATATCGACTCGGCTGTTGATGCTCATCAAGAATACTTTACTTTATAGGGTCGGAGATGCTTCCTTCTGCCTGTTACATACTTTTGCACAAACTTAATATACTCTGTGTACCACTGGTACAGAGTATAAAAATGTTAGAGAAGAGGGAGTGTGGTGGGGACTTATATTGACTTATATTCTGCATTTGTGCTAACACTAACATTGATCTACACTCAGAAAAAATTTGACTTAAATTTTAAAGCCTTGGTTTAATATGAATATCTTATACCATACCAGAAGGATCATGAAATTGTACATTTTCGGCCTATTGGACTCAGATATATCTCGATCTAATACACTTCACATTTATTACACAAATCTAAATTTAGGCTTAGATGCTCGTTTTCCTAGTACAGTAAAATGGCTTGTCAAGTTGACACAGCCCCAAAGGGCCGAAGCCGAGCTAATCTGAATCTCTTGGCTTGTGCGCTTCTAATTTTTGCACAAGAGAAAGGGACCTACAGTTTAACGCCGATTCCGAACGGAAGTTTGAGAAGCTTTTTATGGCTAATTACTATAAAGCTGGCACCAACAGCAGAGAGAGGTGACCGGGTGTAAAGTTTATTCAAAGAATTAGATGTTCCGAGACGGGATCGAACCCACGACCTCTTGCACAGCGGTCGCGCACACTAGCCGCTGAGCCACCCGTCCACTCTTTTTCCTAGTCATTCATCACATTCCTCCTGCACCCCTAGTCCACCGTAAGGGTTCTGCGACACAAACTCACTGTCCAAAAACTTTGATAACCCTTCTAACATTATGACGAATAAAATTGTTATGGGCCCTTCAAGTAGAACCCCTCTAGGAAAAATGCCATTGGCAATGAAAGAATTCCGCACAAATGAAAAGCCACAAGCTTTTGCAGCTTTGGGCGACATAATAAAGGGCATTCCTTTCGAGGACCTTTAACACCCTCTTGACTTGGTTTTAAAACGAAATTAAAATTCATTATGGTTTCCCGAAAATTTCCATACTGGTCACTTTGGCACACACCTTGCAAAAGTTGTGCGTTTTTGTAAGTATCTTTTCGAATTGCCCCAGCCCTACCGCATTGCCATTTCATGTCTATATCTAAAGACATAGACATATATGTTGTCTTTATATTATGTACTAAATCTGTCGTTTTCCTTCAATATGTCAACGGTGTTGGCCGTTGACGCCGTTGGTCTGGGGCTTTTGTGATGTTTTGGTTGTGTTTGTGCTTCATCGTTGTCGACGTCGTCGCTGAAATTTAATTAATGTGAAAATTTGCACAGACTGAGGCTATTTATAAGTTGTTGTAAGTGCTGGCCATTGCAAAACCCCTTTGGGTACCTCATCCCGCAGTCACTCCCCCAGTATGTGTGCACACACATACTATGTGCATATTGAGGAGCCATGTGTAATTGAAAATTTTGTTTATGGAATGCTGAAAATGAAAACTAAATTAAAACTTTAATAATCCCCTAAAAAGTTATGTTTAAGTGTTGAACTTCGTTTAGTTCCGAAAATAAGGGAAGCTTTGAAGGTAAGTGACTTTTTGAACAGCGTTTCATATTCCAAAACCGAAAATCAGCGCAAAAACTCATTCGGGTTGCGTTTAAACTTCGCCTTTGAAGTCGTTACGTTGTGGCGCCTATGGACAGCAAACGCGGCATCCAACGCGCATACAGATTCTCATGTTTAAGGTCAATATTCTAAAGTAGTCAAAGAAAAGTTAATTGGTGTGGGAATGGTCTGGCAACGCTGCATGGCCAAGCCCTCCCTAAACAGCTGATCAACACAGAGTAACGACGAGGTGGCAAGCCTGCCACACAAGACGACGAGAGCTGTTTAAAAGTTGCTGAAAAAAGAAAAGTGCAGAGAGACGACGTTCACTGCAAAAACGACGAAACGAGGCAACAACGTGAAATTCAGATTACATTTAAACCAGCGATGTTTAAGAAAAGCGAGGCCAAAAAGTGAGAGTGTGACGTGCGATATTAAAGCGACACAGCCCAGCTTTAACCTGCCCTCAACGACGGCTGGGCAGCGAATGAAGGCAAAGAGAGCTCATGCGCTCGGCTCGTGTGCGTGTAAATAGCCGATTGCGCTCGGCCCCTGGGGGCTATGGAGGAACATCGCTGATTTAAACTCACTCTAATTTACTTATCAATAAACATATATCTCAACCATAAACACTCAGGGGCTGCTGTCTTTTGATTGAAACTCCAATTAAAACCCAAGTCCCACATTAGTTAAAGTTCTCAAGTGTAAAAGTGACTTCTCAAACTGGCCTCGTTATAGAACCAAAATCCAATACACTGTGACACATTTCAATTCATTGTTTCGGGTGGGCGTGACCAGAAACGTCACAGAAAACACTTCAAAAAGACGGCTGGAAAATCTGAAACTCTCAATGTCAGGCATCGACACAATTTCTCTCTCGCTCTTTTGTTGTTGATTTTCACTATCAAACACAGTGCCGGCAGGTGGGAAAACACAGCCAACCTGCCCCAATCAGGCCCAAAAGCACTTTTGCCCCAACCCCAACGTCATCAACATAGAGGACGTGCCTGCTCAATTTTAAGAGCTTCAAATGAAAAGTGTAATTGAATTTTGATTTAAAGTCCTTTGATATATCAGGAACACACAAGTCAGGGGCAGGGCACTTCAATTTAGTTGACAATTTATTGAAAAGTTTACTGATAAACTTCCTCCAGCAGCCACCATAAAACAAAAACTACAACCAGAAATAGTTTTGTAAGTGAACTGCAAAATACAATGGGTGATGGAGTAAGAGGGTGAAGTTGTTGCAAAAATTGATTTGTTGCAGATGTGTTATTGGGATTGCCAAGAACGAGTTGTCCCTGTTTCTTTGGTCTCTTTTACTTTAATTACTTAGATTAATTGAAAAGTTCGTAGACGTAAAAATTGCAATTTTAATTAGAGCTGAAAAAGTTGAGCGAAAGCGATTGGATTTGGTCACAGATTTGACGAAGAGTTTTCTATTTACTTGTTAGCGGTCTAGAAGGGGAGGGTAGAATAGAAAAAGAATATATGTTTATATATTTACGCATAGCATGCATTTTCTTTCCCTACTTCCTTAAACATTATCCCTAATTTTTTAAACGTTTTTCACCTCTTCTTGCTTTTTGCTTACTTAATGAGCCCCTAATCCTTCTCACAAATTACAACGCTTTCCACTCGCATTTCACAATGAAACTTTTTAACCCTTATCCCCCTCTTCAACTGAACTCATTACAGCCTCATTAAAGCCCAACACTCACTCATCTAAATAAAATGCGAAAAATTTCCTAGCTGCTTAAATTTTGTAAACCCTAAAAAAAAGGGGAAAACGCTTTATAATTGCCGCATATCGCATAACCGCAACTCTAACGGAAAATATTTTGTAATTTAAAACGCGCGCGACAGACGCAAAGCCCCAAACCCAAAATGAAACTCACCTTTGCGTTAGACTGTGGGCCATATAACGGATTTTCTTAAGCCAAATTTGAAATTTGGCTTCAACATATTTCAAGCCACTTTAAATCGATTCGAATATCGAAAAATCTATAAATATAAAACAAAGTGGTTTTAGTTACACCACATATATATCGCGAGAACGGCTGGACGGATTTTCATGATATTTGATGTGTTGGATTTATACCGGCCAGGCTTAGCAGAATCGCTCATAAAAAGTATTTAAGTAAATGGTTCAAAAACGGCCCATAAGACATGGTTTGTTTGTCAGGTTAGGAATGCCTGCGCCAGATCGTGGAGTGAATGATGCATTTAATAGAGAATTGGAGCGTGATCTTGAATATAAACGACATGAATTACTCCAATCAGTTCAAACGAATGTACCCCTGTTGAACCCTCAACAGAGGGAAGTCTAAGATACATTAATGAAGGCAATTCATGATGGAAATGGTGGCTTATTTTTCTTAGATACCCCCAGTGAAAATGGGAAGAAATTTCTCATGTCATTGATTTTGGCCACTGTTCGTGCAAGATCCGACATTGCGGTAGCAGTTGCTTCTTCTGGAATAGCGGCCTCATTGTTCGAAGGATGTATCTTCAAACTATTGAACAACCGACATGCAATATTGCCAAACACTCGGCAATGGCCAAAGTACATATTAGCATCGGCAAATATCATCATTTGGGACGAGTGCACAATGGCGCACAAGCGTGCATTGAAAGCAACTGGCCGAACATTAAAAGATCTTCGCAATGACTCGAGATGTTTTGCCACTGCCAGTCATTCCAAGATCGACTCATGCCGATCAAATTAACTCTTGCCTCAAATAATCCAATCTGTGGAGCTACGTGAAGAAACATCAGCTGTCATGAGAGTTGCTTTGCAGAACGATCCATCTGCTCAAGATTTTTCCAAGCATTTGCTAAATAAAGGTAATGGTCGAGTCCCTGTCGATGAATCGAGCGGATTGATTTCATTTCCTCCGAATTTTTGCAATTTCGTCTCATCGAAAGCCGAGGTTGAATGAGCGAGCAATTTTAGCGGCTAAGAATAAAGATGTGGATGACTTAAACGTTATATTTTGGAATCAGATAATTGGTACTCTGAATTCAATCAAATCTATCGACTGTGTAAGAAACGAGGACGATGCCACCAACTATGCAACAGAATTTTTAAACGCCTTGGATGTGCCTGGACTACCACCAAACAATTAGCAACTAAAGGTTGGCACGGTGGCCATCATGCTTCGAAATCTAAACCAACCAAAACTATGCAATGGAACGCGTTCGGTGATAAGAAAATTGATGACCAATGTGACTTAAGCGGCGATAGTCAAAGAAAAATTTAAAGGTGAAGAAGTTATCATTCCGAGGACGAATTCAATTTCCAATTCGCCATGGCGATTAACAAATCACAAGGCCAGCCCTTAAATGTTTGAGGTCTGAATTTGGAAAATGCATGTTTTTCTAATGGTCAATTATACGTGTCATGTTCACGTGTCGGCAAACTCTCTGCTTTATTTATTTTTGCTCCTGATAACAAAACTAAAAAGGTTGAATATCACAAGGTTCTTCAATGTCGTCTTCAGTCTTCTAGACCAAAAGAGGGCCTTAAGCTAACTCACTACAGCTATTTATTGTTAGGCGGTACGAAGTTCGCTGGGCCATCTAGTACTTATCTAAAAAAGGTTCTATTCGAAATGAAAGGGGTTTGTTCAGAAAAACCTTCCAGTCTTTTTAGCCGCCTCCAGAATTTATATAACTCTTAGGCCCGATTTCTCAAAGTGCGGTTAGTCAACTTGACCGGCAGGTTAACCGAATTTGAGTGTCTCATGCTGTGTGTGGCGAAACCGGAGGAACAAACTTAACCGCAGCTCTAGCACTGGTTAAAGTTAGCCGCGAGTTCATTCCCGATGAAATTATCGATATTTTTATCGAGATACAAACAGATGGCTCAAACAATTGCTTTGTTTATTTTATTATTTGCCGACACAAATATTAATGAGTATGGAATTGGAATTCGAAGAGGCAGAGCAACGAATAAAGAATGCAAGAGTAAAGGAAAAGCCCTATTTACTTTACTGATCTGGATGATGCGACATTTTTTTATGATTCAGTTTGACAAAACAAACATGTAATAAATTTCTCACTAGGATTAGAGATCAAGTTAAAAACTTAACTTCAGTTGTAGTTCAATTTGTTGTGATAGTTAATTGGAATCATGCATTGTTGTCAAAGAGCAAACTTCTGGTGGCTCGGCGTTCTTATGCATGTGGCAAATTCCTTATCACTGCGGGTGACTTCTGTAGAGACAGCGTGCCTTTGATAAGCCGTGCAGGTAAACAAGTCCTCCGCTATTGCTTTTGATTCATCGCAAGCATTTATGTTCTATTTTTTGCAACCAAATGACCAAAACATTCAATAGCATTCAAACTGATAACAAATATACCTTATTAGTTGACAGTGTCTGCAGCGATTGGAATTTATCGATATCAGATAAAACTGCTGTTGAGAAAACGAAGTGGTTTATACGCTGGTCATCTTGAGGAACAAATGTGACCGGCGGGTCGCTAACCGGAATCTTTGAGAAATCGGGCCTTAGTTAGCCCTGTAATTGTGGTTTCCGAGGCCAATAATTAAAATGCCTATTTTGGCGAATCCTGAGGCAGTATTTCTATGTGACTAATTTTAGAATGCTGTGGATTTATGTCACATAAAAAATAATTTTAGTTTTAACCAAAAATTATTTTTACTTTTTTTATACTCTGTACCAGAGGTACACAGAGTATAACAAGTTTGTGCAAAAGTATGTAACAGCCAGAAGGAAGCATATCCGACCCTATATATATATTATTAATAGTTGATCAGCATCAACAGTCGAGTCGATATAGCCATATCCGTCTGTCTGTCCATCCTTCCATCCGTATGAACGCACTGATCTCAGAAATGGTAAAAGATGGAGGTTCGACATGTATGGGACAAAAACTTTTTATACTTACAGGCTGATCAAGTTTATTTTCAATTTTGCCACGCCTCCTTCCACCCCCGAAATTTGCAAAAAACGGCATCTTTTTTTTTTTTAGATAGAAGGTTCGTACTTTCTGGGTATATTTAGTTATCAGGACTATTTTGTCGGTGCGCCAAAGAAATGGTAACGAGAAAGCTAACTTCGCCTGTGCCGAAGCTTAAATACACTTGAAACTTTTGTGACCACTGACTTAATTTTGTGACCAATGACTTAAATTATAAGCTTTATGTCTAGTGTCATCAGAATATTGAATAAGAAAAAAAAAAAAAAAATAATATGAATGGAACCTACAAGAAGTGCCCCTCGGTTCCGACATATGTGCAGTGTGCAGCTAATAGATGACTCTGTGCAAATTTTCAGCTCGACAGCTTCAAAACTGAGTAACTAGTTTGCGTAGAAACAGACAAGTGTATAAAAATCCGATAAACGATAGTCGAGTAATAAGGAAAACAAACAGTTTTGTAGGATGCACCGGCCGCAATGGCGATGCCCAGCACTTCACACACCTTAACACAAACTTTGAGAGGAAGAGAGTATATTAAAGTTGGGCTTGACCGACTTTTTTACTTGTTTTATATTGAAAGGAATAAAAGTATTAGTAGTGGCAAAACAAATTCACATAATCGGAGGTGTCTCAGAAATCCCTTCCAACGAAACTTTAACCCAATATCAATTCACGGTGTCCTAGAAATCTCTTTCGGTTGGTTGGTTTCAAACCTCTTGTATTTTGCTTGGAAAACCACTACGCCACTACGCAAACCAACCATACCGCATTCGCAGACCAACGCGAGTTATCGAGGACACAAAAAATGCTTCCAGGGTTGGCAAGTCTAACTCAATGTAGAAAACATCGAAATATCTATGAATAAAAACTGTTGTAAATTATTTTCGAGAGACGCTGCTCTGTTTTTGTAGTTGGGCCATTATTTTTTCATTCTACCTTTTACCATATACCTTCTAACTAGTCTTTCGAGTAAGAAAATAAAATCTCTCGAAGTTCTGGGACACCGACGTGAGGTCCATTTAAGCTGAACGATTCCTTCTTATTAAATATTTGTCTTACTTTTTATTAAAAAAATGTCTCAACGACAACAAAACCTTAGGTTCAATCAGAACCTTAGATTTTTTAACGGACGAAACTTCTCCAGAAATTCAAAGGATTGCACTTAGTCAGAACGAAGTTTTTAAAACGTGTCAATTGACATCTAAATTACTTTTAATAGACCTGATTATATACCATATAGTTGTCCGATTTTCATCAAACTTAGTAGAATTATGAAAAAGCATAGAAATCCAATAAATTCGAAGTTTGGAGACGTTTCCATTGAAAACAAAAATGTTTTTCCCACTAAAACTAGTTTTTCGAGCGATCGTTATTATGGGAGCTATAAGATATAGTCATCCGATCCGGTCGGTTCCTACATACCAGCAGAGTGCAGTAAAAGGAAGACTTTGTGCAAAAATCCAGCTTGATAGCTTTAAAACTGAGAGACTAGTTTGCGTAGAAACAGACAGACAGACGGACAGGGCTAAATCAACCCAGCTCGTCTCCCTGATCAAGAAAATATTTACGGGTGTTACATGGAAATCTCGAGTGATTTTAGTATAAACATTTGCATTTCAATTTTAAATTATTTACAAGTATATCTTCGGTTGCTAGATAAGATGGTGAATGGTAAGCGATTTGGACCTACTACCTAAATATACATGGCTTTGAACAGTCGGTTTGAATTCGCTCAACTTTCTTTATCTCATCTAGTACAATCGTTTAAACGAAAATCACTAGAGATTTCCGTGTCACCACCGATAGTTTATGGGGTCGGAAATTAATATTTCTATGCGTTGCAAAGTTCTGGTCAAAATTATAATACCCTTTGCAAGGGTATAAAGATATCCACATCGAAATGATACTTTTCCAATATCGAAAGAAATATTTTTGAAATATCCGGTAACGCTACTACATACACCCAGAAAAATTTCTTTCTAAAAAGGGCCAAAATCGACCTAAAATTGAGAAAATCGCCCTTATTTTTGCGCCTAGGGTTAACTATCTTTACTTTTAGAAAAGGCTTTCTACAAAAAATACAACTTTATTTTTCTTGAAACAAGGGTTTTGTGTTAATCAAATTTAGAAAAAAATTTCTCAAATATAGAAAGCCGTTTCACACAAAAGACAAATTTTAAAAGGGGGTGGGTGGGTGGTTGGTTGGTTGTGTGTTGCTGCTGCGCTCCCCACCCACACCAACACCAAGCCCACCACCTACTTTTGCTGTGATAATTTTTTAAATACAATTTTTTTTATTTATTTTATTTTTTACTTACCCTTACTGGGATTCGAACTCAGGACCTCGGCACTCTAACACGAACGACGGACATCTTAACACTCACCGATACAACAGTGTCGCGCGAGACGGTGGCGAAATGACAGTAAAGAATGCAATCAAGACCGGTGGTAGAATGGCAAGACATTTGCCGGGCAGCCGCCAGGTCGTGGGTTCGAATCCCATTCAAGGCATTGACATACAAATTTTTTTTATTTTCTCTTTTTTTTTCTTTTGTTTTTTAGTTATGTTGTTTTTAAAATTTTCTATATTTTTCCGATTTTTCCGAGGTCTCAAATACATTTTTTCGTCAAACGCGAAGCTCGTTACTGCAAGCATCGTTTCTAAAATTTAGCAAATTATTTTCTTGTTTTTAAGTGCATCGTTTTTTCTTATCTTTTGGTAAAGACGAGTGCATCGTTTTGTTTGCCTACTTTTAGGTAAAGACGAGTGCATCGATTTTTCTTAATTTAAGGAAATTTTTTCTCAATTTTAGGGCTTTATATTTTAATGGTTATTGTTTTTTAAAATTCAGGTTAAAAATTTCACCAATTTAGGAAAATTTTCTTTAATTAAGGGCAAATCCATTTTATGGCGAAATTTTCTTAAATCTAATAAAAAAATTTTCTGAGTGTACGCGTAAGAATATGTAATTGTTTTTGCTCTCTTTGTTAATGAAAAAGTAACCGCAAACGCCGTAGAATTGTTAGTGTAATCCTGGGTTCCCCAAGAAAAGAGGCTCTCTGTCTCTTTCTTACACTCACTGATGCATTACTTCGGCAAGCATTCGGTGTGAATTGCCGAGTGCAATCGACCCCCCCGTGCATGGCTGGGGAACGCTGGTGTAATGTCAAGAAAGAGTGAGAGCGACAATTCCAATCAGCACTGAAATTTTTAGGCCCCCTCTCTTATCATGAGTATTAGAAATGAGGGTTAAAATCACTAAGTTATTTACCGACCGGGTCGGGTGTGGTGTAGCGGGTTTTGTGTGTGCCTGCTGTGCAAGATGGTGTGGGTTCGATCCCGCCTCAGGACATCTTATGAAATATTTTGTCTTTAAAAACTTACACACCCAGTCACCTTCGCTATCTGTTGGCGTAAGATTTTTAAATAACATGCCATGAAAAAGCTTCTCAAGCTCTGCCGATCGGATTCGGCGATAAACTGTAGGTCCCTTTCCCCTGTGCAACAATTATAACAACCCAATAGATTCTAAGCCGGTACAGTTGAGTTGAGCGCAGCGATTCTATTTTATACGGAAGGATACCCTGGTTTGGCGCTTACCGATTGGCTTCTCCTCTTCGATACTCTTTTATACATGAGATTCTTACATCTAAAATGTGTACACTTTTAAATTTTAAATGGAAAATAGTTAAGTTTTATATTTCTTATTTAAAAATTTGGCCTGCTAATCTTAACTCAATTTATTTTGTAATGAATCCAAGAGCAGAGCAATTCTATTAGATCTGGTTCTGGAAAACTACGATTATATAAATTAAGTAAATCTTTATTGACTAATTCTGTGGGGGACTCGGCCTTTGCACTTTAGCACGATTGGAATGCCCTCTCAACAAATAGCGCTACCGCACACTCTGGTTGTCATACGGCTAAAACTCTACGTATATTGAATTGACTAAAGTATTCAAAAATATATATTTGTGGCATTTTGCATAAATATGACCGCTTGTAATTCACAAATTGGAATTCCCTGCATTAAGAATATAAAAGAGGTAACTGAAATTCGCTGCCTAAATATGTTTTTAGGCATTTCAAAGCTCTTTTTAATTAATTTTAATACGGAAGGGCATAGTTAAATCAAATATGATTCTTTTAGATTTAACTATGCGTTTTTCTCATGAGTGTATATATGCTTGATCAGAATCAACAGCCGAGCCAATTAACCCATGTAGGTCTGCCCGTCCGCCCGTCTAAATGAACTCCTTGATCTCAGAGACTAGAAAAGCTAGAGCAACTAAATGCAATGTAGACTATTATTTTCTGCAGGCTGATCAAGTTTGTTTTCCGCCCCAGTTTTGTATGCGCCCAATATCTTTAAACTCTGAAATTTTCATAAAGATCGGACAGTCTGCCAACATAATATTAATATGTTAATGCTTTGATAATTATATTAAGTGAAAGCAGTTAAGCACTTCTTCCCCTGAGTAAAGGGTATAACGAATTCGGGCAGGATCGGCATCGACCTATATTAGACAACAAGGGAATGCAGAAAAGCTTAGCTTGTCCTTAAAGTTCAACCATTGGATCTATCCGAAATTCCGATATGCTCACCCACAGTGCGGTAAAAGATGTTTCCCCTGATGGTGTGGCAGCTGCAATGCCAGCGCTAATAGATCCCAAAGCTAAAGCCCAGGACTACCCAGCCACATACATACACTTATCCACCTGACGGGTGTGGGTGGTAGAACACCATGAGAAAGGCGGGGGATTTCGGTGGTTGAGGGGCATACAAAGTCAGCCAAAATGTGTTTTCGAAATGAGCCAAAAAAAAACCAAAAGCAGTGCACAGTTATTTTAATTAGAAACGAAGTAATTTGCATATTAAACACGAACTTTGCCTAGAAAGAGAGAGAAAAGAATTGATGAGAGAGGAGATAGAGCAGCAGTGCAAGAGTCAAGGGAGATTGAAAAAATTTCAATTTAGTGCCAAAGTTTTGAGTGGAGACTTGTGGGACAAACAAAAAGTGTAAAATCATCACTTGAAAATTATTGTGTGGGAATACTAAAATAAGCATTACACAAAAACCAACTTGTGCTATTGTCTTATGCCTTAACCTAGCTTTAATCTCTACGACAAACTCACTTACTAACTTCAAGTATATCTGTTTTTAGCCACCCACTCAGGTATGTGAGTTTAGATTAAAATTGACATTTAACTGTGATTATCACAAAAGCTTTTAGCCTGGCCAAGTAACACGAACCAAGTCAAAGAGACTAAAACCTGACAGCTTGACGAGACGAGGGGCAATCAGTCAATCCAGTAGTCACTCAGTCAGTCAGTCAATCAAATCTGAAAATCACAGAACACAAAACGCTCTACAACTTCTCCATGTAAATCGATAGGCGTCGAGTGTTGCGTTGCTTGAAGTACGACTGTTTTTCATAAAATGAACAAGAAACGAACATCAAAGTCAGCCAACCCCAAATCCAATTCCATTTCTTTCTATGCAAACTAAAACTGATTTCAAATGCAGTAGTCAAGTTAGCCCAAGGGCCATAAAAATTTCAACGGACGTGATGGCATGTAAACAAAGTAGGTAACAGGAGGTCGGTCGCTTGGTCGCTCGGTCTCTTGGTCATTTAATCTTAAGCGGTGGGTGAGACTTAAAGTTGGAGTAGATGAACAGCTAAGATGAAGGTAAAGAAAGTAATACTAAATATACTTTTTCAGAATGGGTAATAGATATTATACCCTTAGCCAAAATCAGTACTCGGGGGTTTTTGGGTGCTCTGATTTCATTTTAGGCCATACTTTAAAATTAAACAAAAAATCAAAAGGGGTGCCGTTTTATAGGTTTTTAGGTGCTCCAATTCTACTTCTGGCGACTTTTTTCCGATCAGGAGATCAATAAGCACACCAAGAAAGAAAAGGGTGTGAAATGAAACATTGTAGCAATTTTAAAAAAATAGGAGCAAGTTAATATCGTTTCAGCCGAAGTTTTGTATACCCTTGCAGCCTCCTTTGCAAACAAAAAAGTTTTTCTAACTAAGACTACTTTTCGGACCATACTTTTCTTGGGGAGATATACGAGGGCGGTCCCAGAAATAACCGACCTAACTACTAAAACACAAAAATTTATAATTTTTTTTTTCAACATAGGATCTTTTTAGGTCGATACACTTTTCCCAGCGATGTTCAATAGCCTCGATACCTTTTTTATAATAAGAACTGTGGGGCTCTTCAAAATAGGCATTAACCTCGGACTCCACCTCTTCATTGTTTCTATTTGTATTTATTTAAAAAGAGTTGACAAATTAGCTGTCAACATACTAAAGAATATTAAACCTAATCCAGCCTCCGAACGAATTGGGAGAACATTTTTACGATGTGCTCCGACTCACATCAAGTGGGCGGAGGCAAAGATTTACATTTGTTGAGTCGATAAGTATAAAAAAATATTAGAAACATTAACAAACAAGGAACCCTCAGAACTTAACAAATGGTATAAATCATTATAAAGCATACATATGATACGAAACGGGTCGTGAGATTCAAAATTAGATCTACTTATATGTAAAAAAAATTAGCCGGTACTGTCGTGTCGGTCTAGAAGAGATCGAAAATTTAATTTGACTTATAGGAAAACTAGTCAGTGTGCCCATGTATTAGTTTATGAATGAACATAACTCTATGGCAGGTTCTACTATCCTGTAGAGACGGTAGGCTTAAAAGGCGGAGCCTAACCACATACGATGGCAAACGAAGGTGGGGTTCCCAGTTTAATCCACGTAAGGCAAACAGGAGAAATTGCTTCTGCACCGACTCAATGAGGTCCTGGTAAATTGCATACTGCCGAGACCATAAGCACGAACAATACTCGAGTATTGGTCGAACAAGTGAGACGAAAAGAAGCTTAGTGGTGTAAGGGTCATCAAACTCTTTAGACCAACGCTTAACAAAAGCCAACACCCCTTTCGCTTTGCTAACGAAGATGCCAATGTGATCCGAAAAGTTCATGTTATTGCTGAATAAAACGCCTAGGTCTGTCACTGCATGTATGCGCTCGAGGTTGTGCGGGCCAAGACAATAGTTACCTATAAATGGGGTAGAACGGTAAAAAGACATATAACAACATTTAGAGGGGTTAAGGTTCAACAAATTGTTGGTGCACCAAGAATATAGGTGGTTTATGTCATTTTGTAATAAGAAATGTGAATCCTGGTCCTTTAGTTGTATACAGATTTTGACATCGTCAGCATACATCAAAACTTTAGAGTTCACAATGACAGAAGGAAGGTCGTTTATAAATAAACCACCTTGGGGAACTCCGGAAGTGACGTTAACATGTTTAGAGAGAGTGTTGTTAAATAAGACTTTCTGTGTGCGGTTTGACAAATACATTGAAATCCAGTCTATTAAGGGGTTAGGGAAGCCTAAGAGGGACAATTTTTTTAAAAGCAAAAGGTGATTAACTGAATCAAATACCTTGCTAAAATCGGTGAAGATAACATCTGATTGATTTTTCAGCTTGAATCCGTCTCTGATTATAGAAGTAAATTCGTGAAGATTTGTTGATGTAGACCGGCGCTTCATAAACCCGTGCTGTGATGGAGACATAAGAGAGCTACACTGGTGCTGCAGCTGAGTAATTATTATTAATTCAAATAGCTAGGGTATGGCACAAAGTTTAGCAATCCCACGATAATTCTGAATATTAGATCTACATCCTTTTTTTATGAAGAGTTAAAATATAGGATTCCTTCCAGATATTAGGAAAAAAGCTATGGTTTAGGGATAGTTGAAATATTTTAGTTAGTGGTTCACATAAGGCGGAGGCACAATGCTTCAGAACACATCTAGGAACATTATCCGGACCAGATGAATTGGAAGTTTTTACGAGTTTAAGATTCTCATACACTGTGCTTTCGTCGACTATTGGCATGAAAATGCCTTCAGAGTACAGTAAAGAGTAAGGGTAAGCAGGTGCAGTATTGTAGGCAAACGATGAGTAAGTTGTTTGAAAAAATCAGCGAATAAATTGGAAATGTCCAGAGAGGATGGAAAAGAAGAAGATTTACGTTTAGAGTTGACGAATGAAAAGAATTGCTTAGGGTTGTCCTCAAATTAATTTTTACATCTAATAAGGTAATTTTGATAGCACTGAGAATTGTGAAGAAGAAAGTTGACAAATCTTTTTCCTCCGAGCCATTTTTTCAAGTTTGGAAATAAGAAATAATCAGAGGGAGCTAAGTCTGGCGAATAAGGGGCGTGAGGTAGCAATTAAAATTTTAATTCATTAATTTTAGCCATTGCAACGGCAGAGGTGTGAACCGGCGCATTGTCATGATGGAACAGCAAACGCGGCACCCATCTTGCGCATAACTTTTTCATGTCCAATTTTTCGGTAAATATGCGATGTACAGCACTTTTTGAAATGCCTACACATTCAGCTAACTCACGAACTTTCAATCGCCGGACACTCAATACACATTTTTTAATTTTGGCCACCATTTCTGAAGTGGTCACCTCATTTGGACGCCCATTACGATGTTCATCTTCGCAGCTCAAACGACCTCGCTTAAACTCAGCCACCCAATATTTTATTGTTGTAAACGAGGGAGCAGAATTACGTAAGGTAGAATCCAGCTCCTTTTTAATATTGGTTGGACTAAGACCTTTTATATGAATGTATTGTATCACATAACGATGACCAATTTTGTCCATGTTTGCAAATCAATAACAAGCGTTCTCTATTAAAATCGGTTTTTTAATATTTTTTGTGAACATTTTCCAACACTACTGTGCTAGGACGGCCATTTCTTGGACGGCCCTCGTAGGAAGACCGATACCAAGAAGCGAAGACCAGGTACGGCAAGAAGTTGTCAAGCTTGGTGTAAAAACTGGAGCCTGCTCGAGTAACACTAAAACTAGTGGTGTGCAGTAAAAGCAGCAGCTAACCAAACTTCTTAATGAAAGTTCCTTTTTGACCAGGTCATACCAGCAAGGAAAATAAAAGCAAGTAGAGGTTCTCTTTGACCTACATGGGAGTACTTTTTTCTGCGTCAACAGGGGAACCTGCACAGATGCCGCCCCATTGAAAGTCTTCAAGAACGCGATGCACCGCGATGGTCTTAGAAATTTAAATTTACAAATTTCCATTATTTACTTACCTCAATAAAGTCCTAGAGCTGTTTTCACCAAATTAGCATAGAGCAAAAGCATAAAGCTGGGAGCGTTCCTACAAATTTTACATTAAATGTCCTCCATCTTCCTCACACGACGCGGTTCTTTGAAGACGTTTTCGAACCTTTAAGCACCTTTGATGATTTTTAATTGCCCACTTTTAAGAGGGCTGACAGACAGAAGCTTTGCTTGACAAACTATATAAAAAAGTCGTCGCACATAATAACATTGCATCTTCCCGCTTTCTTATAAAAAGTAAAAAAAAACCAACAAAATTTTCACATCATCATTATCAGCAACAACATTGAAAATTATCTGCTCAAGTGAAAATTTTTTACTAAAAAAAAAAAGAGCGAGAGCTGTCCAAGTGCTCACAATGCCAGCCAAACTCTGATCGCCCCATTCCTGAACCCCTTGTGCTTGCCCCCAAAAGCATTTAGAGACGCGTCAAATGCCTCACGGGCAACGGCAACTTTGTTGCTGCTTGTTGGTTGTAACACGGCAAATAAAAATTGAAAGCAAATGAGACTGCAGAGACAGACATGGACACGGCTGTCGTCCTGCCAGGAAGCAGCAAGGGAAGCTGGTCTCGTGTGGTGTGTGTGTGCCTTGACAGGTTTGCGCTAAAAACGCTGAGTGCCTCGGCGAGAAGTCACTTCTCTGTGTCTCCCCCCGGTGGTAGGTAATGCGTGACAGAGACAACCCCCATCTCCTCCCGGTTCCCCTCGACAAATTCAAATTTGATGGCGGCTGTGGCTACACAGCTCACGTCCTGTCCCTGCTTCCCTCCCCGCATGTTCTTTGGCCGGATGTAAGGCAACAGCGGCCGCGTTTGTCTATGTCCTGGCTGCCTCTCTCTCCCTTTCTCTCGCTCATTGGAGCCCAAAACGAAAGTTTAAGCGAATTAAATTATTTGCTTTTTAGATTTCAATATTTCCGCAGCTGAGATTTCAGTCAATATCTAAGGAAGAATTACCATAGGCGGTGAAGGGAGGGGAGTGGTGGAGCGAGGGCCAGATGGGGGGCGGGTCAGACCTAAATTGGGTTTTATGATGTGTCTGTAATCATAAAATGCTTAAGGGAAAATATTACAAGAGCATTTGTTGAATGTAGGAAAATTGCTAGATAAAAATCAGGGCAGGGAAACAAGCGAGAGCGAAAACACTTTGTACAAAAATTTAAAGATGAAAAATTAGACACGTCTCAAGAATTGCGGATGATCCGAAAATTATGCTAGCTGAAATCCAATTAGATAACATTAAACATTTATTTTTGAATAATTACATATACAAATTCTACGGTTTTTTGCAGGTGTGTACTATCCGAAAAATCTTCTACACACAAACTAGGTTATCATACTGAATGTCTACAACGGTTGAAGTCTATAGAAATAAATGTCAACCTTCATAATTAATAGGTAAGTAAAGCAAAGTGTGTAAACAGCAAATTAGCGTAAACTAACCGATCGGCATTTAAAACATATACTTGGACGAAAGTTATGAATAGTGTCGACTAAAATGGCTTGTTCTTCAAAAACTGTAGGTATTAAAGAGGGTGAGTTTCGAAAAGAACAATTTGCGACTACTTAAGCGACTTTGATTCAAAAAATGTTACCAGTGGGTACAGTCTTTCTTGGGCCCTCAAACTAGGCTGCGAACGGAACCTTCTATACTTTTAACCACTAGAACCTGAACCACTAGAACCTGAAAAATAATTTTATATTACTAAATCGGTGCCAAATTAACTGAAGATGCGATTGGAATTCAGCACCAAGTTCGACATATTACGACTTTGAGAGGGAAAAGCATAAGCCAAGTTGTAGAGTAGCACAACCAACCGCGTGGCTCATATCTAAGCTTTACTTTAATGCTTCCGATTTCATATCACTCATTAAAGTTACATTCCGCTACAAGATAATATAAACTGTAACCAATAGTTTTTAAAGTTTTAAATATTTTTAGACCAACTTGATGCAAATATCTCTAACTGAGCTTTCACTATTTGATTTATATTGGGGACAAGGCTCTCTTTAAGTGATTGTTATTATTGATAATTGTATACCAGCGCTGGGCAAGCCCTTGCTCCCATTGCTCCTGAGAGTTATTATATTGCCTAGTCACCGCACAGAAGCTAGGCAGAATAACAAACACAATTTGCCCGCTTCGATGCGAAATCAACAACAAATCTATTGCGTCTCGGGGCATGGCGCAAGCCGTGTTCGCGGCAGAGACGTCTGCTAAAATAAATATATGGAGAGTTTGTCTGGCTGGTGGACTCCAGCATCGGTAATAGGGGTTGCTTTTTCTGATGTTGTTGTTGCTGGACTGCTCCAAAATCAAATGTTGTGCCCATCGCTGTTGTATACCCTTGCTGAGCGTATATTAAAATTATCCAGATGGTTGTAACGCATAAAAGAAAGCATCTCTGACCACATAAAGTATATATATTCTTGATCTGCATGCCGAGTTAAGTTGATTAAGGCATATCCGTCTGTCTTTCCGGCCGTTTGGAAGCAATCCTTGCTAAACCTTGCACGAAGTCTTGTAGTAAAAATGCGCTGCGTAATCGGGAATCGGCCGGATCTGATGCCTTTTGCTTATATCTGCAATGGGAATGATCCGTCGAACAACTAGTTTTAGTGAGAAACAGTTTTTTTGAAACGTCGAAATTATTAGTTTTCTAAGCTTTTTAATGAATTTTATGATAGTCGGACAACTACATAACTAGGCATTTAAAATATTCGATCTCAGCCTAATTAGCTATGATGTTTTTGTTTGACTCATAAGATAGCACAAGCCGCATTTCCATAGTATTTGGGCTGTCCTGATTCTAAATCTCTTGTTAGTTCTCCCACATCACCCTCAGTTTCCTTAAATTAAACATTTTCCAATCGGTTAAATGGCCTTTAAGAAAAATCAGTTTATTGATTTAACTTTCCACCTTCATAGTTCCACTCTAAGGGCCGATTTGTCATGTTCTTGTTTTTGAATAACTACCTCAGGGAAAAAAGTATTTGTACATAGATGTTTTTAAGAAATTTTTTATGCTAACGAATTATGAGCTTTAAGTTATTTTTAGTTTATAGTACTTATGAAATGAATACAAAAAATGTCAAAAACAATTCCAATTGTTTTATGCTTTTAAATATACTAAGTTAAATTAAAACAAGAAAGAAAAATTCTCTGTACCTATGAAGTGCTGCCCATTACCGTTCCGACCGGTGCTGCCCAAAATTGTTAGTTTTCCTTATAACTCAACTAGCGTTCATTTGATCTTTACCATTCCTTTGGCGGATCGATAAATAATCCTGATTACTAAATATGTCCAGAAGGAACGAACTTTCTATTTATAAAACTGTGGGAAAATTAAAAATAAAGTGAATCTGCCTGCAAGTATCAGTCCCATACATGTCAAACCTTTATCTTTTACCATCACTGAGATCTCTTTTCTCATACGGAAAGACGAACAGACGGACACTTTTGCACAAACTTAATATACTCTGTGTACCTCTGGTACAGAGTATAAAAAATAATATGAAATAAGTATATGTGCATTTTGAATTTGTCGGCTTTTTTATACCCTTGCAGAGGGTTTTATAAAATTGTCTGGATGTTTGTAACGCACAGAAGAAAGCATCTCCGACCACATAAAGTATATATATTTTTGATCAGCACGACGAGCTGTCCGTCTGTACGTCCGTCTGTTCTTCCGTCTGTCTTCCGTCTAAGTTCATTTTGCAAAATAAAATTGGGCCGCCAAAAAAATACACTGCGGCCTAATTTCACAGAGCCCTTTACCTCATCCAGAAGAACCAGCAATGTTAACATACCAATTGCCACACACTATCCAACATCAGAGGTGCACAAGCATTAAGTAAAGATCTCAAAACACATGTTCAAAGACCGATCTGGACAAAGAAACCTACCCAGCGGCGCAAAGCTGAATGAGGTTGGTCAACAACATGCATTACAGTGGGCGCCCACGTAATGGGACATTCTCGCAACTTTTTGTATATACACTTGTAAAAAGAACTTTTGTATAACAAACATTTGAGTAGTTTTTGTGCATATAACAGTTGTGTCATACTTGTGACATTAAGGGCAGTCTGTCACCCTTTTGAACTTATTTTATATAATTTTTGCAATTTAAGCAACTTTTTGACTCAAAATTCTGGTACCACTGAACCCGGTACAATAAGAATAACCAGTGTTCCCAAAATTTAAGCTGCAAAAGTTGCTGCAAGAAAAACACACAAAAAGGTGACAAAGTGGTATCACTGATTAAGGGCATCAGGATATGGACAAAATATTTCACTGAATCTTGGATGACCATTTTCAATTTTTGTGCTGAACAGTGCACTAATGGGCTTTTTCTTCAATTTCAAAGTGCAGTGCCCCCCATAGTTGACGCCCTTGACACTATGCTATTATATCTTAAAACAGCGGAGGCATAAGATTTAAGTTTGGGAGCAGTCCATCAACAACGCCTTATTGGCGAGGCTCCAGTCGGCAAGCCAGACACTCACTGCATACATTTGCATTGCACATGTGCGCCCTGCGCTGATGCGCAAGGATTTGTTGTATTAACTCGCTTCGAAACGAGACAACTGTGTGCGGCTGGCGCTAAGTACCGAGGTAATTTTTAATTTCAAGCAGGCGCCAGTTGCTGTAAAATAGCTCTCGGAGCAATGGGAGCAAGGGCTTGCCCATCGCTTTCTTAAACAGACAAACATTACAGCTCCATATATTCACTGTTGACAAAGTATGTAGAGTTCCAGTTACATTACAACTTCATACACCAAGTGTGTGGAGCTGTACAGCATGTATTTGAAATTCTCATTACAATCCTATACACCTAGAACTAAAAAGTGTGCCAGGTTGTAAGGTAGCAGCTGTACAAGTCCATACACCAAGTGTGTGGACTTGTACAGTAGTCCACAAGTCCACACACAAATTTCCAAATTGTGTATCGTCTTGTGAACTGAACGCATACTTCCTAGTCAACATTTTCTCAAATAGAACACCGACATGTAATCTACAGACCAAGTGTTTTCTGTTATACGCCCACTTTTCCGATTACATCCAATTGTGTTTTGAAGTCAGGAAGCCTACGAAAACGGCCAAGCTTATGTAAAAGTATACAGGCTTGTAATCGATACTTGAAGGCTGCCAGTCTTCAAAGTGTTAGAGAGAACATCGATCTTGTAATGTGCTTTTGCGCCGCTGGGTAAAAGATAAAGTTATAAGTAAAACAAATATTTAAATATTTGAAACTTTAAATCAATGTTATAAATAAATAAATGAAAAGCTTTCTAGATTTCCGGTTATGATTTATTTTAAAGCATTCATGGAGGCGGAGTGGAATATTTTAAATATACTCTCAATGTCTCGCTTAATTTTATTGTCCCGAAAATGATGTTGCAGTACTCACAATGCACTTCATTCATTTTGTAGTCTTGTTGTGAGAGTATACTGATGAACAATTGAACAGCAGAACACCTGAACAAGTGAACAACTGTACAAGTGAACAAGTAAACAACTGAACAAGTGAACAACTTGAGTGAGCTGACTCACTTTGAAAAAAGAACAAGTAAACATGTTCAGTGAATTGAATAACAGTTATCCAACACTAGTCCCTACGCAGATCAAGTTTATTTCAAATTTTGGTCACGTCCCCTCCTGCCCACACAATATAAAATGTTGAATAACTCCTTAAATTATGAAGAAATCAAGCTTATATTTTGCAGTGTAGTGTATGTGCCCAATACCTAAAATCTCTGAAAGTTTCATAAAGATCGGATAAAAATTACAGAGTTATAAAAGTTATAAGAACGTTGCATTCTTTTTGGCGCCGCATGCGCAATTTGCTTACATAATGTTTACTTAACTTTAACTTACACTCTCGTTTTAACATAGATGTTGTGTTAACATAGATTAACAATATGGAGAGAAATGAAACCCCTTAACAGATATATACTAATAAAAGATTTGTTTGATCTTAATCTTCTAGTTCGACAAATGCACTGGGATTTTCTGAATTCCATAGAATGAGATTTGTCTTCGGTGTATTTTTCAAAAGCCGTTGCTTTTACTATATCTTGCCTAACTTGGTCTCCCCGTCTGTCGGCATTTCCTATGTCTTTCGCTTTACAATTGATCACCTGATTAACTGGAGCTTGCTCCACCGCTGTTGATTTAGGCGAATGCCTAGGCCAGTGTAACCATAGATCTCAGCTCGTGATTCATTTCGGTGCGAAGTGAATGGTCATCTTTAATAGGAGCACTTGCCGAAGGCATCCACCATCCATACGTTATATGAGCACCTTCCCTGCATATCCTGAAATCGTGATCATCAAAACGTTTGCTTGGGTCGTCGGAACAGAGAATCCGTATCCGAGACATTAATACCTCAACTTTCATTGATGAACATTTTTGGACTGTTGTGGGTACCAAACTTGGTGACTCATCGCTCTGTTATAATAATAACTCCAAAATAAAAATATCATTTCATCTGATGCAAATACAAACCTTAATCATTCGAACTTATTCTACCCACTTATACCATATCGCAATCCGTGCCAATTGTAACAGAAAACAACGCCTCAATAAACACCTCTTGCACAGCGGCAAGACCCAGTTCAATTAGCGCAGTTAACCCAAAGCCCAAGCAAACAGCCACAATTAGCACCAAATAAACTGGTGGAATCCATATCTGGTGATGCGGCTGCTCGGGCGCCGGCATCACTTTAGCTTCCAAGTTGGATAAGCTGCAGCAAGCAGACCGCATTTTGCAGTTTGCGTTTGCTCAACCTCATAATCAGCAAAAATGTGGGCTGAAAGAGTCAAGAGAAGGAAGCCTCATGCCATGCTGTGGTTGTTGGACGTGTAAAGCAGCCGCAGTCGGAGCAGGAGCTGAAGCAGCAGGAGCAACAACAACAACAAACAGCTTCATGGCCGTTTAGGTTAATTTCCCTTTGATGATGATGATGGCATGTTTTGCGCGACCATTCAAGCATGCAATGGACTTGCTCACTCCAGCAAACAGTAAAGAAGAGCGCAGCAGTAGGGCCAGTGGGCAGGAGTCGAGTTTTCCTCACCCACACCGAGTAAATGAACGCGCGCTTCAATAGTTTTCACCTTTCCCTTGGCAGTCCAAAAAGGGAGAAACTTTTTCGGGCTCATGCATTTTCTGAATGTTGCCTGGACCTGGCAGGATCCACAAATATATATAAGAGTATAACATTCCGCGGCGTCATAATAATCATGCTTACCGTTTCCCAGACTTTTATTTTGCCTAGACTTGGCGAAAAAAAAGGCAACTCAGCGTTCAAGAAATTGAATTAGAGTTGAAATTCATAAAAAAAGCTGGGCAAAACAAGTTGGCCCTGTTTGTGTATTATTTATTTTAATGAGAGAAGCGAACGTAGAAGAAAACACAAATTTTTTTTTACAGCCAAAACTCAACTAGGCGGCAATTTATTTACATTATTTTTTTAAAGGCTCAGCCCAAAAGCGTGCTTTGGATTCATTTGAGTATGAATTTTATTTGCATGCCATCAAGACGAAAAAGCCAGTGGGCTGGCCCCAGGGGACAGAATTATAAAAGTACCAACAAGCATCAAGTTTTTGTGGAAATGTTTGCTCCATGAAAATGCCTAGAAAATGGAATAAACAATTTAAGATATTTATCCAATTCTACTTGGAATATTTAATATAACAAAATATTATATGGATCTTAACACATTATTTTTAAGACTTTAGAAAATATTTCGGAAAAAATCTTTTATTTATCAATATTATCAATATGATATGGGAACTGCAAAAATCACAGACAAACCAACTTTCAGTTATCTTTTCTGTGTATACGTTAATGCTTTGAGGGCCTCAAATTGAGGCTAAAGTTTCTAAGACCACACAGTGGAGGAAACTTCATGAAATTTTTGAAAAAGCTTTCGTTTGTAGGAAAGAGGTGTAGCGGGGCAAGCGACACCACTACACCTCTTTCCAACAACCGAGAGCTTTTTGAAAAACTTCATGCAGATTGCTTCACCGTGTAAATCCAGTCCAAGTTAGAGAACTTAAAGCTTTCTAGTTAGCGAGCTTAGAACTGCCCGTTGAATTGGAATTTTCATTGAAACAAGCGTATGTGTTGTTACAAGGTTATAATAAAGGTTTTAAATTTATCATCGACCTTTCTAATGTTTAATTAGTTATCTAGTTTAGCTGGCTCAAGGTCCGGAAAAATTTGCATTTGTTCACAACTTTGAACAACTTTCGAAACTATTTCAGTTAAAAAACGTAGATATTGGGATTTTAAAAAGAGCTCAATAATTTGTATATATCTTTGTTTTTCGTTCTTTATGTGTTAAAGGATGATCTATGGAATATGGAGAAAGAAAAAGAAGGAAATGATGAAATGACTTAAACTTTTACAAGTGGAAAAAAAATTAATCTTTTTCGGCTGGTCCCAAGAATATCCAGGGTTACCATTTGGGATTAATTTAAGCCCGTATGGGTTGATTTTGTTTTAATTATTGCATCTTTCATCCATTCCATCCCCAGATTTTAACTCAGTGTGCTTTTTCTTTATAAGCTACTGTCGGGTGAGGTTGACTTAAAATATTTGCGAAATCGAAAAATTTTATTTACTTTGTAAACTCTTTCTACCTATTTCCTCACACTACAAGGCGTTTTGTATCTATCAGATACCTCTGCAAACATTTTGTCGTGTTGCTTATCTCTCTCTCAGAGAAAGAGTTTGGCGATAGTTTGAGGGGAGAATTTGGGGATAGTTTGGCAAACAAATTACATTTGGTATCGCATTTTGATTATTCAAGGGAAAAAAATGCGATTTGTGGTATCGCATTTTTTTCATCCAATCGGCGAATTGGCGATACATCTCTAAGCAGGCCCGATTTTTAGCTGCCCGTTTTATATTGAGACAACAGAATAAGAACTTAAGAACTACAAGTGGTGTTATCTTTGCAATATGCCAGAAATAAATTGGTGAAAACTTTTAGGCAATTCAATATAAGTAGTATTTTAGCCGCGTAGCAAACAAAGAGTGCGATAGTGCAACTAACTAAAACGGCATTCCAATCGTATACAGACCGAGGGTTCAGGGTTCGAGTCCCAGTGGAAGTGAAAAATTTATATATATTAATATAATTTGTAGTTTTTTTAGAATTTCCTGTTAATGTTAGGAAGAAGCGTATTCTTAATTCCAGGAAACAAACGCATTCCTAAATTCAGGAGGGGCAAAACGATTTTTTCTCTGAATATTGTTTATGTTTTCTTATCGCTATTTTATCGCTTAAAAGAAACTTTTTCCTATCTCCCAGAAGTAACCCTTTCCAATCGCCTATCTCCAAAAAGTAATCCTTTCCAATCGCCTAGAAGTTATCGCACAGTGTTACATTTCTTCGCGTAGGAAGATAAGAATGCGATAAGAATGCGATATCGCTAGAATAAAGCGATACCTACTGGGCGAATTGCATTCTTATGCGATATCGCTAGATTAAAGCGATACCTACTGGCCGAATCGCATTCTTATCTTCCGCGATATAAAATGTTTGCTGGGACTCTGCTTATATACAAAAAAAATTATCATGATAAATGCCCTTTAAATTATGGTATGCTAAGCTTATGAATATTTATATTTCAGGAATTTTTTTTATATGGGTTCATTTCGAACACCTTAAACTGGTCCGACAATTTGAGTGAATGTATTGTGTGGATTATGTATGACGATGCCCTATGTCCCACAAGGGATCGGAACTAGATGAAGAAGATGTATGATGCTGGCATAACTGACTCTTAGGTAATAAAGTTAACATACTTAGAGGCAATTGTCATGACATTTTTGTGTGTATAATTATAGCACTAAGCAAGAAATCTATTTATATTATATTAATATATATTTATATATTTCTTGCTTAGTGATTATAGTCAGTTTGTTTTCTCCTTTAATCCAGTCAATACAAGCAAAAAAAAGTTGTAAAAAACACTCACCAGACATTGATGTAAAACAAGCCGACTTTCACTTACTTGTTCGTGTGTGTGTGTTACTCCATACTCGATACTCATAACCTGGTACTCAGAACTCGGCACGCCATATTTAGTAATCGATACTCAGTACTTGATACTTAGTACTCGATACTCAGCACTCAATACTTAGGTCTCGATACTCAGTTCTTAATACTAAGAACTCGATACGAGGTACTTGTGGCCAAGTACTGCCTACTAATTACTCAATACTCGGAATTAGATTCTCAGAGTACACGATACTTAGTACTCGATACTAAATACTCTATACTCAGATCGCGATATTTAGTAGTCGATACCCAGTACTTGATGCCAAGTACTCGATACTAAGTACTTGATACTCAATACTTGGAAACTGAGAAGCGCTTTACAACAACGCTACAAATTATGCCATGTCACCGTGACGCTGTAATCAAATTTTACTCAAACCTGATTCTTCCGTGCCGAAACTAAGGCCCTTTTCTGGTCAAAAAATTTTTTTTCTTTTCTAGATCTTTTCTAGAAGACCCAACTTTGAGCGTACAAGTCTATATCGACTCGGCTGTTAATACAGATCAAGAATATATATAGCTTATAGGTCCGGAGATGCTTCCTCTGGCTGTTACATACTTTTGCACAAACTTAATATTCTCTGTGTACCTCTGGATCAGAGTATAAAAAGTTGAAAGTTTGACAATTTCTTAACAATATTTTCTTAAGAGTTTTCATTTTCGAATATTGCACTGAGAAAATAAACTGTCAGGTTCATATTGATATCCGCTGGTTAAAATGAACTTTTAATCATACCATTTTATAACAACTACAAAACGCTTAAGTTCCACATTTTTACAACAAATGTCGGAGACTCCGATGGCGCTGCTGGCTAAATCAGAAATTTTGTTATTTGTATTATCGTTTTTGTGAAGAAATACCTTCCTGATATTTTCGAACATATCAATTTGATCTTTGTCATATCGGAGTAAAATTGATATAAAGAAACGTGACTGCCATTTCATATCATTTTTTTGTCAGTGTGGGACTATGTCTTCCAAATCCACACGCGTGCCCACCACCGCTCAATCTATTGAAAATCTAACTGATAAATTAGATGGCATGTTAAAAGGATGCTTAAACAAGATAAAGGCCAATCTAATCTACATCTCCCTTTATTCACTAAAAGTAAGATTTGCCTTCAGGGATAAATTAACGAGCTGTGTGGGGCCAAATCCTGTAGATTGACTGAAATGAAGAAAGAGATAAGATGACCGTGTATTGGACTCATTGCTTTTAAAGAAAGCTTAAAGAACTTTGCAGCTTTTTCGTTTAAATTTTTACAGACTTCCAAGTTTTTTTAACCCTCCCAAACGTCCTCTTTCTTTTCTAATTACACCGACTGATTCACTTCCAAAAATCTGCGGCTGCTCTGGCCCAACTTCGGCTTCGTGGTTGACACTTTGAGCGTGCGACAAAATACACAAAGTACCCACCACATGGCGACGGCGGCGGCATCCCCACCCCTGATTCCACTTTCCGCGCTAAATGAAGCAAGTGCACAAGCGCAAACTCCGCTTCCCATTAAAGGATTTCGTACTTAACGCTGTGATGAGCCCGCGCCAGCAAGGTGAAAACCATATTGATAAAAATAGTCATTAAAAGGGTTGTTTGTCCTCACCCTACATCCTTTGTGCCTTATAAATACATTTTAATTTAGCTTTGTGCATTGAAACATATTTAAATTAAAGAGCAACGGCTTGTAAAATGCGGCCACACATGACTAAAGCTACATCGTTGTGTGTCCTTGTGTGTCCCTGTGTGTCTCTTAGCCATTTTTTAATACCGTTTGTCATTGTCCAACGGGTTTCGCCCCACCTTGGTTTTCGTGAACATTTTCACTTCTTTAACCGAACTGATTTGCGCTGCCAAGCGTGCTCAATGGTATGGCCCCTTTTCGATGCTTGCTGCACCAGGCTGGTAGCTATCATCCTTGTCCGGGCCTCTCATCCGTTCGATAAAATTAAAACGTTTGCTCATGTGAAAAACTTCAGTGGCATACCACGCCCCAAAAAACCAAACCAAAAGTTTGCTTATTTGTTTACCAACTTGGTAAACGAACTGACTGACATGCCCTTTGCTTACGATTATTTTTCAATTGAGGTAAAGTCCAATACTCTTCTTTTTGGCTTTGCATGTTTGGCTTCCTAAAATAAGTTTTTCTCTACTTTGAAGGGGTTGGACCCAAAGGAAAATTTAAGCTTGGTAAAAAAAAATACTTAAATGTGAAAATTAAATTTCGTTTTTTTTCTAGAGAAATTATTAAACTAATAATAAAGGGAAGGTTAAGCTAGCTTCGACTGTGCCGAAGTCTTAATACCATTGCAAGTCATTGAAAGTTCTGATATTCTAAATTCGACCAAATTTTGCAATATCTGGATTTAAGCGTTAATATTCGATAACAATGGCCGAGTTAACAAACACAATCATTTAAAAGAAATTTGTTTTATGGCAGCCTTAAGATATAGTCATCCGATTTCTACCAATTTTTGCAAAAATTAAAATCATTTGACCTTCTTAATTCTCGAGTTTGGAACCGCGCTAACATTAAAATCAAAAAAATTTTCTCACTAAGACCCATTTTCCGACCGATCCACAGTGGGGTATTTGCTGAATTTGGGCGGCCAAATCAATTTTTTTCGCAAACAACCAACTGTAGGGTGCACACAATGGAATTCACGATTGGATTCCCATTTTATACCCTTGCCTAGGGATAGAAGGAAGCATCTCCGACCACATAAAGTATATATTCTTGATCAGCATGACGAGCAGAGTTGATATAGCCTTGTCCGTCTGTCCGTCTGTTTCTATGCTATCTCCTCCGTCAGTTTTAAGGCTATCCTCACCAAACTTTGCACGAAGTCTTTTGGCAGAAATACGCTGCACATTTGTCGGAACCGGCCCGATCGGATGAGTATAGCATATAGCTGTCATAGGAACGATCGGTCGAAAAACTAGTTTAAGTGAGAAAAACTTTGTTTTCAATGGAAACAACTCCAGACTACTTTTCAAACTCTACTTTTCTATGACAGCTATACTATATAGATGGCCGATTTCGACCAATTTTAGTGGAATCATTGAAATGCATAGTAAGCTAAGAAATAAGAAGTTTAGAGGCGTCAAGGCACAGTATTAGCTAGAGCTTTAAACACTGTTCGTTCACAATTTTACATTGTCCTTGAACATATTATAAATAAATAAATAAAATCCAGTCACTAGTTAAGAATTAACGGCGCTATCGTGTGGACATCGCCAATTGAAGAGCGTAACAAAACCCCAGAGAACACAAAATACAGAAGACATCGAATGAAAGTGCTATTAAAAATTACAAGAAAAAAGAAATACAAGACATAGTCCTTGTACTAAGTATTATTATAAATATGATATAAGAGTGCAAACGGCTATTGCCAAGCAATTATTGAAAATAAATATAATACTACTAATACTAGTCGAAGGCGACCAGTCCCTGCGGGAGGCAAATAAAATATGAACCTTTTCTAATTCTATTCAAAGGTGAGGCAATTTATGACATATCAAGGCCTACTAAAATAACGAGAGACGAGCCTGGACTACAAAAAAAAAAAAAAAAAAAAAATAGAGGAAAGTTCGGCTCGGCCGAAGTTTTGTATACCCTTGCAGCTTCCAAAGTTTTTCTCACTAAAACTACTTTTTGGACCTAACTTTTCTATGAGATCTATAATATATAGATGTCAGATTTCGACCAAACTTGGTGAAATCATGGAAAAGCATAATACATTGTTAATTACGAAGTTTGGAGGCGATCCCATTTAAAACAAAAAAGTTTTTCTCACTAGAACTTCTTTTTCGACAGATCATACATATTGCAGCTATATGCTATAGTCATCCGATTTTGATAAAACTTTGTAGAAATGTGTTTAAGTATATTAATTAAGAACAGGCCAATAAAAAGGACGTTTTCATTAAAAACAAAAAAGTTGTTCTCACTAAAACTAGTTTTTCGACCCATCGTTCCTATGGGAGCTATAAGCTATAGTCATCCGATTTCGACCAAACTTTGTAGAATTGTGAAAAAGTATATAAAATAAGTGTATAAGTAAAAGTAAAATGGCTTGTCAGGTTGACAAAGCCCCAAGGCTTGTCAAGTTGCAGCTTGAGAAGCTTTTCATGGCTAATTACTACAAAGCTGGCATCAACAGCAAAGAGGTGAGGCCGGGTGGAAAGTTTATTCAAAGAATAAACTTTTCATTAGATGTTCCGAGGCGGGATCGAACCCACGACCTCTTGCACAGCGGTCGCGCACGCTAGCCGCAGCGCCACCCGCCCACTATATATAAAATAAGTTTATCCCAATGATAAGGACGTTTGCATTAAAAACAAAAAAGTTTTTCTCACTAGAACTAGTTTTTCGACCGATCGTTCCTATGGGAGCTTTATGCTATAGTCATCCGATTTCGACCAAACTTTGTAGAAATGTGTAAAAGTATATAAAATAGGTGTATGCCAATGATCAGGACGCTTTCATTAAAAACAAGAAAGTTTTTCTCACTAGAACTAGTTTTTCGACCGATCGTTCCTATGACAGCTATATGAAAGTGAAATCATGGAAAAGGATAGTAAACTAAGCAATACTTACTTTGGAGGCGTTTCCATTAAAAACAAAAAAGTATTTCTCACAAGACTAGTTTTTCGACCGATCGTTCCTATGACAGCTATATGCTATGGTCATCCGATCCGGCCGGTTCCGACAAATGTACAGTGTATTTGTACCAAAAGATTTCGTGCAAAGTTTGGTGAGGATAGCTTTAAAACTGACGGAGGAGATAGCATAGAAACAGACTGACGGACGCACGGACTGACGTACAAGGCTAAATGAACTCAGCTCGTCATGCTGATCAAGAATATATATACTTTATGTGGTCGGAGATACTTCCTTCAATCCGTTACAAACATCCGCACAATTTTATAATACCCTCTGCAAGAGTATAAAAATGGTATTATCTGGGGTCAATGTTATATTTTTTCATATTAGTAAAAAGCCGATATGTTGAAGTTAAAAATGACCATGTCGAAAATATAAAGTTTATATTTCGAACAAATACAATTTATATTTTAAGATCACATTGATATTTTATAATATTTTTTTGACCCAATAAAAAAATTTACGAAATGTCGGATAATTCCTATAAATAAACTACCCAAACTACACACAGTATTCTTTGCTAAGTATTATTTATAAATTTATATACACTGAAAAAACATATAATTTTTATTTTTATTATATTGGTTGACCTAAGCCACCTTGACTGGGGGATCGAACTCAGGACCCTTGCATTTAACACGTATTGCATGGCGTCTTATCGTACACCACAATCTCGCATGTGCGTGCTCACGCGCCGCAGAGCCTACTTAAATATTTCGTTAGGTTGCTTGAAGTTTCGAAATGTTACAATATTTGTCTCTATAATTTCTATACGTCCCTTTCGATTTATGGTCAAGATGAAATGTTATAAACTATGTTTATACACACCAAATTGATCATGAGTATTGCCCTTCGAAGTATGCAAACTGTATTTGTTCTTATACTCTATACCAAAGGTACATAGAGTATAATAAGTTTGTGCAAAAGTATGTAACATCCAGAAGGAAACATCTCCGACCCCATAAAGTATATATATTTTTGATCAGCATCAACAGCCGAGTCGATATAGCCATGTCCGTCTGTCTGTCCGTATGAACGCACAGATCTCAGAGATGGTAAGAGATAGAGGTTTGACATGTATGGGACATATGCTTCTTATACTTGCAGGCAGATCAAGTTTATTTTCAATTTTTGCCACGCCCCCTCCGGCCCCCGCAATTTGGAAAAAAACATAATATCTCTCACAGTTTTATAGATAGAAGGTTCGTTCCTTTTGGACATATTTAGTAATCAGAATTTTTTATCGATCCGCCAAAGATCGTATGAACTGTAGTCGCGTTATAAGGAAAACAAACAATTATGGCCAGCAACGGTGATGGGCAGCACTGCACAGGTACAGAGTTTGTTATAGATCTCGGAGACAAGGAGAGCTAGAGCCACCAATTTTTGTATGTTGACTCCTATTGTCCCTACGCAGATCAAGTTTAGTTCAAATTTTGGCCACGCCCTCGCAATTAAAAATGTTGAATAACTAATACAGCTTTAAAGATATCAAGCTCACATATTGCAGTGTATGTGCCCAATATCTTCAATATCTGAAAGTTTCATAATGATCGGATAATAAATGGCAGAGTTATAAAGGTTAAAAAACGTAGCATACTTTTTGGCGCTGATGCGCTTGCTTACATAATGTTGAAATGGTCACATTAATGTTAATGCTCTGTTACATATGGAAAGGCTATTAAACACTAATTGCCCTGAGTAACGGGTATTTATTTTTGTATAAAAATTTTACTTTACTTCGAATTTATGAATACATAAAGAAAATGTTCACCTGTATAACGTTTCAATCGCGATTTCTCTCCGACGCAGTGTGCGTGGGAAGGTTTTTTATTATTTACGTTTAAGCTCTACATTACCCATTGTAACTTCGAATTGGTCAAACAGCTCTTCTTTTAGGTACGCCATTTTTTTAATATATGCTCAAAAATCATGTCTGTCTGCTGAACACACCAGTTTTTCCGAATTATATCAGTCAAATAACAAAAACCCTAACCTCACTTCATAATTGTATATTTTTAGGGGAAAGTCCAAATAATTTCTTTAAATATCACATCAATCTTTACTTGCCAAGCAATTACGTTGTAGGTAAGTGCATACCCGTTTCGATTATCCGTACAAAAAATATCATCCTTTCCTTGTATGCTGTTAACTGTAAAACTTTATTTATTTTTGCATTTTCAACTCTTGTTCCATTTTTTATGTGCGCCAGGCCATCGATGTTCAGCTGGTGACTTTACAAGCTTTATGTGAGGCACGACAACGTGTCTTCACTTCACTTATTTATCGATAATTGGAAAATGCAGCAGTGAGCTGGTCATTTGCATACACCACACACGCTCGGCTCCTGCTTATTGACCATTCACCATTCTTAGCCACATTATCGGATAGGAAGCGGTCACCAGCACCCTGCAACCTGCTGCCTGGTCAGCTTCATTTCCACATTGATTCATTGGTTACGAGACAATGTCACATGAAAATGACATTATTGCGGTTTGGTTCTATTGAATGGTAATGGCCAGAGAGTTGGTAACAGTTCCTCGCCCCTGACTTTTATTTCGCTCGGCAGACACAATAAACGTGTCTGAATCAGTAGTACGGACAGTCGTATATGTAGTTCAGACAGCCTGCATTTCTCCGATAAGCCTTGATCCACGTGCCTCAAATATAACCTCAACCCCGCCTCCTACACACTCATTGGCTGTATTCGGTTGCAATACTCGTACATTGTGTTGCATCGTCTGGTTGGCTAATGAGTTGCTAATTAGACGTGTGTATGTGTGCTTAAAAGTGGCTTTAAATGACAATGTGTTGATGAGCAACATGCATATGTACAAATGTGGGGATGAAGTTGATTATAAAAAATGTAAAATGGATGGAAAGTTGGAAGTGCTGGCAATTAGCTATGAGAGTTGAATTAACTAAGTAGTAGAAAATGTATTTAAAAATCTAAAGAAAGCAAATGAAAAATCGCAATTAAAGTCTGTTGGAAGCTGCCGAGCTTTTTTCGACAACTTTGGTAAATAGAAATGTCCAAATAATTCCTCTTCATTAGTGGTAAATTGGAATATAAATTGCATGATCCCGAAGATGTTGATGCACTGGATGGCTTTCAGACTTCAACTGGAAATTACAATGCAAAGGATTAAACAAACAAGCTCATGAATACTTGAGTGTGTGTGATTACATTAATTTTAGAAATTTAAAATGTAAAGAGAAGAAGATCTTACAAATGAACGAAACTGACTGAAACGTTACTTGAGCTTTGAACTCCAATACGAGTATATCAATATCGGAAGTTAAGAAAGCTTTAAACTCTTCTGTTTATTAAATTTTAAATGCTTCTCTTTATTAACACGGCAACAAGATCCAGTATATTTAAGAAATGCTTTAAAAGCATATTTTGACCCCTTTTTTTGATTTTTGTGGAAAAAGTTTTTGCTTGATTTGGCTCACTTTGATGCTATTTCTTAGCTTCCCATTAATTTCTAAGATTTTTTAAGCGAAGACTTACCATTTTGAATACCTCAGTGAAATGAGTATAAGTGCATAAATGTTTTTGTCCATCTTTTCAATAATAGCAACGGACCATTTGTTGTTGGTAAAAAATAGCAGGGATGCAAACCGGTTCTGAATCGAACCGGTTTTGAACCGTACCGAACCGCTTATTCCAGCCGGTCAACCGAACCGCAAACCGAACCGGCATCCTTTCAGAAACGCTAAGCCGAACCGAAAACCACAAAGAAAAACGGTTCGGTTCGGTTCAGTTCTCTGACGAGTTTGAAGACGTGAATCGCTTTCCTTTAGCCAATGATACTTAATAATTTGGGAATTTGAATCGTATCCCTAAGACAATTTATATATGACATTTCGTTCGACCTTCTACAAGGTAGATGCAGGATTGATATAACCTTTACGGATGACTGTAGAACTTATAGTTGGCGACCTTTCTAAATTGTAGAATGAATGTTCTAAATTGTAGCAACAAGCTATACATTGGAACAACTAAATCGGAACTTAAAACAAGAATTTTCCAACATAAATCGGACTATAAACTCACACATCAAACAACGATACAAAAAACGGCGCTCGCGACACACTGTATGGAGAGTGGACACTCGCCAAATTTTGAGGCAACAACAGTCCTACAAGAATCAAATTACAGTAAACGGTTCACTCTCGAGATGCTTCACATAATTAACACACCAACGGACAAGCGACTGAACTACAAAACAGACACAGAAAACTGTGTTCACATTTACCTGTTGACCAAATGAAAGCTCGGTATGAAACTCCACGCCAGACGGTACAGACGTGTAAAATAATGTACGTAAATATTTTCGGTTTTTTGCCTTTAAAATCTGTTTTCAAATGTGAAAAAATTGTTAATTGTTTTGTAGTGTCCCTGATGATGGTTGCCGATGTTGCTACCGAAATATATTGGATAACTTAACATATACCTTGTGTTTTTATTTGACCTCGAGCCAGCGAAACACTTCATTCTTTATGGATGACTTGACACAAATTTTAGAACATGTAACATGTCTCTGCATTGCCCGCCGATCTCTTAATATATCTGTCATGAATCTGCTTTCTTTTCTTGAATTTTCGTCCTCCACTGGACAATATTCTCAATTTTTTATAGCATTTCCTCATTTAAATTTAATCTTAGTGAGCAGAGTTTTTCTCATACGATTAAAAGCGTACGTATTCTTTTCCAGCCGAAACCGCGGTTCAGTTAGCTCCAAAAACCATGTAATGAACCGGTCCAGAAACTGCGTGAACCACTGAACCGAACCAGTACTTATTCTCGAGTGGTTTGCATCCCTGAAAAATAGTGTGTTCTTGTATTTCAATTTTAAATGGCTTATGCAAAATCCTTCTTTGGACACCATTCTTAGTGGGTTATCTTGACTTTTGTGTGGTGTGAGCATTTTCATTGGAAATAAGTAGACAGCGGATTTTGCATATTTTCAAACTGATTTTAATCCTAGTAGGCAAAAGTAAATGGGCAAGACGTCAAATGTGGTGCTGACTCTTTACGCTAATAAATTGCAAAACAAAATCCATTTAATTCCAAGATGACTTAAACTATTATTTAATAAGTTAAGCCGTCAGCAAGTCAAAAAATGCAGAGAACAAAATGACAAAAATTTGTTGGAATCAAATTTGCCCTAGTCTACTAGGATTAAAATCGATTAAAAAATATGCAAAATCCGCTGTCTAGAAAGAAGTATATGTGCAAGCTTAGTCACCTGAATATTCTTTCGGCGTTTGCTGAAAAATACAAATTTTGGTCTACTGATTTGCACAATGTGGGTTTCACCAATGAGATAAGGACGTTGTCGTATTTTTTACCGCCCATAGATATACAATGGATGTTGCTGACAATTTTCATAAGAATTCAATACAAAACAGTGATTCTGCCTAGCATATTTTTTAGCAGTAGACTATTTAATAATTTTTAACACACTTATTCAAAATGGTATACAGTATTAAAGAGATTAAAAACAGAAAAGCTTTCCAATAAAACGTGTCTGTAAAGTGTCCAAATTTTGAAGAAACTTTAAGCACAAAATACTGAAAAAAGTTTAAACGTATAGAATTTTCGTAACCCTAATCGATATTTGATACGATTTGAAGCTTTGGTACTTACTGCTTACTTGTAAGTCTACGCCCAATGTGTGAGAAACACTTTCCTGCAAAAAAAAAATGCTTTTGAGATAAATTTCTGGCAGGAATTTGCTATTAATTTTGAGTTTGTGGAACCCAAGTAAAATATTTTGGCCAAGCTTGAATTTAACTAAATTTAAACAAAATAACATTAAACCAACTTCGGTCTACCATTGTAGATTTAATTACAGTACGATGTGTCTAACGGTTTATTATTGATTGAGCGGTCGGGTATGATGACATCACACCTCGACATCAGCCACATTAGTCCCACAATTCGTTCTAAATTATTGGGCCGATGGTTGAGCGAGACACTGCATTGTGGCATGAAAAGAAATAAGACTCAATGGTTGGTAGCCAATTAAATAAAGTCTGTTATAGTTATTTGAATACAAGATAAGAACAAGAGCTCAGCAGCCGGGTCAGTACCTTGGCAAAATGAATCTGCTGCTTGTGTAGCAAACAGAAACAGAAACCGCTATTATTAATTTATTTTAATTAAATCTTGTATTCTATTTATATAAACATTATCAGGCGTTTGCTTTGTTCTCCACCCCACATTTGCCTCCATCTATGCGCTCATCACATCCAAAATAATTGTCAACAATATATTCCTGAGCTGTGCAATAGCTGTTTTTCGTTCCACACACGCTTTAGAAACGCCGCTATCTATACAAAGTGTGGATTTTATTCAAGTTGCTGGATACACAACAAACGAAATCGTAGACAGAAAATTCCTGGCATAATTTATTTCATACGAACCCGGCTTTACGTGCAAAGAATTTTTTTTCCAAAATTAGTATGAAATGAGCCTAGAGCTAAGCCCATGAACTGTGTCCCTTTGGTATAAAGTTAAATAATAAATAGTCGATCACACACAGCAAACAATGAAATTTCGGTGCAAAATGTTGACTGCTTAAAATTCAGAAATGCTATATGCAGTTGTGGTGAGGACAGCACATTCAATAATATGAACAAACCCAATTCTTTTCTAATATTTGATTTGTTTCGTAGTATTTTATTCCATTTTAACCAAGTTTTGTGGTCTTTACTATTCATTAAATAGTTCATCAATTAGGTATGCATAATTCTAGTGCCAGGAGGGAGATGAGTGGCTGCTTTTCAATCAACTGCTTAGGCATCATTAGTCCAAGCCAGATTATGCTAAATCCTCTTGATTATCGAGCTATGCTTGATTTGCGTTCAAGTGCAGTCCCTCTCTCTCTATGAATATCCTTCAACCTAGTCTCAAGGCAACTTTCACTTGCTAAGCCAAAGTAAAAGCCTCTTCATCAATGCACCAGCTTCAATGCCACTCACACAAATTTCTCTCAGACGAACGCACAAAAACTACCAGACATTGCTTAGATTTTGTCTTTTTTGATAATTTCTTTTTTAATAATCCTTTCAAATTGTGTAATTAAAATGTGTGCATATAATGCTTTCAATTAAGAACAAAAAGAGAGTCAACCGCAATGGGCTGCAAGTGGGAAGAGGGATAACCTCTTCATAAATGTAATTTGCATTTTTTAGATGAAGATAAATTGAAATTTCATTAAGAAAGTTCTGGTCTCACTTGTATGAATAGAAAAGAATAGATAGACACACGCATACATATACACAGCCAGGCTTCCGTTCTGTCACTTCAGAATTGAAATGTGTAATGGCTGACGTGTGCCTCTGTATATGTGTGTGCGTGTGTGTGTAGGCGCACTTCTGCGACTTAATTGTGTCGCGTTAACGTCAAACACATGCAACAAACATAGGCAAACAAATGTCCCTCGCCTTCTCTCTCTCCTTCTGCCTCTCTGCGAGTGTGTGTGTAAGTGGGAACGGGTCTGGAGCAGCGGTGTTCGTTTGGTACGTTTATGTCAGGCATCGTGTTGACAGATTCAACCACCCAAACACACACACGTTCACACAAAGCCACTCTTTTATTTTATATATGTATGCGTATAAAAAACGCATATACAAACACTCACTCAAGCGGCAAAACATATCCGCACACATCCGTTCGGCCCGCCTCCGGCTCCCCCTCCAGTTTTTGTTTCATTCTCCTCTCCAGCAGCCAGTCCATTGCCACCTGTCATAAATTTGCATACGAGCAAAAGGTTGAGCAATACGTATTGTTTCTTTCCCAAAGAACTTGTTGAAATACCCTTTATACCTCACGTCAAAATAAAAGAAGGTAAAACTGGAAAATATTTAAATGTTTGAAATTTACTTTATTTATTTTTTATTCCATATTCACTCTGTTTTTTGAAATTTGAAATTGTTTTTATTTCGGATTGTTGATATTAATTTTGTTTTGAAAAAAAAAGTTTTTAATTATTTTCTGAAAGTACAACATTTGAAGAGTGTTGTTTAAAATTTTCAAGTCAAATTTAACGAAGATACAGGGTTTCCGGCGACCGGCCCAAAAAACTTGTAAGGGTTTTTCCCACAACTCACGTTTTCAAAGTCGGTGCCCCTCATAACTTCAAAACTACTGCACCGATCTTTTTGAAATTTTGCACACTATTTCTGTACATAATTTACGAGGTAACGCTGTCGAGTTTTTTTTTAGAAATTTGTTAATAACTTTTATTTTTATTAGCCCATTTTTTTTCATTAAAAATCGCGTTTTTCACTTTTTTCGTGAATATTTTATACAACATTCTTTTAATCTCAAACTTGAATGTGGAGTTGGTTTTTGTGTCGTCTCTTTCAAATCAATTTCCGCCATTTTTGACGATCGCCCTGAGACCTGAATAGTAGTAGTATTTATTTCAAAATTATTTGGCTTGGTAATGCCGTTAGCCATTCTTGTGGGTGTTTTACATGTATACATTTTTAGTGTTTTATTTATAATAGCTTCAGTTTAAAATTAAAAATCTTCTGTTATTATTTGACGCCTGTACTTAAAAATTTCACTTATGTAAGAGCCTAGCAGCGACCAGTTTGGGCCATTCAGCAGATTGACAGCTGATTCAGCTGTCAGGGTGTATGTACCGAAGAAGCGGAACCTCATCTCTTTTAGTATCGGGCATATAGCAATAAAGTGCAGCACGTCTTCTCGTTCGCCTAAATTGCAGTGGGTACATGGATCATCGCTAATGTGGGGCTTATAGCCCAGTTGCAGCATCTAGCTTTAAATATGATGCCTATTGTGTTGGTCTCGAAGTTGTCACTGAAATAATTATTTTCACCCAGATTGTAATCCAAATTTTTGTATATGAGCCTAACATCACTGCTCCGGGCCATATTCTCACATCGGACTCTATGTTCTGCATCCATATTGGACAAAACTGTCTCATGTGATATTCGCCAGTTTTCGATTTCGTCGATGTTGTTTCCCTCTCCGTATTCAACAAAAAGCGATTGCCATACTGCAAAACATTGGGACTTCTCCGCAAGGAGGTGCTTTGCCATAATCTTTGGAAGTCTTTGATCTGGGAGCTGCATTAGTTTTGCCATATATTTAAAATGCCTGCTGAGTGTAGAGTGATGAAGAGTGGGTAGGCCGGTTTCTAAGTGCAGAGCGTAATTGGGAGTGTTCTGCGGGAGTTTGAATATTTTTTTCAAAAACATGCGACTTAGTTTTTCAACTTCCTCATACTCTTTTAGTCCCCATACCTCTGTCGCATAAAACATAATAGCACCTGATGTGGCCTCAAAAAGTTTATATTTGGCGCTTGCTTTTATTTGCTGTTTCCCGTGAAAAGACTTCCATGTACTATTTATTGCCCTTGTGGCTTCTTTGCGTTTGTTGGTGAGGTGCCTTTCCATATCCATATTTTGAGTGAGAGTCACGCCTAGGTATTTATACTCCTGTACAACCTCGAGTTGTTCGTCCTTAAGGAACCAGTTTTCTTGTTTTGATTTTCTACCCCTGCCATCTCGCACAACGAGAATTTTTGACTTTTCAAGAAGAACTGCTGCGTACACTTTTGCCATTGAATTTTGAAATGATATTCCTCTGTAGTTAGCAGGTATTTTGGCGTCACCTTTTTTATATATAGGAAATACCAGGTTTTTCCTAAAGGACTCGGGGCCTGAGACCTGAATATAATTAGTCTTTTAAAAAGTAAAGTGAAGAAAGATGCATTATAAGTTATGTTTTAACAGGGCTGCAAGCCCAATATTTTCCTAATCTGAATCAAACTTGATCTGCGTATGGTATACTTGCAAAAATTTGTAGTTCTATCTCTTATAGTTTCAGAGATCGACGCTTTTAATCAGAAACGCAGGAAAAAGTTTTTCTAACTAAGACTACTTTTTGGACCTTACTTTTCTATGGGATCTATACCATATAGGTGTCTGATTTCGACCAAACTTGGTGAAATCATGGAAAGCATAATACAATGCGAATTACGAAATTTGAAGGCGATCGTATTTGAAACAAAAAGGTTTTTCTCACCATCTCATCATTCTCACTTTCTCACCATTTTGAATACATGTCCTCCAACTGACTATATATTGTACAGCCCATGGGAATGCAATGGATTAGGTTTAAAATTTTAGCACATGTATTCAAAATGGAATAGTCTGAAAAGTAGACTTAGAAAAACATTTTTGTTTTCCATGGAAATGTCCTTAAAATTTGCGTGTATTTTTTTTATTTGCTCCCTCACGATTCTACAAAGTTTGGTTAAAATCGGATGACTATAGCATATAGCTGCCATAGAAACGATCGGTCGAAAAACTAGTTCTTGAGAGACAAACTTTTTGTTTTTAATGGAAACATTTATTTTTGTTTGTTGAGATATATTTATTTTAAATACTTTTAATGAGGATTTTTAATATACTTAAGTTCATGTACAACAGTTTTATTTTATTTATGTCAAGTTTTTATATTTGTAAAATGTTTTCACTATTATAGTTTTAAGAGCCTGGCATGGCCCCCTTAAGAGTGAAAGATCTGCTATCTCGTGACGAGCGGTGAAGGCAGGTGGTGTAACTCTGAAGGGTAAGTCTTCCTGTAGCTCACTAGGATTAACATAGATGCTATGTATAATTTTTTCGATTAAGGCTGACGGCAATTAAGCCATGCCTAAATATGTAAAATGTTCTTATTTTATTTTATTAATAATAAAAGAACCACTACTACTACTACTACTACTACTACTACTTTTACACAATTTTACAAAGTTTTGTCAAAATCGGCTTTGGTTTGTTGGTGCAATATTGCGAAATTAGATTCCGACTCTCCGCTGCATTTAATCACAAAATAACTACTGTGCATTACTTAGAAAGCTCATCTTTGGTGTAATATCTTTCAACCAGAAATTTCAACAGAGAATACATATGAACATGAACAGTAGCTGTGGCTGTGTAGACGGCCGTTTCGGCTGCCGCCACGGCAAAGCCTTCGGCAGTGTTGAATTTTCTGGTTGATTATTGAACTATAATCAAACCTCGACCTTGAGCCTGCTAACATTCACTTTGACTAAAATCAAAAACAGGTCGTTAAACCCATATTCCAACTTTACTCTGTTTACCTTTGGTATATAGTATACAAATTGTTTTTGATTGTCTTTCTTGAAACTTTTTTAGGTCCTTTGGAAAAATATTCGTATTTTATTCCGCATACCTTAGAAAGAATAGATATATAACTTAGCCTTCTTATGCAAGAGGCCCATCTTATGCAAGCATTGGTGTGACTATTTGGGAATTCCAAGGCACTAATAGGCTGGTCTTTAATTTAACTAATTTAGTTTAATTAACCTCTTCACAGTAAATAAATTTCAGTCTCATCCATGCATAAATTTCCACTGCTTTTCTTTTTGTACATGACGAAACTTTTTAGCTTTAATAAATATTTCGCCCTAGCCCCATCTGGTTGGGGCAATGACTCGCACTTTTTGGAAAGGTACCATAGTATAAAGGCAGCTGTTCCGTTTTGTACCTGCCCCGCACACACTCACATTCGCACAGACGTCAGCTTATGCATAATAGACCATGTGAATGGTTCGAGAATCCATTTTCATAACTGACTCCAGACCCAGAGAATACAACACGAGGACCATTCACATTCGATTATGACAATGCTAAAAATATCGCGAGAAAAAGGAAAATTCATATGCAATTCTCAATCAGTCGCTGACCAGGCGTCCATTTCCATTTATCCCCCGTCCAAGTGCCAACAGCATTGTCTGACGAAAATTGAATTTTCAATTTGTGAAAAGTAGCTGCTGGATGAGTTTTTTGTCTTTTGTCTTTGCCGAGGATACGAGTCAGTGGATGGAGGGTGGGTGGTTGCATTTCTGACTGCTAACTGATAAGTTTTAAGCCTTGGAGTGCTAATCAAACGCTGACTGGGCAATCAATTTAGTGCGAGCTCTTTTAATGAATCTTCCAATTCTTTCTCTCTCTGCTGATGCTGACGCCAATGATGATGGGGTAAGCCTGTTGCTTGTCCTGCGGCTGTGAGAAAAATGGGTGAAAAAAGTGAAAGGCACAACGATAAAGCAAGCTAACATACACTCCCACCTTCCTTTTGCTGTTGTGGCCAGTTGACAGTTTCATTAGTTGGTTTACATGGCCCCGGTGTGGTTGCAGGGGATGAGGAGCGAAGAGACGGAGTGGATTCCGTTTGTTTGCATTGTATCGCCATGTTGTGCAGGATATTGGCTGGCGTTCTCTATGGCTGGGTGGGTCTTGCCATGTCCTGCCTTGTCTTGTTGTGGCATACACCGGAAGTCGTTCTGATAAGTTTACTTGACATGTTCTGAGAAAGAGAAAGAGAGAAAGAGAAAGAGAGCTAAGACTGAAAGATTGTATAAGTTGATTTAAATCTTAACTTTTTATCATTTTCTTTGCTGACTTATGGTTCTTTCTGTGTGAACTAAAGAGTTTTACATTAGATTAGTTGGTTAAGGGAAATGGAAAATAAAACTACAAATTTTTGATAGAAACAAAAAAAAATTTTTTTCCATCAAAAGATTAAACGTATGCGAGTTTGGCAGTGTCCCGCCAGGACACAGTTCGGTATGGTCATCTCTGTAGGAAAAAAGGAATTCAAACCAAAAACTTTTACTTAAAATGAATGTCATTAGGAAACGCCTACTGAAGATTCGATTCGGACATCTATGAAACAGTAACTGTATAGGCGTCCATCTCTTTTTAGTGTTTCAATGCATAAGTTGTTTACAGTAGTGAACAAACGCAACTTTTTCGACCTCGAGCCATCTAAACTCATTACTCATTAAGGTCACCAAATAAATTACTAAAATGAAAACAAATATTCTTAGATCATAAAGGAAAACAAATTTCAAGTTTGATTTAATCTGCCACACAGACAAAAAGTCAATATCAATTTGATACGGGCTGTTTAATTTTATATTTACTTATAGCACTGATGGCCAAAGGCCAGGCATTGCAATTACTAAAATTCTGAAGCGTGGACAATATATTTTTTATAAAATCGCGCTCTACCGTATATCCAGTACCCATTTAAGCTTTTACCTGCAGCGATGCGTGGGCAAAGCATAAATAATTAATAATTCACAATCCTTCCGCAGTATTATTGCAACTTTATAAATATCTGTAATTGATAAGGCAGCTTGAACTTTTTGTTTTTTAATTGTTACATTAATCAATACTTGGCTTATTTGGAATTTGTGAGAAATGTTTGGGGGTGCTGTCGAATATTATAACTGATTATTGTGCAGCGAAATACATAGATTATGTTTTTGGCGAACTGCATTCAACAAAGTTTCTATAAATTAGTAATGTACCTACTATTTAAGGTAAAATAGACACTTGAATTTGAAAATACACGAACATTTGTACAGACGCTTCATTTGAATGTACAATGCAGTTGAAACTTTAAACACGTTTTCTCAGCACTGAGTTTTCAAAGTTGGCGTACACGATCGGACTAAAGCTTTAACACAACCTTTTAAAAGACGAAGTTAAGAATTTAGTTAAAGGTTTTCCTCACCGCTAATTATTTTATTTTATTTTGCTTAGTCTTCGATTGATTTACAGTTATAAGATACTCTTTCGAAATCCGTTTGGTTTTTTTTTTAATTTTTGATGATCAAGCCCAGAGATATCGCGTACCCCGCAAAGCTCCATTTTTGAGTGGAGCTCCCGAAGATAAGCTGTAGCAGCTTTCAAAACTATAATTTTTAGTTTAGTTTAGTTTATTTTATTTAATATCCCAATTACACAAGACATATAACTTATAAATGAAGTCATTGGTCACAAAAGGTGTTACAATATAATTTTCAATTAATTAGTTAATTACAATATAATACGACTTAAGACTAAATTTGGTTATTTTTATATATGATGTTGTGGTATAAATTAAATAGATTAAATTAAATTGAGTTAGAACTAAAATGTGCCTGTAAGTTCTCAAATAATTTATCTTTGAAATGCGCTGCGCTCCTTATGCTCTTAATACTATTCGGTAGATCATTCCAATAGCGAACTGCCTGTATAAAAAATTGTTTGTCTTGACTCGCGAGTTTGACACGCTTGCAATCTAAATTGTTGGTCCTTCTTGATGACACAAGCTGTAAATTTTCAAATAAATAGTTTGGCTCTCTAGTTGTCAAAATCTTATGTAGCATTATTAATATTCTAAGTCTAATCCAATATTCCAGGCTTAAGTCGTAAATTTTATTTGCTTAGCTAGTAATATGATCTCTTCGATCGCGACTAAAAGCATATCTTGCAATGGAATTAAACGCCACTTTTAGTTTCTGCATGCTACCAGCATCGCAGGAACCAAAAATTTCAATTCCATAGAAAAGGGTTGGAATTAGACATGATCTTGCAACTAAAAGTCTAAGATTAAGAGGGATGAGTTTTTGCGTGAGAGACAACTGTCTTATAGTTCCGAATATTTTCCCAGTAGCTTTTGCAACATGGTTACTCCATGTAAGAGTGGAGTTAAACTGAATACCAAGGTTTGTGGCTTGCTTAGCATATGCAATTTCAGTGTTGTTGACAACGACTCTTGGAAGATCACTGACGTTCAAAGGCTTTTTGTAAATAAGCAGGCAAGTTGATTTATTGGGGTTTAGACACAAGCCATTTGACTTCGCCCAGTTGCTAACTTTCAAAATTTCATCGTTCATAATTTAAATACACTCATTAAGCTTAAGTAAAGGTCGACTAACATATAGTTTTACGTCATCAGCATAAAGATGGACACTACAATCAGACAAACATTGAGAAAGATCATTAATATTTAAGGAAAACAATAACGGTCCAAGGACTGAGCCTTGGGGAACTCCTCGTGAAAGCGGTAAAAACCCGGAAACACGTGTGTCCGTAACCACTGCCTGTTTCCTATTACTAAGATAAGTGTCTATTAAACATGTTGCGTTTGGCGAAAAATTATAAATTTTACTCAGTTTAGTACTTAATATCCTATGATTTACAGTGTCAAACGCTTTGCTGTAATCTAGTAATGTTAAGCAAGTAACATTACTATCATCTACCTGTCCACGAATGTCTTCAACTATTTTTAAAATTGCTGTTGTGCAACTTTTTCCCTTCTTAAAACCGGATTGTTTGTCGCTGAGCATTGAATTTTCGTTAAGAAATCTTTGCATCTGGGATACCATCAATTTCTCAAACACTTTGGAGAGGAAAGGCAAGATAGAGATTGGCCTTTATGGCCGAAGTTTTGTATACCCTTGCAGCTTCCATTGAAAACAAAAAAGTTTTTCAAACTAAGACTACTTTTTGGACCTTAATTTTCTATGGGATCTGTACTATATAGATGTCTGATTTCGACCAAACTTGGTAAAATCATTGAAAAGCATAATACACTGTTAATTACAAAATTTGGAGGCGATCCCATTTAAAACAAAAAAGTTTTTCTCACTAGAACTTCTTTTTCGACCGATCATTCATACTGCAGCTATATACAATAGTCATCCGATTTTGATAAAACTTTGAAGAAATGTGTATATGTATATAAAATAAAAATATGTCAATAAAAAGGGCCTTTTTATTAAAAACAAAAAGTTTTCCTCACTCGAACTAGTTTTTCGACCGATCGTTCCTATGGGAGCTATATGCTATAGTCATCCGATTTCGACCAAACTTTGTAGAATCGTGTAGAAGTATATAAAATAAGTGTATGCCAATGATAAGGACGTTTTCATTAAAAACAAAAAAGTTTTTCTCACTAGAACTAGTCTTTCGACCTATCATTCTTATGAGGATATATGCTATAGTCATCTGATTTCGACCAAACTTAGTAAAATCATGGGAAAGGATAGTAAACTAAGAAATACGTAATTTGGAGGCGTTTACACTAAAGACAAAACAGTTTTTCTCACTAAGACTACTTTTTCGACCGATCGTTCCTATGGCAGCTATATGCTATAGTCATCCGATCCGGCCGGTTCCGACAAATGTGCAGCCTATATGTACGAAAAGACTTCGTGCAAAGTTTGGTGAGGATAGCTTTAAAACTGACGGAGGAGATAGCATAGAAACAGACAGACGGACGGACGGGCGGACAAGGCTAAACCAACTCAGCTCGTCATGCTGATCAAGAATATATATACTTTATGTGGTCGGAGATGCTTCCTTCAATTCAATTTCAATTTTTTTAAAATGCCTTTTTCCGTTCAATTAACTGTTATGTATAAAAGGTTATGTTTTAATGGGAGCTTCGAGGTTCTGAAGTCAGTGTGACTTTCTTTTATATTCTCTGAGATCGACGCGTTCATTCAGATAGAGAGTCATTTTTTGATAATAAATATATTTTCCAAATCTAAAACAAACTTGATATAAGTCCCTTATAGTCTCTGAGATCGACGCGTTTATACAGACAGACGTACAGACAGAAGGACATGGCTATATCGACTCGGCTTTTGACGGTGATCAAGAATATATATACTTTACTAGCATATATCCCGGTTCGCTTCGCTACGCCGCCGCCAGTCTATACTGACATCACATAAAACCGATATAGTTTTTCTTTTTCGACCGGCTTTTGGTAACATTACCGTTATCGTTATCGTTATTGCTATCGCTATCGCTATTGCGATCGCTATTGCAGTCACTATCGTTATCGTTACCGTTACCGCTATCGTTATCGCTATCGTTTCCGCTATCGCTATCGTTATCGTTATTGCTGTTGTTATCCCTATCGTTATCGTTATCGCTATCGTTATCGTTGCCGTTACCGTCATCGTTATTTCTTAAACTATCCTTACAAGCCAAGTTTAAAGTCAATCGGATGAAAACCGGTTTGTGGCTGCTGAGTTTTCCATGAAATTTCCGACCTTAAGTTCAAATTTTCCAACATCAGAAAATTACATTTCAATTTATTTCACTTATTATCCTTACAAACCGAATTTCAAGTCAATCGAATGAAAAATAGATTTTTGCTTATCGAATTTCCCGAGAATTTTCCTTGTGGGCAGATTTTCCGAAATCGGGAAAATACGTGTCGAATTATTTCGTACACTTCGATTGCCAACCCAGTTTCAAGTCAATTGGATGAAAAAAAAATTACCCTTACAAACTTTTCCGACGCTTTTTCGGGAATTTTCCGACTCTACAGTCGAATTTTCCAACTTCGGAGAATCGCTTTAATTTTTTCACAAACCGAATTTCAAGTCAATCGGATGAAAAATAAAAATTTACCCATACAAACTTTTCCGACGCTTTTCCGGGAGTTTCCTGAACCTACGGTCGAATTCCCAGCATCGGAAAATTACATTTCAATTTATTTCACTTACTATCCTTACAAACCGAATTTCAAGTCAATCGGATGAAAAATAGATTTTCGAATTTCCCGAGAACTTTCCGTGTGGGCGGATTTTCCGAAATCGGAAAAATACGTGTCCAATTATTTCGCATACTATGTTTACAAACCAAATTCCAAGTCAATCTTATTTTTGGAAAAAACATTTCTTAAATCTAGAAAAATACTTAAGAAATTCTCCCCAAAATAAAAAAAAAAACGATGTGGAAAATCGCTCTAAAATTTAGCAAAATATAAAAAGACACCGCTTGTAATTCTCAAGTTGATATTCTGCTTGCTGAGTGCTTAGCATTTCACTGCGTTCTTTACTGTGACTAACGCGCGTGCTTGACAGTCGTGTGCGATAAGATTCCCTTTTCGTGTTAAAGCTTCCCCGAGGTTCCGAGTTTGAGTCCTAGACAAGGGAAAGTTAGAAAATAAAATATTGATTACTAATTTAAATGTATTTATGTAGTGGTTTAAACGCGTCTCAGTGTCGTCTTCCTCTTCTGTCTCTACCCCTCACTCCCTTTCCTCTATAATACTTAGAAAATATTTTTTCCTTCCTAAAATCTAGAAAGGATTTTCTAAAATCTAGAAAATGTTTATCTAAAATATATGTTTCGCCTTTGACACCTTTTTTAAAGCGAATTCCTTAGTTTTAGGGCGATTTCGGCTGTTTTTTTTTTGAGTGGACTGCAAGGTTGTTTTATATTCCTTTGTCTTTCAGAAGCTCAAAATAAACAGAAAACGGCTTTGGGGCTTTGAAGATTATCGGCGCTGTCCCAGAAATCTCTTCCAACCAAATTCCAACCCAAAACCAATCCGGTGTCCTACAAATCTCTTTCGGTTGGTTTCAAAGCTCTAGTATTTTGTTTAGAGATTTGGAGAAATCGACCAAAGCCAATACACAAACCAACAAATGCGACTTCGCTAACTTACGCAAACTTAGCGAACTTAGCAAAAGACACAAACAGGGCTGGCAAGTCTGAAACCATCAGTACAGCTATGAACAAAACCTGTTATCAATTATTTGCGAGCGACGCAGCCCTGTTTTTGTAGTTGGACCATAATCTTATACACACACCTTCTAACTAGACTTTTTAATAAGAAAATGAAATCTCTCCAAGTTCTGGGACACCGACGGATTTTTCGAGCGTTTTGCAAACCAACCGAAGCCAAAATCTCTAGAGATTTCCAGGACGCCCCCGTATAAGTATGTCCGATGAAATATGGAGGAAGAAGGGAAAGGAAAAGAAATCTTTCTGAGAACTTAAATGATACTGCTTTGGGATTAGAATATACTCAATTCAGCTAAAGAATATCCGGGACTACCCTGCTTTCAATACCGTTTGGGATTGATTTAAGCCCGTATGGCATACAAATTCAGCATTCATTTTACTATCCATTTTTGTCGACTTCTATTAAAGAAAGTAAGCTAAAGTAAAGTAACTATAAATTGTCTAACTAGAAAGACCTTTTTTAAATTTTCATTATTTTTCCTCTCGTCCCAAAACTTGCTTAACATTTCGATTCACAAATTCATAGCCTAACTCAATAACAGTCTGCCAAATCGTTTACGGCTATAAAACTCAGTCAACCCAATTTCCAGCATTCGAGTATCGGCATCAGTTCAAATCGCCTTACACCCAACAATCCGACACGTTCAACGCAAATTTGAAGACCAATTTTGAAACTCATACACCCAAAACAACATTTTCGTTTAGTTCGCGAGCCTTCGCTCTGCTGACCCATAAAACAAAAAAAAAAAAAAAAGAAAGTCCAAAAACAAACACCCAACCCCAGGTAAGGGACAATCCTCCGTCCATTGAGTGGACAGAAGAAAGCCATGCAAAATTGAACAGGCTGTCAGTTGCAATGGGCGAAGGTACCTACAACCCGAGACACAACACCGGCAGCATCATCCAATTGTTCTCGGTCGCTGGGCCTAAAATACATATGCATGAGAGTTGGGAGCTTCAGTTCGAGTCCAGTCGAGTGGAGTGGAGGCTTGACCAACACGCAGATGTAGTTCTCTGACCCAGCCCGGTGGACAATATACAAGTATGCATGTATGTACGTGAGAGAGGACTCTGGTCATCATGGAGTTGAGCTGGCTCATACAAACATACATGTGTGGGTGTGGGTGGTTGGGTAGCGTGAAGTAGATGTGTCTGTGTGTCTGCTTGTACCTATAAAAGTGAACGGAAGTTAATACGTTTACCTTTTAATACCCTATACAAAATAGGGTCGATGCAACTTATAACAGTGTCCCCGGAGTAGTCGTTTGAGCTTAGGAAACAGCTGAAAGTCATACGGTGCAGGATCAGATAACCGATGTGAGTTTAGTTACCAGCAAACAAATAACAAATGCGTAAGTCTGGTCGTTATCAGCGAATAGCCTAGGCAAACAACGAATAACTTTAAACAGTTCTTTTGTGTAAAAAGTTTAGTCCCAGATAATTGAGTATTTTTGGTAGCAATAAAGATTTGACTTGTCTGGGCTCCAAAATATTCTGAAAAATGTAGCCGACTCATCATTTTTAAATGTTAACATCATACAAGCGGTCCCTCCTCCAACATTCTATACAAAACGCAGCAGAAATTCCCATTTATAATCAAATTTTATTCCGCTCTTAGCTCTACAGAACAGACATTCTGATTTCGTAGGCAACCAAGCGAATTACATTTCTGATGTGGAATTTGAATGTTTAGGTATCTAGAAGTCGATTCTTCCCAATACCTGTCCACCTTTTTCCAATACCTTCCCACACCCCACCACTCATGCCAATCTTTCTCTCGATTTTCTCGATGGGGCTGTGTTCAGGTGGCGCCATCTACATTGTTTTTATCCTCTACTCTTGTTGCTGGTGTTGTTGTTGTTGAACCGAAATTGAATTGCGTTAATACGCTTATGGCATATGCGATTATGGACCATGCCATATACATACATAAATACACGTACATGATACGATACACCGACATATAATAAATGGCCAAAATAAAAATGCATATGAAAATATATAATAAAAATAGGCATCAAATTGAGATTAAGTGCAAAAAACGCGAGGCCCAGGACAATTGGGCGGTGGAATGGCATTTTATGTGGGTTACATATAAATTTAATTGATACGCTGAGTTTATGGATTGATCGAGTAAATGTTTTTCGCTATTTATTGAGTGCCCAGTTGTTGGAGACATTTTAAGACATTTGTAATGCTGTGCGACAACCAAAAAAAATTGTATTAAAAATTAAGCAACAATGTACCAGAGCTGCAAATGCTGATTATAATTTTTTTCATTAACTTACATGACTAATTACTCATGCACTAATCAATTATTTGATCAATTATTTAGTTGCTTCAATTACCATTAAACCCTGTTGAATTTTGTTTACATTTTAGCTAAAGTTTTTTTTTCCAATTTTCATTGAATTTGTCCGTTTTAATTTAGAAATAGTTGAAAATTAAAGCTTTAAGTCAATTACACAATCAAACAAAATTCGACTTTTTCCAGTATATTGAAGGGTTGGAAGTGATTCTAGATGATTACCGTGTGCTAAGCAAGATTGCGTTTTTAGAAATTGTCCATCACGTCGAGATTTTTAGTAATTTGAGCTTAAAGCTGCTAAGAGTGCCTATTTTGACCCATTTTAGGAGCGTTTTTCGGGGAATCCATTCTATTGCTTGGATTCTCTTCGATACCATCGGAAAGTACCACTCCTTAGCTTTGAATTGAACTATCCCAAACCATTCAAGCAATTTTTTTTCAATGGAGATATACCTCTTTAAGCACTTGTGTAAGAATCCAAAAATATCCTATTTATTGCTGGTGCCCAAAGGTATGCAATGGGTGGTAGAGACTCTAATATGTTTTTGTTTCTTAAAAACAGTAAGGTAGGCCGGTCATTTGTAATGCACCAGCAACAAAACTCTAAAAAACCTCTCACAGTTCTTCGGTTTCTAAGAATCTGCCCATTTTTTATCTTCGTTTGTCAAATATAATGTAACTGTCTCTCTTTAAGCCCCTACAATAATCTGCTATCATGTTATTGGCCCACCTTCCCTGGTACCTTTTCTCCATTCCTTTGATATCTTGGTGGAACCTGTCGCTTGTAAGACTTTTTTTTTAGAATTTTGTTGCTGGTTCATTACAAATGACCAGCTTACTTTCTACAAATGACCAGTTAAGTAGAGTAGCAAACTGAAATTGCTCATTTTTTAAATAAATGCTAATAACTTCTACAATTTGAAACAGATTTCGATAAATATACACTTTTTAATTTGTTATATATTAGCTTACAGAAAGAAGAGAAAGAAGTTTTTTAAAACTTGTTTTTCAAATTTTCGATAAAAATGAATCGAAATGTTCGATATCTTTATAAATAGCATCTGCACTACAAGTTTTACAATAAAACAACGTATGATTGATGTAAAGACAATTTTTATTAGCTTTAATTTGGTATATAGCACTTATGTATATGTTGTTTTACAATTGAAATATTTGTAATTAAGTGAGAAAATGTTTTTCATAAGTGCAAAAATCGATCGTTTGGGACTATCTCGAAATCTTTTCTACTTAAAATTTCAGCGCGTGATTTTACATAAGAAATGACATCAAATTGAAAAGGATGAAAATACTGCAAGCTAGTGTAATTGACTTAAAGCTTAAATTTTCAACTATTACTAAATTTAAATGGAAAAATTCAATTAAAATGTTCATTAGCTATTCCAAAGGCATTTAATGGTCATTGAAAAGTTCAAATTTGTAAATCAAATACTTGTTTCTAGCTTGAAAAACTCCATTTAAAAAAAATGTTTATTTAATTGACGACTGATTAATAAACTAATCAGCATTCCCAGCTCTGCGCAGTACAACATTAATTCGCACATACACATGATTATCCCTATTGCCACCAGGGGCGCTGAATTTTCCAGAAGATTGATAAGCAGTCATTGTTGAATTTTCATATAGATCTTTGAAAATGAGTTTGGATCTGATCGGATGTAAAACTAAAAAGCTTCATTAAACAGTTTTCCGCCTATTTTATGACTTTGTAGGTAGATTTTCCAAAATTTAAAAATCACGTTATAAATATTTTTGGTTTTCTTTTCAATTTTTGCTACGCACTGTTTCGCCCCGCAATTTGGAAAAAAGCTCGTACCTTCTCGACATATTTAGTAATAAGGCGTACGTGTTGTATACGTATTATTTGTGGAAACTTTGAAGCCCTTAGGCAGAGGTACATGCTCAAACTATATTTTTTTTTTATTTTTTTATTAATTATGTACAATAAAACGTACCTGAAAAATGTTTTGTTTTTAAAAAAATTTTGATGGTGCCGGTGAGGCTTCCAAGTTTCCAATTTTATCTTTGAATTTTCAATGTAGGCAGAGAAATGTCGAACAAATTATTCAATTATTTCATAAATTCTGGAACAAGCTACATGAATGGAGATGGCAGGGCTCATCCAAAATTATACTGTTCATTATCAATTTGAAAGAGAACTTTAACTGAGCCAAATCATCTGCTTGGGTCTTTGAAATCGTCCATCGATCTAGAAAATGTTTTATTAATTTTAGACGTCCTTGCTGTGCTTTTTTGTAGTCAAAAGCTTAAACAAGACAAATTTATAGCTGGTCATTAAAAACGACAGTAGTAAGGTTATATAAGGGTTTTATTAATAATAAGGCTGGAATGACACTTTCAATTTTTAGGGACAATTATTGTCGCAATTTTTCGTTAATGGACGGAACTCGCTGTTGGGAATTATCTCAGCCTCTTATAAACATTTTGAGACAAATTCAAGCATACTTTGACTCGCTTACACCAACAACTTCTCCTCGTAGAAGAAAAATTGTGACTAAAATTGTCTCAAAAAATTTAAAGTGTCATTTCAGCCTTAGTATAGTTTTATTGTATAATAAATTTAATACAAATAAAATTCATTAAGGTTTCTTCGACTTCGTCAGGCCATTTGAGAATATCAAGCAATGCAACGTTCCCAAAATAAGTAGTTGCACTTTGTAACGACAGTTCTTTCCGCGCTCTTTTGTTTTTAATATTAAGAGTTATTAACTTTTGATAAGAAAATTGCATGTAGGCAAGACAAAACACCTTCAAGTTATATATACTGTCGACATCTTCTAAAATATGGCTACACTAAATCCAGCACATCCCGAAGATTACCGGCTTTCGCCCCAAAAAATAACAAAATGCCATTTGCTTGGTCTTAGGCAGAATAACGAAGCGTGCTTCAAGGGCGCAACGGACCCACCGCTGGCATAATTCCATGTTTATTATATGTCTTTATAATGAATTTACGTGAATAAATTAATTGGTGATCATCCATGAATTTCGAAATTTGCACCCCTATTTTTTTGAATAATAATTTTCCATAACTCGCGGTATATCAAGAAAAATAATTCACGAGTTTTTGGAGAGGAAGGACATATATGGCGGAGTTCCAGAAATCTCTTCCAACCAAATTCCAACCCAAAACCAATTCTCGGTGTCCTAGAAATCTCTTTCGGTTGGTTTCGAACCTCTCGTATTGTGTTGGGAGATTTTGGCAAATCAACCAATACACAAACCAGACAATACACTAACCAACCAATAGCGACTTCACGAACCCACGCAATATATCACTGTTTTTGTAGTTCACCATAATCTTATACACACACCTTTCGAACTCGACTTTCGAACTAGACTTTCGAAGAAAACGAAATCTCTCGAAATTCTGGGACACCGACGGATTTCTCTAGCGATTTGCTAACCAACCGAAGCCAAAATCTCCAGAGATTTCCAGGACACCCCCGTATGAAGTATTTGAATAAATTTTCGGACATCTCTGCCTATATTGCATTACTACATTACTAAAATTCTAGGACATACTATAACAAGTTTTGACTAAAAATAGTCAAAAAACTCGTTTAAGTAAGGATTAAAAAAAAGTAGAAGTTCATTTCATGAAAATGCCTAGTAAAAATTCTATTTGCATACGATTGACTTTTCACTAAAATTGTGTTTTCAATAGCCAAGTTGTTGCGCACTTGACGTTGGCAATTCTATTTTTAAATATTGTCTCCATTGCTTGCCTTTAGTTACAGTGTCTTTGACATTTTCCACCTTCTGCCCACTCGTTTTTCATCCATCTCTCAAATTCCACATCGTTTTATCTGTACATTCAATTTTCCATTGCGTAAGCCAAATGAATCCTTTGTTCGTTGTCCTGGGTAAAATTGCATTATTATGTATTAGTTGCTAGCTTCCTTACTATCTGTGTTTCCAGCCCCCATCCGCTTTGCCAGTAACCACCTGCCTGCTCCTCTCACTTTTCACTCTCAAAGCAGCCTGACATTTTCCTAATACACTAAAAGCCAACGTCATAGTTCAAAGTCGGCGGCACTTAGTCAACGGAAAAAATGCAATCGCCTTTTCGTTGCTACTATACTTTGCTCCATCTTTCTGGTCCTTTTGCTTTTTTCCTATAATATTTTCACTTTGATTCAATTTCTTAATACCTTTAAGTTAACATCCGCTTTGGCAGTAAGTTCTTGTGTGTGTGTGAATGGGAGCTTCCGAGACTTCCCCTTAGCCTTCGCGAGAATGCATCTTAGAGATGAGCAAGGGACTGTAAAGGGATTTGGAGTTAGTTAATAGTTCATTTAGAGTCTTTTAAATATTAATATGGCATTTTTTTGATGCATCAAATATTTGAACAGTTTTTATTGAAACAATAGGGGAAAGTTAACTTCGGCTCGACCGAAGTTTTGTATACCCTTGCAGTTTGTTTTTCTAAATAAGACTACTTTTCGGACCTTACTTTTCTATGGGACCTATATGATATACATAGATGTCCGATTTCTACCAAACTTTGTGCAATCATGAAAAAGCATTACAAACTGTTGATTACGAAGGCATCCCAATTAAAACAAAAAAGGTTTTCTCACAATACATGCGAATTTTGAGGACATTTCCACTGAAAACATCATGTTTTTCTTACTAAGACTACTGTTCAGACTATACTTTTCTATGACAGCTATACCATATAGATGTCCGATTTTTACTAAATTTGGTGGAATCATGGAAAATCTTAGTAAACTAAGAAATACGAAGTTTGGAGGCGTTGAAAACAAAAAAATTTTTCTCACTAAAACTAGTTTTTCGACCGTTCGTTCCTATGACAGCTATATGCTATATATAAACTGACGGAGGAGATACCATAAAACAGACGGATAGACGGACTGACGGACAGAAGAACAGCTCGTCATGCTGATCAATAATATATATACTTTATGTGGTCGGAGATGCGTTACAATTTATAATACCCTCTGCAAGGGTATAAAAATGATATTTTTCCCATTTCATTCGTTTTAGTAATAACTGCCGTCACCAAATTTTTCATTCCTAGATACAACGTGTCTGGCCATCGATCGTTGATCATATAATGCATTCAATATATGGGCAAATCCTGAAATATATAAATATTTTGGCCTTTCCTAAGAGTTACCTTCAACTAATACATAGTGTTTAGAGGTTTTTAAGTGTACTTTCAATTGGCATAAAAAATAATTTTGTAAAAGGTTTTCGTTGCGAAATAATTGATCACAAAGTTGTGTCACGCACACTACAAGAAGTGGAAGTAACTATGGAGGTGGAAGTAATAAAGCAAACAATATTTTTTACCCGATATAAAGATGAATATAAAAGAATTCTAATATACCTTATTGGGGGCCAAAAACTCTTGTGGTTTTTTTCAGGAGCCGTAAACGTTTTGTAACGCACGCTACGTCACCCACGCTACATTTTTACAGTAGCGTTTTTAATATAATTTTTTATGAACTTAAAATGTATTTATTTTAACAAATCAATTTATATTATTTTTTAAACATTTCCGATGTCTATAAATGAGTTTAAGAAAAAATATATACTTATAAATGTATTTTTTGTTTCGATGAGTGTGCTGTTATACAGTGCACACTGGGCCAGCGGACCTTTTTTGTGTTGGAAACTGTATAGATCGATTATCGGAAATGAGTTAAAATACTTATAGCTAATTTATGCCAAAAATTGGAACCTTTCCACAAATTAGTTTTGGAATGGCAGCTTTTTAAAGTTGATTTTTTCTTAAAATTGCTCCAAGAAATGTAGATTTAATAGTCGAAACTCCGAAAGAAACAGCTGGCGGTATTTGATTTTATATTTTCGAGTACGAACTAGATTTCAATAAAAAATTATATTTTGCGGGTTTTCTTTTCATTTGACATCTTTGATTTTCGAATGCCCTGGAGTGCCCTTTGCAGTTCACTCGCGACATGGCTTATTATTTTCTTTGAATATTGTAAAATAGCTGGAGGTATGCGCTTTTGCGCGGTTCTGCTTTGTTTTTCAGAAAATCGAGTTTAAAATGTGGTACCATTTTTTCATTTCCAGCCTAAAAGTAGGCAATTTTTTTTTTAAATGATTTTTCCAGATTTTCCGGAAAAACTTTATGAAAATTCGTTATAAAAAATAAGAAAAATTTTTCTAAAATAAATTGCAAGGCGTGAGAGCTCTAGCTTCAAGGGCTACAGCGTAATTTTAAATTAAAGATCTGATGGAAAATTGGCTGAAACTTGAAACTTGCAGTCCAAATCAGTAACTGTTTGGGATAATATCTCAAGATCCATTTGACATATCATAACAAATGTTTTTTTTATTGAACTACTACTCAAATATACCTCTGCGAAATTTGGCTTAAATCCAATTACCGATTTTTTTTTTTAATTAAAAACCAAAATGTTGAAAAATTTTCCAACTTTGATTTGGATTATCAATATGTTATAAAATTTGGAATTTTTTTTAAAAATGATGTGCGCAAAGTTGAATCTTTTAAGAACATTTCGTAAAAAGTTGCTGTTTCCTAGCTATTTTTTTGGCCAAAACTCTGTCATTTCTACACCAGACTAGCTAGGAAGCTAAAATTTGTTACGAAATGTTCTTAAAAGATTTAACTTAACGCACACAATTTTTAAAAAAATTTAAAAATTTTATAACATATTGATAATCCAAATCAAAGTTGAAAAATTTTTCAACATTTTGGTTTTTTAATTATTTAAAAAGAACTCGTAATTAGAATTACGCCAAATTTTGCAGAGAGGTACATATAAGTAAACGTTGTTTTTTGGAAAAAAAAATTGTCATGATCTGATTAGTCGTTTAAGAGTTATTGACCCAAAATGGTACTTACATTGACTGCCCACCCCGTTAAGGATTTTCATTCAATCGCATTATTTTCACTGTTATTTTCATTTATTTAACCTGTTCTTTATATTGGATTCTTAAAACAAAAAATTAAAAATAAAAAATTAATTAATTAAAAAATAGTTTTAGTATGTATTTTAAACCGTAATTCCGTGCGTCTAAAAGTATGCTACACGCTTTAATCCATGGGAATGAAAATAGCTTAGCTCTTACAGTTTGGCTTCATGGTCAAAATTCCAATGTTTTAAAAAAGAAAAGCATACTTTTCGGCTGACTTGAAAATTAAAACTGGCTCGATGCCAAATGGGAATACATTTTTAAAAGCGATTTAATAAAATTCAAAGCAAAACCGCGCAAAAGCGCATACCTCCAGTTATAGTACAATATTCAAAGAAAATAATTAGTCATGTTGCCAGTGAATACCCAGTGGCACTCGTGGGCACTTAAAAGTCAAAGTTGCCAATAGTTTCGAATATTAATTTTCTGTTTTGTGGAACAATTTTAAGAAAAATCAACATTGAATTGCTACCATTCAAAAACCAATTTGTAAAAATGTTCCAAATTTTGGCATAATATAGCTATAAGTATTCTTAATCATTTCTGACAATCGTTTTATCCAGTTTCCCAAACAAAAAAGTGGGTCTTTTGGCCAAAATTTCGGCCGGCTGGCCCAGTGTGCATCGTTCGGAAATCTAGTTATTGTGTGAATTTCTTTTATGTTTTCCATGTATATGGGAATCTTATAATCTTGGGCAGTATCGCAATGTTATAAAATATTTATCGAAAAGCTAGCTGGAGTATTTTCTATCGAAATCACACAATTGTTTGTGACATTTCGAACACATTTTCATTCAATAATGAAAAAAAAGAAAGTTGGTCAAGCCCGACTGTAATATATTCTGTACTATTGCGCTGCAGCAGCGCACGCACTTTTGCTCATAGCTCGTTTGCCGTTTATCCAATCTTCACCATTCCCTTGTCAGATCGATAAATAATCCATATGTCTAGAAGGAACGAACCTTATATCTAAAAAATTGTAGGAGATATGACGTTTTTTCCAAATTTCGGGGCGGGAGGGGGCGTGGCAAAAACTGAAAATAAACTTTATCTGCCTGCAAGTATAATAAGCTTATGTTCAATTCATGTCTATTACTTTTCATTTCTGTGATATGTTGGCTCGTACGGACAGATTTTTGCCAATCAAACTCGTACCGTCACGCACGCCACAAAAATAAAGAGCAATAATTTTTTTTATGAATTGCAAAAAAAAAAATATTTTATTCTACTCACAATATGTAAAAACCTTATTTTTCCTCACGCACGCTACAACGCATGCACCTGACATTTCTTACCTATTTTTAATTTTTTCAAAATAGTATAACAAAAACTTTTTTCAAAAATTTAAGAGAATTGAATGAGTAAAAATATAGCTTTCGTTTTGACCATCTATGAATTACTGAAGTGATGATATGAACACCTAAAAAATGGTCATTTTTGGTATAACAATTAGAGCTCTGAGGGAGGGTGGGGTTTGGTAATAAATTTAATATTACTGATCATTGAAATTCATATTTTTTCATATATTAGTAAAGCTTAATATCTAGTCTAATGCTCCATAAAAAAAGTTTGATTGATTTCAAACATTTTTGGTTGGTGGACTGTTTCTGGGACATGCCCATATGTATTTAGATTAAAGATATTGAGTTTTTGTTTTCCAAATGTGTTCTTATGAAATAAAATTAATTCTAAATATTCCTTTCATAAGTTTGTCATATCATTTCACATCACACTTGCATCCCTGTCGCCCATCACTCTTAAGCATTATCCTAGCAATCAGCGTGGCTGTAAATCACACACACTCGTACCCACACTCGCACACTTCGACAGTCAGACAGAGAGATGCTCAAGCGAGAACTATTAGAATAGTTGACACACAACTAAAAATGGCGTAGGAAATGACGCTGCTGCTCCTGCCCCCCTAGTTGGCGGGTTAGTTGTACTGCAGCCTCATTCCCGGCATCCTTTTGTATTATGAATGTAACTGTAACACGCAGGCAAACATCGCACACGCAGGACACATTTTGTTGTTTTTTTCTTTGCTTTCTAAAAACTCAACTCACGGAACTCAGAGTCCGGACGGACGCATCTCGTCCGCATCGTCGCCACACTGACGGATATTCCGGTGCTTGTGTCAAACGCTTGTCATTTTATTTTTTCCCGTTCGCCCCTTTTATCGGCTTAAAATGCGAAAATTGCAAATAAATACGCAGAGAGTCTTCGAGGCTGTGGCACTGCCTGCCTGCCACCGGGCAACTGCTAAATTATTTACTTGGTTTTTATTTGACGTTAAACGTTCGAGAGTTCTGTCGAAGGATTTGAGTGAGCAAAGTACACAGAATCGCTTATACGAAAATCTCTGGAGATTCCTGGGACACCCCCAATGATTTTCTCATTCTCGACAAAATTATATCATTCCTTATGTAAAATCACGCGCTGAATCCGAATCTGGAAAATTTTTAAGAAGAACAGATTTCGAGATAATCCCAAATTATCGATTTTTGCATCTATGAAAAAGATCTTACTTAATTACAAATATCTCAATTGTGAAACAACATATGAATAAGTTCCGTATAACAAATTAAGCTAATAAAATTGTCTTTCACTCAATCATACGTTGTTTTATTGTCAAACTTGTAGTGTGGATGCTATTTTTTTAAGATATCAAACATTTCGTTTCAAACTTTTCGAAAATTTGAAAATCCCGTTAATTACACCGTTATTTTAACAAACAAACCATTTTTAAAAATTATTTGTCTCTTTTGGATGATGTAAACAAATTACAAAAGTGTTTATTTATCGAAATCTGTTGGAAATTGTAGAAGTTATGAGCATTTATTTAAAAAATGAGCAATTTCAGTTTTACCGTTCAAATGGTATTAAAAATGTCTATGGTCCGTTTTGCTCCGCCATTTGTGTGCACACTTTTTGAATTTGTTAAAGAGCTTTTAGAGATCAGCACAGACACTAGTTGTTCTATTGTATAATGATTTGATGGAATTCGTTCCGTCGTATTTTCACTTAATTTTTTCGAAATTTCGAAAGTTCTAACTACGAAGAAGTTGTCGCACATTTAATAAGAAATTAAGAGAAATTATGTAATTTTTGTATATTATATTAATGTTTCTATTTTATTCAGCCGCTACACATTGTACACAGAAAAAAAACATCTAGATAAATTAAATCTTCTTTTTCTTAGAGTAATCCCGGCACAAGATTAAAAAATCAATCTCGATTTACGGGATATTCTACTCAATTCAATCTTTTAAGGCTTGACGCAATCCATTCGAGCTTGTTTCATTCCAAATGTGCTTACTTCAATTCCTTTCGAGATTAGAATGTTCATAAATTAGACAACATTAGACAACAGTCGGCCCTGTTCCGAATTCCGAGTCGGTTTTCGTGTAAACGTTGCTTTTTTAAAATAAAGTTCACAATTTTATAAGAAAAACTAGCTGAATACCCGGCGTCGCCCGGGTTCTTATGATTCTTAAGAAAGGTATTATATTCAATATAGTGCAGGCTGCATGTCGGTATAAACATTTTGGACCGTTCGATCTTTTTTCTCTATATAAACGTCTTTATGATAATCTAAAATCAAGAATATTTTGCAAATTTCGTGACTTTTTTTGACCGTTTGGCTAATACTTCCTATTTACCCGTCTACAGTTGCTGTCTATCAAATCTTCACAATAATCCAGTCTCAAATCAAAAATTTGTAAATTTCGCAATATTTTGGACCGTGTAATCTACAGCTTCCATTGTAATATAAGCACTAAGCGCATTCATAAATTCTCATAAGGTTATATTGCAAATTTCGCGATTTTTGGACCTTAGAAACCTTTGCGGGCAAGCGTTGCCCAAAGTTTTATGGCAATCGGATGAACGGTAAAGTTTTTGAAATTTCGCGGTTTTATGACTATTTCCGGCCCAATTTTTCAATTTAGATACCCTCGCGGGCAAGCGTACAAACATTCGTCATAGCTTCATCTAAATCGAACATTTTGAAAATTTCGCCGTTCTTGGACCATTTTCCGCCCATATTCTACTTGGAAACCTTTCCGGGCAAGCGTCGAACCACTACCCAAAGATTTACCGAAATTGCAAATTTGATCATTTTCGCGGTTTTTGACAATTTTCTGCAAACTTCTTCAACTTAGAAACCCTTCCGAGCAAGCTTTCAATTCATTTCACAAAGATTGATTGCAATCGGATGAACGGTATAATTTTGTGAATTTCGGGATTTTTGGACCTTAGAAACCTTCGCGGCCAAGCGTTTAACCATTGACCAAAATTTCATCGCAATCGGATGAACGGTATAGTTTTTGAATTATCGAGGTTTTTAGACTCTTTTCCGCCCATTTCTTGAAATCAGAATCCTCCAAAGTTTTATAACAAACGAACATTTTGCAAATTTCGCGGTTTCTTCTACTTGGAAACCTTCCTGGTCAAGCGTCGATTAATTTCCCAAAGTTTTTGCCAAAACTTAAATTTTGCAATTTTCGCGGTTTTTGGACCGTTTTCCGCAAATTTTTTCAACTTAGAAACCTTCCTGGGCAAGCGATCAACCATTCCCACATTTTCATTGCAATCGGACGAACGGTATAATTTTGCAAATTTCGAGGTTTTTGGACCATTTTACAGACATGAGACATAGCCTATGAGACATAGCCTCTTAAAGTGATCCTGCTTTGGGATTAAATTGAGCTCGAATTTTTTGATTAATTTAATCTTTATGCGGTATTTGGATAAATTTGATCTTTTCAGGATTGAAAAAAGTGAGATCAAATCAATCTTTTTCGGATCGGCTTGGAATATCCAGGATTACCCTCTTTTCAATCCTGTTTCGGATAGATGTAATCCCGTTTGGATTGATTTTTTTTGAGTGTAGGTAGATTTTCAAAAATTTTAAAGTCACGTTATGAATATTGTGTTTTCTTTTCTATCTTTGTTAAGCACTGCTTCGCCCCCTCAATTTGGAAAAAAGTTCGTACCTTTTGGACATATTTAGTAATCAGGCGTAAATGTTGTATACGTATTATTTGTGGAAACTTTGAAGCCCTTAGGCAGAAGTAAATGCTCAAACTATATTTTTGAATTTTTGATTAATGAAAAATTTTTTTTTTTTTGTCAAAAAATTCAGAATATTTCATTGACAAGTTATGATGGTGCCGGTGAGGCTTCCAAATTTCCAATTTGATCTTTGAATTTTCAATGTAGGGAGAGACCTTGTACAAAAATGTCGAACAAGCTACATGAATGAAGAGTGCAGGACTCATTCAAAATTATACTGTTCATGAGCAATTTGAAAGAGAACTTTAACTGACCCAAATCATCTGCTTGGTTCTTTGAAATCGTCCAACGATCTAGAAAATGTTTTATTAATATAAGACGTTCTTGCAGTGCTTTTTATACCCTGTTCCCATTGAAAATGGGAAAAGGGGGATCATGAAGTTGTGCAAAAGTATGTAAAAGGTAGAAGGAAACACTTCCGACCCTATAAAGTATATATATTCTTGATCAGCATCAACAGCCGAGTCGATTTAGCCATGTCCGTCTGTCCGTCCGTCCGCCTGTCCGTCCGTCTGTCCGTATGAACGCGTGTTTTTGAATGTAGTTAGGTGTATACCCGATTCAATACGAGTTTGTTTCAGATTTTGAAAATTCCTCCCCTTCCCCCCTTTAAGCGCAAAAAACTGTCACAGCCACAATTTTTAAGTTAGACCTTCCAAACCTTATATATATCAAGTAAGGCCCAATATCTATCTATTCTAAAAAGATCAATAAGATCGGACAAAAAACACCGAAGTTATAAACAAATCAATTTTGCTTTTCTTGGGAGAGAGGGGGGGGCAGCTCATCCCGGAGATTACCGGTATTCGCCCCAAAAAATAACAAAATGCCATTTGCTTGGTCTTAAGCGGAATAACAAAGCGAGCTTCAAGGGCGCAACGGACCAACCGCTGGTATAATTCCATTATCGGCGGTGTCCCAGAAATCTCTTCCAACCAAACTCCAACCCAAAACAAATTCTCGGTGTCCTAGAAAACTCTTTCGGTTGGTTTCAAATCTCTTGTGATTTGGTTAGAGATTTTGCTAAATTCACCTCTAAGACTATTTTGATAAGCAAAATTAGTTTTGGAAATCTAAACTACATTATTTTACTGGATAGGCTGCATCGAATAAATACCATGTTTTATTTGATTTAATATTGAAGTTCGCTTTTAATAATTTTTCGCAACAACGAGCCAAGGGTTGAAAGTAGGACTTTTGCCACAGCTAACAGATTTCCGTTAAACATCATTTTAATTCAACACTAATATAAGGGAAATTTTTTTGCGCGTGATGCAGCCCTGTTTTGTGGGATGGACAATTATTTTGAGCCCAATTGTACCAATTCTCTTTGCCACTAAGAAAATGAAATCTCTCGAAGTTCTGGGTCACCGACGGATTTCTCTAGCGATTTGCCAACCAACCGAAGCCAAAATCTCTCGAGATTTCCAGGACACCCCCGTATATGTCTTTCCTCACCAAAAACTTGGAAATTTTTTTTCTCGATAGACCTCGAATTATAATGTATTTACGTGAATAAATTAATTGGCGATCATCCATGAATTTTTAAATTTGCACCCCTATTTTTTTGCTTGATAATTTTCCATAACTCGTGGTATATCGAGGAAAAATAATTCACGAATTTTGGAGAAGACGGAATATACGGCGGTGTCCCAGAAATCTCTTCCAACCAAATTCCAACCCAAAACCAATTCTCGGTGTCCTACAAATCTCTTTCGGTTGGTTTCAAACCTATCGTATTTTGTTTGGAGATTTTGGCAAACCATCCAATACACAAACCAGCCAATACATTTACCAACCAATAGCAAATTCACGAACCCACGCATTACATCATTGTTTTTGTAGTAGGACCATAATCTTATACACACACCATTCGAACTCGACTTTTAAACTAGACTTTCGAAGAAAAAAAATCTCTCGAAGTTCGGGGACACCGACGGATTTCTCTAGCGATTTTCAAACCAACCGAAGCCAAAATCTCTAGAGATTTCCAGGACACCCCCGTATGAAGTATTTGAATAAGTTTTCGAACATCTCTGCCTATATTGCATTACTACATTACTAATATTCTAGGACATACTAACACAAGTTTTGACTAAAACTAGTCATATTTAGTGATGCAAAAAACTCTTTTAAGTGAGGATTCAAAAAAATTGAAGTTCAAGCTCATAAAAATGCCTAGTAAAAATATTTTGACAAAATTCTATTTGCATACGATTAACTTTTCACTAAAATTGTGTTTTCAATAGCCAAGTTGTTGTGCACTTGACGTTGGCATTTCTATTTTTAAATATTGTCTCCATTGCTTGCCTTTAGTTACAGTGTCTTTGACATTTTCCACCTTCTGCCCACTCGTTTTTCATCCATCTCTCAAATTCCACATCGTTTTATCTGTACATTCAATTTTCCATTGCGTAAGCCAAATGAATCCTTTGTTCGTTGTCCTGGGTAAAATTGCATTATTATGTATTAGTTGCTAGCTTCCTTACTATCTGTGTTTCCAGCCCCCATCCGCTTTGCCAGTAACCACCTGCCTGCTCCTCTCACTTTTCACTCTCAAAGCAGCCTGACATTTTCCTAATACACTAAAAGCCAACGTCATAGTTCAAAGTCGGCGGCACTTAGTCAACGGAAAAAATGCAATCGCCTTTTCGTTGCTACTATACTTTGCTCCATCTTTCTGGTCCTTTTGCTTTTTTCCTATAATATTTTCACTTTGATTCAATTTCTTAATACCTTTAAGTTAACATCCGCTTTGGCAGTAAGTTCTTATGTGTGTGTGAATGGGAGCTTCCGAGACTTCCCCTTAGCCTTCGCGAGAATGCATCTTAGAGATGAGCAAGGGACTGTAAAGGGATTTGGAGTTAGTTAATAGTTCATTTAGAGACTCAAATATTTATATGGCATTTTTTGATGCTTCAAATATTTGAACAGTTTTTATTGAAACAATAGGGGAAAGTTAACTTCGGCTCGAAGTTTGTTTTTCTAAATAAGACTACTTTTCGGACCTTACTTTTCTATGGGAGCTATACGATATAGATGTCCGATTTCGACCAAGCTTAGTGCAATCACGGAAAAGCATAACAAAATGTTAATTACGAAATTTGGAGGCGATCCCAATTAAGACAAAAAAGTTTTTCTCACAAGAACTTCTTTTTCGGCCGATCATTCATACTGTAGCCATTCGCTACAGTCATTCGATTTCGACAAAACTTAGTAGAATTGAGTAAAAGTATATAAAAAAAAGGAGGGAAGGGAGTTATCTTCGGCTCGGCCGAAGTTTTGTATACCCTTGCAGCTTCCATTGAAAACAAAAAAGTTTTTCTAAGACTTCTTTTTGGACATTACTTTTCTATGGGATCTATACTATAAAGATGTCTGATATCGATTAAACTTGGTGAAATCATGGAAAAGCATAATACACTGTTAATTGCGAAATTTGGAGGCGATCCCATTTAAAACAAAAAGTTTTTCTCACTTGAACTCCTTTTTTTCGACCGATCATTCATTCTGCAACTATATGCTATAGTCATCCGATTTTAATAAAACTTTGTAGAAATGTGTCCAAAGTATATAAAATAAGTGTATGCCAATAAAAACAACGTTTTCATTAAAAACAAAAAAGTTTTCCTCACTCAAACTAGTTTTTGGACCGATCGTTCCTATGGGAGCTATATGCCATAGTCATCCGATTTCGACCAAACTTTGTAGAATTGTGTAAAAGTATATAAATTAAGTGTATGCCTCGACCAAACTTAGTGAAATCATGGGAAGGGATAGTAAACTAAGAATATGTACTTTGGAGGCGTTTCCATTCCGACAAATGTGCAGCGTATTTGTACCAAAAGACTTCGTGCAAAGTTTGGTGAGGATAGCTTTAAAACTGACGGAGGATATAGCATAGAAACAGACGGACAGACGGAGAGACGGACAGAAGGACAGACGGACGGACAGGGCTAAATCAACTCAGCTCGTCATGCTGATCAAGAATATATATACTTTATGTGGTCGAAGATGCTTCCTTCTATGCGTTACAAACATCCGGACAATTTTATAATACCCTCTGCAAGGGTATAAAAATGATATTTTTCCCATTCCATTCGTTTTAGTAATAACTGCCGTCACCAAATTTTTCATTCCTAGATATAACGTGCCTGGATCATATAATGCATTCAATATATGGGCAAATCCTGCTTCACGCACGCTTCATTCGTACGCGTTTTCGGACTGAAATATATAAATAATTTGGCCATTCCAAAGAGTTACCTTCAACTAATACATAGTGCTTAGATGTTTTTAAGTGTATTTTCAATTGGCATTAAAAATAATTCTGAAAAAAGGTTTTCGTTGCGAAATAATTAATCACAAAGTTGTGTCACGCACACTACAAAAAGTGGAAGTACCCGAAATAAAGATGAATATAAGAGAATTCTAATATATCTTATTGGGGCCAAAAACTCCTGTGAATTTTTTCAGGAGCCGTAAACGTTTTGTCACGCACGCTACATTTTTACAGTAGCGTTTTTAATATAATTCTATATGGACTTAATATGTATTTATTTTAACAAACCAATTTATATTATTTTTTAAAACATTTCTGAAGTCTTTAAATTAGTTTATGAAGGAATATATACTTATAAATGAATTTTTTGGTTCGATGAGTGTGCTGTTATACAGTGCACACTGGGTCAGCGGACCTTTTTTATACCCTGTTCCCATTGAAAATGGGAAAAAGGGGGATCATGAAGTTGTGCAAAAGTATGTAACAGGTAGAAGGAAACATTTGCGACCCTATAAAGTATATATATTCTTGATCAGCATCAACAGCCGAGTCGATTTAGCCCTGTCCGTCTGTCCGTCCGTCCGTCTGTCCGTATGAACGCGTGTTTCTCAGAGAGCTAGAGCTAGAGCCACAAATTTGCATGTGGGTAGGTGTATACCCGATTCAATACGAGTTTGTTTCAGATTTGGAAAATTCCTCCCCCTCCCCCCTTTAAGCGCAAAAAACTGTCAGAGCCACAATTTTTAAGATAGACCTTCCAAACTTTACATATATCAAGTAAGGCCCAATATCTATCTATTCTGAAAAGATCACCAAGATCGGACAATAAATACCGAAGTTATATACGAATCAATTTTGCTTGTGGGAGGGAGGGGGGTCTTGCATTGTCAGTTATCGCGCGCGGCCGCATGCCATGCGTTTGTGTGTATGTTGGAGTGTGTGTATGTAATGGAAAACAAACGAAATCAAGTGAACAGGGTATTTTGTAGTCGGGGCACTCGACTGCAGCTCCCTTACTTGTTTGTGTTGGAAACTGAATAGAACGATTGTCGGAAATAAGTTAAAATACTTATACAGGCCCGTTCCGGTTTTCGCATATTTCTTCGATTTCAAATGAAAACAAAATCGAACGATTTGGTTTTAGCTGTTCTGGTATTCGAACGATTTGCAATTCGAGTGTTTCATTTCCAAATTGTTTCCGTTGACTACACTTTCACCTTAATCAACTGGTCAATCAAAAACAATTCAATAAATAATCACTCAAAATAGTTGATAGTAGTTGAATACAAGTGTTTAAAATGTCGTTTCTATTTTTAAGGGCATTTTATGAACATTTTCCCAGCGTTTCATAAACAAGTGAAAACCAGAACAGCTTGAACAAAATATGTGAATTCGATTTGGATGGCACGTGGCCAAATTGAAGCTGTTCATAAAAATTATAAATTTTTTTATTAAAAATAATTTTTAAGGGAATGTAAAATTGCAAAAAGTATCTAAATAAACTAAACAATGGTACAAAATTAACTTTAAGCCATTATTTTGACGATTTTATGTAAAAAATCGCATTTTTTTTAAATTCATCGGCTCTAAGCAATGTGAATTCAAATCGAGTAAATCTATCGAATTGTGAAGACCGGACCAGGTAACCAAATCGAGTTCGAGCAAATTTAGTGAAAGTGAAAACCGGAACAGGCCTGATAGCTATTTTATGCCAAAAATTGGAACCTTTCCACAAATTTGTTTTGGAATGGCAGCTTTTCAAAGTTGATTTTTCTTGAAATTGCTCCAGGAAATGGAGATTTAATAGTCGAAACTAGGAAAGAATCAGCTTGCGGTATTTGATTTTATATTTTCGAGTACGAACTAGATTTCATAAAAAATTATAAAAAAGATTCAATTCGTATTATTTTCCATACAAAATGGCAAAAATCTTAAATTTTGCGTGTTTTTTTTTATTTGGCAACTTTGATTTTCGAGTGCCGCCCTGGGTGCCCTTTGCAGTTCACTCGCGACAAGGCTTTTTATTTTCTTTGAGTGTTGTAAAATAGCTGGAAGTATGCGCTTTTGCGCGGTTTTGCTTTGTCTTTCAGAAATTCGAGTTTAAAATGTTGTACCATTTTTCATTTTCAGCCTAAAAGTAGGCAATCTTTTTAATGATTTTCCAGATTTTCCGGAAAAACTTTATGAAAATTCGTTATAAAAAATAAGAAAATATTTCTAAAATAAATTGCAAGGCGTCAGAGATCTAACTTCAAGGGCTTCAGCGTAATTTTAAATTCAAGATGTGATGAAAAATTGGCTGAAACTTGAAAAAATATATTTTTCACATTTTTAAAAAAAATTTATATTAATATTATTTGTACATTAAATCGAGAGCAAGGCTATTATAGATAGATAAACTGCTGAGAGGGGTCTAATTTACTGAAAATCCCAGGTGTGGTGAGCAGTCCAAATCAGTAACTGCTTGGGATAATATCTTAAGATCCATTTGACATATCATGACAAATGTTTTTTTTATTGAACGAAATTTGAACGAAACAAACATTTCGTAAAAAAAAAAAATTTCCTAGCTAGTCTGGTTAGAAATGCCAGAGTTTTGGCCAAAAAATGAGATTTCTCGCCCACAGTGCATCGGTCGGAAATCTAGTTATTGTGGGAATTTCTTTTATGTTTTCCATGTATATGGGAATCTTATAATCTTGGGCAGTATCGCAATGTTATAAAATATTTATCGAAAAGCTAGTTGGAGTATTTTCTATCGAAGTCACACATTTGTTTGTGACATTTCGAACACATTTTCATTCAATAATGAAAAAAAAGAAAGTTGGTCAAGCCCGACTGTAATATACTCTGTACTATTGCGCTGCAGCAGCGCACGCTCTTTTGCTCATAGCTCGTTTGCCGTTTATCCAATCTTCACCATTCCCTTTGTCAGATCGATAAATAATCAACAAAAAATATGTCTAGAAGGAACGAACCTTATATCTAAAAAATTGTAGGAGATATGACGTTTTTTCCAAATTTCGAGGCGGGAGGGGGCGTGGCAAAAATTGAAAATAAACTTTATCTGCCTGCAAGTGTAATAAGCTTATGTTCAATTCATGTCTATCACTTTCCATTTCTGTGATATGTTGGCTCGTACGGACAGATTTTTGCCAATCAAACTCGTACCGTCACGCACGCCACAAAAATAAAGAGCAATAATTTTTTTTATGAATTGCAAAAAAAAAATATTTTATTCTACTCACAATATGTAAAAACCTTATTTTTTCCTCACGCACGCTACAACGCATGCACCTGACATTTCTTACCTATTTTTAATTTTTTCAAAATAGTATAACAAAAATTTTTTTCAAAAATTTAAGAGAATTGAATGAGTAAAAATATAGCTTTCGTTTTGACCATCTATGAATTACTGAAGTGATGATAAGAACACCTAAAAAATGGTCATTTTTGGTATAACAATTAGAGCTCTGAGGGAGGGTGGGGTTTGGTAATAAATTTAATATTACTGATCATTGAAATTCATATTTTTTCATATATTAGTAAAGCTTAATATCTAGTCTAATGCTCCATAAAAAAGTTTGATTGATTTCAAACATTTTTGGTTGGTGGACTGTTTCTGGGACATGCCCAATGTATTTCGATAAAAGATATTGAGTTTTTGTTTTCCAAATTTGTTCTTATGAAATTAAATAAATTCTAAATATTCCTTTCATAAGTTTGTCATATCATTTCACATCACACTTGCATCCCTGTCGCCCATCACTCTTAAGCATTATCCTAGCAATCAGCGTGGCTGTAAATCACACACACTCGTACCCACACTCGCACACTTCGACAGTCAGACAGAGAGATGCTCAAGCGAGAACTATTAGAATAGTTGACACACAACTAAAAATGGCGTAGGAAATGACGCTGCTGCTCCTGCCCCCCTAGTTGGCGGGTTAGTTGTACTGCAGCCTCATTCCCGGCATCCTTTTGTATTATGAATGTAACTGTAACACGCAGGCAAACATCGCACACGCAGGACACATTTTGTTGTTTTTTTCTTTGCTTTCTAAAAACTCAACTCACGGAACTCAGAGTCCGGACGGACGCATCTCGTCCGCATCGTCGCCACACTGACGGATATTCCGGTGCTTGTGTCAAACGCTTGTCATTTTATTTTTTCCCGTTCGCCCCTTTTATCGGCTTAAAATGCGAAAATTGCAAATAAATACGCAGAGAGTCTTCGAGGCTGTGGCACTGCCTGCCTGCCACCGGGCAACTGCTAAATTATTTACTTGGTTTTTATTTGACGTTAAACGTTCGAGAGTTCTGTCGAAGGATTTGAGTGAGCAAAGTACACAGAGAAAAAATTGAATTGCTAAAGTAAACACGAACAAATTAGATTGACTGGAAATCAAATATGAAGGAAGATTTGTGGATAATACACTGAGGGGAAAAGTTTGTGAGAGATTGTTTTGAATCACAGACCTGATAGAGGAAGGAACAGCGAATTTGGCGGCTAGAACCCTCACCAGCCTGTGAATCAGAAGTCTTATAAAACAGCTCAACCGTTTGGGTGTTTTGAACTACTGTACCGATATCGCTAGCTACAAACGATTTACCTGTTTTTGACAATGAAGTGAATGGCTGAATTTGCCGAATGGCTTAGAAATAAATAGTTAGAGAACTCAAAATTTTATAAGACTTAGCAGCGACAAACAGGTTACTCTTGTTTAGGTTTCTAAAGAACTTTATAAAGCTTAGTTAGTAAGCTTCAGCCTGCTTAAGAACACGAAAGTTATGACATCTTATACTTTTCACTCGGGAAGAAAATGCATAGTAAAAACTTCTTCTTTTGGGCTATCACCACCGTTTTACGGTCTCTGCCGCTGCGACTAATGTCCACCGCTCGCCTCTGTCCCGAGCGACATCCCACCAGAAGGGCACACCCAGCTTCGAAATATCTCCCTGCACCTTTTCGCGCTATCTCCGCTTCGGTCGACCCGGCCCGGGCGTGCCTCTTAACTCGATCACATGCCGACTTTACACCCGTTTTGCTGGAGGGTTGTCTTCCATACGGGTAACATGTCCTATCCAGCGCACATCCTGTTGTTTTATGCGCTGGACAAGCTTAGTGTCTCCATAGAGCTCGTACAGTTCGTGATTCATTCGGATGCGAAATTCTTCGCCAACTTTTAGAGGTCCATAAATTCTCCGAAGTACTTTTCTCTCGAACACGCCAACTGCCGCCTCAACCGTTTTTGATATTGTCCACTCAGAAAAAAAAACAAGTAAGGGAGCTGCAGTCGAGTGCCCCGACTACAAAATACCCTGTTCCATTGATTTCGTGTGTTTTCCTTTACATACACACATACGCAAAATCCAACATACACACAAACGCATGGCATGCGGCCGCGCGCGATAACTGACAATGCAAGACCCCCTCTCTCCCACAAGCAAAATAGATTCGTATATAACTTCGGTGTTTATTGTCCGATCGTAGTGATTTTTTCAGAATAGATAGATATTGGGCCTAATGTTTGTAAGGTCTGGAAGGGGCTGTAATCCTTTCGTTCCTAAATGCACTTCAATCCTTTTCAAGATTACATGTTCATAAATTAGGAACAATATCGTACAATTATAAATAGCATCTTAGACAACAACAACAATGGTTGAGGTTCGGGCGATAGCAGCGTCACTTTTGCGTCCAACGATGCTTCGAGCAAAACGAGTTGAAAGCTTACTTGTGCGAAATTTGGTTATCTACAATCTCTCGGATCGGATCGGATAATAAATGGCAGAGTTATACAGGTTGCAAAAAACGTTGCATACTCTTTGGCGCTACGAGCACTTTTCTCACATAATGTTGAAATGGTCACATTAATCCCAATGTTAATTAATTAATGTGACCATTTCAACATTATGTGAGAAAAAGATCTTTTCAAGCTGCCATTCTCCTCCGATCCGATCCGGCGTCTGTTGGCTTCCATCCAATATCAGTGTATGAACCTGCTATGACCTGTACGATATTGTTCTGAACTATGTTATGTGTGATTGTAACACCCACAATCAATCCCAATACCTCACATTCTGAAATCAGACAATAAACACCGAGGGTGCTAAATCAGTACAGCATGATCGCGGCTGGCACACAGGGAACGCGCTCACTTACGGTGGTTTGGCAACGACAATCAGAAAATGCCCGTATTGCCAAACCCTCCATGGTGTAGAAATGTTGTCGCGCCCAGGCAACGCCAGGATGGCGTGCAACCTGCGGCCTTCCGAGTGAAAAGACATCAGATGTCATACTTTGGTGAAACGCAACATGAAGCAAGCTTTGTCTTGCTAAGTATTCTGTCATTAGCAAAAACAGGCGTTTGCTTTAATAGAAACATTAAGCTGAACATAAGACTACCGATTTCAAGTTTGTATTGTCACTTATCTTCCTTCTGATTTCGATCAATCTATTTGTTCGTGTTTACTGTCAATTTTTCTCGTGAATGAATCGACAGAAAACCAGTAACTCGAGCGCGAGATCAATAGGCGAACATGACTACGTTAAGCTCAGTCATGGACAGTCAACAAAATGCTGATAATAGCAAGATTTATGTGCGAAATTCCAGCAGCACATGGGGTGGTGGATAGTGATATGACAAACATTTAAATTAGTATTTCATAATTTACACTTTCAACAAAAATGATCAGGCACATGAGTAGATATTAAGCTTTACTCAATGCCCATGCCAAAAGACCCACAGCTCTCAACGCTCCAGAATAAATTTTGAAAAATGAGAACAAATAGTTAGTCAGTGTAGCCAGTGAAAAACTTTTACAGGTAAACTCAAAATATTTTTTGCAGTTCATAAGTGTGCTCTTTATTACATTCAAATTGTCATTACACAGTGTATTGCCTCAGGAAAAGAAACGTCATATCTCCTACAATTTATGAGTATGAATTTAGTTCATCTGGTATATTAGTGTTCGATATTGAAGATGAAGCAGCTAGCTGGGTATGTGGAGATAGGGAAACGACCAGCTGTTTTTGTTATTGAGTGTGTGTGAATAAGATGATCTATTTTTATACAAAACCAGCATGAAACATAAAAGTATACCTCAACGACCCAGAATCACGGCCAACGTTTCCTTGAACTTTGGCAGAAAACTGCGTTTTTTATTTCTGTTCGGCATCAGATGGATCTTAGCAATGTGATTCCGCAATTTTCATAGCTCTGTTCTATGAAATTTTTTAAAATGATGGCACCGCCAGTCAATCTCTTGAGTAGTTACGCTGAAGCAGTTAACCTGGCAACAACAGTACCTGAAGTTTTCTTAAATCGACGAAATGTTGAAAGACAAACATAAAGCACTCAAAGAAAAGCCGATAAGCGACTTGCTCGAAAATCCATGGCAAAAAAACATGAATCTTTTTTTGGTGGATTAATTCAAATAGACATTTCAATCTGCTGTTCAAAACTGACTGAGGTTCTGGCTTTGTAATAGCTAATGAGGCACTCATAAGTTGCTCGAGGAACAGTCATTCTTCGATGCTCGATTTATCACAAAAATGCGATTTTTAAAATCGGAGAATAATGGCAAGATTTTCGTGTTTAGTATGTTAGACATTCCTTGAAGTGCCTAATAAAAAACGTGAACATGGGCAGCTGGTGACATGCCCATCCCAGCATGTTTTGTTCGGGAGCTGTTCTGGTTTCACTTGTTTACGAGAGGCAGCTGGGAAAATGTTCAAAATGTCGCCAAATAAGACGACGACTCGCTGGCTGCAACCAGTTGCAGTGGGGTGTGACGTTGACCAGTTGGTGGTCGGCAGGCTGTTGAGTGGCTCAGTGGCTGGTGAAATCGAAGCGCGGGCCTGTAAGTATTTTGACTTATTTCGGCAATCGTCAGTTTCCACCTGAGGCAATGCTTGTACCCTGTTCGCAGATTTCGTTTGTTTTCCGTTACATACCTCCAACTACAGCATCTGACCCACACACACACTCCCTCCCACCGACAAAGGTCAGTTCATTGTGTGAGCTGGGGTATTCGTCTTCTGAATAGATATTGGGCCTTACTGACATGTAAAAGCTGGAAGATCTATCTATTGTCTAATTTTAAAAGCCACAAAATCTGAACAAACTCACCAATTTATCTCTATGTTCTGCGGTTGAACCGTTGAGGGCTAAATCGACTCGACATTGTTGATGCTGATCAAGAATATAGGTGGCACGATGTTTTGCCTTCTACCTGTTACATACTGCAACTTCATGTTTCCATTTCAATGAGACAAGTATAAAGTCCGCCCAGTGTGCACTGGCACTCATCGAGCAAAGCTGAACATAGTATGTTCATAAATGGAAAAATAATAAATGGTTTGAAATAAATCCATATAGAAGCCCATATTAAAAAACGCACTGTAAGCGTGCGTATTTTTGACTCCTGGCATGCAATTTTATTTATGTAAATTCTCTTATATTCTTTTATTCGGAGTAGATGAGCATGTTCCCTGACAGTGCCTAAAATTATTTTGTCTGATCTGCGTTAATTAACTGCCAGTCAGCTGATATCAGGCGTGCGAGTGTGAAAGCAATGGAATGAAAAATATCGTTACTGCGGCGTGTGTCCGGATGTAACGCGAATCTTCGACCACGCAAATATATATATTCGTGATCAGCATGAGCAACTGAGTGGAGTATGCCATCCTTCTGTGTCCCGCCTCCTGCATCTTCATAATCTCCGTCATTTAGTATCCTCACCAGAGAGTGTACGCCATCCCATGTTCAGCAATTGCTTTACTGGTCTGACAATATATATTCATAGGCTGATCACTGTTTTGTTTTTAATGAAACATTGGCATATGACACATGTGATCGATCAGGTTTATGAGAAAATAAGCCTGCGATTAACAGTCAATGTTATCTTTCCGCTCAAGTTTGTCGATCGAACATCGCCACTGGTATGGTGTAAGAAGTCTTGAAAAACGCAATGAGCTTTGAGGTATCTGCTTTCACATATCAGTGCAAGTCGATCGGTGTTCTTGAGCTTTATCTACAAACGGATTAACGACGCAAACTTGAAATCAGACGTCTATAACGTGTATTGAAAAATGAGGTCGCTACCGGCGCTGTTCGCGTAACCTGTTTCTGGTCTGTTGTAGCTCAAATCGCACGCAGTCCTTATATCTAAAATGCGATAAACTGACTCAGAGCTTTCCTGCCCAGCTTAGTATTATTGAACGAGAAAGCAAAAAGTAGTGGCATTTTCCGTTGACCGCCGACAGTATGACATTGAAGCAGAAAATGTTGAGGCTGTGACTAGCAGCTTAATATGTAATTTACGGACAACGATAAAA